>CM066343.1:21969893-23169893 GCA_033807585.1 Hydrophis major | reverse complement strand
TTGAGGATTACCTGTATTGAAAATTGGTTGGGGCACTCTAAAATGTAATTTGAGGGAGAAGGCGGAGCTTCGTTCCGGCGATACAGCTGCGATCTCAGGGCTCTGAGATCGCAGCCGATATTTTCGCCCCTGGTCGGTCCTAACGGACCTAAACCGTCCCGTAGAGACGGTGATCGTGAAGGGCATTGTTCCAGGATCCCAGAGATATCGCAAAATCTCTGGTTTGATCCGGAAGAAGCCCTTTTGCTGGCGGTGGAGAGGCAGCCTCCATAGCTGCTGAAGTCGGGACAGCTCCGGAAGGAAAGTGATTGAAGTGAAGTGTGTCGGCTGGGTGAGAAAAACTCTTTTGTGCTGTAAATTCACTAAGGTTGGAAAGTTCATTCGATATAAAGAAGAAAGCTGTGAGATTTTTTTTTTGACTGAAATTGTTTTGAGCGGCGTTTTTTAAAGTGATGTCAAATTGAGGCTTGGTTTTTTTTTTTTTCTTTATACTTTTTGGGAAAGATTTTACTGTGACTTTGTAGATAACCGGATTGAATTTTCTTTTATATATAGTTTTATGCTCCCTTTGATTTTTTAACTTTCTTTAGGATAGAGGCTCCCTTTGGCTATTTTTTCCTTTTTTTTCTGCATATATTATTCCTTTTCTCTGGCGGGGGGGGGGGGGAGAAAGAGCATTAAGAAACTTTGTAACACTGCCAACTAGAGGCTTGAAAGTATCTTTATTTGAATTGGAGAGAATTGCAAAAAGACCTCATCTCAAGGACTTTTTAACCTGATAAGATAGAGGGAGAGCACAGTAAAATATTATTGCAGGTGCTTTCCTGGACTGTTATCAACACTTGAGGTTTGGCTTTGAAGCTGCTGGAGAAGAGAGTCATAATAAGAGCCTTGGATAAATAACAAAGTGCAGTGTGTCTTCTTATATATACCCCATTCGCCAGCCTTTTTCTAAATCTTAATTTTAGTAATATTTTTATTTTTGCCTTTTACTTTAAAGGGAAAGCCTCAGAGTTTTTTCTCTTTTCTTCTTTATTTTTCTTTTCTTTTCTATTGGGACTTTTTTGCTTTTCATATTTATCTTTTTGGACTATTTTGTTGTTGTGGTTGAATTTTTTTTTTTTTTTTGGATTATTGAGATTTTTTAATTGGATTAAGGTGTGAAGAATCTGAAGGAACTTTTTGTTTTTTGTTTTTCTTTTTTCTCTTTTTGCTTTTTCCTTTTTCTTTGCTCTTAATCAATATTATTATTTTTGGATTTGTTTGTTTTTTCCTTTCTATTTTTTCCTTTTTTATGGTGGACTATCTCGTAATTGGATTAGGGTCTAGAAGAACCTGAAGATCCTTCTTCTTCCTTTTTTTTTTTGTTTCTTCTTTGGTCTCGTGTTTTTTACTATTGGAGTTCTCCATTTTGGATTATAATTGGCTGCTCTACCAGTTGGATTAAAAGTTAAGAAGAACTTGAAGTTTTGGAAATATTTAAATGAGCAAGAAACCAATACCATCTGGCATTTCTGCTTCTACCTCTGCTTCCCCACCAGCTGAAGGACAACGTTTAATTCAGACAATGTTGAAGCAAGATAAGGAACAAGAAAAAATAACTTTACAGTTACAGATGATTATGCAAGGAATCCAAGAACTCAAGACAAAATCAGATATCATTGAACAAAGAACAGGAAATATTGAACAAAGAATAGAGAAGACTGATGAAAAAGTTGAAAATATTAAACAAATGATGGTTAAGTATGAGGAGAGATTCCAAAAAATTGAGGAAGAAGGAAAACAAAGAGAGAAGAAGATTGGAAATATTGACAGCAGATTAACAGCGGTTGAACAAGAAAAAGGTGGGATGTTGTGGTGGGAGATGGAAAGGTCAGAATTTTACCTCAGATTTCAAAATATAGAGGAGGAAAAAGGAGAAAATTTGGCAGCAGTAATGATAGAAATTTTGGCAGAGGCTTTGGAAATTACAGAGGAAAAGATAATGGATGGAATAGATGAGATATACCGAGTCTATACAAGATATGCGATGAGAAATAAATTACCCAGGGAAGTCCATATTAGATTTACCAAAAAATCCATTAAAACGCAAATATTACAAGTAGCAAGAGAGAAAATACTGAAATACAAGGATAAAGAGGTTGTGGTTTTAAAACAAATACCTAGAAGAGTGAGAGAGATGAGAAGAGAATATCGATTTCTGACCAAAATACTATTGGAAAACGAAGTGAATTATAGATGGCTGATTCCAGAAGGACTAGTGTTTGGGTGGCAAGAGCAGAGATATAGAATTGATTCAATTGAAAAAGCAGAACTTTTCCATGCAGAATTTTTCAGAGGAAGAAGAGAGGAAGCAGAGAAAGAGGGTTCATTAATTGAGTTTCAAGGTGAACAACTGGAGACTGAAAAAGAGAAAGGAGCAATAGGGGGACAGATTGATAACAAAGAACAGCGTGAAGTGAGATCCACGAGAGCTGTTAGACCTAAATATAAAGCATAATCATGGAGGAAAAAAAACTGATTACAATGAATATAAACGGACTTAATTCAGCAGTTAAAAGAAGGAAAACTTTTCATAAACTAGAGAAATTAAAATTTGATATAATTTGTTTACAAGAAGTTCACATTAAAAAACAACATGAACAATTGTTATTACAACCAAAATTAGGGAAAATATTTACCTCTTTGACTCAATGTAAGAAAAGAGGTGTGGTTTTATACATTAAAGAGGCTATTCCAGCAAAATTGATTTACTCGGATGAAGATGGAAGAGTATTAATGGTAGAAATAATGGACAATAATATAAAAATACTCTTGATTGCAATTTATGCTCCGAATGATAAACAAGAAGAATTTTATAAAAAGCTGCACATGAAAATAATTGGACTGGACTATGTTAATATAATTATGATGGGAGATTTTAATGGAATTGTGGACAATAAACTGGACTATATAGCAACAACAACAAAGCAAAATAGAAAGGCTCTCCCAAGGTCCTTTTTTAAAATGACAGATGAATTAACTTTAAAAGATATTTGGAGAGAAAGAAACGCTAAAGCTAAACAATATACTTTTTATTCAAATAGACATTTATCATGGTCCAGATTAGATATGATTTGGATCTCAACAGAACTAATATCTAATATTAAAGAAACAAGCATTGAAACAAGTACCTGGGCAGATCATAGCCCAATGACAATTAAATGGAAGGGACAAAAAAAAAGATCGAGATGGACATTAAATAATACTATTTTAAAGGAGAAAGATTTTACACAATGGATGGAGAAGGAATTGGCTTTTTTCTTCAGAGAAAATAAAAAAGAAGATACTTCAACGCAAAATGTGTGGGACACTATGAAGGCATACGCTAGAGGTTTGATAATAGATTATACAAGAAAAAAGAATATTAGGAAAAGGCAAGCTTCTAAGGCCTTGGAAAATGAGTATAAAACTCTTGAAAAAGAATTACAGAAAATGCCACAGAAAAAGGATATTAAATTGAAGCTGGATGTAATCAAACATAAAATGGAATTAATAGAGAAAGAAGAACTGGCACAGAAAATTAGAAACTCTAAACAGAATTATTTTGAAGATGCAAATAAACCAGGTAGATGGCTAGCATATAAATTGAGAAAAGAGAAGGAATCAAGAAAAATATTGAAGTTAATAGATGAACAAGGCCAAGTTTGTTATGGGAATAAGGAGAAAAAAGAAATTATTCGAGATTTTTATGGGCAACTATATAAACAAGAGAATATTGATGAAGAAAAAGTCAAACAGTATTTACAGGAAGCTAATTTACCAAAGATACCTAAAGAGACTGAAGAAATGCTAGAAAGCAATATAACAATGATGGAACTAAATGAAGCATTCAAGAGACAAAATAATGGGAAAGCTCCGGGCCCAGATGGGCTTCCAGTAGAATTTTATAAAACATTTCAAGAATTATTGAGCATCCCATTGTTAGAAGTTATGAATGAAGTTATGTTAAAAAAGATGATACCTAAAACATGGTCAGAGGCTTATATTACACTTATACCAAAGGAAGAGACTGACCCATTGCAAATTAAGAATTATAGACCTATTTCTTTATTGAATGCAGACTATAAAATCTTTGCTTCAATCTTAGCAGAAAGACTTAAAAAATATTTAAATAATTTTATTCACTCAGATCAAAATGGATTTCTGCCAAAGAGACAAATTAGAGACAATATGAGAGTAATTTTGGACACTTTGGAATATTACGAGGCTCATCCTGAAAAGCAAATGGCTTTGATATTCCTAGATGCTCAAAAAGCATTTGACAATGTGAATTGGAGATTTATGTTATTATTATTGGAGCAGATGGGTTTTGCTAAAAAATTTATTCAAGCAATAGAAGCTATATATAATAAACAGACAGCAAGGGTAATGATGGAGGGGGAACTTACAGATTTTATTAATATAAGGAAAGGCACAAGACAAGGATGCCCCCTATCTCCTTTGCTATTTGTGTTGACCTTGGAAGTGTTGAATAGAAATATTAGGGATGATAAAAGCATAAAAGGAATGAAAATTAAGAAGGAAGAATTTAAGCTACAAGCTTTTGCTGATGATTTAGCTTTTATTTTGGAAGATCCGATTGAAACAGCTCCAAAGTTACTGGAAAGGATAGAGTCATATGGAGAGGTGGCTGGTTTGAAAATAAATAAAGATAAAACAAAGATTTTGACAAAGAATATGTTATTGAGACAGAGAGAAGAATTGGCAGATCTTTTGAAAATTCAAGTTACAAATAAAGTTAAGTATTTGGGGATATATTTGACAACAAGATGTAGCACATTAAAGGAGAATAATTATATTAAACTTAAACAACAGATAACTACAGATTTGAAGAAATGGGAAAACTTGCAATTGTCATTAATAGGGAGAATTTCAACAATTAAGATGAATATTTTACCTAGAATTTTATTTTTGTTTCAAACAATACCAATTAGGCTTGGAAAAGACTATTTTGAAGATTTAAATAAAATTATGTTGAAGTTTATATGGCAAGGTAAAAAAGCGAGAATAAAGCTAAAGCTTTTGCAAGATGCTAGAATTAGAGGAGGTTTTGGTCTGCCTAATTGGGAATTGTATTATCAAGCTGCAAGTTTGATGTGGGTCAAAGAATGGATAACATTAAGGAAACATAGGTTGTTGACATTAGAAGGACATGACTTGCTGTTGGGTTGGCATGCTTTTTTATGGTATAAGGGAACTAAAACACAGGGTTATTTTAGAAGACATTATGTACGGGAGTCTTTGTGGTTAAATTGGGAGAAGATAAAAAGACAATGTTATTTGAAAATTCCAGTCTGGTTATCTACCATTGAAGCATTTTCCTATCCTATAATTTACAAGAAGGAACAAACAGTTAGATATGGGGAACTTTTGGATGAAAAGGGTGAACTTAAATCGATCCAAAACTTAGAAGAACAAGGTATAAGGATGAATTGGTTTTCATATGCACAAATACACTCAAGGTATGATGAAGATTCTAAAACGGAGGGATTTTATGATAAACAGACTGATTTAGATAAGATCTTGATGGGTACTGATGAGAAGGTGATTAAAAAACTATATGGTTATTTACTGGGAATGAAATTAGAGGAAGAACAAGTCAAAGAAACTATGATTGTTTGAGGGAAGAATTTTGGATATGGGATTGATTTAGAGAAATGGCAGAAATTGTGGTCTCAAAATTATAAAATGACAATGTCAACAGCATATAAAGAAAACTTGTATAAGATGTTTTACAGGTGGCACTTTCCTCCGACAAGAATAGCAAGAATGTTTAAGAACAAATCTGAAAAATGCTGGAAATGTCATCAGATACCCGGCTCGTATTACCATATGTGGTGGACTTGTGAGGATGCTAGAAAATATTGGACTATAATTCGCATGTGGTTGGAAAAAATGACAAAGAAACATATAGATTTGAAACCAGAGATCTTCTTATTGGGAATTTTACCTGATATATATAGTAAAGATTTGAAATACCTGATTGTAAATGTATTAACAGCGGCCAGGATTGTATTTGCTAAAAATTGGAAGAATGAGAAAATACCATTACAGGAAGAAATTATTAAGAAAATATTGGAATGTGCTGAGATGAGCAGATTGACATTTGAAATTAGAGAGCAAGAGGATAAACAATTTTATGAAATTTGGGATCTTTTTTATAAATGGTTAGATGATAAAACACGATAATAGAATATTCAGAATGCTAGATAGTAAGGAATATCTTTATTTTGCTATTATTTTGCTATTTGATATTATATTTATAAAGGATTTCTTAGGATTGATTTGATATGATCAGATGATTTGTTATAGAGTAAACTGGTTTAAAGTATTGTTAGCTCATTAAGCATGAATGATTAAAAATATAGTCAAAATTTTCTTTTTTTAGTGATATTAGGATATATAAGTTTGGACTGACAATATGAGTTGTTATGTAACATAATTGTAATTGAGACTACAGAATGAATGCACAAAAATGATGAACCAACTGACACACTGGATGTATATATAAGAGTTGATGTTTTTATGTTTTGTCTGTCTTGTTTGTTTGTAGAAAATTAATAAAAACTTTTTTAAAAAAATAAAAAATAAAATGTAATTTGAAAAATTTAGATTTTGATTCAAACCCAGATTGCCTTAGCACAAATATAATTTATTTATCTATTTATTAGAATTTATCAAACAAAAACAAGAATAATAAAAATACAATGACAGGGACAATAGGCACGTTAGTGCACTTATGCATGGCCCCTCTATAATTTCTTTGATAATAGCTCAGTCTATTTAGTTAGACAGCCAGTTCTGTTTATACATTTATGGCTTAGTGTGCCATGGCAATTCGGTGAGCTGTAGCCTGTTCCAGAAACCCAGACTAAAAGAAACAATAGCTTAGCCATGTGCGATACCTTTTTTTTCGAGGCTCTGTACAAAGAGATTCACATAGCTCAACCTAAAAGTATCTGTTGAATTATTTTATTTATTTTATCTCATCTTCACTATTTTTACAAATAATTCAAGGCAGCAAACATACCTAATATTCCTTCATTATCCTACTGCATTTCCCTCTCACAATAACCCTGTGAGGTGAGTTGGCTGAGGATCAGTGGCTAGCTCAGTCACCCAGCTGGCTTTCATATCTAAGGTGGAACTAGAACTCATTGCCTCCCGGTTTCTAGCCTGGTACCTGGCTACGGCTTATATCAACCACCATTAACTAACCTTTTATGCCAAGACTTCCCAGCTCTTCCTTGAGAGCCTTTAACTTAGCTCTGTGAGAATAGCAACCTGCCAGGAGCTTTTTGTAATTCCGATACACACCACATTCCCGGATGTAGCGTTTCAGACGTTGGATAGAAGGATGCTCTTTGTTCTTTCCAGAATGATGCTTCTTATCCTACAGCAGAGGAGGAGATGGGTTAACAGCCTAGCTCACAATAAGCTTTCCACAAACAATCTTGAACAGATCAGAGAAAGGCAATCTTTATTTTTTAAATCAATACAGCAGTATTTCTCAACGTAGCTTTAAGATGGACTTCAACTCCCAGAATTCCCCAGCCAGCCATGCTAGCTGGGAAAGTCTAATTGGCCCATCCATTTTAAAATGGCCAAGGTTGCAAAACAGTGCTGTACAGATAGTCCTTGACTTAGAACAATTTGTATTATGAGTGAAGTTATAAAGGTACTGGAAAGTGACTTATGACCATTTTTCACACTTATGACCATTGCACATACCCGTGGTCACATGATCAAAATTAGGGTGCTTGGCAACTGGCATATATTTATGATGTTGCAGTGATACTGCAGGGGATCATGCAATCACCTTTTGCAAAAAGCAAAGTCAGTGGGGAAGTCTGCAGATGTGCTATCACTGCAATTCCCAGGATTCCCTACTAGAAAGCAGCCATTCAGTGAAATTCCTTCGAATTCTGGAGCTGGACATTTGATACATATGACAGGGCCCAGGTTGAGGGGGGCTATACCAAGTTTGGTATGGGAAATTTTTTTTCTCCGAGGAGTAAGGACCAGTTTACATAACTTAAGGGAATGTCAGAACATGGCTTGAAGAGAAATGGCCTGGCTAACAGGGCTTTTAGTGTAAACAGATTCCCCAGTCTTTCAGTTTTCAAGAGTTGTCTTGCAGAGCAAACTGGAACAGAGAATGGGATATTGATGAGAAACTTCATCAAGTAACAACAGACCCCCAAGTTCTCAGCAGCCAGGCCAATTTGACCCAGCGGTATGGAGTATGTTATCTGAAATGTGTAGAATTGCTATACGAAACAAACCTTATGATAATGGTAGTCCTCTACTTATAAATACAACTGTGCCAAAAACTTCTGTTACTAAATGAGACATCTGTTAAGTGAGTTTTGCCCCAATTGTTAAGTGAATCACTGCAGTTAAGTTAGTAACACTGTTTTTAACTGAATCTATCTTCCCCACGAACTTTGTTAGGTTACAAAAGGTGATCACATGACCCTGGGGAACTGCAACCATCATAAATAAGAGAGCTGCCAAACATCTGAATTTTTATCATGTGACTATGGGATTGCTGCAATGGTCATAAGTGTGAAAAATGGTTATGTCACTAACTTTGAAAAATCACTAATGAACTGTTGTAAATTGAGGACTACTTGTATAGTCGTCTTGACTTAAAATCACAACTGGGACCAGAATTTCCATTGCTAAGCAAGGCAGTTGTTAAGTGAATAGTCCCCGATCTTATGACCTTTTCTGCCACTGTTGTGTGTACTTCAGGTCGTTATGTGAATTACATGGTTGTTAAATGAATCTGGCTTCCTCCCATGGATCTTGCTTGCCGAAAACTCCAGGACGTTGCAACCATTGTAAACACATGCCAGTTGCCAAGTGCCCCAATTTTGTTCACAAGATTGTGGGGATCCTGAGACAGTAGTAAGTGTGAGGACCAGTTATGTCACTTTTTTCAGTGCCTCTGTAATTTCAAATGGTCACTAAATGAATGGCCATAAGTCAAGGACTTCCTGTAAGAAAACATATTTGTTTAAAGTCCCCGTGTGGATGTCCCTTACCTTTCCACGAAGGTGCTGCTGAGAAGTAGTGGGCTTGTCCCCTACTAAGCTGGATCTCTCCCCTGGTTTCTCCCTAGTAGCACTCCCCCTTTTGCGCTTTTTCATTCTTCTCTGCTTCTGGCTTTGTATTTTCTTTCCCTTAAACTCATTCTCCAAATCCTCAGAACTAAGCAGAAGGATTTCTTGATCCATGCTCTTCCTCTGTGACTTCTGAGCTGCTCTCTTCAACTCCTCCTCCCCTTGACTTGAGTCAGACCCAGAGACATCCTTGTTCTTCTTTTCCAGTGTCTTCCCTGGATCTCCATCCTCGTTTTCATTTGATTCACTTTCTGACAGGAGACTTATTGGAGTTGCCTCCCTAGACTGGCCTTGATTCATCTCACTTTGTGATTCCCCTTCACTGCTTGTGAGATCCTGCACCCACTTCTTCTTCTCTTTCGAGCTCTTATACTCCCTTGACTCACTTTCCGATTCTTCACTGGTGGAATCCTGAATCCTTTGTATTTCCTTCTTTACTTTATTCCTAAGGAGATTCTCCCCCTGCATTTTCTTCCCCCACCCTGTATCCTTAGGCTGCCTCTTGGGTTTGGACTGATTTTCAGTCTGCTGGTTCCCACTTTCTCCCCTGGCCCTTTTTGCTCCCTCTTTCCTCCCTGGACATTGATTTGCAGAATCCGTAGAACTGCTCCCCAAATCCTCTACAACTCTACTCTTCCTTCCGCATTGGCTGTCTGCCATCTTCTTTTGCAAATTAAATTTTTCATCAGGACCACTTCCTGAGGTATCCTCACTCTCGTTCCCCTCCGAATCTTTCTGGGTTCCTGGCCCCATCCTCTGCTGTGCTTTATTAGTACTGAATGATTTCTTCTCTTCATTCTCACTTTTACTCCATTCTTTTTCCCCAGATATTTCTTCTACTTCCGACAGATCAGTTCCTCCCTTTGATAGATTCTTTTCATCTCTTTGCTTCAAACTGTTCCTTGTTGTGACCTTCTTGTATATTTTGACCTCTTCTTCAAGGTCACTCTCTCCCGAGTCCATGATGATTTCCTCAAATTCATTCACCCTCTTTTTCTGCGAGCCTCCAATCCCCTGGCTCTCGGGTGATTTCCTGCCTTGTCCTCTCTTCCATCTTGCCTCTTGAAGAGATGGTTTTCTTTTGCTCCTTGTAGTTTCCTCATCGCTTTCAGATTCAGTACTGTGATTTCTAGCTCCGGAATCTTGTTGGTCAGAAGAATCCGAGTACATGAGAAATTCTGGACTCCCGTGGCATAGTCTTTTCTTGGAATCAATCCTGGAATCCATTTCATCAGAACTGACTTCTGAGAGACAAAAGGAGAAAGTGACGAATAGGGGAAGAACAACCAGAAGTCCTGAATCTCAAAGCCCTGGAGAGTCGCTAAAGTTGCCATTTTAATGTGATAGAAAGGGATATAGAGAATATGAGAATAAATTACTTTTTCTCTCAACTGTCACAATTTTGAATGCTAATATTATTTAGTGCAAAGGTGGGGAACTATGGTCCCTTTATGATTCATGGACTTTAACTCCCAGAATTCAGGAATTCACAAGACATAAAAGGGCCATAGATCCTCATCCCTGGTCTGGTGGTTAGTAGGCTGGAAAGCAGAGACCATGAGTTCAAGTCCTGCCTTAGCCTTGAAAGCTGGTTGGGTGACTTTGGATCACTCATAAGAACTGAGAGTTCTCGCCCCACCTTAACCAGGAAAGCCAGCGGGATGATTCTGAGCCAGCCACTTTGTCTCAGCCCAACTCACTTCACAGGATTGTTATTGTGGGGAAACTAGGAGGAGAAAGGGTTATATAAGTTTACTGTACTAAGTTATTGTAAAAATAATAAAGGCAGGATACCAATAAATAATATAACAAAAATAAGTTCCCTCTTTTTATCTTTGGTTTGCCCGCTTCTGGTGTTCAGTCCTTGGAATTCCAGATAAGGCTGAAAAAATTCCACATTCTTATGAATGTCAGGTTACTTGTGGCAAACAAGTTGTTGGTAGGTAGGAATATATCTTAAATTTTGGAGTCCAGCTCCAAGTTAAATATATAGCCTGGACAAAGCTGAATTCCTATCATTATGATTGGTCATTTATTTACTTAGTGCCTAGTTTTCATAAGGTTCTGCTTTTTCCTTTAATTTTTTCCAAATCATTTCACTCTTAAAATTGAAAAGTACATACAAAAAACTTCTAAAAACAAAGAGGGAATGGAAAAAGCAGGAGGTTTAAAAAAAGAGTTCAATCAAATCAATACAAGAATAGCAATAGGGATAACAGAAGAGGAGAGACAACAATTTATGAGAAGGGTGGAAGAAAGCATTGGCTTTGACCTGGCTCCAGCAATCATCAGCCTTCCCAATCAATGCTTTGGGGTATATTGAAGCAAATTTCCAGAATGCAATGCTCAGCCAGCGAAGGGTTGGATATCTATCCCCTCCTGATTTTCTTTAAATTCCAGAAAGCATAATTAAAGTTCAAGACTTATAGGATTGTTGGTCCAACACACTTGGAGGGCAACAGATGGCCTGTATCTAGGTTCAATGCAGCCTGACATTTGTTGAATTGAAGCCTGGCTAGAGGCTCACTTGGAGCAGATGGAGAAGGATGATAAAACAGCAAGTGGATGGTACTATATTGATTCCAAATGCAAATGAGGATGGTTTTGTATCACAGTCTCACAGCATTGATTTAGAGGATCAGCATTGCAGTTCACTTGCACCTCTCTGGATTAAGGCAGAAATACTCTGCATAAATAAAGAACAAAAAAAAAGAACAACCAGAAACAAAAAACAGACCCCTTTGCCCTCATATCCTAGTTTCCCATGGGCAGAGGTGAAGGGTTTGGGGCATACATACTTCAGTCACTCTCACCCTGCAAACTGTCCTCAAGATACTATTATGGAGAGATCCTCAAAAGAGGTTAACTTTCATAGAGGGCAGGCAATTGTTAGGGAAATTATGAAAAAAACAGTTTCTGCTTTAATAAAAGATCTGTTTTCTTTTATTTATACTGAGTTCTTAAAAGTGAATTGAGGGTTGTCCTAGTTAAGTGTAGAACATTAATACTGTGTTATTGTCTGTAGGAAGCTTGATAAACTAAGAAACTTCAGATTGTTTGCTGATGGATGCGGAAACCCCAGGGTATAAATGGGATGAAGAAATTAAAGCATACAGTTCTTTCACCCAGAACTCCATTCTTCAGAAAGCAGCAATTTCATCGCAAAAATAATCCCTCTATTATTTTTGAATACTCAGAAAGCCATTATACCTCAAATTCCAATGTCGTTTTTATAATAGGGAGACCCAGATCTCTCTCAATGTAACCCACCTTACAGGAGTTTTATTGTGGTGATAAAATTAGAGCAGCTCTCCATCTATGGCACCTGAGCTGTTAAAGAGTTCAAACAGGTTATACATGGAATACTAAATGATAATAAATAATCTAATCTAAGGCAACACAACAGCCAATGAATCTTTAGAAAAGCATGCAAGTGGAATGGGATGGTTCTGGTCTATTGCTACTTACCAGCAGCCAGAATTTTGGCAGTAACGCAGAACATATCAGAGTTCCCAAAACTAATTGTCTGGTTCTCTATGAATCTATTTCTCCATTAAAATAATCTGAATTAGGCAACATCATCATCTTTGATAGTAGCAAATTAACTATTCAATACAGTTTTTATTGGACCTAGATTTCCTTTGATTAAATATGTATGTATGTATATATGTGTGTGTGTGTGTGTGTGTGTATAATTTGTCAATTGCTTACAAGATAATAGGTATAAGTATATACATAGTTATAAATACATGAAATGGTACATATAAGAAAAATAAAAGAAACAATAGGATAGGGACGGTAGGCACTTTGGTGCGCTTATGCACGCCCCCTACAGACCTCTTAGGAAGGGGGTGAGGTCAATAATAGACAGTCTAAGGTTAAAGTTTTTGGGGTTTGGGGAAGAAACTACCGAGTCAGGTAGAGTATTCCAGACGTTGACCACTCTGTTGCTGAAGTCGTATTTCCTGCAATGAGCTCTAGGAGGAGGAATAAAAAATATCTACATATTCTACACCAGCAGTTGCCAACTGGTGTGACCCACTGGAGGGCCATGAGAAAATTTTGGTGGGTCAAAGAGAAATCTCACCCCCAGAACATTCCCCCAAAGCAATTAATCCAGGCTGTGGAGAAACACAAGGCTGCACAGCCCACATGGCCGCTGAAATCCTCCCCTGCCCACTCACTTCTTACCCAGCAAACTTGCCTGCTAAATTGCTATTTTTCCTTTTTCCAACCATCATCTGTTCTGCTGTGCCGGGAGATTTAGATTAGCTAGGAAGCAGGAAATGGTTGGATTTCTTGCTTTCTAGCTAGTCTTTAGATCTTCGGCTTTGCTTTTAAGCATAGCCAACCTCCCTTAGGACTGAAGGTTCTATTATTCAGTGCAGACTCACTGCAAGCAAATTTGAGAGACTGAGCTAGCTGATGGCAGATAGATCACTGAATGATTCTGTAAGCAACTCAATCTGTCTGCTTGCTTTGCCTGATTTTGGGTAAAAGTTCTTTTTTAATAAAAAAATTTAATATTTACACACATGGTGTGTTATGAGTTAATTTTGTGAGGTTGCTTGCTAGCAAACTTTATGTGACAGACTGAGCTAGCCAATAGCAGATAGATTTCTGAATAAATATGTGATTCTGTGAGCAACTCAATCTACCTGCCTGCTTTGTCTGATTTTGGGTAAAAAAATTTTTATTAAAAAATTCAATATTTATATATTTATAATATTTACATACAAGCCATGCCCAGCCAGTCACATGACCACCAAACCACACCCACAAATTACACCACACCCACAGAACCAGTTAGTGGTCCTGGGATTTAAAATTATGAGTTTGGTGATCCCTGAGGCCCAAAAGATTGGTGAGCCCTGTTCTATACCATGCATGATATTATATATCTCTGGTGTTTCTCTTCATTTCGCTTCAGTATAAGAAATAAAAACCTCAACTGCCGTGATCCTTTCTGTATCTTTTCATTACACCATGTATCATAGATTTCTTTACAGCTGCAGAAAAAAGATAGGAAAGCTATTTTTCATGAACATTTACCAAAATTTGAAAATAACTGTAAAGCCCAGTTTACATTTAGTTTCTCCCAATTCAAAAAACAGTGATGTATTGGATAGTACGACCTAAGCACCATCACATAAAAATATAATTACCTAACTTCTTTTCAATCTTTTGGCTTTTCTGCTCCTTTTCATTTTCAATCTCATCCTCTGAACTATCAATATAAATGGGTGTACTGATGGAATCCTGGGCTTCAGTCTTTAATTCTACATTGCTTGGAGGTTCATCAACCTGTGATACATAACATTAAAAAAGGTATAAACATGGATCCACTTCATTCTTTATCAAGACATAACATGTATATTTTCTCCTTTTCTAAAACCAGCACCTTCATCTGGAGCAATTGTTCCTCTACCAGGTGTTTGAGTTGCTTCTTCTCCTGTTTGGATAGTTTTTCCAACCCAACATGGTCAAGATACTTCTTGCAAATGATGTTATGAGTGAGGATGCTGTAACAGACAATGATAACATCAGACAACATCTGCTAAGTAACCACACAATATGCCTTTATATGGTATGTATTAAGAAGAGCAAGGATGGGGAATCTATGATCCTCCAGAAATAACTTTTTCCACCTTCCCATAATATTCAATGAGAGAGATGTTCTGAATATCTATAGGCCACAAGCTGGGGCTCACCCAAATTTCTATCTACAGGCATAACCACCCAAATACATATCTATAGTCCACCCAAATTTGTCCTTGAAGTCCAGGATTTTTTAAAATCTCCTACATCTGCTCTCCTATTTAAACTTCTTCTCCAAAGATGCAATTCTTCGATTTTCTTCCTTTTGTAAATTATCCAGGAAACACATGCTGATAAGAGGATTGTACGTTGTCATCCAGGGATCACAATTTCCACCCAGGAGGTGGAATCAACATATTTCAATTAAAGTCTTTTTCCTAGCAGCACGCTGATGATTTTTTTAAACTGCTTATCTTCATCACTGGTTGCCAAAAGGCTATTTTATTTATTTTTCATCCCTTTATTATTATTTTTACAAACAGCTCAAGCAGGTTTGATGGGCACTTGCGGTCCCATGAGCATAGGGGCCCCATACTGTGTATGTTAACCCTTCTATGCACTTTGCATCATATAAATATATTATACATATATTATGCAAATATGTTTAATTTTATCAACCATTTAAATTTTTATTCCTGTGAGTAGTTATGGTAGACTCCAGTACACTTTTACCTGGGACCCATAACGCTATTAAGAGAGCCCTGAGCTCAAGATAGCAAACACGAAGATCCTCTTCCCATTTTCCCCACAACTACCACCCTGCGAGGTGCATTGGGGAGAGAAAGAGTGACTGGCCTAAAAAAAAGGTCACCACCTGATTTTCATGCCTAAGGCAGGATTTGAACTTAGGCTCTCCTGCTTTCAAGCCTGGTGCCTTAATTACCAGACCCCATTGGCTTTAGGGAGATAGGATCGAGAGCTGGAGGGGGGGGGGTAAACGCCCCCGAGTCTGGAGGTATTGCGTTCTGCTCAGTAACCATCAATCTCGGCTTAAGGAGGTTTCAGTTCCCTCTCTCCGCCCCTAGGGCAACCCGGAGTCTGAGCCGCACCTGAGATCCGGGCTTCCCTGGAAAATCCCGGAGACAAAATCCCGCATCCTTTGCCCAGCAGAGAATCCCGCCATACTTTCCCGCCAAATAGCACCTCGCGATCAATGTAACCTCTCCCTCGGCAACGCCTCCGAGTAATGACAATCCTAACGGTGCCTAAGTAGACTTAGCTGACCACGCGAACCAACGGAACGCGCACGGCCTCACGGGAGATCATCTGTGAGCCAATGAGGGCGGAGGTCTTGCCCTGTAAACTTCTTGAATAATATAGTTGTTTTTTTCCCCCCCTCGTGGCAAGGCCTCCTCTCCTTGAAATAGAGCTATCTGGTCCTTGCTGGGTCTTTCTTAGACTCGCCCCCTTGTGCAATGGTTTGTGCAAATAAAAATTGGGAAAGAAGCAGGTTATTGGCAGAACTTCCATTTATTTGTGTGGTTTGATAAACCGCAATAGAATCTGTAATCCAAATAGAACAAGCTGGATTTCCCTCCAAACGTGATTGTAGTGATCAAATTATTGCATTAACTTCTTACTGGATTCCAAAGGAAATTGGGGAAAAAAACTGTTTTGTTTTGTTTTTACTCTTGGCAACCTACTATACTGCTTGGAGAGAAGGACGGTCTCACTTTGTCCAGTGGAAATTGAGCAGAATTAGGTGTGATATTGGAAGAAATGTCTCTGCCCTGTATCAGTGGGGATGGAAAGATAATTCTTTGCTGGAAGGAAAATACATCTGGTTCAGTTCCAAGCTGGGAGAAAGACTGGAAACATGGAGGCTAATTATAAAGAGAGGTTTTTTGATGAAGTAGAACCAGTGTGATTCTGGGCAGCTGACAAAATGGAGTTGAGAGTGGGTGGGTTTTTATACCTTCTTTGGGCTTTGTATTTTCCTGTTCCTGTGCTCTGTTCTCTTCCGGATGACATAAAATTATTTAATACCACAGACAATGCTGCTGCCTTACAAAACAAACTTGACTATGTGTCAGAATGGTCACGCAATCGGCAACTCCAAATCTCAGCTAACAAATGCTCTGTCCTACGCATTGGCAAAAAAAAAATAAAAAAAAATCAGAAGACCAAATGCAAGTTAGGAGGAAATGATCTCGTTGATGGCCCTTACTCTGTCAAAGACCTAGGAGTACTTATCTCAAATGATCTAAGCCCCAGAGTTCACTGTAACAGCATTGCCAAAAAGGCTTTAAGAGTTGTTAACCTTGTTAAGCCTGGTTTCCCCAACCAGGGTTAGGGAGACAAGCTAAACAGAATGTGCAGCATTAGTCACATAAGCACACAGATAAATGAGTGAGCTAAGCTTGTATGTTTATTAACATACAGTAAAAATAACATACGCTTGTGCTATCAAAAATATAGTTTATTCCATTATGAGTTCATAGCATAGTCAAAATAACAGTCCAATAGTCATGTATCATTTAGTCAGTCCATTCAGGGATATTCAGTTAGCAAAGTCCGTGCAGAATATCCTATGTCAGTTCACTTACAAATCAGTCCTTTGTTTCTCTCCCGTTCGAGCAATGCAGTCTTGATTCCAAGCAGTAATCAGGGATCATCAAAGCCAGAGAGAGAGCAAGCTGTGGTCTTGCTTCTTTTAAAGTGCTTTCACAACCACTCCCCTAATTACATTCCCATATTTAAAGTTGCAGACACTTTAACTTATAAACTATGATTACATATTTATTATTTTACCTAAACCAGTTAGGGTAAACAATGTTATCCCTAATATTCTCCCCTTTTAGGAAATAATAAATATAACTATTTACATCTTTAAATCATATTTATTACAACTCTCTTTAAACTTAATTACTCCTTGAGCTTTTGTAAATTGGTCTGCAATGTTTTCTTCTGTCATGCAGTATTCCAATTTAATTAGCCCATTCTTTACAGATTCTCTAACATTTAAGTATCTTAAATCAGTATGCTTTGATCTAGTTTTTACAGCAATACTAGTAGCTAACTTTATAGCTGCTTGGTTATCCTCGTACACAATAATGGAATCTTTTACTGTTATACCCATGTCTAATAATAACTGTTTGTACAAAATTAAGTCAGTGCATAGTAATGACAGACATGAAAATTCCGCTTCCATTGTGGACAAGCTGATATGCTGTTGTCTGATTGACCTCCACCCTATTAATGTCTTACCAAATAATATAGCCATCCCAGATGTTGATTTTCTAGTGTTTATATCAGTTGCAAAACTTGCATCTGCATAGGCACTAAGACTCAAATCACCCTTTGGTTCTATATACAATGCATGGTTCATTGTTCCTTTAAGATATCTTAAAATTCTCTTTAATGATTGCCAATGACATTGATGTGAATCTGAATTAAAACGTGCCAGCTGATTTACACTATAAGCTATATCTGGCCTTGACCAATTGCTTATATATGATAAGCTACCAATCAAAGATTGATATATAGACTTATCAAATTTGGGACGTTGATCATCAGTTTGGCAAACTTCCTGACTCATTGGAGTCTTTGCCGGTTTACAAAGTTCCATTTTAAACGTTTTAATTAATTGGCAAATTTTATCTTCTTGAGATATCTTAAAACCATTTTTTGTTTTGTTAATTGTCAATCCTAGATACTTTTTAATTTCACCTAAATGCTTTAATTTTATCTTTTTGGCTAATAATGATATAATCTCATTAGCTTCATTATTAGTCTTAGTTATCAAAGCAATATCATCTGCAAATAATAACAATAATGACACCGTTCCATTATTTTCTCTTTTAAACACACATGGATCTGCTAAACCAGATTTAAAACCTATATTGTTTAACTCTTTCACAATATATTGGTTCCACTCAAACCCAGATTGTTTCAACCCGTAAAGACTCTTTTTGAGTTTCCAACAATCATTACTATTTACTTTATTGTCTTTTATACCTACTGGTTTTCTTAAATATATAGTGTGCTGCAATGGTGCATGCAGATAGGCAGTTTCTACATCTAAATGGTTAATGACATAGTTTTTCTTAGCTGCCCACACTAATGCTGCTCTTAAAGATGTTGCTTTAAGACTTGGTGCAAAAACTTCATCGTAATCAGATGCAGTTTGATTAAATCATTGAGCTACTAACCTAGCCTTATGGGTAACAGTCCCATCATTTCCAGTTTTTACTTTAAATATCCATTTGCACCCAATGGATTTTTCTCCTGGAGGTAATTTAGCATCTTCATAAACTTTCATTACCTTTAATGAATTTAGTTCCTTTTCCATTGCCTTTTGCCAATTCTCCTGATCCTTAGCAGGATACATCCTAAGTTCATCTACACTAGTTGGAACTTTAGTTACTTGGCAAACTATACTTGCTTGATACCTATCAGGTGGTCTAGTTACACGTGTAGTACGTCTAGGTATTACAGGACTTACAGGTGGACTTTCATTTATTAACTCTTCTTGATTATCTAACTCTTCCTGATCAACTGTTTCCTCTTGTTCTGGTCCTATTTGTTCTTCATGGACTTCTTCTTTAATTGGACTCTTCTTATAACTAGTCTGATCTTTCTGCCTTTTGTAGGGTTCAATAATTACTTCATTATTTAAATCTTGCTCTAATCTATTCCATCCTACATGTTCTAGGAATTTTGCACTAGCACTGGTGTAAACTCTAGATGTACCTGGTTCCCAGAATCTATAAGATCTATGATTAGATGTATATCCTACAAAATATAATCTTTTAGCTCTATGCTGTCCTTTGTGTCTAAGTTGTGAAGGGATATGCACCCATGCTGGTGCTCCAAATGTGTGCATGTAACTTAAATCAGGTTTTGTACCATGCCACAGTGTGAATGGTAATTCACCTGTTGTTGAATTAACAACATTATTTAATATATGATTACCACACATTATTGCTTCTCCCCATAAATTGTCAGGTAATCCTGAATCAGATATCATAGTACGTGTCATTGATTGTAATGTTTGGCCTCTTCTCTCTATAAAGGCATTATGTTGTGGCCTATATGGTGCAGACTTTTTATATTGAATACCTAACATTCTTAGTCTATTCTGGAATTTATTATTTGTAAATTCCGCACCATTATCTGTTATAAGAGTTACTAATTTCTTTTTAGTTTTCCTTTCAGCAAATTTTATCCAATTAAAAAGATTTTGATATGTTTCAGTTTTGCTCTTCATTAAATAGCAAAACCCATATCTAGAATAATGGTCCATTATACTTAGTATGTAACGAGCTCCTCCTACACTTGGTTTTTTCGGACCTATTAAATCTGCAAATACTACTTCTAAAGGCTCTTTAGTAGTAAATCCATCAACTCTATTAGCCGGTGTGAACCTGGCTTTGCTTTGATTACAGGCATTACATTGCAAATACATATTACAAGGTTTCAAACTTATTCCCTTAGATAATTCAACAGTTTTCTTAAGCATTTTAAAATTTAAATGCCCTAGCCTTCGATGTAACAAGTGAATACATTCATCATGAGGTTTCTTATTTTCATAAACCGTGTTAGCCACCTTTAAACTATTATCATTTAACACATATAATTCACCTCTTAAAGATGCAGTAATTTTTTTATCTTCTTTCTCAATTATGCAGTTATCTCCTTTAAAAGTAACTACATATCCTAGTTTAACCAAAATTCTAACTGAAATTAAATTAAACTTAAGTTGTGGTACATATAACATTTTTACATTCTCTTTTATAAAAGAACAATATGCTATACCTTGACCTTTAGCTTTCAGTTTCCAGCCATTGGCTAACGATATCTGCTGTGTACTCTTGGATATTTTAATAAAATTTTTGTTATCATTTGTTATACAGTGGGATGATCCACTGTCAACCACCCATAAATTATTTTTTACAGCTCCGTTACTATACATGGCTAACTCTAAATTTTTATTTATCTTTTGATGACTTTTAGTATTCTGGCCAGCGTTCTGGCGCTTTGCTTTTTTACAAAATCTTGCCAAATGTCCTCTTCCTCCACAATTAAAGCACTTTTTAATTGCGTATGCAGTAGGAGATTCATTATCTTCTTTTTGAGGTTGCTGCCTCCTTAACTGATCTCTTTCAAGCCTTCTTCTGGCCTCTTCAATCAATCTGCCAGTTATATCAGTTAAAGTTAGGCTTTCCTTTCCCTATTTCAAGGGAAGTTACGTAGTTGTCATAACTTTCATTAAGGGAAGATAGAATTATGTAGACTTGGTGTTGTTCAGAGAAAATAAGCTCTTTCTCTTGCAGTTCTTGAAAAATGCTTTGCATAGTTTTCAAATGACTCAGCATATCACCATTCATCTGGAGATGCGTGCTGAAAAGCTTCCGTGTTAGATTTATGTGAGCACCAACATTATCTCGAACATAAATCCTCTTCAGTTTCTGCCAACACCCAACAGCCGTTTTCTCTCCGTGGATATAAACAAGCTGTTGGTCAGTTAAGGTTAAAGCAATTATGCAGATAGCTTGTTGATTTTTATGCATAAATTCTTCTATTTTTAGTCTATCTTCTTCATCCTCTGGATCCCATTCCTCTACGTTTGGTGGATTTTCAATTATTTTCCACAAACCTTCTCTTCGTAGAAGCAGACTACATTTCATAGACCATGATACATAGTTTGTTCCATCCAACTTGGATATAAGGGACAAACTTTGTAGATTGACTTGTGCCATGTTTTCTTTATATGGATATAAAACTATAATTAATAAAACACAGCTGTCTGTTTACTGTAATGTATAATAACACAAACTCTCACTTTTACATAAATCTGTTTTATCCTAGTTAAACTGACTTTGCAGCCTCTGGGCCCATAACCAGTGTTAAGCCTGGTTTCCCCAACCAGGGTTAGGGAGACAAGCTAAACAGAATGTGCAGCGTTAGTCAGATAGGCACACAGATAAATGAGTGAGCTAAGCTTGTATGTTTATTAACATACAGTAAAAATAACAGATACGCTTGTGCTATCAAAAATATAGTTTATTCCATTATGAGTTCATAGCATAGTCAAAATAACAGTCCAATAGTCATGTATCATTTAGTCAGTCCATTCAGGGATATTCAGTTAGCAAAGTCCGTGCAGAATATCCTATGTCAGTTCACTTACAAATCAGTCCTTTGTTTCTCTCCCGTTCGAGCAATGCAGTCTTGATTCCAAGCAGTAATCAGGGATCATCAAAGCCAGAGAGAGAGCAAGCTGTGGTCTTGCTTCTTTTAAAGTGCTTTCACAACCACTCCCCTAATTACATTCCCATATTTAAAGTTGCAGACACTTTAACTTATAAACTATGATTACATATTTATTATTTTACCTAAACCAGTTAGGGTAAACAATGTTATCCCTAACAAACCTTATTTTGTGAAGCTTCTTCTCCAGCAACATTGAACTGTTAACTAGGGCATACAAAGCCTTTGCCAGACCAATTATCAAATACAGCTCGTCCCCCTGGAACCCATAATGTATATCGGACATTAACATAATTGAGTGGGTTCAGAGATATTTCTTGAGAAAAGTACTCCACTCTTCCACTCACAATAGAATTCCCTATGCCTCCAGGCTCAAAATTTTGGGCCTAGACAATCTAGAACTGCACCGCCTGAAGTCTGATCTAAGCCTAGTTCACAAAATTGTGATATCTTGCCCGTCAATGACTTCTTCAGCTTCAGCCTCAATAATACACGGGCAAACAACCGATACAAGCTCAAAGAAAACCACCCCAAACTCAATTGCAGAAAATACGACCAACAGAGTAGTCAATGCCTGGAACGCCCTACCCGACTCCGTTGTTACAGCCTCAACCCTTCACAGCTTCAACCTCAAACTCTGCTGTGGACCTCATCCCATTCCCAAGAGGTCCTTAAGGGAGCACGCATAAGCACACCAGCATGCCTACCATGACTTTACTGTCCCCATTTATCTGTATTAACTCTCTTTGTTCTTACTTATGTTCATACTTATACTTGTTATCTTGTACACATTTGACAAATAAATAAATATAATAAATAAAGATGTCCTTTAACACCAAGGAGCTTGAACTATCCTGTCTTGAATGGATTACCAAATCTGCATTTCTAAAAGCTGGCCGCTTATCTTGTACTTGGGGACAGGGAGACTTAATTAAGAGCATGTTTCTCCATTTCTCCTTTTGGGGGCATATGATATTTTGCCTTTTTAATATTCCTCAAAATATTTCATTCTTCTGGGGTTGGGGATGAGAGTTTCCCACAAATTGTGATTGTGGTGCTGCTATGCAAACTATTAAATATATTGTGCATTCTCTAGATCTAGAAGATCTACATGAAGCAATGCTAGAGGTGATTGCCTGGATAGCTAAATTGGATATCCAATTATGAGGTTGCTGCCATACTCTGTATAAGTTTTACTTATGTGGACTGTATTTGCTTCTTTTATCATGTTCTCATCATATGCTAAATAATGTGGGAAGCTTTCACCCCAGAAGAAATATTTTGGTAAATATTAAAAAAGACAAGAGTATTATATTTTCTTAAAGGAGAAATGGAGAAACATGTTTCAGAGGCAGGAAGCAGCCCCCAAGTCTTTCTTAATAGCGCACAGCAGATGCCAGCACTTAAGAGATAAAAAGTTTACTGAAAGAGGAAGAAAAGTATCTAGATACCTCTATTCATAAGCAAAGCATACTGCAGGCAGAAATCCATTTCAAGACAGGATATTTTGAAACTCCTTGGCAGAATGGTAGGATTAGAAAGCAGCCCTTCACCCAAGATCCAACACAGGACAAAAGCCATTAGCCACAATAGGAATTGCCCAACACCCTTTCAGAATACAAGCCTCTTAATTGCACCATCCCCAGAGCAGTCCAAACTTCAAAATCACAGAAACCTGGGAGCTTGGATAAATAAGGCAGAGGTTGACCAGATTAGCTCACAAGCACCTAGGATTTGCATTTCTCCTTTTGCCTATAGAGCCAGCTATAACCCTTACATAACCCTTACATGACCCCTATAAGAATCTGACAACAGCCAATAGAATATTAAAAGAAATGCTCTTGAACAGGAAGCTCAAATACAAAGCTCAAAGAAGGTATAAAAGCCCATCCACTCCCAACTTCATTTTGTCATCTGCCCAGAATCGCACGTGGTTCTGCTTCCATCAATAAACCTCTCTCTACAATCAGCCTCCATTGGATCAGTGTCTTTCTCCCAGTTTGGAACTGAACCAGATGGATATTTCTTCCAGCAAAAACAATAAATTATTTGATAGTTGCTGCTTTATTTGCTAGCCTTGAATTTTTAAAAATAAGGTTATTTATTACTGCATTATCATTGTGTTTGTATTTTACTATGCCTGCCCAGTTTGATGTGGTGGAGCTGCAAAAATGTAAAACAAATAAATGGTCACAAAGCAAACAAAGTGGGCAAGTTAATTCCCTTTAAGATTAAACCAATAGCACAACTATTGCAGCTAATCTTCCAGACTTGGGGGCAAAAGTGAACTTGATGGGAGAAATGTTCTATACCATGGGTCACCAACCTTTGGTACAAACTGGGAGAAAGACACTGATCCAATGGAGGCTGATTGTAGAGAGAGGTTTATTGATGGAAGCAGTTCACTAACAAGGAGATCACTCCTTGTCT
Organism: Hydrophis major; assembly: GCA_033807585.1. Classification (NCBI taxonomy): domain Eukaryota; kingdom Metazoa; phylum Chordata; class Lepidosauria; order Squamata; family Elapidae; genus Hydrophis; species Hydrophis major. The sequence continues at coordinate 23,145,483 of CM066343.1, read as the reverse complement.
GCCCACCTGAGCTCCTTAGGGCCCCAAGCCCCAACAGGAAGCAGTTGTTGGAGCTAAGCAGCCACCACGAGAAAGAGCTGGCAAAACAGCTGGCACAGTTCAAATTGGATCTGACCGAGAAGGAGGCTTAACAGAAGCACCTCACTAAGGACTATGAGCATAGGCTTTCCAGCAGAGGGAAGACCTGCAGGAGTGCAAGGCCAGGTACTGGCACCTGAAGGCTCAGCAGACTGAGATGGTCAGCCAGTTCCAGGCCTTGATGCAGTGTCACTGGAACAAGGCATTCTGGTTCTTTATCACCATGGCACTTCCCTCCAGCCTTCATCCAAAGCCCCTCACCAGGAGGCTGAAGAGACCCCAAGTTGGAAGTTTTGCCCACCTCCAACCTGCACAAAAAGACCCCAAAGACTCTGCAGCAACACATTCATTGCATGTATCCGGCCCAGGGGCCATAGTTTGAGGACCCCTGATTTAGTGCAATATAAAAAATGCAAATAATTTTTCTGTGGACCACCAAATTTTTCTTGAGGACCACCAGTGGTCCATGGACCCCACGGTTGGTGACTGCTGTTCTATAGTATTTATAGCATTCTTCTAGTTTGGCTTTGTATTATATTGATTATATCTCCAAATTTCCATTTGAATGCAAGATTGGTACATAACATTCCTCAACGTGGAATTATTACAGTAAGATTACAATAAGATTATAGTAAATTTACTGAAACCAATAAGTGAAGCAAAGACATGGGCAAAAGAATGCAGGCAAAGCATTTATCCATAAGCCAAAGCAAGATTAGGAAAGAGATTTTACTAGGCTAAACTCAGTTCTACTACTATTTCTTAAAAAACGTGGGTGGGATAAAAAATAAAGCAGGAACGCTGAAAAATTTCACCCCGACTCCTTAGTTCTTTCCCTCACAATGCATGCTGGGAGATGTATTTCTGAGTTATCCGTGTGCCCGCTTTCCAAAGCATGCCGGGAAATGTAGTTTCCCCCCCTCTAGCCTTGAATCGCGGTTCCTGTTCCACGTTACTTCCCTAGCTGGGCATGAACGGAGCGGGAGAGCCGGATCCGGGCGGCGGGGGCTACAAGAGGCGTTATAGAGCCTTAAAAAGGAGACTCAAATTCCTGATTTATGTAAGCGGCCAGGAATTTCGGGGTGGGAGGGAATCGGTGCTGGCAGAAAGAAAGGGGGTGGGTTGGAGGAGCAAATATTTTAGGGAGACCTGGGCATGGGGGTGGGTGGGTAAGCATAACAAGGGGCGTTTTACAAGAAGGAATAAATGGTAAAAATCATATTGATCGCATGCCTCCCAGACATTTAAAGAGATTCTGATATTTGTGGATGTTGAGTAAATAGAGGTGTGATGACAAGTGAGATGAAGGTGATTAGACAGACAAGACCTTCCAGATGAATATTATAAAATGATTATTACAGAGGGCTGTAAAGCGATATATAAGTCTAAGCACTATTGCTATTATTTTGCCCAGGGGTCCATAAGAAGGCATATACACGTTTAACTGTGAATTTCTATATTTCTCAATCTTGAAAACTTAAAGATGTGTGGATTTCAATTCCCAGAAGTCCCCAGACTTACTAAGGTTAAGAAACACAGCTCCAGAAGCTCAGGTTTGAATTGACTTAGGTTGTTTTGGTGGGAGCAGAAATAATTTGCCCTTGCTTAATTCTGGGATGTGCGGAGTTTGTGTCTCTCCATATAGCCCTATTAGTCAGATCCAAGTAACTTTAATTTTTACAGATCAGCGTGTAACATACACATCTACAATTTGTGATTGACTATTTTGCTGAGCTAACAGGCTACAGAATTTGAGGAGACTGCAAGAAAGGGGGTTAGTCCCACAGGATGCCCATTTGGGTCCTAGGCCCTGCTTTCCAAACCACAATAACTGGATTCACATGATATGCTAAGGCAACATTAAGCAAACAACGTTGTGCCATAAGAACCTTGTCTGTCAAATTTGCAGTAGTATAAAAGGGATAATAATACCAATCTGCCTTGCAGATTGCTGGGATTACTTGCCCTCACAAAGCCCTAAAAATTTGGGAAGAATGTATCTCCATACAGCCAATTTAGTGTTATCACACTAAAGAGCTGTTTTCTTAAAACAGCAATTCTGCCTACAGGGGAATAATTTACAAAACAATACTCTACTGTGAAAAGGTAACATGAATAATCATATTATATTGATTATCCAGATAGTCCTCAATTTATGAGTGGTTGCTTAGTGACTGTTCAAAGTTAGGGACAGGCCTTCTCAAAGCTACTTAGAAAGTGATTCTGGTTTGTTGAGTGTTGTCACAGGAGAGCATATTAGGCACTAGGTAGTTGGCTCACATTTATGGCCATTTGCAGTACCCATGGTTATATGACTATGTTTTATTATGTTTTTGCCTGAACTGCATTTACTTCCAGTTTTTGGCAAGAAGTGGCCCACAACTAACAATGGATTTGCTTAATGACAGCTGCAAAAAAGCTACAAAAACAGGCTGGTCACCTGGTGATCTGCACTGTGACTCAGAATTGTAATGGGCAGGCTCCATTTTGGTCGTAAATGAAGGGCTACTTATAATAAACAAGGGAGTCAACTCGGGCAGGAATACAAAATCTGACCAAGAACTGAAACGTAAACAATTATCAATTTGCTGTTACTTGATGGCTCAGAAAAGCAGCAATTTTTGCCTTGCCTGTTTACATTATGTTTATGGAGGGGATCTACTCCCCAAAGAGGAAGAATGAACCAGGGGTGGCGACTGACTGTGGTGACTCCTGGCACTCACTTAATCTTTCCAGATCCTAGAGACTTTGTGCATATGGACGAGTGAGATAGAAGATACCATTGGAATGCTGGTTGTATGTTAAACATTTATTGATCCCCATTACTTGATATGAGGGAATGTTGGAAGTAAATTGAATTTTCTCCTGCAAACTTCTATCCATTTTGTGAACCAGTGAGTTGCTACTTTTGCAGTTAAGGCAGCAAGGTTGAAAGAGAATACAGGTCACAACCACAACTGAGCCGAAATTTCTGTTGCTAAGTAACACAGTTGTTAAATGTGTTTTGCCTCATTTTACATTCTTGTTTAGCACAGTTGTTAAGTGAATCTTTGCAGTTGTTATGCTAGTAACGAGGTTGTTAAGTGAATCTGGCTTCCCCATTGATTCTGCTTCACAAAAGAGGATCACATGACTCAGGGATTCTGCAACCATCATAAATATGAGCCAATTGCCTAGTGTCTGAATTTTGATCATGTGACCAGGGGATGCTACAACAGTTGTAAATGTGAAACACAGTCAGCAGTCACTTTTTTTTCAGTGCAGTTGTAACTATGAATGGTCACTAAACAAATGGTTGAAAGTTGAGGACCATATGTTAGACTCTGCCTAACATGAATAATTATGTCGTGCTTCTATTTCCTAGGAGACTGACAAGATGGGTTAATCTATATTTTCTTAATCATTTTAAAGTGTTATGTTACAAAGATTCAGATGGTATTTTAATGGTATTGTTTAGATTTTAGATTTAGATTTTAATGCCTGAAATATGTTCAGATTTTAATAATGTCTCCTTTTAAAGTACCTATGTATTGTTATTACTCTTAGAATACTTAAAATGGTTTGGGGATTTATTTAATAAACTGTTTCCTTACTTATACTTAGCCTTTCTAAATAAATCCTCAGGAGCAAGAATGTTTCCAAGAAGAACTGAGAAAAGCACAAAGAAAACTCTTGAAAATTTCACGGGATAAAAGGTAAGTGGTGTTAAGCCTGTGTTCCCCAACCAGGGTTAAGGAGACAAGCTAAACAGTGAGATAAGTGAGATAAGTTTGTATGTTTGTTAACATACAGTAAAAATAATAGATACGCTTGTGCTATCAAAAATATAGTTTATTCCATTTAGAGATTATAGCATAGTCAAAATAACAGTCCATTAGTCATGTATCGTTTTAGTCAGTCCATTCAAGGATATTCAATTAGCAAAGTCCGTGTAGAATATCCAATGTCAGCTCACTTACAATAAATCAGTCTTCTCACTCTCCCGTTCCAGTAGGGGAAAAAAACACAGTCTTCATCCAGTAATTAGGGATCATCAAGCCAGAGAGAGCAAGTTGCCGTTGTCTTGCTTCTTTTCTGGTGCTATTACAACCACTCCCTTAATTACATTCCTACAGTTAAAGTTGCAGACACTTTAACTAACAAACCATGATAACATATTTATTATTTTACCTAAACCAGTTAGGGTAAACAATGTTATCCTAACATTCTCCCCTTTTAGGTAATAATAATAATATAACTAATAACTATTTACATCTTTAAATCATATTTGTTACAACTCTCTTTAAACTTAATTACTCCTTGAGCTTTTGTAAATTGGTCTGCAATATTTTCTTCTGTCATGCAGTATTCCAATTTAATTAGCTCATTCTTTACAGGTTCTCTAACATTTAAGTATCTTAAATCAGTATGCTTTGATCTAGTTTTTACAGCAATATTAGTAGCCAAGTTTATGTCTGCCTGGTTGTCCTCGTACACAATAATGGAATCTGTAACAGTTACACCCATATCTAATAATAATTGTTTGTACAGAATTAAGTCAGTGCATAGTAATGACAGACATGAAAATTCCGCTTCCATCGTGGACAAGCTAATATGCTGTTGTCTGATTGACTTCCACCCTATTAGTGTCTTACCAAATAATATAGCCATCCCAGACGTTGATTTTCTAGTGTTTATGTCAGTTGCAAAACTTGCATCTGCATAGGCACTAAGACTCAAATCACCCTTTGGTTCTATATACAATGCATGGTTCATTGTTCCTTTAAGATATCTTAAAATTCTCTTTAATGATTGCCAATGACATTGATGTGGATCCGAATTAAAACGTGCCAGCTGATTTACACTATAAGCTATATCAGGCCTTGACCAATTGCTGATATATGATAAGCTACCAATCAAAGATTGATATATGGACTTATCAAATTTGGGACTTTGATCATTAGTTTGGCAAACTTCCTGACTCATTGGAGTCTTTGCCGGTTTACAAAGTTCCATTTTGTACGTTTTAATTAATTGGCAAATTTTATCTTCTTGAGATATCTTAAATCCATTTTTTGTTTTGTTAATTGTCAATCCTAGATACCTTTAAATTTCACCTAAATGTTTTAATTTTATCTTTTTGGCTAATAATGATATAATCTCATTAGCTTCATTATTAGTCTTAGTTATCAAAGCAATATCATCTGCAAATAATAACAATAATGACACCGTTCCATTATTTTCTCTTTTAAACACACATGGATCTGCTAAACCAGATTTAAAACCTATATTGTTTAATTCTTTCACAATATATTGGTTCCATTGATAGCCAGATTGTTTCAACCCATAAAGACTCTTTTTGAGTTTCCAACAATCATTACTATTTACTTTATTGTCTTTTATAATAACTGGCTTTTGTAAATATATAGTGTGCTGCAAAGGTGCATGTAGATAAGCAGTTTCTACATCTAAATGGTTAATGATATCGTTTTTCTTAGCTGCCCACACTAAAGCTCTCTCAAAGATGTTACCTTAAGACTTGGTGCAAAATTTCATCGTAATCAGATGCAGTTTGATTAAATCCTTGAGCTACCAACCTAGCCTTATGGGTAACAGTCACATCATTTCCAGTTTTTACTTTAAATATCCATTTGCACCCAATGGATTTTTCTCCTGGAGGTAATTTAGCATCTTCATATACTTTCATTACCTTTAATGAATTTAGTTCTTTTTCCATTGCCTTTTGCCAATTCTCCTGATCCTTAGCAGGATACATCTTAAGTTCATCTACACTAGTTGGAACTTTAGTTACTTGGCAAACTATACTTGCTTGATGCCTATCAGGTGGTCTAGTTACACGTGTAGTACGTCTAGGTATTACAGGACTTACAGGTGGACTTTCATGTACAAACTCTTCTTGATTATCTAACTCTTTCTGATCAACTGTTTCTTCTTGTTCTGATCCTATTTGTTTTTCGTGGACTTCTTCTTTAATTGGACTCTTCTTATAACTAGTCTGATCTTTTTGCCTTTTGTAGGATTCAATAATTACTTCGTTATTTAAATCTTGCTCTAATCTATTCCATCCTACATGTTCTAGGAATTTAGCACTAGCACTGGTGTAAACTCTAGATGTACCTGGTTCCCAGAATCTATAAGATCTGTGATTAGATTCATATCCTATAAAAAATAATCTTTTAGCTCTATGCTGTCCTTTTTGTCTGAGTTGTGAAGGGATATGCACCCATGCTGGTGCTCCAAATGTGTGCATGTAACTTAAATCAGGTTTTGTACCATGCCACAGTGTGAATGGTAATTCACCTGTTGTTGAATTAACAACATTATTTAATATATGATTACCACATATTATTGCTTCTCCCCACAAATTGTCAGGTAATCCTGAATCAGACAACATAGTACATGCCATTGACTGCAGTGTTTGGCCTCGTCTCTCTATAAAGGCATTATGTTGTGGCTTATATGGTGCAGACTTTTTATATTGAATACCTAACATCTTAAGTCTATTCTGGAATTTATTATTTGTAAATTCCGCACCATTATCTGTTATAAGAGTTACTAATTTCTTTTTAGTTTTTCTTTCTGCAAATTTTATCCAATTAAAAATATTTAGATACGTTTCAGTTTTGCTCTTCATTAAATAGCAAAACCCATATCTAGAATAGTCCATTATACTTAGTATGTATCGAGCTCCTCCTACACTTGGTTTTTTCAGACCTATTAAATCAGCAAATACTACTTCTAAAGGCTCTTTGGTAGTAAATCCATCAACTCTTTTAGCCGGTATGGCCTTGGTTTTGCTTTGATTACAAGCATAACATTGCAAATACTTATTACAAGGTTTCAAACTGTTCAAAGATAGTTGAACAGTTCTCTTAAGCATTTTAAAATTTAAATGCCCTAGCCGTCAGTGTAACAAGTGAATACATTCATCATGAGGTTTCTTATTATCATAAACCATGTTAGCCACCTCTAAACCATTATCATTTAACACATATAATTCACCTCTTAAAGATGCAGTAATTTTCTTATCTTCTTTTTCAATTATGCAGTTATCTCCTTTAAAGATAACTACATATCCTAGTTTAACCAAAATTCTAACTGAAATTAAATTAAACTTAAGTTGTGGTACATATAACATTTTTACATTCTCTTTTATAAAAGAACTAGCTATACCTTGACCTTTAGCTTTCAGTTTCCAGCTATTGGCTAATGATATCTGCTGTGTACTCTGGGACATTTTAATAAAAATTTTGTTATCATTTGTTATACAGTGGGATCTCCACTGTCAACCACCCATAAATTATTTTTTACAGCTCCGTTAATATACATGGCTAACTCTAAATTTTTATTTATCTTTTGATGACTTTTAGTATTCTGGCCAGCGTTCTGGCGCTTTGCTTTTTTACAAAATCTTGCCAAATGTCCTCTTCCTCCACAATTAAAGCACTTTTTAATTGCGTATGCAGTAGGAGATTCATTATCTTCTTTTTGAGGTTGCTCCCTCCTTAACTGATCTCTTTCAAGTCTTCTTCTGACCTCTTCAATCAATCTGCCAGTTATATCAGTTAAAGTTAAATTTTCCTTAGGCAAGATTTCAAGGGAAGTGACGTAGTTATCATAACTTTCGTTTAGTGATAATAGAATTATGTAGACTTGGTGTAGTTCAGAGAAAATAAGCTCTTTCTCGTGCAGTTCTTGAAAAATGCTTTTTATAGAATTTAAATGACTCAGCATATCACTATTCGTCTGGAGATGCGTCTTGAAAAGCTTCCGTGTTAGATTTATGTGAGCACCAATGTTATCTTGGACATAAATTCTCTTTAGCTTCTGCCAACACCCAACAGCTGTTTGCTCTCCGCAGAAATGAACAAGTTGCTGGTCAGACAGTGTTAGTCCTATTATGCAAAGAGCTTTTTCATTCTTCTGTTTAAAATCTTCTATTTTTTTGTCTATCTTCCTCAATCTCTGGATCCCATTCCTCTATGTTTGGTGGGTTTTCAATTATGTTCCACAGACCTTCTCTTCGTAGAAGTAGACTACATTTTATAGACCATGATACATAGTTTGTTCCATCCAACTTGGATATAAGGGACAAACTTTGTAGATTGACTTGTGCCATGTTTTCTTATATGGATATAAAACTATAATTAATAAAACACAGCTGTCTGTTTACTGTAATGTTTAACAACACAAACTCTCACTTTTTACATAGATCTGTTTTATCCTAGTTAAACTGACTTTGCAGCCTCTGGGCCCATAACCAGTGTTGAGCCTGTGTTCCCCAACCAGGGTTAAGGAGACAAGCTAAACAGAATGTGCAGCATTAGTCAGATAGGCACACAGATAAATGAGTGAGATAAGTTTGTATATTTGTTAACATACAGTAAAAATAACAGATATGCTTGTGCTATCAAAAAATGGATAAAAATGGATAAATTTATTCCATTTAGAGTTTATTCCATTTAGAGATTATAGCATAGTCAAAATAACAGCCCATTAGTCATGTATCGTTTTAGTCAGTCCATTCAAGGATATTCAATTAGCAAAGTCCGTGTGGAATATCCAATGTCAGTTCACTTACAATAAATCAGTCTTCTCACTCTCCCGTTCCAGTAGGGGAAAAAAACACAGTCTTCATCCAGTAATTAGGGATCATCAAGCCAGAGAGAGCAAGCTGCCGTTGTCTTGCCTCTTTTATGGTGCTATTACAACCACTCCCTTAATTACATTCCTACAGTTAAAGTTGCAGACACTTTAACTAACAAACCATGATAACATATTTATTATTTTACCTAAACCAGTTTGGGTAAACAATGTTATCCCTAACAAGTGGCTCTGATGAGGAAGAATAGAGGGTATGTGAAATTGCCCAGAGCTCAATCAGAATTAGAATGTAGAGGCAGAAAAACAGAATTAATACACTTTTCCACTTGAGTCTGGAGTCTTCGATGGCCGTGTGGCAGGTAGAAGTCTAACTTGTCATTTTATTTTATTCAAATGCCTTTTGAATGTTTGCCTTTAAAATGGGCAGCTTAATAATATGAATTAGAGGTAAAAATGGTTGGTGCAATACAGGGATTTCCAACCTGCGCAACTTCATAACCCATGGACTTCAATTCCCAGAATTCTGCCTGTAACAGGTCTTAAAGTTGACAATATTGGACTCCTCTGGCATAATATTAAAGCCACCAGACTAGAAGCGGGGAGGCTGGGAGTTCTAGTCCTGCTTTAGGGTGCAAAGCCAGCTGGGTGACTTTGGGCTAGGCACTCAAGACGGTAGTGGAAAACCACTGAAAGATGCTACCCAAAACCCCCTGCATGGAGTCATCTAGGTGGCCACCAGGAATCAAAACAGGCTTACAGATACTAAAAACAAAGCAACAACATCTCAGTTAAAGGGACATCTCTTTGAGATATAAACAGCCACCTAGTCTAGGGTTGGAAACAAAATGAGATAAAACCTTGTTAATATTTGCAGTGGGGACTGTAAAGGTCTTAGTAGCAAGCAAAGGACCTGAGGCAAGATTGGTCCATTACAGTATTACTGGACAGAGCTCAACTGCTTTCTCTATTGAAAAGTGAATGGCTGTCAGGCTGTTGCAATGCCTGGATGGGGATAAAAGTGGATTTGAACCTTGGATCTGCCCTACAGAACAAGGGTCCCCAATACCTGCAGATTGTACCAGACCATGGCATGCTAGAAAAGGCTGCACAAACAAGAGAAGCCCTTAACGTGGAATGCAGGCAGAACGTGAAAACACTCCCCCTCCGGTCTGCAGAAAAGTCTGTCCACTGAACCAGTCCCTGGTGCCCAAAAGATTGTGGGGTGCTGATATAGAGTATAACTTGAAACTTACAGATTGCAGTTGCTGGTTTTCTTCACATTAATGGCTTTGCTAGTGCAGGTAATCCTCGATTTTTAACCATTTCTTTAACAACTGTCAACAATAGCACTGACTGTTATAATAGCACTGAAAAAGTGACGGGCAGCCGGTCTTCACACTTATGACTAATGCAGCATCCCCAGGGTCACATTATCAAAATGGAGCTGTTTGGCAACTGGCACATATTTATGATGGTTGCAGCATCCCTGGGACACGTGACCGTTATTTGTGACTTATCCAGCCTGCTTCTGACCAGCAAAGTCAGCAGAGGAAACTGGATTCACTTAAACCACCACACAATTCATTTCACAAGTTCGATGATTTGCTTAACAACTGTGATAAAACCATTGTAGAATCAATGCTTTGAATCGTTTAACAACCGCCTTGTTTGCAGTGGAAATTCTGGTCCCAGTTTTGGTTGTAAGTCAAGGATTTTCTGCGTCTGTCCACAACCTCTCTTTTTTCAAGAGCTGTGAAGCTCAGCCTATGAGCCACTAGAGGTAGCTACTTACAACAACTGAGCCCAACATTTCTGTTGTTCTAAGCAAGACATTTGTTAAGTGAGTTTTGACCCATTTTACGTTCTTTCTTGCCTCAGTTGTTAAGTGAATCACTGCAGTTGATATGTTAGTAAAATGGTTGTTAAGTGAATCTGACTTCCCCATTGACTTTGCTTGTCAGAAGTTTGTAAAAGGGGATCACAAAACCCCAGGGACACTGCAAAGGTCATAAGCACGAATCAGTTGCCAAGCATCTGAATTTTGATCACAGGGGATGCTGAAATGGTTGTAACTATGAAAAATGGCCATGTCATATTTTTCAGTGCCTTTGTAACTTTGAATGGTCATTAAACGAACTTCTAAGTCAAGAACTATCTTTATGTGCAGAGGTCTTTCTTTTGCCAAGGAATAATTGCAGCTCGATTCTGGATGCTTGACCTGAAATAGAGGATGGCCCAGAAAAACGGCAAATCTTTGGAGCCAGCTTAAGGCCTCCGCCTCTTCCTAACAATTAAGTCTCAGGTCTGAGCCACTGTTTTTTCCTACCTATTTCCTCTTTCTAGTTTCCTGCTTGATCGCCTGCTCCAGTATGAGAATGTGGATGAAGACTCCTCAGGTAAAGTGAGGCTCACAACCTCCCTTTGATGGTGCTGCAAGAAAGGGGAGGATTTTCCTTTCTTTATATAGGGGCTTAATAATATTAATTTGGCTGTCGTGGATATAATGTCACCTATTCAGGCTAGAAGAGAATAAAATAATGACCTGGTAGGTTAAAGGATTTCACATCAAATGTATAAATCTGAACCAAATCTGATATCCTTATAATCATTTGTAGTTTATCTTTTAAAAATAAAAATGGTCCATATTCCACTGGAATATGGACCTTTTACTTGCTGTACCTTTTACTTGCTGTTAAATATTATGGAATTAAACCAGGGCAAATCCACAGTGGTAGATTTTTTTTTTTATTCTGGCTGAAGATGGCATTGGTTAATAGTTAGATATTGCAAAAACATCCTTTAGTATAGGTAGACCTCGGCTTACAACAACAATTGAGCCCAAGATTTCTTCTGCTAAGTGAGACAGTTGTTAAGAGAGTTTTGCCTTGTTTTATGGTTTTTTTGACACAGTTGTTAAGTGAGTCACTGCGGTGGTTGAGTTAATAACAAGGTTGTTAAGTGAATCTGGCTTCCCAATTGACTTTGCTAGTCAGAAGGTCACAAAAAGGTGATCATGTGAATCCCAGGACACTGCAAACCATCATAAATTTGAGTCAGTTAGGGTTAAGTGTGAAAAGCGGTCTTAAATCACGTTTTTCATTGAACAGTCGCAAAATGAACCATTGTAAATTGAGGATTGCCTGCGTAGCTATTATGTCTGCTTGGCATTTAAAAATCGTCTCAAGGTGGACTAGAGTCATTGGTTCAATAAGCAGTTGTGTTTCTAAAAATCATGCAAGTGTGTACAGGAAGTCCTTGCTTAAGAACACCAATTGTGATTAAAAACCCGGTCATAGCTGCAAATCAAAAAACCCCATATGATTGTATCGCTTACTGATGGCAGTTGTAGCAGTCCTGATTGCTGTCATTAAGTGAGGACCCTGCAGGTCTTTAAGCAAGGACCCTGCTTTATGGGACTTTTTACCTCCTGCTGGCTTTCCCATTGACTTTGACTATGAGAAGCTGGCAGTGGAGATTGCAAATCATGTGATTGTGGATGCCGCGATAGTGTAATTGTGAATTGGCTGCCAAATGCCTGGATTGCAATCACATGACCACAGGCACATGCAACTTCTTATAGATACAGGGACCAGCCACAACTAACTTCTAGTGCTGTTGTATGTTTCAAATGGTTGTTGAACAAGTCATCATTAAATGAGGACTAGCTGTACAAGCAAGCATACAAATAGATATTCCTGGTTGAGGTTTAATCCTGAGCCTTTCCCTAACCTAAGTATGGATTACAACAGCATTTATTACCCTTAGCAACTTTAAGAGGACTTTCTGTTCTGGGAGTTGAAATCCACTCCTCTTAAAGTTGTTAAGATTGAGAAACCCTGGACTACAACTTGCAAAATTCTTAGCCCTTTTAGCTAGGGAAAACTAAATTCTAGCCTAACACTGAAGCTGCTATCTCTCTTCATGCAGAAGGAAATTTATTTATGCACAAATACATGAACCACTTTATTGTTAATTTTTCTGGGTTGTTTCCCCCTCCTTTGAGTTGGTGTGAGTGTTCCCTCTTTTCCAATTCTCCTGCACATAGCATCTTTTTATATTGGTGCTTGTAAAAATTAAAATTTAATTGCTATATTCCTTGAGGATCTGGCTGCTGATTACTTGTTAATATTTGATTCCTCCAGGACATGTTATTCTTAAGCACTTTTATTTCTCTATCATATTTTATATTTGGCTGACATTGGCTTTTTATTTTAATATCCAATTGCCGGGGGAGTTATTAGCTGCCCAGTGAAGCCTCCCTATTATACTAATTTATCTACATTTTTCTTGCTGCTCATCCCCTTGGTGATTTTGACTAGATTGGATAAATGACCCATGACATTCTTTATTTGAAAGTTGTCTCTGTAAAGATGAATGGCTAGAAATTGAATGTTGATGTTATTTTGAAGACGTCTTCATTTTGTTGCAAATGGGTCTGTTGCGGTATCTCTGATAACCTCAGTTAGGAGAGCAAGCTTGCTGGCAAAAAGTGAAATATAAATAAATTGGATGAGTGACTTGTTCCAAAACATACTTTGACTGTTCAGAATTATGCAAATTAGAAGTGTAACTAAATGCAGATTTTGGTATCCGAGAATTCAGGCAGTGTCATGGTATACTTAGGATGATGTATAGTTCAGTAAACATGGTTTATAGAAGTGTTTGCTTCACAGGATAGTTTGCAGGGCGAAGCTGAGAAAAAGTGGATTTCTATGCAAAGAGCTATATTTGGTGTCTGAAAAGGGAGTCAATGCAATATAGTTAGTTCTCGACTTACAGCCATTCATTTAGTGAGCGTTCAAAGTTACAACAACACGGAAAAATGTGACTTACAACTAGTCCTCGCTCTTAAAACTGGGGCAGCATTCCTGTGGCCAGCTGATCAAAATTTGGTTGCTTGGCATCTGGCATGTATGCACAATAGTTGCAGTGTCCTGGGGTCATGTGATCACCATTTACGAGCTTCCCAGCTGGCATCCAGCAAGCAAAGTCAATAGGGAAAGCCACATTTACTTAAAGACTGCACGATTCATTTAACAACAGCAGTGATTTTTTTAACAACTGTGACAAAAATCATAAAATTGGTTGCATCGTATTTGCTTAACAATGGAAATTCTAGCCTCAGTTGTGGTCATAAATCAAGAACTATCTGTATTTTGACATTGAATCCAGAAAATTTGAAAGTTCCTTTCTCAGGCATGAAAATCGCTGGGGAGCCCAACCTGGATGACTAACATCACCAGGAAATGACGCAAATGCACATGGCAGCATTATGCGAAGTCTATAACTCTCTGGCAGAAGGAGGTAGAATGTCTTTGTCTGATTTTATTTTTCTGAAATCAGATTCGGAAGCAACAGCCTCCTCAGACAACAGTGATGGAGAGATGCCGAAAGGGACAGAGCCTCAGTCCCTCAAGAGGTGAGTATGTGGTGGGCTTCAGGATAGATGCAAAAATAGAAGATGGTAAATGGCTACTTGAGGCTAAAGGAGCTGCTTTCTTTAGCAGAGAAAAGAGGTAGAATTCTTGAATATTTTCAACAGTGACTTTCATTATACAATCTTCTAGTGGTAGGTGAAAGAGATGGTCTTGTGAGACCAGATTAGGCCTGCAGACTGGGCTTACCGACTAGAGTTGGCTGGGGGATTCTGGGAATTGAAGTCTGCCCATCTTCAAGTTGCCAAAGTTGAGAAAAACTGGGCTAGATAAGATAACCTTTATTGTCACTTTTCTGTACATACATTGGCATGCATTAAAATGAAATTCTGATGCTCACTCTCAAAAGAAGAATCTACAAATCCATATCTATCTATCTATCTATCTATCTATCTATCTATCTATCTATCTATCTATCTATCTATCTATCTATCTATCTATCTCCATATACTGTATATCTCCAGTTTATACACACACACACACACACACAAATAAATCATGGTCCATTTTGAATATATTAGCAGAAAAAAGAGTCTTGAAAGTTCACAAGGTTAATACCCTATGAAATAAAGCTGTGACTAAATCTAGATGTTCTGTTTCGGGTACTACAAAGCCAGAAGGTAACAAAATCCATCATGGAGAGGACGTGTAGTATCCTGACAATACTGCAGGCCCTGATCAAGCAGTGCTTATATGCTATATTCCAGATAGAAAAAGCGAGCTTCCAATAATCTTTTCTGCTGTCCTCAGCACTCTCTATATGACCATCCTGTCTGAAAACAGTAATACTTCCAAATCAAACAGAAATACAGTACGAAAGTTTGCTTTCAGTTGTCCTTCTATAGAAAGTGATAAGGACAGGAGAAGGAAGATGTGTTATTCTCATACAATGCAGTGCTGTTGTGCCTGCTTCACCATTGTCTCACTGAATGAGTGACCAAGCTAACCTGCTTGTCAGCTACACACCCCAAAACTTAGTACTACTAACTACCTCCACAGTTGAACCATTAAAACACAGAGCTGTATGACTGTGCCTGCCTTTTCTGAAGATGTTCCTCATTGTAGCTGCATGGCTTAGCACAGTCATGAGCTAAATTCCTTCATAATTCAAGGGGCCTTTTTTGCCTGTTGT
Organism: Hydrophis major; assembly: GCA_033807585.1. NCBI lineage: Eukaryota > Metazoa > Chordata > Lepidosauria > Squamata > Elapidae > Hydrophis > Hydrophis major. The sequence goes on along the minus strand of CM066343.1, from coordinate 23,130,234 downwards.
CTTATTGAAACAATACTTTTTAGCACAATGGATCGTTCCCATGTACTCAAGACAGGTTGTTTCAATGGAGCACATTTTTGGCTGCTGTTCATCCATGGCATCTCTTTCTGCTCACAGAAAACACAGCCCCCAGCTTGGCAGTGCCTCATCACCATCCTCCTCAGGTCTTTCTCTGCAGCCAACATCTGGTTTTGGACTTCCAGCTTCAGGGACATCATCGCCCTACTTAGCCTCAGTGAGTAATCCTGCCTCCATGTGGGTAATAAGGCTGAGGAGATAATTGTCCAAAATGGACTCCGAAGCTGGGAAAAGACTTAACAAAGACTAAGGGTTCCCCAGCCTGATTTCCTTCAGCCGGGTTGGATCAGATCTCTTCTTGCTTCGACTCTGCTGGTTTGAAATGTTGCAAGTTGTAATCTATTACAGTGGTTACAGTGGTCATCAGTATGAAAAAAGTAATCAGTCACTTTTTTTCAGAATGGTAAGTTGAGGACTACCTGTAAAGAAACTAAGTCAAAAAAACCCCTTGATTTTCAGTGCACTTTGGACAAACTTTCAACTAGATTACCTGAGGAATAAGAGAATATAGCCTGAAATCAGATAGCAAGGAGAATTCTAAGCCATTATTTACCTCAGTTTTCCTAGACTCAAATTTGAAATAAAGGGTTTTCTGTGTGTGCAATGCTCTTAGCATGGTTGTGTTGGAGTAGGACTGCTGAGTTTGCTAAAAAAAACCCCAACCCCAATACTACACACCTAATAGTCCTGCTCCATAATATATGTCCCCAAAGGGCACCTTAATATCAAGATTTACTGAATGCTTAAGTTTGCCCAGTGTAATTCCTTCCCTTAGTTATTTCATTAATTCATGTTTTGATTTGCATAAATCATTGAAATGGAAAAACTCCAAAGTGGGTTGAGTTCACAAATAGCACTCTAAGCCAGAAGCCCACTTCCCACAACCAAGATTAGCATGTTTTTACAACTGCGGGTGCTGGGACTCTACTAGTTTTACTTGTCCTGCTAACCTAACTAATATTTATATCACAAGGCTTTGGCTTCATCCCATTTTTTTCCTTTTTAGCTTGGTTTCCATGTCACTTCCATTTCACCTTATTATTTCCAAGCGCTTAGTGGTGAACATAGGCATAAAAATTAGGCCTCCATTTTTCTTAGTCAGTGATAATTGGATGCCTGGAAGAACATAGCACATGATTCTAATATGTTTTGAAATAAACTGCTTTTTAAAAAAAAAAGCCTAATTGAAGAGCTGTAAGTTGTTTCTGCATCTCTTCCCAAGCATTGGTGGGAAAGATTTAAATTTTGCACTTTTTTGGACTGAGGGCATTTCATGTTTCTGTTGTCCCAGATTATCTGAAGGCTGCAGGGAGACAATAGGGAGAATGACACGATGCATTTTCTCACACAAAAGACCCTGAGATACATTGCGGTGTTTCAACCCTACTTTTACCTGGTTTTTCAAATTTGGCAACTCCTTGCTGTGTCTCAAATGCAATTCTTCCATTGTAGGTCAGCCTGAGTTAGATCAAGACCAATATTTGTTTGTATTTTTACACACTGGGCCAAAATATGATTTACTCATGTATAGAACTTCGTGATAATTTTGTTTCATCCTAGCCCAAAGGAATAGATTAAAAAACTCTTTGGACTTTTTTTTAACTCTCTGCACTTGATCAAATGTGTGCAACAAAGGCTTTGATGGATTTACGGTGCTAATATTTGATTAGGACTGGATCTCTTCCAAGGATCTATTTTGAATTAGCTCCTTTACCTTCCTTAACCAAATTAAATTCCTTAAATGTAGAAGGGCATTTACTTTCAAATCTCCCTGGTACAATTGAAAGTCCATCCTAAGTGAATACAAGGAAATCTCTTTTAAATTAAAAGTTTGCCCATACATAAAAGAGGTCTTTGAAGCCATGAAATATGTCTACTAATATTCCCTATTTTATGCTGATACATCTTCAGGTTGATAACCCCACATCTCAATAATTTTTCTGGTCATTCTGACTGGTTGTATTTACTTTTTTTTTAAATTTCAAATCCATGTAATTCTGTTAGATTAAGTGTGGCAGATAAATCCAGTTAATTTTATAATCTGCGCTGACCCCTATTCATGTAACCTGTTTCGCTGTATTTACTATGAGTTTTATTATGTATTGGTCATTGACTGAGATTGAGTGAATTCATCATCTTGGCTAGGGATCTGGAAACCCTGGGTGGCCCATGTAATATAAATTGGATGCAAACATGTAGAGAATGATAGTCTGTGTTAATTTGTCTTTCGGGATATATTTGTGGATGTATAATGTCTCAGAAAAAAAGATGACTCTGGAGAACTATTTCCACAAGTGGTTAAAAAGGGGGCACCAAAGAATCCAAGCATTTGGAAGGTTTTCCATACCGTTGAGGGGAAAAAATAATTAAGAAACCAGATTTTAGGTATGTTAGGAATTTATTTATTATTTGCCAAGTCTGGAACACCGTACATTAAAAAGAGAAGATATGATACTTAAAATGAGTGTAATAATCTAAACAAAGAAAACTTTGAACTTTATATAAGGAATATAAAAATTAAAACACAGAAGGAATGCAAAACACTTAATGTGACATTATATAGCATCTGAAGCCCAGAAAGTAGTGTTTTGAATAACTTTCATCATTGGCTGGCAATAAATCATCCATTGTACATGAATGATCCATCAAGATTGTGACATATCAATAAACGTTCAGGACTCTGTAATTCCCCATATTTGCATTTGAGGTTGATCAAATCATGCATGGTTCTAAGAGGCAACCTTTTTTTCTAGGAGCTGGATGATTTCCTTGCCCGATACAAACTTCAGGAGATTCAGGATAGGTCCCATTGTCCCTTTCCTGTAATTTATATATGGAATTTTCTGCTAAAATGTGCTGTTAAAATAGATGGCTTTGAAACAAACCATTCCTTTCCTCGATCAACCTCCTCCTTGCAGGGATTGTGCCACAGAAAAGCCATAGGATTCCAGATTCAGGGCTAGTGCGGAAAATTGAGAAAAATTGGGATACTCTGGAAGGATCTAGTTGGGCTGTGAAGGAGGAAAAAAGATGGATTTTTGCAACTTGGCGTTATCCAAATGTTATCATGCTCCTCATCTTCACCAACACCCATGTTGGCTGTTGTGGAGAGAACGTTGGCCATCCGAAGGGGCCCAGTTGGACTGCCACTAAATCGGTCCATTGCTGGTGTGAAGACAATATCTTGGCTTTTCCTAGCTAGATGTCCTCCAGATGGGTTCGGATCACAGTTTAATACAACCCTCCCCAACCGGGGAGAATCACCTGCTCAACATTCATATTTTGATTTTTTTTTATTCCATCTCTTCCCTCTTGCCATCCCTTTCCCACCCAGCTGAATTCACCCACTTATGCTCCCTTCCCCTCTGACTACTTGGCACTGGGGCCCGAACCTGTTGCCCCCCAGCCTGACAGCAACGCCACTCGCTCTGCCCGGCGGCCAGCAAGGCCCCACACACTCAAGGTACCTCAAAGAAGATGGTGGGGGTGGATGGAGACAAGGGCTGCCTATATGGGCGGGGGTGAGATGAATGTGCAAGGTCAGATGTGTTTCAGCTGACAAGCAAACACTGAAAAACTTTTATTTCTTAGGGAAGTTGCCCTGATTGAGTGGAGCGAATAAGCTATGATAAAAGAAACAAGATGCATCTATGCTTCAAACTTCAAGTTAATTTTGAACCCTTGTGCTATCGTGGCTTGAGGCTTCTGTGAAACATTATGTGAATAATACTGCACGCCTACAGCAGATATTTACTCATCCAAACTTGCTTTTGATTCTCGTGCTTTGGGCTACAGTCATAAAAATTTTCTAAATGAAAGCAGGATGTGGTTGGGTTTCAGGGGTTTATAAGATGTTCAGCATTATGTTGTGAGAAAAAAATCTTATCGATTTATGGAGTTTTATTTTTTTTACCGTGCCTTGCATCTTTACGATTGGGCTCACAAATCCTGGGATACGTTTGTGTAATATGGTACATTAAACCTGCATTAAGTGGCCCATAGAGACAAGTAAGGCAAGGAACTCATTGCGAAGCCAGGAGCTGTAGAGGTGTTGCTAGTAGTAACGTGGTCATTCAGATTACTGGGCACACAACTGTTCAGCCTCATGGGGGAAATTTCAGGGGCATATGACCCTAAGGCACCAATGTTACCCCTTAAGTCCATAGCTGTTGAAAAATGGTGGGAGCATTGTTGGCTTTGCGTATTCTTGGGGTGCTCTTGAGGGACATGGTGGATCTCATGTGGTTTGTGGGTTGTGAATGACTCAACCCTATGTTTAAACCAGAAGTCGTCAAAGTTGGCACCTTTAAGACTTTAAGCAAAGTGGCTGGGGAATTCTGGGAGTTGAAGTCCACAAATGTTAAAGGTGCTACATTTGCAGACTTCTGACTTAAGACATATAAAACCATGCTTAACAAATGTCAGTGGTTGGATTTGGACAAAGAACCAAAGCATCATCATAGGTCAGGGTGTGAAAAGCCAGATCTCCATGAAAGAAAGCGAGGAGGAAAAAAGAAGAAAAAGCCAAAAGATCCAACATCCGTCTCAGTTTTTCTCTCTTTCTTCTCGTCTGCAGCTCCCGCTGCCCCCAGCCTCCCACTCAGACTGTTCCTCCGTCGTGGTGGGATTACCTTTTCCTTCACCCAGAGGGACTCCCAAGCTGCCACCCCCTACAATCCTCAGCACAGTACCCCACCAGATGTTCAGTGATGCAGGAGAGGGAAGCGGCGAAGACCCCCTGGATGGTGATGATGAGCTGGTCATTGACATCCCTGAGTGACTGTGGCAAAGCAGGCGCGTAAATTTGAAAGGACACAGGCCTCTCAGTTGTGTGTGAGGGGGATGGTTCCCCTCCCTTTTATTATTTCTTTGTTTACAGACTCAGGAGCGGGGAGGGAAACATGCAAAACAGTCAATAAAGGGGATTTTGTTTTTGTATTAAAAGCATCCGGTTGCAATTTTTACCCTCTGTGTTCCTTTCCTCTGCTGAAATCCTTGGGCTATTAACAGTTTGGTGAGACGTTCCCTGACCCTGTTGTGTGACGTGCTGTCATTTTACACACTGGTAAAGAAAATCTGCTTGAAATATAATTAACATCCGTTGACGAGGTAGAGCAAAATTTCTCTTTTGCTGCAAAAGAAAACAAAGTTCTCGAGAATTCAAGGGATTCTTATAAAAAAAGTGCTTCAGATCTACAGGCGGTCCTCGACTTAACAACCATTTGTTTAGTGACCATTCAAAAATTACAATGGCATTGAGAAAAAAAATGACTTACAACTGGTCCTTGCACTTAAAACCATCACAGAGTCACATGATCGGAATTTGGGCAGTTGGCAACTGGCAGGTATTTATGACAGTTTGTGTCCCAGAGTCAAGTGACCACTGTTTGCAATTTTCTTGGTTGGCTTCTGACAACCAAGGGAAAGAGAAGCCAGATTCACTTAACAACTGTACGATTCACTTAATGATTACAGTGATTTGTTTTAGCGCCTGCAGTGAAAAAGATAAACCTACTTAACAACTACTTCACTTAATGACAGATGTTCTGGGTTCAACTGTGGTTGTAAATTGAGGACCACCCATAGTCCAGGTGGGAAGAGAGAGCAATAACCAGGAGTTTTTCTACTGCATATGTAAACATTGTTCATCTATGACTTCTCCTCACCCAACTTAAGTGCAGTTTAACCCTCAAAATGCTTGTGACAGTTCTAACTGAGCTGAAAACATCCCATGTTTTGTAACTGCATTTTTAATTTATTTTACCAGATGGTTTCTCCACAAGTTGCTACTCGTTGCAGTGCTTCATTATTTTTACTACAGATTTTTTTTTTTTTTAGTGCTGGTGGGAATACAATAAGAAAGAGTCCTCTAATAAAAATTGTAAAGAAAAAAAAGAAGAATCTTTTATCAGTTGAAAGAAGATAATATTTCTCAGGCCACATGGGTGAATCAGCTGTAAGAGAAATGAAAGCACTCACTTTACTTGGCTGTGAAACAATTGTGTATAAACACAGATGGAAGACACTACCTCTCTTTCAGCGTTGATTCACATCTTACAAAGCAAACAGATCTGTCACTTGAGGACTGAGTGTCTCTTGCTGAACAGCTAGGCTATTCAGAGAGGAAGTGAGTGGTTTTAATTGAGGGGGTCCAAGATATTTTGGTCCCTCGGGAAGAAAACTCAACTGGTAATCCTCCCCCACCCTCCTGCTCATGTAGTGATTAAAATAAGAATAAGCTAAATGGTAATTTCTGCATTTAACGTTAATTTCTGCTTTTAATCACCAGCTTGGTTGCCTGTGATAGATCTGTTCAAACTATTCAAGCTAAAAGGAAGGCAGAATCAGCCCTGTACATGTATCAAGCCCCTCAACTCTTGCTAACTTTAACAAACCCCTTCCCCAAACCAGGTTAGGAGTGTCCAGAGCCTGTTCTGTAAACATATGATGGCTAACCTGGCTGTGTTTACATTCTAAACAAGGAACATCTAAAAAGGCACAATTGCAAGCAATTCCAGAAAAGTAGCAGATATTGAGAGAACTGGGTGGCTGCGCAGAAAATAACATTGAAGAAGTTGCTGAACATTTTGGGGAGAAACAGAGAATTACGGAAAGAAGAACGGTAGATAGTCCAGAAATGTAAGTGAATCATAGAGATTATATTAGGGGAAGGAGAGAAAAATAGTAGGCATGCCACTTGATTGGTTAAAAAAATAACCTTCCCAATCCATTTGTCTGAAGCAAAGTTATAGAAAACCGCTTTAAATAGCATGAGTCCCATTCAAAATTGATACAGAGGATGAGAACATTTCTAGCTGGATTCAGTGGATTGGATGAATTGCCCATTAAGGTATATTGACAAGTGTTCTCTGAACTTTTGAGAAAACATGGGGTGTGATTGTGGTATCAGGAGAAGAGTTCCATGGGGGGGGGGGAGGAAACACCCCCCCCCCGGTTTTCTAGAACAATATCAGGAACTCACTAAAACATAGTAATAGAGTCTCTAGGCCTCCTGAGAAGCGACACATTGAAAACAGCATGTCAAATTTGAGACTGATTCACATTAACCTTAATTATTTTTCCTAATTTATTACCTTAATGGCACTTGGGAATTTGGTGATTGGTCCCCTATTGTGTTTAGATTGGCAAGCATGTTCAGTGTGTGTGAGCTCCCACTGTTTGGTGCATTCAGGACTGGAAATTTTTAAAAAAATCTCCTGTAAAACACAGACATGAGATATGATGCTGCCAATTTATTATTGGCAATGATATAATGATAAAATCCTTAATAAACTTGCAAGTCTTATAGAACTGCAAGTTTTATAGTTAAGCCACCTGAATGGTGCAATTAAAACTCAATGGAAAACTGCCCTGAAACTATGAAGATGAAATTCAAAGAGACTAATGCAAATAATTTGCTATAAAACAAAAATGGAAAAAAAAAAGATTTACAAGAAGGAGATTCATGATACAAATCAAAGTGAGAAGTATCTGTTATCGATTGCCAGTTAAGCCTGAGGCAGCACCTTAATGGGGGTGCTAGAAAAGGTAATGTGAATTTCAGATGTGTTGGTAGACTTATACTTCACCCAAAATTGCGGTTCTTTATTCTGTGTTCCTCCATGTGCTATTCTAAAGCTCTGTCTCTACCCTCCTTTCAGACTTGACATTTTTGGTTTCCCCCTGCCCAACTTTCAATGTGCCCAGAATCTTTTCAGATTCGAATAGCTTGCCAACAGTGAAGGAAAAAGCAGAGCATTGAACTTAAAGCAAATAAAGAAGACAACATTGTTTGCTCTGACCCTCTTAGAAACAATAGGATGGATGGGATGAAAGCTTGACACAAATTAAAAGAAATGCATAGCTTGAGCCAGCATGCATCTGAAGATAGCAACTTAATTAGAAGAACTGAACCATATGGAAAATCAGTGCAGATGCTTATTTTTTTATGGTGCAGAAATACTACAGTTAATTGCTACTGACATTTCTAAGTTAAGAGGAAGCAAGTGCCCATGGGGAAAAAAAAGAAAAAAAAATATTGGGGACTTTAAAATGAAATTACTTCATCCTTTTGACCGGTTGGTTTGTTCCTTTTGAAAGGTTAAAAAAATAGGTTTTGCAGCCAGCAATAATTTGTATAAAAGTAGAAGCATTTCACAACCACTCTTAGGTTACAAGGTGAGAGAAAAGAGCAGGGGAGGAGGGAAGAAAAAGACCGGAAGGGCAGAGGGATTATTTTGGATTTTACCCATCTGATGCTCGCTTGGGACACGTAGCAATTCCAATGGCTGCCCGTCGGATGCTTCCTGTGCTTCTCGGCTTTCCAGCCCTTCTTCCCCCAATCCCTCACGTGTGGCCTTCCGTCTACAGTAAGTGCCTCCCTAGAGCATAGCATAAATGGTCCCCCACGACAAGTAGTTTTGAAACGTGCAAACGTCCTCGTGCAAAAGAGGGGCCTTTGGGTGCTGGGCCCCTCTGGTTGAGTTGTTTTTTTTTTTTTTTTGGCAGGCAGGCAAGATAGAAGGGTGTAGTTCTATGGGATCACGAGGGCTTCAAGGGCCAAAGGTGGAGGATTCTGGGAGCTCATTGGTGAGAGTGTGCCAATGTTCCAGGCGGCAGTCAGAGGTCTGGAGGCATGAGAGCCAGTGTTGCCGGCACTCCCCACTGGCCCCTAATCCCAGGGTCACTCCACCTGCAATGAGACAAGAGGTTCTTGCAGTTTCTGAGCTGCTGATTATGGAGTTGCCTTTTTCCTAGACCTGTCATCAGGCAGATCTCAGGGATACTGCAGTCCTCCCTACTACCCCTCCAATAAATTAAAAATATTTCTATAGAATGGAGGAGGCTATGAAGTTTGGAAATCTCAGCCTCAAATTCTCTTGAGATATTCTGGATATATATATATATATATATATTAATTTTGTGAGTCTGCAAATGCAGTCCCTGTTGGTTCTCCTCTTGGCTGATGAAAACATCCAGTAGAAAAGAATATTTGTAGCTCAAGCTGGAGTTGTGGAATTCTTGGTGACCTGCGAGCTTGGTTGTTTTCTTGCTGTTGTGTTGTTTCACAACTAGGCAACTTCATCGGATGAAGTTTTATCCAAGTAGGTAACATCAGATGATGTTACCTAGTTTGTAAATGAAATGTCTGCAAGCAAAGAGCCAAACTCAGGGAGCACCAAGAAAAGGCTCCACTGAAAAGATATCACTTCTGTGACATTCTCTAGCCTTACTATCAATGTAACTGTGAGGACTTCTCTTTCAGCATCTTAAGAAGAATTCTGAGAACTTTTTGAATGAGCAAGAGACTCCTGGCTATCCCTATAGACTAGGGGTCTCCAAACTCAGCAACTTTTAAGACTTGTGGACTTCAACTCCCAGGATTCCTCAGCCAGCTGAGGAATTCTGAGAATTCAAGTTCACAAGTCTTAAAGTTGCCAAGTTTGGAGACCTCTGCTGTAGATCAACAAAGAGAATATCTGTAGATCAGGTTTGAAATGAGGAGTCCTCTCTGAGCTTAGTTGTTCTCTTGCAGATGTTTCATTACCCAGACTAGGTAACATTATCAGTACTACCCATCATCAGGTAACATCACTGATGTTATCTAGTTTGGATAATGAAACGTCTACAAGAAAATAACCAAGCTCAAGAGAGAACCAAGGACCCCTCATATCCTTGTAGAATTAAATCCCAGGCTTTCAATCCAGATTAACACACCCAGCATCTGCTAGATTACACAACCCTTCCCTAAAACTAGATTATCCTCTTCCATCTTCTCACCAATGAAGTCATTTGATTTCCCAATATCGTAATCCCAAACGGTGATTTCCAAGGATTTATGACCAAGTTCTGACTGTTCAATCTCATAGAAAAAGTCCTGCAATGGGATAGATAAGTATTAAAAGTTAGGAATGTATAGGATCAGACCCCTCTCATTCCCCCAATCACATAGCGCCTTCCTCAGCTGTTCTACATTTACCTCGTTGAACTCAGGGTTGAGAGTTTTCTTTTTAACCGTTGTTTTATGCTTTGATTTTTTCTCTTCATCTGGCTTCAGGTAGCTGCCGGAAGAGAGAAGAAGAGGGAATGGGAGAGTGGGAGATTAAGCCCGTACATAAAAACAGTTGTCCTTCTCAGGAAAACAACCAGCGGTGCAAGTGCTAAAGTGCCACCATAAAAACTCAACAAGAAGTCATAAATCCAAAGCACTGAGAGAAAATGCAAAATGACTACAGCAAATGGGACATCTTCGAACATTAATTCCAGAGTTATTAAAGCGAGTCTAAAAGCTTTCGCAAATGGGAACATTACACATGGTCTCTTGATCGACTGAAGGCTAAAAGAAAAGAGCCTCTCTTGAGTCTAAGGCTTGAACATCCATAGCAGACACGGGAGAGACTAAATTACATCTTTTCCTTCCCTCCCCCAAACTCTAGACTTCTTCCCATTTCCCCAACCATCCTTAAGCACGGTTGATCTTAATAACCAAGGATTAGAACCCCTCTCTTCCCTTCGTTTGTGCGCATTTCTCACGTTTTTACATAAGGGTCCGAGTAGCCGCATACATCCATAGCAGCTAAGTGGGCGCAGCGGAGAATAGACACCAGTAATCCATGACGTTCGGAGATGTATGTGAGGGCGAGCAGGATGCGACCCCTTTCTTCCAGGGCCCAGCCAGCTGGGGGTTCCAACTATGCAATGGGGGAAAGGAAAGGCTATTGAATGCTTTTGCGTCAAATGCCCACCCTTCGGCCTTCCCAAACAAACTTTTGCAACTGGGTTCACACGCATCTTTTCTTTTTTTTAATCATGCCTTGCTGAATAAACCACAATGGCCTAGCTTTGCATAAAGTGCTAGCTAGGTCACAATCCATGTTTATGAAGCACCATAACTGAGTTCACAAACCAAGTAAAGCATTGTATGGATTACTGCAGGGGTCCTATAGGAACCATGACCTCCATGAATGGCAAAACATAAACTCTACCAATAACTACCTTTAATTTGTTATGGTTCTTTTCATTTTAAAAATGATAATTTGCTCTCTTAAACATGGCTTGCTGACCCTTGGCTTAGCTGGTTGTGTGAACTAGGCCTTAGTTAGGCCTTGGATATTTTGAGACCCAGGTGAAATGTTTAGAAGGCCTTGCATTCAGCCTTGGGCTTTTGAATTCCTTGAGCCCAGGGCAGCCTTCCCCATTTTAGCGTCTTCCAGCTGCTCTGAACTACATGCCAGGGTGAGGTATGGTTAAGGACTTGGACTAAGAGCAGGGAGGCCCAGGTTCTACCTCAGCTATAGAAGCTCAGTAGGTGACCCCAAGGTACCCCAAAGGTTTATTGGAGGGCATTCTACATACACCCCTTGAACTCCTGAATGAAAATAGTTGGGAGGAACATCTAAGGAATATTTCAGCCAGCAGAGTCAACAGTGATGCTAGCTGGGAACTGTAGTTCCTCCACAGCTGGAAGGCATCAGATTTGGAAAACTGGACATGGGATGTCATCTCAAGAATGGGCTTTCTTTTGCCAATTCCTGCTACAAAGATAATCCCTTCCTAACCTCTCTCTGGCCTACTGCCCTTGTCAGGAACAGCCATAATCCAGCCCTCAATCTAGCTTCATGTCGGGGGGAAGGCCTGCTAGGGAAAGAGGTTGGGAGGGTAAATTGGGGGAGGGCCATCACATCGAGTACTTGAGTGATTGGAGGACCTGGGAGGAACTCTTGAGCAAGTGACAAGCTCAGATCACTTGCACGGATGAGCTGTTTCTTTGCCAATTGGCAAGGGGAAGAAATAGAGGGGTGGCTTTGTTTGGGGTCTGGTCTAGCCCTGCTCCTCAGCAGGTAGGTTCCCTCAACAGCCTTTGGTAGAGAGTAGGTGGTCGATCCCTGACTAACCTTCTGCTGAGGAATTTCAGGTGCCGTCTTTGGGGCGGGAGTAAGATGGGAGAAAAACTCTCACCTCTCTCAGATAGCAGGAGATTCCACGCAGGGCGGCAGTCATGGAAGAAGGGGATGCCAGCTGTTGTGATAGGAGAGAATTTAACGAACTTTTAAACAAGGGCCCCAGCAAAGTCAAGGGGTGTAAAAGGCCCCTTGGAGAAGTGAGGAGAATGGGAGAAACTGATGAAGAAATCTAATGATTAAGCCCATTAGAACTGATGCGTATTTTGTGCATGTGGCTCTTGATGGTGGTGGAAAAATTAATCTACGTTAATTTGCCCCTAGGAAAACTGAATTCTATGAATGGCATTGAGTCTATAATGCAGATTTCCCTGCTCTGATATGGAATGATGGTTTGCAGGACAACACAACCGGCTATGGTAGGGAGCTGTAAGTGGCTCGGGTTGCTTGCCTATTTTTCTTTAGCCATTGGCAAGGGTTGAGGAAATTTGTCTCCCAAAGACTAACATCCTGATTAATCATTTCTCTCACCCACCAGTTTTTTTTTTTTAACTTTAAACCAGGCACAGCTATTCATTTATGAAATAAATTGGCTCATAGATTGCTCTGTGTCTCTTCTAGCCTTTGCATTGTTCTACTAGCAATATTTGATCATTCCAACTGGTGAAAAAGTAGAAATAGTTGTGAAATGCAAGTAAAAGTAAGATATTTGGGGTTGGGGTTGGGTGGGCAGGGGGAAATCTCACACAAATTCTAGAGAAAGGCAGGATCTTAAGAGGGAAGGTGGCACACAGCCAAAGTGACCAGCAAAGAAGAGTAACCAAAGGTGTATCTGGACTTCTAAGCCTCACTAGTGAATCAAATGCAGATAATTACCGAGTCATCGCAGGCTATACAACCTACTTTGACTTAGCTCTCACCGGTTGTTGCCGTTCTAAGCACAGGTTGAAGTGTCTCTTTTGGCCAGGGTGCAAGCGTCTTAGTGGCACTCGCGTCTCTCCAATGAACTCGTTGTGGGTCAGTTTATCCTCATCGCAGACAGTGATTCTGGGAGGCAGAAACAGAAAGGAAGAAGGGAGAATCACGTGGAGGGAAGACAGCACAGGAGGGGAAGGGAGGTGCAGCAGGAGACCTGAAGCAAGAAGGGTGGGTTTTATCTCACCGCAGGGTCTTCCGAGCAATATCTTCTGCGGTTATCCCATTGTAGATGAGGGCCTCGTTCCACACGGGATTGAGAGTGTTGTGCTGAGTGCGTGTCTTCAGTTTGTTGGCCTGAACAGAAAAAGGAATTGAAAAGGAAGAACAGAACAGTTGAGAAATGCTGTAGATAGTCCTCAACTTATGACCATAATTGAGCCCAAAATTTCTGTTGCTAAGTGAGACAGTTGTTAAGTGAGTTTTGCCCCAGTTTACAACTTTTCTTGCCACAATTGTTAAGTGAATCACTGCATTTGTTAAGTTAATAACCCGGTCCTTGAGTGAATCTGGCTATTGACTTTTCTTGTCAGAAGATTGCAAAAGGCGATCATGTGACCTCGGGGTGCTGCAATCGTCATAAATATGAATCACTTGCGAAGCACTTGAATTTTAATCACATGACCATGGGGATGCTGCAACAGTCATAAGTGTGAACTTTTTTCAATGCCATTGTAACATTGAACGGTCACTAAATGGATGGTTGTAAGTTGAGGATTACCTGTACAGGAAAGCCTGCAACTGAATCTGTTCCCTGCTCTGAGTGCTGGAAAACAGTGTCACAGGATATAAATGGATTTGCAATGTTTCCCCGTCTTCATCAGAGGTGGCATTCAGCAGGTTCTGACCAGTTCTGGAGAACCAGTAGCGGAAATTTTGAGTAGTTCGGAGAACTGGCTAATCCCACCTTTGACTGGAGATTTTACAGTATCCTTCCCTTGCCACGCCCATTAAGCCACGTCCACAGAATCGGTAGTAAAAAAATTTGAATCCCACCATTGGTCTTCATCCTGCTAAACTGTTAAGGTTCAGGTGGTCCTTGACTTACAACCAGCACGTCACAATCATGTTGTGACAGTCAAAAACTGTGACGATCCAATTTTACGAACTTTTTTGTGGTGGTTGGTAAGTGAACGTGGCAGTCATAAAGTGGCTTTTGTAGTTAAACGAACACTGCAGCTTTTAAGCAATCCAATAGCTCACTTATGGACACAGATTTGCCAAAAAAGAGAAGTTGGTGCTGGTTTTCAGCAAAACCATCACAAAAATGATCGAGTGAGAGACTTCCGGTTTCACGTGGCTTCGGGGCAGCAGGAATTCGCGACAGCTCGCGATTCCTGCTGTGCTAGCCGTCGAGGTACCCCCGATCCAGATGGGTCAGGGGGATATGGCTGCCCTGTAGGGACAGCTGAAGAGAGAGGGGAGTCGGATAGGGAGGTGGGGGTGTCGCAAACCCCCCCCTTCTCCGGGAAAACCCCTTTTTCCCAAGGCGGTGGAGCGGCGGTCAGCAATGGCCGCCACGAAGAAGCCAGCAACCGGGTAAGAACTGTGCTGGAGGAAGTGTGAAGAGTGAAAGTTCTGTCTGAGCCGGGTCAAGTAACATCTTTTAAATTGCCTGGAATTGAGCTGCTTGAATTGCTGGAGGATACATTGTATCCCTAAGAAGAGCGAAAAGCGGCGGAGAAGCTGTTAAAGGGAACTTTTTTTTTTTTTTACTCTCCCACCCCACGGAAATAGCAGAAATATTTGGATATATTAGACATTGAAAGTGGATTGCTTTGAAAGTTGAAGCTAAGAGACAAAAGGATTTTTGGACATTGAAAAATTTAAGAAATTGGAAAATCTTTGCTGGAGGTATGGATTTTTGATTATTTAAAATTGTCATTGCAAGTGGGAAGGGAGAAAAAAAATTGGAGCAGAAGCTGAAAAAGGAGGAGATTGTCTAGAACGTCTTTGTGGATCCCAAAGGAAGATATATGGTAATTGGACCTCTTTGATTAAAAATTAATCCAGAAAGAGAAAGAGAAGAAGGAAGAAAAGTATTAACTTTTGGAACTTTTTTTTTTAATTGCTTTTGATTGTCTTTGATTAAAAATACTTGTGGTTGTTTTGGAAAAAGTTTCCCTTTTCATAATGGCATCGTTTGTGGATGAACTAGAGATTGAATATCAAAAATATAAAAAAGAAGATACTTTGGGCGCTTTGTTTCAATTCTTAGAAATGGCGTTATGTTCTGTTGAAAAGTTGATTACGCAGCAGAAGGACTGGGACAAGGAAGAAGAGGAAGAAGAAGCCATCTTTGATGAACAATGGGTCCCTTCCGGAGAGGAGGAGAAAAAGGATAAGAAAAAGGGGATTTTAAGAATTATAAAAACAACCAAAAGAGAGAAAAATGAGCGAAAAGATGGAGGCAAGGTTAGAAAGCAAAGGAAAAGGAGCAAGAAAAGCGAAGAGAAAAAGCAAAGGGGTAGAAAGGGCAAGGAGAAGAATAAGCAAGAGAGAAAGGGGGGGAGGAGAAGCCTTAATGGGGGGAAGCAAGACCTAAAGAAAAAAAGTTTATTTAGAGACAATGGGTGAATTTAATTTAGATTAAAAGAGGGATTCTGGAGAGTATATAAGAGTGTGTTTTTATATGTGTATTTAGAATATAAAATTTATTATGTAATTTTAGAATCTTTTAAACAGAATCCCAAGAAAAATTGCTATATGTAGTATTTCTAAGTTAGGGTAATGAGTTATAGATGTTACTCCAATTGGTGTACAGGAGAAGTATAGTAAAAGAAAAAAAGATGAATGGATAATTGGAAATAGAACAGACAAAGAATGTTGTTGAAAATGGTAATAAGATATGGAAGGATATATATGCTTTTTTTTTTGGATTTTGTATATTGATAAAAGGCAATAAAATTTTAATTAATAAATAATTTGGATGGAAAGGAGAAGTAGGGACAAGATATGAAGTTAATATTATATGAAATATTGATATAATCTGGAAATGTTATGCCTTATTGGTCTTTTATTATTATTTTTTTCTAGAAAAGAGTTTATAAGCTGCTATGCCTTGATTCTTTGTGCATTGTTTTTATAAAACTGATAAAAATGGTTTTTATATATATATATATAAAAGAAAATGATAATAAGATATGGAAGGAGATATGGGTTGAATATGATGTTTGAATTTGTTTCTGTGTAAAGAGTTTTAACCCGGGAACAGACAACCTTCAGAAAAGATCTTTTAGTTTTGTATATGTTTTGTGTTTGTATGTTTGTGTATTGTGTTTTTGGTAAAACTAACAAAATTTGTTTTTTATAAAAAAAAGGAAAAAAGAATCAATAAAACCTTGGAGGAATGTTAGATGAGAATAATTTAAACAAGCCAGAAAGAAAAGAATATGATGACTATAAAATGGATAAATATGGAAGAGAAATGAAATTGAATAGGAGTAAAGAGAAATAATGAGAAATTTGCTGAAAGATATTTGTGTGTCCATATGGAGATGGGATAAATTGGAATTACGCTGTATAAAAATAATGTTTTGTTTGACTTGTAAGGATTTACAATGTTAAGAGGTTTTATGTGTTTATGTATTTAATGGTTAATGATGTGTTGTTTTATCTTTAAAATTAATAAAAATTTGTTTCAAAAAAAAAAAAAAATGATCGAGTGATGATGCCACAAACGGCTGATAAGTGCAGCTGATTGCTGAGCTCCCTCATGGTTTTTTTTTTAAACAAATTTTATTCAATTTTTCACATAAAAACAAAAAGCTCTTTTTAGTGGACAACATATTTCCGGGTCATCACTTTTACATACAAATATGACAATAGTTATACATTCATATATGCATACTTAATTCTATGATTACCTTTTCTATTTCAAACTTTCTGAAAGGAGAGAAACAAGCAAATTAATCCTAGTTTCTTACTTTAATCTCAGTCAAAACATATTTTCGTTCCATTTCAATTATTTCAAATATAATCCTTTAATATTTATTTTAAAAATAAAAATAACAATATATGTTTGCCTAATAAAAAAAAGTTACCAATGTCTCTCCTTCCTTTTAATAGTCTGTATTAGTTTATTAATTTAAGTAGTTCTTTAATCTGTCATATTTTCTTTCCATCACACATTCTTTCTATAGATTCTAGGTTAATACAAGTTTTAACACAAAAGAAAAAGAACAAGTATAAGTTTCCCCCCTTTTACTGCTTTGAGTGTGACACCTCAGTGGTTAAAATATACCTTTATTCCCTCATCTTAATTCCCAATTATTTTTAAGTAGTTACAATAATATTCATTACATCTTTTCATTTGGATTCCGCAACATATTTCCCCCCCTTAATTTTTACAATAATAATCATTACATCTTTTCATTTGGATTCCGCAACATATTTTCCCCCCTTAATTTTATTTCTAATTTCAAAAGAAGTAAAAGGGAAAAAATTGGCTATTCAATTTCTGGTCACTGATATTAACCTCATTTTTAAACATCTTCACATCCATTTTAGTTATTACAATTTCTTCAATAAACCTTAACTTTTCTTTTGAGAATAAAAATAAAGATATATATTCATCTAATAAAAGTTATCAGTATCTACCCCTCCTTTAATAATCTATATTACCCTATTTTCTAAGTATCTTTTTTAATTGCAAATATATTCTTGTTACCCCTTGTCACCCTGCAGAATCCCCTTTTTAATTCATCAACCATTATCTCTGAAAAAACAATTTCTTTTCATCATTTTACTATTTACATAATTCTTTATTTCATGCACCTGTTTCTTACTGCCTCTCCTCCCCCTCTTTTTCCCATATCTTTTCTCATTCTGGTTTATATTCCTCTCTTTCTTGAGATCTTCCTTTCCCCTTTTCTGCTGGATCTTTCTACCTCTCCTAATTTCACAGGTATTCCCCTTTTTGATTACCTTCTAAAATCTCAACTTTTTAGCCTTCCTTCTTTCCCCTTGCCTTGTAGTGTTCTTTGTGTTAATTGTCTATTTAAGATGGCTTCTCCTTGAGTTGACTCCTCTTCCTCCTCTGAAGCTCTTTCTTCTTGTTCTTCAATTGCCATTCCCATTTTTTCTAATACAGAGCAAAGTGATTCGCCTCTTTCCTGTAGTAATTCTCTCATATTTTTAAGTTCCATTTTTAATTTGCGAAGAAATATCATCATTACATGCTCTTATATTTTATAATCATTGAAGTCCACAAAAACACTTTTACTCTCCTTCTTTCTTCTTCCAGTTTTCTAAAGTTCTCAGTTGTTCCAGCCCAAAGTCTGGAAAACGTCAAATCAATCCTACAATCAGTCTTTCCTTGCTTCTTTCTTTATTCTGTTTCAGCTTTCTAAGATTCTTACTTTGTTTCAATATTTCTTTAACACTATATCAACACAAGTTCATATAGAAACAGGATGCTTTACCTTTTGTTTGAGTTCAAGTATTTGCCAGAAGATGGCACTCTCCATTATACAAAGTCTCCACCTTTTTCCCCTATTTTTTTATTTAGGGTTTTTTGAACCTCAATATTCCAGCACAATCCAGTCTCCAATTTGTAAATTTTATTATTATTATTATTTGACAATCTTAAGTCCAGCTTTATTTTATGCCTGTTTATTGCCGAAATATTTTAATCCAATTTAATTAAGTCTTTAGTTCCGGCTTCTTCCTTTCCCGGTTCGAAGCCCCGCTTAGCTGTCAAAATTATTTTCTTTTCTTTTTTTCCTGTCCCTATGTATTTCTGCCGTTCACTTTTCTTTTCTTAAAAGTTCAATGTTACCTTAATCCTGGGGTACTTTTTGTTTAGTTGTTTCACCCAATTGTCCTGGTTCAGATGTTATCCACCTCTTTCTTCCCTCCTGCATACGTCTTAGTCCAGCTGAGTCGTCCTCTTCAGGGTGGCCATTTTAGACCATCGCTTCAGTTGTCTTTGGGGGGGGGGGAAAGACCAAGCCCAGGAAGGGAGATACGGCTCCCCTCAACCTGGCTTATGGCTTCCCTTACTCCACCGCCCCTCCAAGGCAGCTTCAGCCCCTAATCGCAATGATTGGAGCTCTCCGGCAAAAGAGCATGGACCATAGCTGTGGACAGTCACGATCTACGGTCCGTCAGTGAGGAGGGCTCAACACGGAAGTCCCTGAGCTCCCTCATGTTATGTCCTCCTTTCAGAAATATTTCCTTACCAAACTCCTTACCAGACTCTTGACTGGCAGAGCTTCTAATGTACTAGAAAAATTACTAAAAATCCAGGGAGAAATTCAGAAATAAATCTACTGTAAGGACAGTACTTTTTGTCGCCTGTGGTAAATATGTGACAAGTCAAAAAAAACAAATTAGGTACAGGTACAATTTTTTTTTTGACTGGAAACTGGAACTTTTTTTTCTAGGATTCCATTTTTTAGTCCTCAATTTATGACCACAATTGAGCCCAAAATGTATGTTAAGTGAGAATTTGTTAAGTGAGTTTTGCCTCATATTACAACCTGCATTGCCAAAGTTGTTAAGTGATTCACTACAGTTGATAAGTTAGTAACATGGTTGTTAAGTGACTCTTGTTTCCCCACTGACTTTGCTTGTCAGAAAGTTGCAGTAGGAGATCACATGACCCTGGGACACTGCATCGGTCATAAATATGAACCAGTTGCCAAGCATTGAATTTTGATCACATGACCTTGGAGATGCTGCAAAGGTTGTAACTATGAAAAATGCCCATAAGTCACATTTTTCAGTGCTGTTGTAACTTTGAATGGTCACTAAATGAACCATTGTAAGTCAAGGACTACCTGTATTAGATAAAGAAATGGGGGTGGTGGTGGCGAAATGGAACTTTATTGCTATACATGTTGATGGCTGCAATAATTTTATACACCCCAGAAATGAAAAGAAGGGTTAGCTCCTTCAATAGAGGAACGGATTCAAAAGATGATGGAACAGGTGGAGATGGCGAAGTTGACTGTGCTAATTAGGGATAAGAATGTAAATAGTTTTTTGGTTACTTGGAAACCATTTTTGAACCTTAAAATAAAATGTTAGCTTTGGGGTTTTGACAACCAAGTGGGTTATTGCTATAGAAATGGCTAGTAGTTGGTATAGCTAAAAAGTTGGTATTATATCTTATTATGCATTTTATTATGCTGAAATGAGATGTGGTGGCTCAGTGGCTAAGACGCTGAGCTTGTTGATCAGAAAGGTTGGTAATTTGGCAGTTCGAATCCCTGGCGCCATGTAACAGAGTGAGCTCCCTTTACTTGTCCCAGCTTCTGCCAACCTAGCAGTTTGAAAGCATGTAAAAATGCAAGTTGAAAAATAGGGACCACTTTGGTGGGAAGGTAACAGCGTTCCATGCGCTTTTGGCATTTAGTCATGCTGGCCACATGACCACAGAGATGTCTTCATCTTTGTAATGGAGATGAGCACCGTCCCCTAGAGCCTGAAACAACTAGCACATATGTGCGAGGAGAACCTTTACCTTTACTGTATTGAAAAAAGTCAGAAGTCATTGCTTTTTGTTTCTGTTTTTATTTCTTTTCCCCCTCCCTCACTCTATCTCCTCTATTCCTTTCCTTTCCCTTTCTCCCATTGTCTTTAGTTCTAAGAAGTAAAGATTTTCCTGTCCACTCCTGTCCGACTCTTGGGCACAGTTCTCATCTCTGTTTCTCAGCCTATAGGGTTTCCTGCCGAAGCAGGGGGTGGGACTAGAAGACCTCCAAAGTCCCTTCCAAATATTCTATTCTATTCTATTCTATTCTATTCTATTCTATTCTATTCTATTCTATTCTATTCTATTCTTCACAAAGGCACACAGAACGTTGTTACTTTCTCACCAAAGTTGGGTCTATTAATTTACTCATGTTTGCATACTTTCAAACTGCTAGGGGAGCAACAGCTGGAGCAAGGAATGGAAGCCCACCCCAGTGTATTTTATATTAAGATTTTTTAAAAAAATATTTTTTTATTTTTTAAAAAAATCTTAATATAAAAATAAAAATATATTTAAAAAAAAGAAAGCTCATGTATATAGCATAGTCCAACATCAGCACAGGAAAGATTTTATGACATTTGTGTTATGATTAATGCTATAAAGTGTTTTAAAAGGTTCGCCAAATTTCAATTCCATGGGAGGCATGGTTCCTGGATTTTTGGATGCATTTTGTACATTAGCTCATTTGAGATACCTTGGTTCAACAATTGTTGTTCTAAGATGCAATGTTTCACCCAGTTAAGTGTTATGATAACCAGAATTTTAGTAGTATACAGATAAATAGTGTGTTAAGCTTAGTGTGTTAGATAAACCTAGCCTATTGTTCCTTGTATAACCATGACTCTAAACCAGAGATGGGGAGCAATAGCCCCTTTATGACTTGTGGACTTCTGGGAATTGAAGTCCACATGGCTGGCCCAGGAATTTTGGGAGTTGAAGTCTACAAGTCATAAAAGGGCCACCTTTCCCCATCTCTGCTCTACACCAAGAGCGTCAAACTCGATTTCATTGAGGGCTGCATCAAGGTTGTGTTTGATCTTGGGAGACTGGGGTGGGTGTGGCCATGGTGGGTGTGTCCAGCTCAACGTCACTCCTGTCAGGGACACCTGTGGTGGCCTGAGTTCTCTATCAGTGAAAACGGGCTCCCAAGTTCTATTTTCACCTGTGACAGTTTCCTGCAACCCTCTGCCAGTGAAAATGGAGCTCGGGAGGGCTGTGGCAGACCAGTCCTTTGCTGTTTTGAGGGTAGCCCCATGGGCCAGATCTAAACACCCCACAGGCTGGATCTGGCCCGCAGGCCTTAAGTTTGACACCCCTGCTCTAAACAATTTGGATCCTGTTACTGGGGAATCAGAGTGTCTGCAGAACTGTTGCTTTCATTCAAAAGGCTAAAGTAATCTCACATAGTTGTAATTCAAGCTCTGCACCTACACGCATGCCACATCAAGACTCCTGTTTTGAAGAGATGCTTATGCTGCATTGGTGAAAGGCTGCTTTTGTTGTTTGTTGTTTCTTGCTCCCCCCTGTGCACATGATATTGTCCAGTGCAAAGAATCAGAAGATTAACTTCCAGTTAAGCTCATTTACCGCTCAAACCTATTCAGGAGAATCTAGCCACCAGGGGTCAGCACTAAATTGGCACTAGATACAGGGCTGGATTTGCAGCATTTGTGGACATATAAAGATTCTGGGCCGAGTGCTCTCTTGACTACGGCCCCTGGCTCTACCTCTTGTTCTCATACAGCTAATAGGGATTTATAACTCCTAAGTCTCTTTCTCTTCTCTAATCAGTTATCTGTTGCCCTTTCTGCCCTTAGCACTCCTAAGGCTCTAGTTTTGATCAGGATGTGATATGGATTGCATTGTGGTTTTGATTTTACAGAAAAGTGTTAATTTCATTTGGCCAACCAGTAACAGTAAACTACACACGAGATGTCTATCCCAAAGCTGGTGCTACCCCCATGGAGGAAAGAAGATCAGAAATACCTAAACCATCTCTCCATTTCCCCCAGCTTGGCTAATAATTGCTTCAAGTTAAGTGGGTGGATTTAGACTGTGAAAACAACACAGGAAAAAACTTATAGCAGCTGCTCCTCCCAGCTGCTTCCTACCATCAGACCTATGCTGCTATTTTTTGAGCGCACATAAATAATCATAAATATTAATTTGGAAGATTTGGTCACATATTCCCTTGTCACATCTTTTTTGGCCCTGAGATAATGTAATTTCGGCAATCAGCGGTTTCTTATTCCAAACATCCAATTACAGCTGGTTTAAAACCCTCTTATTATCTACTAAGTTATGCAAAATTTGTGTGCGCTAACTTCAGCATCAGAGGGAATTCCCAGTAGAATGCTGTGGAGAACGTGCGGGGGATGAGCTTTTTCGCCACATGTAGGCTATGGTCCTCACTGCTCTCCTCACCACAGTAAAAGGATAGTTTGAAGAAAAGGTGTTTTTCATAATCTATGAGTGGCAGTGGTGGTATGCTACTGGCTTGGCCCAGTTCGGCCAAACCGGTAGTAAAAGAAAAACCTCCAACAATCAGCTGAGAGGAGGCAAAAAAAGCCTCCCAAGAAGAGAAAAGCACAGGATTGGCCCTCCCACCGGCTCCTGCGCTTTTCTCTTCTTTATCCTCTCAGTTGATTGGCGTGCAGGCCTCAGCTGGTGTGGAAAGCTGTGTGCATGTGTGAGGTACATGTGTGTTAAGTGCGTGCGTGTTAGGTGTGCACACAATCACCGAACCAGTAGTGGAATAGGTAGGATCCTACTGCTGATGAGTGGCGTTGCCACTGTTATTCTTAGCAGCAATTAAATTAATAGGCCTGCCCAAAGATTAATTCCTGTATAAATTATTTCAAAGAATAGAATATGATGAGAGCATTAATATGAAATACCACATACAGATAGCCCTCGAGTTATAGCGATTTGCTTAGTTCAAAGTTAGAACAGCATTGAAAAATAATGACATAACAATTTTTCACACTTACGACCATTGTGGCATCCATCCCCAGGATCCCATGACCAAAATTCAGACTTTTGGTAACTAACTCATATTTATGACTGTTGCAGTGTCCTGGGGTCAGGTGATCACACCTGTTGCAACCTTCTGACAAGGAAAGTCAAATGAAGAAGTCAAATTCACTTAATAGCCATGTTTACTAACTTGACCATTGCAGCGATTCACTTAACAAGGAAGGTCATACAATGGGCAAAACTCACTTAACATCAGTCTTGCTTAGCAATGGAAATTTTGAGCTAAGTTGTAGTCATAAGTAGATGACTAACTGTGCCTCAGGAAGCAGCAGACCACCTTAAAGGGAGATGGCCTGCAGTTTTCTTCCTCTGGGGCCTTGTTACCATCACTCAGGATCCAGGCAATTAGGCTACTAACTTAACAATTGCAGTGATTCACTTAATAAATGTGGCAAGAAAATGGGGCTAAACTCACTATGAATGTTTTGCTTAGTGATGGAAATTTTGGGTTCAATTACGGTCATAAATCAAGGACTACCTGTACACTAGGAATAAGCTGAGGATTTTAGGTGCCAAAATGCACCCCCAAAATTGATTTATCCATGGATGGGAGTCTAACTTTTTTTACAGTAATTTTATCTTTTCACGTATACTTTTTAAAAGTATCTGTACATCCTATATATATAGTGTACTTCTGTATTCCATATATAGTACACGACAAAAGTATGCATATATCTTGTATATATATTTTTCTTGAGATGGGAACATATAAATTTGATTAATAAATATATTTTCTTAATGATAAATTTCATATTTTTAAATGCTTTTTTTTATCTACATATTGTTTTTATCTAATAATTTGCAGAAAATTGATAGAAAAACAGCTTCTGTCCCAAGGCAGTAGCTCTGTTGAATTCTACTGTACAGTGCAGTGTTGGTGTGGTGTCAAGGGTTTTCAATTCAATATGTGGAGTGTGAAGGATGTGAGTTTGTGTTTATTTTCATGGTCATGATGTGCATTGTAGATGGTGTTTGATTTCGTTGTACGAAGTGCAATGACAATAAAGTAAATTAAACTAATTGTACACTGCCCAGGATCACATTTCGTGAGATGGGCAGCTATATGAATTTGATAAATAAGTAAATATGTTCATGGATAAGCCCATCCACAGGTATGATGACCCTTGAAATTTTAATCAAAATACCGTGAGAAATTGATAATCTGTGGATTATCCATGGATAAGCCAATTGTGAAAAGTAATACATATAAATATTTTGAGCATCAGTTTATCCACAGGTAGCACATTTTTTCCTGGTGTTTTGGTTAAAAATTCAAGGATCAGCTTATCTGCAGATAGGCTTATCAACAGGTATACACGGCAAATTTTATTTCTTGTTCAGAATGTTTAATGTGAGAGATAAATTTTATTCTCACCGGTTTCTATGCCTATGTCACTCACACATATACACACACACTGCTAGATGACTGTATCCATTACACTTTAGCTGGTTTTGAAAACTTAAGCAGGATGAGTTCAGGTCAGAGGGACATGGTGAGATGATCTCAAATTAGTGCCTTGTAACTGATGTTTTGCCTTTTTAAAATGTCTGTGACATATCTAAAGAAGACATTCAGCTTCAGCTGAATGGTTACTGCTGCCATTTTGGCTTTTCTGGCCCTCTGGCTGAGCTCTAAACTGTCTAAGGTCAAAATCCTAGCAACAGAGAAGACTTTTGTGAAGTCTTCTTTAATTAGATTTATTGAAAAGGGAATTATATTACAACAGTGTTTTTTAGCTTTAACAACTTGAAAAGCTATGTATTTCAACTTCCACAATTTTCCAGTCAGTAAAGCTGGCTGGGGAATTTGGGAAGTTGAAGTCCATATACCTCTTCAAATTGTGAAGATTGGGAAACACTGGATTACAGAAATGTTGACCACTGGAGGCTTTCTCTTCAGTTCCCATTTAATTTCTAAGTGCACTAAATCAAGATCTTCTTAATTCTCTCCTAGAGTTCTAAAGTTGGGTGACTTTTTTTTTGACGGCAGGAAGAATGGGCAAATGTGCTGCAGTGGTAATTTTGAGAGATTTATTTATTTATATCCTGCCTTTATTATTTTTATCAATAACTCAAGGAGGCGAGCATACCTAATACTCCTTCCTGCTCCTCTATTCCCCAGGACAACAATCCTGTGAGATTAGCTCGGCTGGGATAGAGTAATTGGCTCAAAGTCATTCAGCATTTAGCCTGATGTCAGCTGGCTTTCATGCTTAAAGGTGGGACTAAAAACTAAATCTGGTGATTGTCCAGGCACCTTTCATGCCTAAGGCCGGACTAGAACTCACAGCCTCGTGGTAATTGGCCCAAAATCAACCAGATGGATTTTGTGCCTAAGGCAGGACTAGAATTCACAGAATCCTCATGATTGGCCCAAAGTCACCCAGGTGGCTTTCATGTCTAAAGTGGAACTAGATTTCTCTGTCCCCTGGTTTCTAGCCTGGTGCCTTCTCCACGAGACCGAACCATCTTCCACACTTTCAGACTCCAAGAAGCCTGCAGCATCTGGGAAGTTGGTCAAGCATCCCAAGAGAAGGACAAGGCCGCTTCCATATTGTTCCCCCCAAAACCAACGTGTAATGCATGTTTAAGGAGTCAAGCTCGTATTGAAGGGACTTTGATATTATATACTCAGTCACATATGGTTTTGTGTTTATGTGAGACTAGAATTGAGACACAATAACTGAGATATAAATTTGAGATTGTGCTTACCAAAGATATCTTACACAAGAGTAAAAAGAAATAAAATTGTTGACTCTTTTATGTCATGCTGGATATGAATGGAAGGCTTCAATCACAAGCTTGTAGCCACCATCTTACCCTGCTATGACTCCGTTCTGGCAGACCCCCTGCCCCAGGGCTTACCTTACAAGCACCTGGAAGGAGATGTAGTTTGACATAAGGGTCAGCCAAGCCATTAAAATCCATTGGCTTCAGTCCCTGGAAGAAAATGAAACATGGGCATTAATTCTAGTCTATTTATCCTTCCTAAAAGTCTGTAGAGATTCTCAGTCATCCAAGGTCATGGTTGTCCCAAAGGTGTTTTTTCAAGAGGCAACTGGAATTTCTTGTTTTTTCTTTGAAGACATTTCACTTCTCATCCAAGAGGCTTCCTCAGTTCTGACAGGACAGTGGGGAATGGAAGGATTTATATTCCTTGCAGACAACTGGTCATTTACATCCTTTGGCTTCAACAACCCTCTAAAAGCAAGTGAAGGACCAGCTGTCTGCAAGGAATTTAAATCCTTCCATTCCCCACTCTTCTACCAGAGCTGAAGAAGTTTCTTGGATGAGAAGTGAAATGTCTTCAATATAAAAACAAGAAAGTCCAGTTGCCTCCAGAAAAAGCACCTTTGGGTTATCATTTGTCATTCTTTCAGCATCTACACATATTAAGAGGTCTGAATAAAGTTATCCACCCTTCTCAAAAATTATAAAATTCCCGCTCAAAAGTAGATGTTTGTGTTCCCACTCCAGTTTATGCATGTGAAACTCTGAGTTAATTTCTATTCAGCTGTAAGTGTTGTAAGCAGTAAAATCAGCTCGACCCTTTCCTTGAAATTACTTGCTGATTAAAGGGGAGGGTGGCAGCGTTTATTTATTAAAATCCTTCCGCAAGGGATTGGCTCAGGTTTCCACTGAAGGGTAGCTTTGTCTTTTCTCTACAGGCAGCCTTTTTTTTTTGGAGAAAAGTTCATTTTTTTTCACTAAGACAATCTGCAATTTAGGAAGGAAAAGAAAAGAATAAGACAGGGAAAAAAGATTGAGCAAGAGAAAAAGAAAAAGAAAAGTGTGTGTGTGTGTGTGTGTGTGAGAGAGAGAGAGAGAGAGAGAGGGAGGAAGATAGAAAGAGGGAGAGGGAGGGAGAGAGAGGGAGAGGGAGGGAGGGAAAGAGAGGGAAAAGTTGATGTCTGCATGTGGTGGGGCCTGATGGCTGACCTATTACAAGTAATCCTTGACTTACAACCATTTGTTTAGCGACTGTTCAAAGTTACAGTGGCACTGGAAAAATGACAACCGTTCCTCACACTTACGACCCCTGCAGCATGTCCAGTGTCATGTGATCAAAATTCAGGTGTTGGAAAAAGGTATATAATTACAACAACTCCAGCTGTAGGGATCACAAGATCACCATTTATAAGCTTTCAACAAGCAAAACCAATGGGGGTGGGCAGTGGGGAAGCTGGATTTACTGAACAAGTGTGGCAAAAAAGGTTGTAAAATGAGGCACGGCTCATTTAACAATTGCCTTGCTTAGCAATGGAAATTTTGTTCCCAACTGTGGTCGTATGTTGAGGGCTACCTGGATTTTCTTCAGCTCTGCCCTGGAGGAGGAGGAGGAGGCCCCTTCATAGGCCAAAACAAAAATTGCATAGTCTGTTACAGTCTGAATGATTAAGACCCCCACCCTGGAATAGGTTTAGGGAGGGGATTAGAACATAGAATCATACGGCTGGAAAGAACCTAGAGGTCTTCTAATCTAACCCCTGTTCTAGGCAGGAAACCTAGGGGTCTTCAAACTTGACAGCTTTAAGATGTGTGGACTTCAACTCCCAGAATTCCTCCTCCAGTCATATTAGCTCAGGAATTCTGGGAATTGAAGTCCACAAGTCTTAAACTTGCCCAGTTTGAAGACTCTTGCCTTATACCATCCAGGTCAAATGGTTGTTTGGAAACCCTCCAGTGATAGATCTTCCACAACTTCCAGAGGTAAGCTCTTCTATTGAGTAATTGTTCTCACTGTGAGGAAATTTCTCCTTCCTTCTATGTTGGATCTCTCTTTAATAAGTTTTCAAACATTGCTTCTTGTGTTGCCTTCTGGAGTTTTGGAGAGTAAGTTGATCCCCTCTTCTCTGTGAAAGCCCCTCAAGTACTGGAAAACGACTATCATATCCCCGCTAATCCTTCCCTTTGTTTGACTAGAGTTATTCGACATACCTAGTTCCTTTAACTTGTGCGATTTAGCTTCCAGACTCTTTATCATCTTCTCTGCAGTCTTTCTAGGGTCCCAGCATATGTTTGGTATCATAGTGACCAAAACTATATGTAATACTAGCTCTATACCCGTGCTTCGCTATGAAATTGTGTGATTGGGCTTAGTTTTGGGGGAAGAAAATAAGGGGAATAAAATGTTGCCTCTGTCTACTAGCATCCATTGGTATTCATCTGGCTAGCATCCTGTCAGTGTGTGGGAGAGTTGAAGGCTATTTGGAAACTGAAACAGTATTTGCTGTGTGAGCAAGAAGGAGACAACAAGGAGCCTGGGTGTGGCTTAGCTCAACTGCTCTGTATTGAAGCTGGTTACTGCTGTGAAACTAAAACTGAAACTGCTCTCCTCTGCTTGTATTTTGCATTTGGAACAGATTTCTTTTTAGGAGGGGAGAGGGCATAGAACTTCTTAGCATCGGAGCATGTTAATAATATATGAATTACTAATGCTCTGATGGTCATTTTGAAAAATCCTTTCTTAGTGAGCACCTAGAAGCCAAGAGGAATATATGTCCAAAATCTCAAGTTTGTAGGCTTTATGGTTCTGGAGATTTTATGATGATGCATGAGTGCTATTTCACTTTTATATATATAGATTCCAACTGTGATCTCACTAGCGTTGTATAAATCCATTCCTCAACATCCATAGAGTATCTTCACTCTACATACTGACCAATGGCACTTTCCAAGGGTTTCACAATCACAATCAATTCTCTATCCAGCAATGAATTTGTCAGATTATTCCAGACTTACGAACAGTGAGATGATCTCTGCCATAAGGAACAGAGCACCAAGCAGGACAGTTGATTAACTTTCACTGCAGCAGATGTGGGGAATTCATAACAAAACTGCGGTTGGACTTTTTGAAACCCCATTACGGAAGCCTTAATTTACCTTCCTGGCTAGGAAAGTAACTTTTATGCCACTGGTTGCCAAAAGATGTCACTTCAAATCCCAGAACTATTGGTGCCATGCATTTTAATCCTTTTCAGAGCCATTGCAAAAATTCCAGCTAAATTGCCTTCACTGGAGAATTGCCACAGGGAAATGATAGACCAGTCAGAAAAATATTTTTAAAACCTCACTCATGTAAACATACCCTCTGAATAGTTTGCACACAATCTCTAGAGATGCAGAGGGTGACGCCAAGGAAACAGAAACCTTCCAGTTGGGAATAAGGATCATCTACTCTTTTCAAAGTAGCGAGCTCTAGGTTAGTTTTGCTGTGGTTCTGAACTGCCGCAGTATTTCCCATGCTTCCCCCCCTCCTTGTCCTCTTCTGTTGCCACAGCAACGCCAGATGCCTGCGGATACCCGGTTGCCTGGCGCGTCGCCGCCGAGATGCTTGAAGATGCTGCAAGCCCACCAGCTGGGAAGGAAGAAAGGGAGGACGGGGTGTTGTGTACTGCTGGAATGTGAGTTTGAGGGTCAGAGTTGCAGAAAAACAGCTGGGTAAAGACCCTGGAGATTTGGTCTGACACTTGAAGGGCCCTTGCCTGACTTTTAAAGGGTTTCTAGATATGATAGAGAAGGGGATGAGTGTTAGGAGAAAAGAGAGACTAGAATGAGCATTGCTAGCTCCATAATGAGATTTCCCACCCCCGGCGTGGCTCTTATTAAATCAAGGCCGTTTATTGTGAAAATGCAACATGTGATGCAGAAAGACTAAATCCAAAGGCATGAAGGGTGCTAGAAAAGCAAGCAGTGTCTTTTCAGCAGCCTTCCACAGTCTACTGTTGAATAGTATTGAATGATTCCCCCATTGCCAGTATGGGCTGTGTCTCCATTAACAAAAAACTACAGTTGTCCAAACCCCAACAATTTGGAGAAGCTGCTTTGGAAGAGGTTTTTGAGGACTGGTAAAGGAACAAATGTCAGAATGATTACCTTGGCTCGTAGGATGGTGCAGTCAAGGGTGCAGCTTTCTGGATCATAGAGAATATCAAATTCAAGAGTCCCAAGAGATGCTAGAAAAAGGCCAGGCGGTAAGGAAAACAAGTGTTAAAAAGAGATTCGTTTTATCAGTGTTTTCCTTCAAGCTGTCTTTCTAATCCCACTCACAATCTGCAAATTCAGCTCCATCCATCTGTCCAGGCCAGTATTTTCAACCTTGGCAACTTTAAGACATGTGGACTTCAACTTCCAGAATTCCCCAGGCAGTCATGATCCAGACAAATCTTCCCCATCCAACCTTGCTTCAGATGAACTGAGTAAAAGTCCCATCAGGCTTGGCCAGCATAGTCTCTGAACTGGTTTATATCTCTGCATTTGCATATTTGTATACAATTGTACAAAGACTGACTGTGGGTTCAAATAATACCAGAAAGTGCTCTTATGTTGTCAGCTGGCCAACACTGTCCATCAAAATTATGCCCTACCCCAAATTCTGTACAT
Organism: Hydrophis major; assembly: GCA_033807585.1. Classification (NCBI taxonomy): domain Eukaryota; kingdom Metazoa; phylum Chordata; class Lepidosauria; order Squamata; family Elapidae; genus Hydrophis; species Hydrophis major. Next base: position 23,099,382 of record CM066343.1, on the reverse strand, counting down.
CTTTATATAAATGGTCTCTGTCCATGAACTATGCATAGGAGTGCACACTTTCATCTTGAATATCTCAAGTGCCCCCCTTCCCTTTCCCTCTGATAATCTAATTTAGACACTAGGAAAACTGAATGTGATGTCCTGAATTAATTGCACAAATTTAGTAGATGTGTTTGAAGATGCATAATAATTGAGCTTCTGTTTCCCATGGGACAAAGCAAAGAAACATGGCACATGTTTCTGAATCAGCCATCACCAGACTCATAAAAATAAAACATATTTACACCCCGTTCAAAAGAGAGGAAGGAAACAAAAAGTCCAGAATATACTCTTTCCAGCAGCCAACACCAGATAAGCAAGACAAGCAATCAAGCAGAAAACAAAACCCAAATTAAGGAACTATCAAGCAGAAAACCACACCCCTATTAAAACTTGCAGGGCAAGTTATTGTATCTAAAAAGGGAGCAAACCCTGCATCCCCTTGCAGTGATGATGTTACCTAGTTGGCTAATGAAACGTCTGCAAACAAACAACCAAGCTCAGAGGTCACCAAGGACTCCACAAAAGTAAGCTTAAGAAATATTCTATTTTCATTATCACTGCCTCCCCCCCCCCCCCGCAAATTAAACTTCTTAGGATACTATGTCTTCTCACTGGGACAGCTACCCAGTTGTGAATTATTCAGGACCCACAGGGGTGTCTGCAAGGATTGTTTAAAAAGCAGTCAAGAGGGCAGCTGTGACGGTGCAATTCAAGCTCTGTTTGTTTGTTAAGTGCATTGGCACACCTAAAAACCAGGCAGAGCTATGATCACATCATTGTTTCTGCCATCTTGACTTTTTGATCATACCTTGGGGACCCACTATTTACTTCTGCTGCTGTTTTTCTCTCGGCCTGGAGAACTCGTTGGCCTTCGTGAATTAGAGCCTTTTCCTCGTTTCTGCCTTCATAAAAATATATATACACATTTGGGTGACATTTATAAGCAAATAAATCCATCCAACCTACCGAGCCATTTCTAGAAGTTCCATCTTTTAAAGCTAGAAGACTTAATCTGAGCCATGCAAGATCTATTTGTAGTTCCTCAGCGGCAAGAACAAAGCACTCTCTCCTTTATGTGTTCCAAGATGTTGTGATTGATCTATAAATTGTATGGATCAATAGTCTGCCGCAGTAAAAAGGTTTCTTGGCCTGGGTCATGGACTGCGTTTTGTCATTTTTGGCAGGAAATTCACTTCTACTTGCTTAGCCTTTGGCCTATCGTTGTTGCCCCATTTCACAAATAGGGCTTCTTCACTGAATGCACTAAGTCAATATTCTTTCCAACTTGGCTGTGTTGTGTGAGCATAGTCATTGTGTCCTGCTTATGGCACTTAATGGCTCAACAGGTAGTATGCACCTATCATTTGAGCTTTTTTCAATAAACCATGGTTTAGTTAATTGATATGAAAGAGTCAGTTAGTCCTGACTGTATAAAACTCAACTGCAAGAGAAGAAAGAGGATGGGCTTCCTTTCCTCACTCATCAATTCCAGGCATTTCTTGCTAGCTGGGCACTAGCAAGGTTCCCTTTTGATGCCTGAGAAAAGCCAGATCCCAGAGTGCATGGTGAACATGCACAAACTGCTGATGAATGATGCATAGAGATCAGAAGCAAAAACCGTGATGCATTCTTTCTTTCTCTCCCCACTCACCCCCTGGCCTTCAGCCAGGCTGCACAATTCTAAAGCCCACATGAAAAGGACTTTACATGTCCCTATACATTTGTGATCAGATTGTATCGCTTTGTATTGGGACAATTTATTTGTAAGGGTTTCTGGATGGCTTTCTGTTTTGATGCATGCTTCTGTCTGATAACATAGATCTCTGTCTCTTTCTCTCTCTCTCTCTCTCTCTCTCTCATGATCCATACATCTACAATATCCACTCCTATTGTTGACCCAGAATCTGGGAAAAGCTTGGAAGGCAAGTATGTACAAATGGCACCATTATTTCTAGACACCTGCAAGTCTGTGGAAAGTCCCCAGAGAAAAACACCCAATGTCCTGAGATGCCAGGGACCACCCAGTGTTCCTAAAGAACCTCCCTATGTACTAAGAACATCTTGATATCTTATCTACTGTGTGCCAGATTTTCTGGGTGGTTCCTGTATCTCTTATGTGCCAGCCTTGCTGGGTGGAGTGTAAAAAAAAGGTATAAATACAAGAATCTTTGTGTGTCCAGGGCTTCCTCTCTGTTCCGCTGAATAAACGTGTATGCTTAAAGGCAATACCTGGTATTTCTTCCTATTTTACCAAGCCACACCTTGAATTGGGAACAACATTATGTCGGCTTCCTTCCCCCCCTGCCTCCCCTTACCTACCATTCATTAAACCACTTACTTATCTTTCTTTCTTTCTTCCTTCCTTCCTCCCCTCCCTTCCTCCTGTCTTATGGGAATTGGTGTCTGTATGTGTACGTGTGTACATACACCTGTTGGAGAGCATATAAATGTGATATCTTTTTTATGTTGGTCTGTGTTAGCAATAGAGGTGTGGGGCTGTGAAGTTGTTTTTGTCAGAGAAGATGCCCCAGTGAACATTGGGGGTTGTCTCAGAAACATGGGTTGTGGGGCTTCAGTAACTCTTCTGATGCAGGTCCAAGGGGAAAAACGGACATCCTGAGTTTTCCGTGCCGTGGCATTTTTGAAGACGGCTGATATTGTAGTTCATGTAATTCTCTGCACAAGAATAATAAGTATGTGCTTATGCTGAGACAAATAAATGTGCACAGGCTTTATTAAGTTTACCAAATCTGTTTCAGGCTTTGAAATTGGTAAAGCCTGTGCATATTTGTTTCTGCATAAGCACAAGCACTAGAAGGTGAGAACTGGGGCATGTTTCCAAAAAATTTGGATATCTAGCATTTCTCCTAATCCTAAAAATAAATGTGTGCAGGAACCAATTCTTTCCTTCATCTGTTCCTCTCCCACTACAATGCCAGTTGCATCAGGTCACTTTGTCCTAAAGTCCTGTGAGAAGAACAGTATGCGCATGAAAGCTACAGTTACCAGATCCAGGCTGCAGGCATTCAGAGGACCACTAGAGGTCAGCACAGAGATTTCTGTATTTTTTTTACTACCACCCAGTGATTAGGCAAATTTTTGCAACCCAGAATTACTAGTTGCATTCTTGTTCAGAATCTGTTTGCAAACCACAAGTCTCTGGAAAATTCACAGGTAGCCCAAGTAGCCTTTCTGCACATCTGTCTCCCAAGCAGCAAATGATAATCCCATGAAGTCTTGGAGGTTCCTCTCAACTACTTTGACTACTCAAGCCAACCCCAAAATCCACAAGGAACATCCTTCGAAGCCCCAACTACACTGGTTTGTGCTCGAGTGACTGCGTATCACTGCCTAGTCCCTGTACTAAGAAAGCTGTGATGCAAGATTAGCATTTCATTTGGAAGGAGACAGGGAGGCATTGCTGCTCCCTAAGGCTTGGCACTCTAAGTCAGTGCCTACTCAATTTTAGCCTAAAATTAGCTTTGCTCTGATGGGTAGCAGAGTCGGAGAATAATAAAAAGGGACGTGGTAGCTCAGTGGCTAAGACACTGAGCTTGTCGACCAGAAAGGTCGGCAGTTTGTCGATTCAAATCCCTAGCACTGCGTAACAGAGTGAGCTTGTCTTGGCTTCTGCCAACCTAGCAGTTCGAAAGCATGTAAAAATGCAAGTAGAAAAATAGGGAACATCTTTGGTGGGAAGGTTCATTTCATGCGCCTTCAGTGTTTAGTCATGACAGCCACATGACCACAGAGACGTCTTCGGACAGTGCTAGCTCTTCGGCTTTGTAACAGAGATGAGCACCGCCCCTAGAGCCGGAAATGACTAGCACGTATGTGCAAGGAGAACTTTTATCTTTACCTTGTGATCTAATGTAGTGAGGAGGTGGGTCTCCAGGAGGGAGGGGGTAAATGCTAGAGGAGTAAGAGGCAGCTCAGCCCAGATGCCAAGTGTGAGAGAAAGAGGGTGAAGACAGCCTCCCCCTAATGCTTCACAGCGTATACTGTAGATGCAGAGATGCAGAGTCCTCAGTCTGACAAGATTTTGTCTATAGAGGTGAAACTATAAAGACTTCCATTTGAAAGGATTGCTATGTATCATTTCTGATTTTGGGTCTGACAATCTAGAGACTGTTTCATCACAGTAGATTATAAGTAGTGAAACAAATATTGGAGAACTTGGCCATACAAGAATTAATTATGAGAAAGATAAGCATGAATTTGTGCATGTGCCTGTTTCAAATTCTGGGTCCAAAAAGTGCCCAGATAGTTGAGACAAGCTGCTTTCATGTGTCCCTCCAGATGTGAACCCAGTTACCGGAATCTCTTAAATCTTCTAGATACTAAATAGAGCTTGATTTGGCAGCGGTGGGGAAATAAATCATATTATACATATACATACATACATACATCCATGATCTTCTAAGTAAGTTCGCTCAAAAGTGCAACCTTCTCCATTCTGCTTGTCCTTTAGAGAAGAGGCATTACCAAATCATGTTCTGCAGACTGTTTAAGTTTATCTTTTACTATGGGCCAATGTGCATAATATTATTTTATTGTGCACGGAGTGTGGCTATTTAAAATTAAGTACTATTGCCTCAGGGCAAAAATGGGATTTTATTTTCTAGTTCTCACCTACATTCACTCAACCTAAAACCTCGGGAGATTCACTAGACTTTATTTCCAATCAGTATGCAAAGGATAGGGGAGAGGAGATGTTGTAAAGGACATTTTATAGCATATATGACAAAGAATGAGAAAGATTCAGAACAATATGATAGTTACACTTAAATGTCACGATGGCAGGGCTGATCACAAAACTCTCCTCAGAATATTGGCTATAAATTTGACAAATACTCACACAAACACCACTTTTAAGTGAACGATGTATGTGGATGAATGTTTTGAAGGAGGTGCAACTGAGAAATGTACCTCTTTAGAAGACCAAAATCTCATTTTGGGCAGGTCATGTAAGTGATGGTGGATTTAGATAAAGTATTCCAGATAGGATTGAGAAAGAAAGAAGGGGAAAACAATAGTAATGATGGTTGGAGGTGGGAACAAGGATATACGAATACAGAATAACAGAGTTGGAGGGGACTTTGGAAATCTTCTAGTTCAACTCCCTAGCTGATTCTGTACCAAGGGTCTCCAAGCACAGCTGGCTGGAGAATTCTGAGAAGTCTTAAAGTTGCCAAGTTTGACCCTGCTCTATGCCATTCCAGGCAAATGGCTATCCAATATCCTCTTAAAAACCTCCAGTGAATATTCCTCGAAGAATTATGAGTTTCTGTTAGAGACAAGTTGAGAAGATGAACATTTTTTTCTCCTGTGACAGGAACTACTGCTGAGTCAATGGCACCTAATCAATCAGTGAAGATTCAATTGTCCATATTTTTGAGAACTGTTTTGTAAGACAGACTTGTTTACGACAAACATATTGTTTGCATAAGATAGCATTTGAGAGAATATGGATGTCAGCCTGGTTAGACATTGACACTAAAGTGAAGGATGAGCCTCTGGATGGCCATTCACAAAACTTTAATATGCCTTTGTAAGTGTGTGAGGAGAAAAATCTAAATATGACTGAGTAGATGAGAGTAATATGAGGCAGACCTGCTGGTTCTATTTGCACATTGTTCTTTGACTTGTTTGAATTATTGAACAAACTATAGTGACTTAGATCATACATCTTGCTAAGTCATAAACCTTGGCTGGCAAACCACAATGGTTGTGATTACATTAGTTGAACAAACCACTAGTGAGTTAGTTCACACATTCTGCTAAGTCAAAATCAAACGTATTGTATGGCACGTAGAACAAATGTATTGTATGGCACGTAGATATGTGCAAATCCAACTGCCAGCTGTCAAGCATCTATATGTGGGATTTGCGTTGAAGTAGTCTCTATCTTAAAATATAGGAAGAGAAGAAGTTGATATGTGAAGTGACAGTCAATGAAAGGGAATCTTCATAGAATGTGCAATGTAACCAGCTGTTTTCTCTTGGATTAAAAGATAGTTTGATCAAAACTCATGTCTTCTCTACAGACAGGGGAATTATACTTACTGTTCTCATCAGAATCATATCCTTCAGTAGATTCTCCTTCCCCAGTTCCTGGGGGTACAGTTGTTCCTTCACCCCTTATCTTATCTTGTGTCGTCAGCACCCCTTCCAACCCAGGATGAGGAAAATAAGCTGAAATTTGGGCAATGGGTCGTATTGGTCCTGGGGACACATCGATGGCCATGTGCTCTCGGATAGGAACCGGTGCACGATCTCCACGGCGGACAGTCATTGGAGGAGCAGTTGGCTGTGCTGAAAGGGGAGAAAAATTCACTCATTAATTTTCATCTTTTATTTCCACGCTCAGTTGTATGTTAGTATGCAAAGCTGCCTTAGGCAAATTTGCTTGAATAAAACCCACTGGGCTTGATTCTCAAGGAAATATGTCTGGTATGTTCTTAATAAGTGGCATACAACATCTCCAGAAATGGGAAACTTTAAAATGCAGCCTAATGTTTTGGTTACTGTATGTAAACTTTTTAAGATTTGCCCATGTGGTGACAAAGAAGTTGAAATAATCTCACACATCTTTCTCTCCTTCTCTCTCCCTGTCTCTCTCTCTCATCTCTCTCTCACCTATCACATTTTTAAGCTGCCTATTTCCCTCACAGAGTCCTTATTATGTTATAAATTTTATAGAGACATCAGGTTAATCTACCCTGTACTCCTAATTCGTAAATTCCCAGCAAGACCAGATAAATTTTACATGAACCTTCTCCTTTAAGATTTAAGACCATTCATTACTTGGGCAGCAGTTAAATTTTATGTTGCTGCAATGAAAGCAAGATATAATTAGCTAAAGACAGAATTATCTTTGTTTTAAGTCATACTTCAGGTTTGATACGTCTTGATATTGGTTTATTTACATCCTGCATTTATTATTTTTATAAATAATTCAAACATATCTAACACACCTTCCTCCTCCTATTTTCCCCACAACAACAACCCTGTAATGTTGGTTGGGCTGAGAAGGACTGGCCCAAAATTGCTCCGCTGGCTTTCATGGCTAAAGCAGAACTTGAACTCATGGTCTCCCACTTTCAAGTCTAGAGCCTTAATCACTAAACCAAATTAGCTGGTTGTTTGATGAATAGTTAGGGGATATATAGTTTTTATTTTTATTTTGTACATATTGATATTTTAGATTTATCATCTGGTAAGAACTGTATTAACATAGTAATAGAGGAGTGAATATTATACTATGTGATTTATTTTGCTACTTGTTAGTATATTATTGCATTCATTTGCTTCACACTGGTTTTTGTACTTTTAAATTTTGCTTGTCATTGACCAAATAAATATTATTGATTAATTCTCCCTCTAAACTAGAATGATTGGCAGGTCAAATTTGCTACTTTGCAGGGAGGCAAAAGGCAAGGCAAAGATTTCTTTGTTGTTGGAAGAATTGAGAAATCCAATTAGGCATTATTTTTAAAGGAAACAAAAAAAATTCCCTTGTATGAGCAAGTATTTCTGTTTGTAATGGTGAACTACAATTTGTAATAGATAAGAAATATCTATTACCCTGTTACAGGAGAAATAACCAATGTTTAAGCTTTGAGCTTCGTTATAGGGTATCTCAGATAGGTTTCAGGAAAAAAAAACTCTGGCAGGAAAAATTGATACTTTCCAGGTAAGAAATGCACCTTTCTTAATCATGATAAACTTGATGTTAGACTGGGTTTCTCAACCTTAGCTGCTTTCAGATGTTTGGACTTCAACTGGCTGTGGAATTCTGGGAGTTGGTCCACACATGTGAAAACGGCCAAGGTTGAGAAACATGGGCTAAACCATAGGAAATTGGCTGTGTCAAACAGCCTAACAGCCTAAGGCTATTTACTCTATGTTGACTATGTGATGATAACCCCTTGTATTCAGAAACAGATGTGCTGCAGAAAATGGCTGGTAAGGCATGGTACAGTATACAGAGTTTACATGATGACTGAGAATTCATTTAGTAGAATTGTGGGCTTCCTAAAGAGCTGTCCAGACTCATTGCAATATTTTTAAGATGCTTGTGCTTGTTCATTTCCCCTGTTTTGTGTTTCAATATTTTAGGATTCTTCCCAGTCTACTAACAGATTGCATTTAGTCCTTAGTAACTTACTTTAGCTGGAGTCCTCTCAGTAACTCATCACTTAAATTAACTACCAAAGAAGAAGTCTATGGTTGTCCTCAAAAGTGTGTTATCTCCACAACATTGCTGTATTCCTATATATGCCCCAAATCACTATTATATTCTGTATCAGTCAATTCCATCAGTAGATGTCATAATCACATTAAAAAAGCACCTTCATTTTTCTATTCTGAATGATGACTTCGGGAAAATAAGACGTTTTCATTTTTTCTATTGCAAATGTAAATCTAAAATCTATAGACCTTTATCTATAAGAAAAAGCTAATACATTAATGCATGTAGGAAATATTACATCAAAAAAATTGAATAAATGAGGAGATTAACCTAGTGATTCTATCTCCACTTATCTTTTTATGTTTTACATATGTTTAACACTCATTTGCTGTTTCTTGTACGGAAGGGACCCAAATCCTTTACTTTTTTTGCTTATATTTTTCTGAACCAAACTCCATGGTTTTTCAAAGATTTATTTCTCCCCACCCCAGTTTCTCCTGGTCCATTCTGTGAGTCACTTCCCGACTTCCTAAAATTTGGGCTGGGGACCCTTTTCTGGCTGTTTTGAAATTTGCAGAAACTTTCCCTGTTTGGGTGAATGAAATGAATGATTATTTTATAGATTTCCTTTTGATCTCTTTGGCAATTCTGACACTCTTTCTCCTAACAGAAAATATTTCAACAGATATATTAATACTAATATTAATACTGTCAAACCCATCTTTTCAAAATCATGGTTCCCATTTCCTTTGTGGCAAGCAGGTGAAAAGTTAGGATGCTGTTGCAGTGAACAAAACTGACGACAGATTTTTTTTAAAAAAAAAAATCATAAACATCCGAACTGTATTGTTTAAAATAGCCTGGTGCGCTACAAGACTGCAGTGGTCTAGCCACTTTATAGGAATCAAGTTGCACTGAATTCACTGAGCTGAGGTTTATTTCTGAGTAGAGAGAACTGCATTTAAATAAAAACAAGAAGAAAAAGGGCAAAACAGGCATGAAATCAAAGGTTTGTTAGATCAATGCAACATGAGAAATGGCATGTCAGTCAACAAAATTTCAAACTCCAATTAGAACATGTTTTGCAGCACTGGCCTCTCTCTCCCTCCCCCTCCCCAATTTTTAGCGATGGTGAGATGATTATAAGTGAATTAGGAATTTCTCTCTGTTGGACACTTAATGACATTTTAATAGAGCAGTATATTTTGAAGTTAGTATTGGCCTGAGGCTTATTTTACATGAATTAGTTGTCTTAAACAATAGTCACAGGATGAATTTGCTGAATTGAAATGGTTTTTTTTAAAAAATAGAGGGAGGGGGAGGGAAAGAGAGGTCTGCATGAAGGTATTTTCTTGAACCATGCAACCATGCTTCAGTCCACCAGTTCTCAATCAGTTTCATAGCTTCCCAGAATTGCCCTCCGCATTGATTCCCATCACAAGAATCAATTTAGCCATCTCTGAATCTTGACACCTTTGATTGCACCCCAACTTTTCCCCTGAATATCCCACATCTGTACAACTGATGTCCTCCTGTTTCCCAGATTACACCACGGATGTCTCTTATTCTTTGAAGAAGCAGGTTTGAATTGCTTTCTATCCTAATACCCTCCAATCTTCATTCACCTCCACATTCTCGCCACTGCCCCCCAAATTCTCTTTTCGGCCCCATAGCAGCCTCCCACAACTTGTCTCAACCTTTCCCCCATCTCCCGAATACCTCCTGCCGAACAACTCTGCCAAGTCTCTGCCTTTTTGGAAACTCTGGCAGATTGTGACCCCACATTTTTGTCTCTCCCCAAGTCTCTCGCACCCCGCAACTATCTTCACGTACTCCCCTCTTCTCCAAAGGCAGCACACTCACCCCCTTCTCCCACTCGGTCCCACGGAACTCCCCCCCCGTCCCCCCTCCCTCTTACCTGGATGCAGATCCTGTCAACAGGTTCCAGTGAGGAGAAGACGATGCAAGGAATGAGCGGAGCGGAGGGGATCGATTGGGGATCCCACGGACTTCGAGAGAACGAGCGAGAGAAAGAGAGAGAGAGAGAGAGAGCGCACAAGGGAAGGGGGGTTGCAGTCGAGAGGTGGCGACTATTGTTTCTATTGAGAATGGGAGGGGGACGGTGCAGAGATCTGATATGGAATACATAGATTAGATTAGAGGATAATAGGCGGAACTATTAGACTTTGTGTGTGTACTCAGCCGTAGCAAAAAAGAAAAGAGAGAGGGTGTGAGAGAGAAGTAATCCGAGGCTAGCATGAGTAAATCAACTACCAAGATTGAGGCGAGATTTAGGTGTGTGCATGTGTGCCTTGGGGGAATAATGATAAAAAAATTTCTCCTCTGCAGTTTTAATTGGACAGAGAGAGGTATATATTTTAAGCTTTGCTCATTCTTTCTCCTAAAGAGAGCATGAGAAAGATGAAAGTATAAAGAACAATGAATTATTAAATATTTCTGTCATATCCCTTGGGCTTAAGGTGAGTGCAAAAAAAAAAAAAAAAAGCTACTCTCAAAACATGGTTGAAGGCATATCCATAAGTGCAAGGGATAATACAGGGCAGAATAAGGGAATAGAGTAGAATAGAATAGAGTAGAATAGAATGCATTTCTATGATTATGAAGTTACATAATATAACAATTGTATTATACAGATTATATAATGTGATATTGTTAATAAGGAGGTTTTGAAAAAAAGAGGAAAAATAGACTGGAACCTGCTATAGATGAAAAGAGATGAAGGGTATTTCCAAAGAGGTCTGTAGGGGGAAATAAGTGTATTTGGAAATGTGCAGATGCTAGAAAGTGTGTATGTATCTGTGTATGTGTAAGAGGGGAGAGAGAGAGAGAGAGAGGATGACTTGGGCAGAACTGATTAAAAGTAAATCGCTTGGTTTCTTACAACAGGAAATTATTATTTTTTACTTCTGCTGGAGTGTAGGTTTATCTAGAAGTGCTATGTGGGTACAAGTTCTTCCTGTTTCTAATGTGTTTGGCACTGTAATTAATCAGGATTTTAAAAAAGAGATGTCAGGTGTGAAGATGTAATGGAGCCCAAGAAAACCTTTTTCTATTCCAATAAGTGGCTTTCCAGGAGTTAGCATAAACTCCATATATGACGGGGTCGACAACTCTTCTGCAACATTTCCTTAAGGCTCAAACTAGGGTTGCCCAGTCATAAAGAGTCATAATTGCTCCCTGCTGGCTGTCATTTCTTCCATTCGCTATGAAGAAGAATTTCCAGAATCAAAACAAAAACATTTGAAGCTGCACAGTATCATCACTTCCCTTGAGTGTGGGGCATTGAAGTTTTTCCACTCGCCCCCCCCTTTCCTCCGGTTACTATGGCAACATTGTCCTGGACCTACTCCAAACCAGGAAATGTTTGTGATGCTGCATATGCTATTGAATGACATTTTGAGTGTTAGTCAAACATATAAACCTGCCTTGGGCCTGGCAGGATGGACTGGAATCTACCCCCTCAAGTTGGTAGATAAGTAAGGCTTAATTAGAGCCCAACCTTTGAATTTGCTCTTAGGCCTGGGTTCTGAAATAAGTGGGCAATAGGCCCCAAACCTTCCAAAGTTTATGATAGTTGAGCAAAGTCCTTGTCCGCAGTATGATGTAGATCTAGAAACTAGGAGAGTTCTGGTTTAGGCATGAAACCGAGCTGGGTAACTTTGGGTCAATCACCAGGTGACAGTGAGTTCTAGTCTTACTTTAGACAAGAAAACCATTTGGGTGACTTTGTGCCAATCACCAGGAAGTTGTGAGTTCTAGTCCCAATTTAGGCATAAAAGCCAGCTGGGTGACATGAGCCTAATCCTTCTCTCTTAGCTCAATCTACCTCACAGGTTTGTTGTGGGGAAGATAGGAGGGGGAAGTGGTATTCGTATGCATGTTTGCCATCTTAAAAGTTACTTATAAAGTAATAATGGGGGGATAAAAATCTAATAATAATTATTATAAAAACTAATAATAGATATATAAAATAGGCAGATATGTTTTATGTATCAATGAACATTGGGGGCCCTCATGATAGTTTGTTTTCACTGAGGGTTCATTCTTTAGACAACTAACAAAGCATTAATGAGGTGAAGTTTTAAATCACTTCTAAAAAAAGTAATATAAATCAATCTGTATACACCAATCAACTCATTAGAGAACATATGACTGGATTGTGATACCCACAATCCCCACTAAGGCAATATGGGACCTGCTATTTAGGCAGTGTTTCTCAACCATAATAGCTTGAAGATGTGTGGATTTCAGCTCCCAGAATTCTTTAGCTAGCATGGTTGGCTAGGGAATTCTGGGAGTTGAAGTCCACACATCTTCAAGCTACCAAGGTTGAGAAACACTGGCCTAGAATAACTGGACATGAAATTCATCTCAGAATACACAGATCTGAATAAACAAACCTTGGAAATTGAGATATTTTGTGATGACCTGGAGCGTGTCAGGCAATACAGTCAAATAATGCAGTCAAATAATAAGTAAGAGTCCCTTTATTAGCTCCAACTTTGCCCCCAATCTCCTGGTTACCTTCTAGTCTGGAGAAAAAACTATCCCAGGAACAGCCTGAGGCTGAGGAGATTCAAGTCCAAAACGTTGTCAATAAAAACTTTAATTATAAGTCCAATCAAGGCAAGATGAGGTAATTAATCTGGCAGGGCAAGAGAAGGAGTTCCAGAGTGAAGGAATGGCAGTAAATCAACCTGGTTAGGAGGATTCCAGGAACGCAGATAACCACAGTGAACACAAGATAAACTCGTGTTTGTTCCCAGAAGATGCTGCTCTCAGCTTGCACCACTTTTAAACTCTCTTCCTAAGTGTGCCTCATAAAAGGAATCAGGGCCCTTTCTTCCCCCATAAGCCACACAACCCATGTTGCTCTCTTCTCCATTCCTCTCTGCATGCCCTAGGATGAAGAGGGGGTGGGCCTGGGTCATCCTCTGAACTACCTCTCCCCTGCTCTGCCCAGCCTGACTTTGCCTTCCCCAGCTTTCTCTGCAGTCAATGGAGCCACACTCCTGCTCCCTGTCAGCTGTTTGTCTCCCTCCTCAGATTCAGACTCCGACAGGGGCATGACTTTTTTTTTGGTCAAGTTTTTATTTTATATTAAGATTTTTATGTGTGTGGATGTCAGCAATATTTTGTATGTGAGTTTAATGATACAACTCTTTGTATCATTACATCCCCTAGAAAATTCTTCAGCTCATTTCTGGAACAAGTCCGTGCATGTATATTTGTTTCTGTAGCCAAATCAACTGTTCCTCCAACAGACTGAATCAACAGAAGCTAAAGTACTGCTTGGCTGAAAGTCCTTATTTCTAAGGAAGCAGCATGCTATTTTTGTATAGTTGGACATTTTTTAAAAAGTAAGAACTGCAAAGTGATAAAAGAATGACTTCACACTGCACACACTCAAATAATGACACTTCGTTCCACAAGGCTGAATTAGGGCTGCCCACTTAGACAAAGAGGTTTCGATCCTTTTATGGAGCGTAACTATTTACTGTATTTATTTACAGAGAGCCAGTTTGACCTAATGGTTAAGGTCTAGAAACCAGATGACGGTGAGTTCTAGTCCAACCTTAGGCATGAAAGCCAACTGGGTGATTTTGGGCCAGTCCATCTCAGCACAATTCATCTCACAGGGTTTTATTTTGGGGGGGGGGGGGGGGAGAGAAGGAAGAAGGCGTATTATGTGTGTTCACTGCCTTGTGATACTTATAAAATAATAAAAGTGGGAAAAATCTAATAAATAAAAAATAAATTACTATGGCTCATAGTTGTTATAGCTACTTATTACTTGTGTGTGCGTGTGTGCATTGCACGTGTGATTAGTTACATGTCCTGCTTGGGAGTCTCCCAAAGAGAGCTGGATGACTCCATTTCCCTGAAATAAAATGATTTTAGTCCATCCAATAAAGCTCTTATCTTTTCTATGGTACATTTAAAAAATTTATAGCTGTGGATTAAAAAAAAAAGTAAATGAAAAACATTGCTTGAGTCAGCTGTACATTGCATCCCCTTTTGTTCAGACAGAAACTTGCATTAACTACATTTACACCGGCACTCCTGGAGAAATGAAAAGGGACCTGGATATGTGTGAAAAAGCAGTGACAAAGTAAGATTTGGGGGTCTTCCCCTCTAGGGGCGCTGGATCATTTCACGCCCAGCCACCTTGTCTGGCAGTGGCTGCAGTGGTCTCTTAACATCGCAGATAGACTGTTAAGTCTGGAGCATGGGTGCGAATGATGGAGACGAGCCGGAAGAAACAGTGAACTTCAAACTCTTTATTTACATATTGTGACAGCTCAAGCTGGAGGGCTGCTGTAGCCTTCCTTATATAGGCAACTTATTAACTATTCAACCAATAGCAAACCTGGAGCGCTAGCTCCGTTAACCAATAGGAATGGCCTGTTAATGGCCAATCAGATGCTCCTGAACCGACCAATCCGATCCTGCCATTAACAGCCAATCAGAAGTGCAGGGCCAGAACCCTGCACTTGACTTCAAGCTCAAGATAACTTTATTGGTATTATTCATTCACAATACCTCTTTCCCCCGGCTTCTGCCCACAGGGTGCGGTTACATAATCCTTAAGGTAGGACGGCTGTTTTGTTAGTCTTTTTGATTTTTGCAAAGTGCCTGGCGGTGGGCTGCACTTCTGCTGAAGTAGATCGTTGTTTATCAGTAGGGGTGCCTCTGTTTCCGAGTTCGCGTTCCCGTCGTCACCAATATCACTGGCCACTCCCTGAGGTGAACTCAGTCCGGTCCCTAGTTCCTGTTCCTGCGTTTCAGTCCCATTATCAGTTTCTTCAAAAAGGTTTCCCTCTAATTGTAATTCACTTTCCTCTGTATCTCCCCCCCCCCTCAGTTTGGTCATAAGGGAGTTCGGAAGTGCGCGACGGTAGCCGCGATCATAGTTGATCTATGTGGCGCTTCCAAAGTCTGTCGTCAGGGCACTGAATGAGGTATGATCTTGGGCTGGTTACGCAGATTACGGTTGCTTCTACCCACAGCGGATCGGCCAATAAGTTTTTAGCGAATACTAAATTGCCTATCTGGAAGGTACGACATCAGCTGCTGGATCCGAGTGGTTTTTCCGGTTCATAGGCTGGGTGTAACCGATCGAGGTGGGAGTGGAGCTTTCGTCCCATTAGCAGCTTGGCGGGAGTTTTGTTGGTGATGCTGTGAGTGTGATGTGCTGCAGGAAAAGGATCCGGTTGATTTTCTCGTCAATGTTGTCGTAGTCAATCTTTTGGAGAGTCTTTTTGACGAATTGTACCATGTGCTCAGCCCTACCATTGGCAGCAGGATGTGCAGGTGAAATGAGCGCATGTCGGATACCGCGGTCAGCCAGGTACTGCTCAAAAGACAGCACGGTAAACTGGGGCCCGTTGTCGGATACCAGAACGTCTGGTAATCCATGGGTTGCAAACAATCTTTCCAGTCTTTTGATGGCCGCGTCAGTGGTCGTGTTGCTCATTTGGTGAATCTCGAGCCAATTCGAGTAGGCGTCGATGGTTAGTAAAAACGTGTGGCCTTTGGTCGGCCCGGCAAAGTCCAGATGGATGCGGGACCAGGGTCCCCGTGGCGTCTCCCATTCAGTTCGGGTTGCCTTTGGTGGAGCGTTGCTTACTTCTTGGCATCTCCTGCCAGTTTTAACCCATGATTCGATACGTCTGTCGATGCCTGGCCACCATGCGTAGCTTAGTGCAAGGCCCTTCATGCGCACGATGCCAGGGTGGCCATTTTGCAAGGTTCTTAGCAATGTCTGTTGGAGTCGTTCTCGGATAACGACTCTATCGCCCCAGATGCCACAGCCCTTCTGCGAGAACAATTCTGTTTGACGACTTTTGAATGGTGCAAAGTCGTCTGGTACTTGGTCCAATGGCCATCCGCGTTCCACCCATGTGAGGATTCGTGCTAAGATGGGGTCGCTGATAATTGTAGGCAGCTAAGAATTCTGACCAGCGGGTCATTCTGGGAGAAAGTATGTAGGGAGTTGGCTTGTCCCCAGCGATGATCCTGAGCAATGGTTTGTGGTCAGTTACAATGGTGAAAACCCGGCCGTACACGTACTCATGAAATCTTTTAATATCTGATACAATCGCAGGGCTTCTTTATCGATCTGGCTGTAATTTTTCTCAGTTTTTGAGAGCGTCTTTGAGAAGTAAGCAACAGAGGCTTCGTTACCGTTAGGTAACACATGGCTTAAAATGGCGCCCACTCCAAAAGGCAATGCATCACATGTAATGTTTATTGGCAAAGTCTCATTGTACTGCATTAGTACGGCGTCCGAAGTCAGTAGTTTTTTTACATTATGGAACGCCTGCTCTTCTTTGTGACCCCATACCCAAATTGATTTTTTATCTAATAGACGATGTAAAGGTTCAGCGACAGTCGCCTTGTGCGGCAAGAATACATTATAAAAATTGATGAGGCCTAAGAACGCCTGAAGGTCGGTCTTGTTCTGGGGTCTGGGAACGTTTTTTATTGCTCTCAATTTGCTATCGGTAGGGTCAATACCTTGGCTGTCAATTAAGTACCCTAAAAATTCAACACGGTACACAGTTTGCACTTATTTCTTTTGACTTTCAAGCCTGCTTCCTGGAATTTTCGTAATACCAGTCTTAAACGCTCCTGTAAGATTTTTGGAGTGGGGGCAGCAATGAGCACATCGTAAAAATAGGGGACAACACCCTTGATCCCTTGCAACAGTCTCTCCATTAGGCTCTGAAAGATCCCCGGGGCCACACTGACTCCGAATTGAAGCCACGTACACTTAAAGGCACCTTGGTGTGTTACGATAGTCTGTGCCTGTGCTGTTTTTTCTTCAACCGGCAGTTGCTGATAAGCCTGAGCTAAGTCTAGTTTAGCGAAGACTTTTCCGCCCCCCAGGGAATGGAGGAGGTGTTGTACCACCGGCACCGGATATGGGTTCTGTTGCAGGGTGTGGTTTAGGGTGGCTCGGTAGTCCCCACAAATTCTAATGGAGCCGTCTGGCTTAATTGGTGTCACAATCGGTGTTTCCCATGGGGAGTGGTCAGTTGGCTTTAACACTCCCTGGGCAATTAACTTATCAAGCTGCTCATCGATTTTTGGCTTTAGAGTGAACGGAACTCGACGAGGCTTAAGGCGGATGGGAGCTATCTTTGGATTAACGCTAAAGGATATCGGGGTCCCCTTGTACTCGTCTAGCTTTTCCTCGAAGATGTCCCTGAATTCGTGGGCGAGGTCTTCCTCCCAATCACTGCCGCCAATTCGGTTAATGCCAGCCACTTGAATGCCGAGTGGTGCGAACCATTGCAGGCCTAACAGACTAGGCCGGTCCTTATCGATCACCATCAGGGGTAAGTACACCGTGCGGTTCTTGAATGCAACCCGGACTCGACTGGATCCTGCGACTGGAATTTGGTTCCCCTGGTAGTCCTTTAACACGAGCTGTTGGAATTGAAGGTCTTATCGCCAGATAGTGGGGATGAGTTGCTTGAGGGTCTTCCATGAGACCATTGAAAGAGACGATCCCGAGTCAACTTCCATTCGGCCAGGCCGATTTTCAATGTTCACATTGAATTTTCTTTGCGTCTAGTGAAGAGGCATGGCCAATAGTGAGTGTTTGGTGGGCCTCTTTCTGTCTCGCTAGATTCACGGGTCGGTTTCTGTAGGAGTGGTTTACTGGTTCTCCCCTTACAGGGCGATTCCCTGTCGATTGGCGGAGATTGGTTCCTTTCGAGGTCTGGCTGGGTCCGAGGAGGCTCCTGCAGACCCGTCCGATGTGGCCTCATTTCCCACACTCGTGGCAGAGCACGTCGCGGAATTTGCAGTCGGAGTGGTAATGGTTGGCCCCGCAGCCAGCGCACGGTTGCTGGGACTTTGGGTATCGTTCCCGATTGGACCTCAGGTGATGGACCTCTTCTTCGTCGCTGTCTGACGACGAAGAGAGGTCCTCATGGTGGGCTGTCTGCAGCTGCCCTTCTGCGTTAGGTGAAACTTCGCCGGCCGGTGGGTGTGCTGGAGCGCGATTTTGGCGTAGTTGGGCAGCCGACTTCTTGGTCGCCTCCGCTGCTGTAGCTTCAGCTATGGCGTCTTTAAGGGTGATGTCGCCCTTTGCCATTATTTTGCTCTGTACATTTAGACCGTCTAGCCTGAGGACTACTCGGTCTCTCAAGGCCTCTTCTAGGTTGGTGAAATCGCAAAGGCCTCCCAAGTTCCGGAGATCTGCAACGAAATCGGTGACACTTTCTCCTTTCTGCTGGTTTCTTTGATAGGACTCATGTCGTCTTACGAGCGTTGGAACGGTTGGTGCGTAGTGGGCCCTTAGTAGCAGTTCGAGGACATCCCAGTCCATGGCCTTCGCTTCCGCCGGTTTCGCTAATGCCTTGGCCATTTTGAATACTGTCGGACCGCAGTGCATTAGGAATACTGCCCGTTTCTTGCTGGGTGTGGCATCCTTCAGATTATTCGTTTCCAAAAACATTTGAAAACGGTCCATGTAGGACTCCCAGTCTTCTTGAGCTGGATCGAACGGAGCGGGTGGTACTATGCCGCCGGACATGGTTTCGCCGTTGTGCACTTCAGCCATGTGCTTAGTTGTCTTAGTTGGCTCTGATGTCATCCAATCCCATCCTCGTCGCCAGTGTTAAGTCTGGAGCATGGGTGCGAATGATGGAGACGAGCCGGTAGAAACAGTGAACTTCAAACTCTTTATTTACATATTGTGACAGCTCAAACTGGAGGGCTGCTATAGCCTTCCTTATATAGGCAACTTATTAACTATTCAACCAATAGCAAACCTGGAGCGCTAGCTCCGTTAACCAATAGGAATGGCCTGTTAATGGCCAATCAGATGCTCCTGAACCGACCAATCCGATCCTGCCATTAACAGCCAATCAGAAGTGCAGGGCCAGTACCCTGCACTTGACTTCAAGCTCAAGATAACTCTATTGGTATTATTCATTCATAACACAGACAACACAGACAACTCTGGAATCTATCTGTAGATTTGTCACCCAGCCGCAGTGAGAAGAAGGATCAATTTAATTCCCTCTCCAGCCATTAATTTTCTCCGCTATCTGTCAAATGGTAAAGGAAGAGAGGGATCAGGGACTGGAGCGCTGTGAGTTTAATTAAGCAGAGAAGAAGTCAAAGGGATGGGGAGTGGGGTCTCTGTGCCAATGGTCTTGAACCCTAACTTTTTATCCCCTCCTCAAACTGAGATACCCCCCTCCCCACCCAAGCCCTGCTATAGATGGCAGGCGGAAGTGGGAAGAAAGGGCAATCTTGAGATATCTCTTTCGTATTATTAGTGGCCTGATTAAAATGCAGCTGCCGCTTAAGTGGCAAGTGACATTTTGTTTCTGTCCCAGCCGGTCCACACGACATACCTGACATTTGGAACTGTGGCAGGCTGATGCAGAGAGAGCAATAGGGAATCTCTCAAAATGATGATTTCATGTCCAACTTTGGCAACCCTGCTCCCTTCTGGTCTCCCCGTGCTCTGAGTCCCTGTTCAGCCACGCACCGACTGTCCACATGTGAAATTTTCATGGCACATTTCTGTCTTTGGCTGCTATTCCTGGAAGCATTTTCACACCCGCCCCCAGGGCTGTTTATTGTGGGGAAGCAAGAGAAGGGTAGGTTTTTGGTGGAAAGCATCTTGCATAGAAGCTGGTGTGTGTTTGGGTACGTGCCTATGTGTGAGTGTGATATTTTGGTTAGAGAATCTGTGTGCTGACACCTGTTTCTGGAGGCGTTGAGGGAACTGAGCAAAGGCAAGCATCTGAAGCTCAAATCTCCACCAGAATCTTGTCCTGTAGCCTCACTTTGGGTGTATTGAAAATGCCCCAAGATAAGATAAAGATTTTCTCCAGTTCATATTGGCAGCCATTAATTTTCTCAGCAGAAAATGTAAGGGATTTGTTTCTGTGTTCCCCAGAATATTTTTTCAACTTGTCATCTAGCATATGACCTGAGATTTTCTTGGTGATCTTCCTCCATGTATTATCCAGATCTGATCCTATTTAGATTTTTTTTTAAGGTCAGCTAAGTTCAGCTAAGCTTATGCTGCCATTAGCTGGGTTTTTCCAAACATTTTCCCTCCAGAAATGTAGGGCTTTTCCCTGGTCTAACTCAGTTTTGGTTGCAATTTTAGTTTCAGTCCTTGTATGAGAGCTACAGAAAGAGATATTTTGGTATTGTCAGAAGAATAATTTGAGGTTGCACAAGAATGAGTTGAGATCCAGACAGCTGTGAAGAAATAAGAAATGCTTTTATAGGGGTAGGCTGCAGAGAAATGGGGTACAGCAGCAGATTTTTATAGGAGGAGCTTATCCAGGATGTGAAAGTGTCTACGTGCTGATTCTAGGATGACACTTGATATGTATATATGTAGGTATGTTTATTCTTGAACATGCAGTTCCTCTAGGAGATCTAATTTAATTAATTCTGGTTGTGTTTGCAGACCTGATGCTTTGAAATGTAGATTAGGGCTGGGTACCTTATTTTGGGGTTTGAGGAAGTTTGCTAATTGATTCTCAAACCATTGTAGAAGATGCAAACAGTATAAAGAATACATATATTTTGATTTAAAGCTTCTTACAGTATATAGAAATCATCAGGCTTGGGCATTAAATCTTACTTCAAGTATGGTGCCAGGATAGCAGATCACTTTGGACAACACAAGACAGGCTAAGATGCAAACATAATAAAAATCTAATTTCCAATCTACTCCAACCCTTTGTTTTCCAAGGTGGCCTGCTCATTCTGTCAAATTGGGGGAGGGGGGGGGGAAAATTAGAGGATTAGGTTTGCCAATGAGATATGGGTTCAAATCCATGGGTGTTTCTCAATATATAGTATCTCATGATGATATTATGGGGAGGTAGACAGCATTGGGGGCAGGCAAGACTTTTTGAGGCTGTGTAGATCTCTGAGAATTCCCAGGGAAGATTCCAGGCTGAGATAACTCAAGATGCAATGACATATAAATGGGTCTGGGGGTTTCTGAGAATCTTGACTTGTTACAAGCAAAGAGCCTACTGATCACTAGGCTGGAAATCTGCATATTAAGGAATGAATGGAGATATTTTGGCCAGTTACCAGAAACCTGATCTAGATGGGGCTTTGCTAGTTACAGTTAATGGAAGCGGAGGGGGGAATCTAGTTCACTGATACCATTCTTCATGGACTTCTCCAAAGTCTCATATGAAAGGATCTTTTGCTTAGGGATTCTGGGGCTATATGATACAGCTTTTGAGGTATAACCTTATAACCTGTCCATCCAGGAAGTTTCAAGGAAATGGTGCTACAAATGTTCTTTTGATGTTTCTTCTTAACACTCCTGTGCTAATGAAGCAAACTGGAGCAAACTGGAAAAGAAGGGTCTCATTGCAAATCTGGCACATGAGCGGTCTGGCCATTGTCTGCCACCTGTGGTTTCTGGAGTCTGCTGCTACTTTAATTTCTCTTTAATCAGACCCCTACCCAGGTGAAACCTCTGTAATGGCTTTGCGTAACTGCATTAAGTATAATCCCTGATGAGGCCGAATCTATAAGTAGCAGGAGAGGAGCAAGCAACGTGCGTTTCTGCATACATGTGGATATCTGTTTTTGTTTGGTCAGCCTAACCAGAGAGGGAAAATTGGCAGAAGATCAAATACAATTTATAGACCACAGGTAAAGCAGATCCCTGAAAAATAATTTGTGACCCTTGTCATCTCTGAAATGAGCTTCACCAGCTTTCCAACAGACAAGTTCAGATTCTGACATTGATTTATAACGAGACAGGCTGGCTTGTAAGGCAAGACAATGAGTTATTACAGAATTGGTACAGTGATGGGAAAAGCAAAGCCCCTTCCTTCTTGTTGTGCCCAAAAGGTGGGCTCATTGCTGCTGCAACATGCTGGATATTGGTAAGACAATACTAACTGCAGGAGATGGGAGGATAGCCAACACCAGGGGGAAGCGCTGGTTTGAAGAGAGGAATGCCATGGTGGTGAAGTGTGTTGTAATGGCAGGTGGGTAGTATCTGATTTGATGCAGGACCAAGTGGAAACATCCAGTTGTTGCTACGAGTTGTTTAGTAGGGGGGCGGTTAGTTATGTGATAGAGAAATTGCTCACTGTAGCAAGGGCTGGATATACTGAGAGGGAGGGGGAGGAGAGAGAAAGAAAGTGTGTATGTGAGAGAGAGAGAGAAAGAAAGAAAGGAAGAGAGACTTCAAATTACAGGTAGTCCTTGACTTATAACCATTAATTTAGTAACTATTGAAAGTTACAATAGCACTGAAAAAGTGACTTACAATTGGTCCTCACATTTATAGCATTCCTATGTCACATGATCAAAATTAACGCATTTGGCAATCAACAAGAACTTATGATGGTTTCAGGGCCCTGGGGGTCCCCATTTGTGACCTTCCCAGCTGGCTTCCAACAAGCAGTGTCAATGGGGAAACCAAATTTATTTAATGCCATGGGCTTCAATTAACAACTGCAATGATTTATTTAACCATGGCAAAAAGGAAGTAAACTGTGTAACTCACTTTAAAAAAAAAAACTTATTTAATGAAATTCTGGTCCCAGTTGTGGTTATAAGTAGAGGACTACCTATATTCTACAACAAGCCCACTCCCCCCACAAAACAAAAAACAAAAAAAAACAAAAAACAAAAATTGGTTAGATGTGCCCAGAGGGAGAATTACATTCAAAATATGTTTGGCCTTTTCTCTCCATATTCCAAGTTTTCTTCTCTCCATTTTCCCTTGTGCTCTCTCTCTCTCTCTCTCTCTTTTTTTTCTCCTATAGAGAGCTACCTCCCATACTTGTTCTTAGGACAATCTTGTAAGACAGATGTTATCAAAGACTTAATTTATGAAAGGAAATTCAGCTGTAGGAACTTGGTGAGATGGTAGCAACTCTTTTAGAAGGGCACACGCATCCTCTGTTCCCTGGATGTTTTACTCCCTCTAGACAATTCCCTAACGTATGTACCATCTGCTTCTAAGTGCTCCCTCCCTTACTTTTCTAAAGAGAAATTTGGATTCCTCTGCTCCCACTAAAGGCTTATTGTCTTCTTCCAAACCCAGGATTCTCGTCACAGAGCCCAGACACAGAAGTAATGAGTGACACATCTGGCTGTCTCTGTCCCAGTGGAGACCTAATTAAGTAGCAGGTTCCATGGTGAGACAGCAAGTCACACTGTGCTAATGAGACCCTAAAACATCGCCTGGTTAACTCTCCCTCCTCCATGGAGGCTGATGTATCTCCTTTGTCCTCACCTGTCACCCACCCAAGCCACTACCAATTTGTTTTTTTTAGTGGATGCTAGAGGCCTTCTGAAAAAAATAGAAAAGATTGTTACAGCAGGTTTCTCTTCTCCCCACAAAGATCCCCCTGCTTACGGCCTTGTTTGCTCTGTGTTCCTTTTTTGGGGGGGTGAGGGGAAGGCGTGAAGCTTCTGGGACTTTAGAATGACACTTGTCGCTTCTTTCTCACCTCACCAGCTGTGCCCCATCTCCTCAATTATATGGGGTGGCCGGGGAGGGCATTTGACAGACAGTGGGGGAATTTTATTAGGTGCTCAGGAGATTAGAGAATCTTTAAAGCCATAGCCTAGTTTTCAGCTTTCATGCTGGCCCAATTAGTCTCACTTTTTCTATCTCTCTGTGCTGTTGCTTTTCATTTCCTTTATCGTCTTGACCTGTTCTTCGATCAATGACTGCTTGGTCTAAACCTCCAGATTCCTAAAACACTTCCTTGTAATGCTTGCCAGCCTGCTGAATTTTTTGTTTTGTTTTGTTACAATAGGCCCAGGGATCCCATTGTATCAAAACAAAAAACAAAACAAAAAAAAAATAAAATCCCATCCTTCATCTAAAGTACGGATAGGTAGGGAATTAGTTCCCTTTTGACTAACAAGGATTGCTGTGAGTCCCTTTTTTGCCTCAGTTAAAATTATTTTTCCTTACCCATTGTATAGAATGGGACACTGGAGTGTCATCTGAATAGTTAAGTGTCCAGAAAGTGTTCGGCATATTGTAATTTTTAAATAGAGGGATGATTCAACTCATGTCTACACAGTGTACTTAATGTTAATTAAATGTAAAGGAAACATTTCAGGTCAAATCTTAGAATTTGAAAAAGTTATTTAGGCCAGTGAACTCAACTTCCTGCTAAATCCAAATCCAGATCAAAGTATTCCAGATAGATAGCTTTCCATCTTCCAACTGAATATCTCCAGGAAAAGGGAATCAAGATCATTGACTTCTCCATCCTACTTTAAATTCCTTTAACGAGTTTTTCTGCCTTATATTAAATCAGAATCTGTCTTTCTATAAGGCACTGGTTCTCAATCTTGACAACTTTAAAATATCTAGACTTCAGCTCCCAGAATTCCCTAGCCAACAAAGTTAAGAAACACTGCTATAAGGGAAACCTATTACAGTTAGTCCTCAGTTTACGACTATTTGTTTAATGACCATTCAAAGTTACAATGGCACTGAAAAAAGAGACTTGTGACTTATCGCCTCTGACTGTTATAGCATCCTCATGGTGACATGATCAAAATTTGGATGCTTGGCATGTATTTATGTCCTTTCCAGCTGATTTCTAACATGCAAAATCAACAGAAAAATCCAGATTTGCTTAAGAACTGCATGGTTCACTTAATAACTGAAGTGATTTGCTTAACAACTGTAGCAATAAAATGGGGGTACAACTCACTTAATAACTGTCTTGGCTAGCAACAGAAAATTTTGGCTCAGTATTATTGGTTGTAAGTCAAGTATTCCTTGGAAGGAGATAGAAGAAATCTTTACTAAAATTTAGTTCTTCAGCGGACTCTGAGTTAGATTCTCTTAAACTCTGAAATTTCATTTTCACTCTGGCCCCTATTTACAGTTTCCTGGGAGTGTGACCCCAGTAATCCACTACAAACAAAAATGCAACCCTGCCATAGAGATGCAGATTTCTTTATCAGGATGTCCTGGTGAGGTGATGAGCCTCTGAAACCGGTAATATTTCTAAAAAAAAACAACAACAACACTTTTGCCTCTCACAGTACTAGTCGCCTTTTTGGTCATGTTGGGCAGGATTCCACAACTGAAAATGAAGTGCAGACACTAAGAGAGCATGCTGATGTAATGTGTATGTGTTGTTTGTGTGAGTGACTGGATGATCTGGAGCCAATAATTCATATTTATTGGGGGCTTCTGTATTCCCCTCTTGCCACATCTGGGGGCAAAAGGAGGCTGTTAAGTCTGGAGCATGGGTGCGAATAATGGAGACGAGCCAGTAGAAACAGTGAACTTCAAACTCTTTATTTACATATTGTGACAGCTCAACTCGAGGGCTGCTATAGCCTTCCTTATATAGGCAACTAATTAACTATTCAACCAATAGCAAACCTGGAGCGCTAGCTCCGTTAACCAATGGAAATGGCCTGTTAATGGCCAATCAGATGCTCCTGAATGGACCAATCCGATCCTGCCATCAACAGCCAATCAGAAGTGCAGGGCCAGAACCCTGCACTTGACTTTAAGCTCAATATAACTTTATTGGTATTATTCATTCACAACACCCCTTTCCCCCGGCTTCTGCCCATGGGGCGCAGTTACATAGTCCATCAGGTAGGACGGCTGTTTTATTAGTCTTTTCAATTTTTGCAAAGTGCCTGGCAGTTGGCTGCACTTCTGCTGAGGTAGATCATTGTTTAATGGTAGGGGTGCCTCTGTTTCCGAGTTCGCGTTCCCGTCGTCACCAATATCACTGGCCACTCCCTGAGGTGAACTCACTCCGGTCCCTGGTTCCTGTTCCTGCATTTCAGTTCCATTATCAGTCGCATTGAAAAGGGTTCCCTCTAATTGTAATTCACTTTCCTCTGTATCTCTCCCCCCCCCAGTTTGGTCATAAGGGAGTTCGGAATTGCGAGATGATAGCCGCGATCATAGTTGATCTATGTGGCGCTTCCAAAGTCTGTCGTCAGGGCACTGAACGAGGTATGATCTTGGGCCGGTTATGTGGATTACGGTTCGCCTCTACCCACAGCGGATTGCCCGATAAGTTTTTAGCGAATACTAAATCGCCTACCTGGAAGGTACGGCATCGCTGGATCTGAGTGGCTTTTCCGGTTCGTAGTCTGGGTGTAACCGATCGAGGTGGGAGTGGAGCTTTCGTCCCATTAGCAGCTCAGCGGGAGTTTTGTTGGTGACGCTGTGAGGTGTGATGTGCTGCAGGAAAAGGATCCAGTTGATATTCTTGTCAATGTTGTCATAGTCTAACTTTTGGAGAGTCTTTTTGATGAATTGTACCATGCGCTCAGCCCTACTGTTGGCAGCAGGGTGCGCAGGCGAAGTGAGCGCATGTCGAATACCCCGGTCAGCCAGGTACTGCTCAAAAGACAGCACGGTAAATTGGGGCCCATTGTCGGATACCAGAACGTCTGGTAATCCATGGGTTGCAAAAAGTCTTTCCAGTCTTTTGATGACCGCGTCAGTGGTTGTGTTGCTCATTCGGTGAATCTGGAGCCAATTCGAGTAGGCGTCGACGGTTATCAAAAACGTGTGGCCTTTGGTTGGCCCAGCAAAGTCCAGATGGATGCGGGACCAGGGTCCCCGCGGTGTCTCCCATTCGGTTGGGGTTGCCTTTGGTGGAGCATTGCTTACTTCTTGGAATATCTTGCAAGTTTTAACCCATGATTCGATTTGTCTGTCGATGCCTGGCCACCACACATAGCTTCGTGCAAGGCCCTTCATGCGCACGATGCCAGGATGGCCATCGTGCAAGGTTCTTAGCAGTGTCTGTTGGAGTCATTCTGGGATAACGACTCTATAGCCCCAGATGACACAACCCTTCTGTGAGAACAACTCTGTTTGACGACTTTTGAATGGTGCAAAGTCGTCTGGTACTTGGTCCAATGGCCAGCCGCGTTCCACCCATGTGAGAACTCGCGCCAAGATGGGGTCGCGTTTTGTTTCTTTTGCGATGTCACGAGCAGTTAATGGCAGTGTGTGGAGTGTCTCAATCTGCAATGCTGTCATCGTTGGTGCAGGATCATTGATAGTTTCAGGGAGCGGTGTACGGCTCAGCGCGTCCGCATGGGGAATGGCTTTACCGGGATGATATTGTAGCTGATAATTGTAGGCAGCTAAGAATTCTGACCAGCGGGTCATTCTGGGAGAAAATATGTAGGGAGTTGGCTTGTCCCCAGCAATGATCCCGAGCAATGGTTTGTGGCCAGTTACAATGGTGAAAACCCGGCCGTACACATACTCATGAAATCTTTTAACAGCTGATACAATTGCCAGGGCTTCTTTATCGATCTGGCTGTAATTTCGCTCAGTTTTCGAGAGCGTCTTTGAGAAGTAAGCAACAGGGGCTTCGTTACCGTTAGGCAACACATGGCTCAAAATGGCGCCCACTCCAAAAGGCGATGCATTGCATGTAATGTTTATTGGCAAAGTCTCATTGTACTGCATTAGTACGGCGTCCGAAGTTAGTAGTTTTTTCACATTACGGAACGCCTGCTCTTCTTTGTGACCCCATACTGAAATTGCTTTTTTATCTAATAGACGATGTAAAGGTTCAGCGGCAGTCGCCTTGTGTGGCAAGAATACATTATAGAAATTGATGAGGACTAAGAACGTCTGGAGGTCGGTCTTGTTCTGCAGGCTGGGAGCGTTTTTTATTGCTCTTAATTTGCTATCGGTAGGGTGAATACCTTGACTGTCAATTAAGTACCCTAAGAATTCAACACAATCGGTACACAGTTTGCACTTATTTGTTTTGACTTTCAGGCCTGCTTCCTGGAATTTTCGTAATACCAGTCTTAATCGCTCCCGTAAGATTTTTGGAGTGGGGGCAGCAATGAGTACATCATCAAAATAGGGGACAACACCCTCGATCCCCTGCAATAGTCTCTTCATTAGGCTCTGAAAGATCCCTGGGGCTACACTGACTCCGAATTGGAGCCGCATGCACTTAAAGGCACCTCGGTGTGTTACGATAGTCTGTACCTGTGCCGTTTTTTCATCAACCGGCAGTTGCTGATAAGCCTGAGCCAAGTATAGTTTAGCGAAGACTTTTCCGCCCCCCAGGGAATGGAGGAGGTGTTGTACCACCGGCACCGGATATGGGTTCTGTTGCAAGGCGTGGTTTAGGGTGGCTCGGTAGTCCCTACAAATTCTAATGGAGCCGTCTGGCTTAATTGGTGTCACAATTGGTGTTTCCCATGGGGAATGGTCAGTTGGCTTTAACACTCCCTGGGCAATTAACTTATCAAGCTGCTCGTCGATTTTTGGCTTTAGAGTGAACGGAACTCGACGAGGCTTAAGGCGGATGGGAGCTATCTTTGGATTAAAGCTAAAGGATATCGGGGTCCCCTTGTACTCGTCTAGCTTTCCTTGAAGATGTCCCTGAATTCGTGGGCGAGGTCTTCCTCCCAATCACTGCCGCCAATTCGGTTAATGCCAGCCACTTGAATGCCGAGTGGTGCGAACCATTGCAGGCCTAACAGACTAGGCCGGTCCTTATCGATCACCGTCAGGGGTAAGTACACTGTGCGGTTCTTGAATGCAACCCGGACTCGACTGGATCCTGCGACTGGAATTCGGTTCCCCTGGTAGTCCTTTAACATGAGCTGTTGGAATTGAAGGTCTTGGCGCCAGATAGTGGGGATGAGTTGCTTGAGGGTCTTCCATGAGACCATTGAAAGAGACGATCCTGAGTCAACTTCCATTTGGCAAGGCCAATTTTCAATGTTCACGTTGACTCGAATTTTCTTAGCGTCTAGCGAAGAGGCATGGCCAATAGTGAGCGTTTGGTGGGCCTCTTCCCGTCTCGCTAGACGACTCACGGGTCGGTTTCTGTAGGAGTGGTTTACTGGTTCTTGCCTTACAGGGTGATTCCCTGTCGATTGGTGGAGATTGGTTCCTTTCAAGGTCTGGCTGGGACCAAGGAGGCTTTGGCAGACCTGTCCGATGTGGCCTCATTTCCCGCACTCGTGGCAGAGCGCGTCATGGAATTTGCAATCGGAGCGGTAGTGTATGGTTGCTGGGACTTCGGGTATCGTTCCCGATTGGACTGCAAGTGATGGACCTCTTCTTCGTTGCTGTCTGACGATGAAGAGAGGTCCTCATGGTGGGCCGTCAGTAGCCGCCCTTCTGCAATAGGTGAAACTTCACCAGCCGGTTGGTGTGTTGGAGCGCAATTTCGGTGTAGTTGGGCAGCCGACTTCTTGGTCACCTCTGCTGCTGTAGCTTCAGCTATGGCGTCTTTAAGGGTGATGTCACCCTTTGCCATTATTTTGCTCTGTACGTTTAGAGCGTCTAACCTGAGAACTACTCGGTCTCTCAAGGCCTCCTCTAGGTCGGCGAAATCGCAAAGGCCTCCCAAGTTCCGGAGGTCTGCAACGAAATCGGCAACACTTTCTCCTTTCCGCTGGTTTCTTTGATAGAACTCATGTCATCTCACGAGCGTTGGAACGGTTGGTGCATAGTGGGCCCTTAGCAACGGTTCGAGGACGTCCTAGTCCATGGCCTTCATTTCAGCTGGTTTCGCTAATGCCTTGGCCATTTTGAATACCATCGGGCCGCAGTGCATTAGGAATACCGCCCGTTTCTTCCCGGTTGTGGCATCCTTCAGATTATTTGTTTCCAAAAACATTTGAAAACGGTCCATGTAGGACTCCCAGTCCTCTTGAGCTGGATCGAATGGAGCGGGTGGTACTACGCCGCCGGACATGGTTCCGCCGTTGTGCGCTTCAGCCACGTGCTTAGTTGTCTTTAGTTGGCTCGGATATCATCCAATCCCACCTTCGTCGCCAGTGTTAAGTCTGGAGCATGGGTGCGAATAATGGAGACGAGCCAGTAGAAACAGTGAACTTCAAAGTCTTTATTTAAATGGTGTGACAACTCAACTCGAGGGCTGCTATAGCCTTCCTTATATAGGCAACTTATTAACTATTCAACCAATAGCAAACCTGGAGCGCTAGCTCCGTTAACCAATGGGAATGGCCTGTTAATAGCCAATCAGATGCTCCTGAACAAACCAATCCAATCCTGACATCAACAGCCAGAACCCTGCACTTGACTTTAAGCTCAATATAACTTTATTAGTATTATTCATTCACAACAGAGGCTTTATGAAACTATCCTTTTGCTAGCACAAAACTGCAAGCATTTCCATCCTTTTCCCAACCTTTTTCTGGCTGCTGCAGAGATGCTTTTTGTTCTCCTGTTTTAATGATTAGTTATTGCTGTGGGTCTTCCCTGCAGTTTTCAGGGAAAGTGAATCTGTGGGCATTCTTTTAGCTTGTTAGTGTCTGTCTTTCAGACAGAGAGACGACCATCAATTTTCTTGGCCCCTTTCCCACAAAAAGCTCTTTCTTTCTTTCTTTATTATATTTTGTTTTACCTTTAATTATTCTATAAGACATTCAAGGGGGCGAACATTCATACTGCTCTGTGCTCCTCCTCTTGTTCTCCACAACAACCAACCTGTGAGGTGAGTGACTGGCTCCAAGTCACCCAGTCAGTTTTCATGCCTAAGGCGGGACTAGAACTCACAGTCTCTTGATGATTGGCCCAAAGTCACCGACCTGGTTTTCATGCCTAAAGTGGGATTAGAACTCACAGTCTCTTGATGATTGGCCCAAAGTCACCGACCTGGTTTTCATATCTAAGGTGGGACTAGAACTTACCATTTCCATGATTGGCCCAAAGTCACCCAGCCAGCTTTCATGCCTAAAATGGGACTAGAACTCAATGTCTTCTGTTTCTAGGCCAGTACTTTAACCACTAGTAGCTCTCTTTTATACACATATTAGTGAATATACTTTGTACTTGAATAGCTGAAGTTTGTGTGCTGCTATTTTTGCATGTTCCTAATATTGTTTCTTTTCTATACCTATTGTGTTACTTTGTGTAATGATTTTTGCTTTTGTGATGCATGCTTCCAAAGCCAGTTGTGGTTACTGATAGCGTGCATAAGACAGCAAGAAAGAGAGAGAAGGGTGTGTGTGTGTGTGGGGGGGGTTGGCTCTATGTTACATAATTCCTTCCTCCTTTCCTCCCTTCCTGTGCCTTCCCTCTTGCCTACTAGTGTGCCTACGTACTTCCTTTTAATTAGTCTTTTATACATAGATAGATTTTAATCTATGTGCCACTGATAGTTGCCAAAATCCTCAATGATATTTTTAGAAGGATTGTGTGAGCTACTAGATGTCAGATATAATTTTATTTTTTTGTGGTCTTTACATTGCTTAATTTGTACGTTGGAGAAAGAGGGGAAGATGGTGCAATGATCCACACAGTGTGTGTGCACTACCCCATAATATTCTGCTTTGAGAAGTGTGAATGGTAACAGCCATATCTTTTATGTGTGCGTGGATAGCACATAATGCATTTGAGATGTTAATGAACTTCTTTCTACAGTGATGGGTTCATTGCATACCTACAAAGATTGTAATTACATTTCTATACCTGGATATAACTTCCCCGCATCAGAAAACCTCATTGTGCAGAGCAATAAAATATGTGTACTTGGATTTAGCTAAGGTTCAGTTGAGTTTTATTATTCTTTTGCCAGTTTTATTAGAGCGTAGTGCTTTTTAAATGTGCAGTGTGAGATTGGAAAGGCACTATTTCTCCCATTTTGTACATTAGGAAATTGATGTTAAACCCCCAGTGATCTGCCCTACATCAGCCTTCTGAACCTAATCTTCTTTAGATGTTCTGGTCTACAACTAGCATTTTCACAGATTATAATATGTAGGGAGATTATTAGTTCTAACCCAACATATCAGGAGATGTAAAGAGGGGAACCAATTTTAAGAAGGCTCCTCTGCCTGCCTACCTGTGAGCCAACACTACAATTCAAACTTATGTTCTAATATTTAAATCCAGGGAATCCCTTGACCTTACTGTCATTGCTAACTATGTATGTTTAATAAAAATGAGAGCAATACATCAGAAAATATACAAAGCATTTTCCTCTCATCAGTCAGGAACACAAAAAACCTGAGCTGTCCCCTCCCTGAAATTACACAAAATAACATCCAGTTGGAATAGTCCATTAATCTGTTTTTTGATGGTGCCTCTCTATTGTTTTAACTGACTTGGGTGCTGTGCTATAGGAAGGGTAAAAGATATGGGGTTGCGGTGGGGAAGATCAGAGTTGGTACCACATTGCTTCAACCCAGTTTGCAGAACATCTTTCAGCAATAAATTTGCAATTGTGTTAGGAATTTTGGTGATACTACAGAATATCCATCTGTCCAAAAGGCTTTCCATTCTATTACAGTCTATTTTCTACAGTGTGGCACATCAGTGTTTCTCAACTTGGCCAACTTGAAGATGTATGGACTTCAACTCCCAGAATTCCCAGCCAACTATGCTGGCGGAGGAATTCTGGGAGCTGAAGTGCACATGTCTTCATGTTGCCCAGGCTTTCTGATATTGAAAAGCTAAGCATGGCTGAGCCCCCAGTCCATACTTAGATACAGGTCCAGCAGGAAATTCCAGGGCTTCAGGCTAAACTGGGGTGTTGATACATGTCCAAAGGATGACATGGCAAACCATTTCCATGGGTAGTCCACTTCTACCTGAAATCCAGGTGGTTATCTGAAGTCCAGTTCAAAACAGTTTTTACCTCCCAGTGAAATTTCCATTTGTATCAACAGTTGGGTAAAGTTATTTTGAAGCAAAAGAATCATGTCAAAGGCTGTCAAAAATAAAGTTGTCCATCTAGGAATCCAGGTTCCAGTCCATATTTAGCCATGCAAATTCAATGTATCACTTGGGGCTGGTCATTTCTTCCATTCCAACTTACCTCACATGATCGTGTCTATGGGGAAACCATGGAGGAGGGAATGCTAGCTGTTATAAATTGAAAAAACAAATAAATTTAGAGGTAGGCAGGGTTTGGTGAGTCAGGGCTGGGTGGGAAATATCTTCTACATAAGATCTAAGGGACTCCTCTGTTTTCCTATTTACTTAACATTTCTCTGATCTGAGGCGTATCACATGTAAAATGAATTCTGGGATGAATCCCCAGATCAAATGAAGTCATGGAAACAAGACTACAAAGAGGAAGGGAGTAATTAAAATTTAACATCCAGGGCCCCTCATTTTGAATGCCCTCATTTTAAGGAATACGTTCAATTTTAGACACATTCTAGAGATATAACCTTGTTAGCCTGCTTTGTCCAAAGGAGGGAGAGAGAGAGATTTGTGACATCTGGCAAATTAAATGATTTATGCAGAATGGGACTGAATTCTAGAAAACATGAGGTCACAACCAAACTCTTGTCAAAGGGTCACACAATTCCAGTTCCTATAGAGTCTGACTCCACTGTACCGCAGTGGGTCTGATAAGACCCAATGTTGTTACCATGGACCTCTTCTGCAACTGATCCAATTAGTTTCCAGCTCAACTTTGCTCTTAAAACATGAACATTTAGTTTTGTTGTGTTAATCCTGGACCTACGAGGTGAAGGGGGGTATCTCTTGCTTTGCCCTTCCTCTTGGCCATCAGTTCATTTCCCTGCTGAAGGCAAGAGCATCAAAGTGCCCGCTATTTCATCAATATTCTTAAGCCTAAGAATAGGCACCCCCTTCCTTTTCTCACCACAAAATTGTATGGCAAGGATGAAATTGGCTAAATGCCAATTTTGAAAATCCCCACTGATCAGTGAAAGGGAGCACTGTTTGGGTCATGAGAGGAGTGAACAAAACAGCAACAAAAAGGCAATTCGGAGAATGGCACAAAAGTGCTTAGCAGGGTTTGATAGATTGACTTGCTTCTTGAGTGAATCTTGGAAGCACAGAGAAGGATTCCCAGCCTGATATACTCCAACTCATAGTTGGTATTCAACTGATTCTGACCAGTTCTGGAGAACCGGTAGTGGAAATTTTGAGTAGTTCAGAGAACCAGCAAATACCACCTCTGACTGGAGATTTTACAGTATCCTTCCACTGCCACGCCCACCAAGCCATGCCCACAGAACCAATAGTAAAAAATTGAATCCCACCACTGTGTCCAGCTGTAATAATTAGTTTAGAGAAGATTTGGGTAGAGAATAACCCTTGGAAGTTTGCAGAAATACTGTTGAGGTAACTATAAAATCTTTCCTCATCTATCTTTGCTGCTTTCATAATTAATCTTTCTTGAATCAATTTTCACTTGAGAAACCAGCAGTTTTACATTATATCTCAAGATTAACATTATTTCCTTTGTCATTTCAACTGCTGCAATTGTAGATATTTTTATTATTATACGTGGTCCTCGATTTATATCTGGTTACTTAGCAACCATTTGAAGTTACAATGGACCTCCCCCAAAGCTATTTACAACCCAATTTTGAAGTTACAACAGCCATATGCCCCCCCTGCCCATGGTCATGTGATAGCATTTTTAGGCACTTGGCAACTGGCTCACCTTTATGGCTGTTTGCAGCATTTAGTTTTCACCATTTAGTTCTGGTTTCCAGCAAAAAATGCCCATTGGGGAAAATGGATTTGTTTAACAACTGCAGAGTTCACTTAATAACTACCGGAGAAATGCCGAAAAATTGAGCTTGGTCACATGATGCCTTGACTTATGATTGCAACAACGTATGACTATAATTCCAGGTTTGTTTATGGTCATAAATCAAGGATTACCTATATGCATTCTGAGCTGCATTTTAAATAGCACACTATCCCAAAGCACCTATTGAAATACACCTGAGATTACCAGGGTTCATTTCTAATGATCAATTTATTTGCAGTTGGAACTTTTTATAAAGGAAAAGGAATAGTTGCAAAGGACATGGTAGTAATGTTTTGGATGACTGAAGGACAAGCTGAGTTATGGGTCCTGTTTAATTAGTTAACATTCTACAGCATCATTGTGAGTCCATGATTAAATGAAAGTGCTGATAATGTTAATGATCCTTCTAACCCAATGCTCTCTACCTGACTGCTGGGTAATCTCAAAGTTGCCAATTCCATCAATATGACTCTAATGCTTTTGCAAATTTGTCAGGTAATAGTGCTGTTAGCACAGTTTGCCCCAAAAGTGAAAACAACTTTAGTTTTGCAAATTTGATTTACAAAATAAAAAGCAGAAAGCAGAATGAAATGGTGTTACAGTGTCTAATTTGAACAGATACTCCTAATCAAAACCTTGTTCATTGTGATATTTTTGAGGAAGCTTGAAAAGTCAAAGGATGTTGAGCAGCATCCAAATTTCTGAAAATTTTCTTGAACATAAAATTTCTGATAAGACAAAAAATATTCGGATATGGGGGAGTGGTTAGAGTGCTGTACTGCTGGCCACTTCTGCTGACTATCAGCTGTTCAAATCCTACCAGGCTCAAAGTTGACTCAGCCTTCCAGTCTTCCGAGATTGGTAAAACTCAGATTGTTGGAAGCAAGAGGCTGACTTTGTAAACCGCTTAGAGAGGGCTGTAAAGCACTATAAAGTGGTATATAAGTCTAAGTGCTATTGCTAAGTGTTATCTTTTTTGAGGTGGGGATATATTCATTAAAAGTTTTATAAGTGAAACTTGATGGAGAAAAAGCAGTAGCAAAGTGATTTTTGTCTTCCTTCCGTGTTTCAAAAAAATCCTGGAGCCGTGAAAGTGAACCTCCTATGACATCTGTAAATTTAAAAACTATAGATCTACTAAATCAGTCAACAAAAAAAAAATTAGAAAAACACATAGAACAGAACTCTTACTTATTATGACATGGATCTGAATCATGGGAAAAAAAGAATATATTATTCATTCATTAGACTCCATTTCAAGTATTATGCCCAGTTCTAGGTCCTAGGAGTTTAAAAAGAGCTTAGACAACCTGGAGGAGCTTTGGAGAAGAAGAGACAGGATGATCAGAGAATTTAAAAAGCTGGGCACAATTTGTTTTAAGATCAGGAAGTATAGAGGAAACTATTACACATTCAACTTGAAGGGCTGTTATACCAAAGTAACCATGACCTATTCTATGTTCTGTACAGGAGCAGAATAATGAGCTTAAATAACAGAAAAATAGATTCTGGGTGAAAAATTGATAGTGGAGCTAATTACCTGGATATGTGCAAGTAGAGGCTAGATGGTTATCAACTGGGGAAGCTTTAATGTGGGTTTCTGCCCTGAGCCAAGAGTAGCTTGAATAGCCAACATTGTCTCTTCCAATTCTAAGATTCTGTGAAAATTACTGTGAATAAGCCTAAATAAAATGACATTGCTGCTATACCTAGCAGGCTATTTCAGCTTTTTCCAACAATGCCAATAGACAGTGGCTGGTAGTGTGGATAGCTATTTGAAAGATTTCAAGTTATGGAAGGGTTGTTTATTGGTGGAAAAAGTGAAATAGCTAAGTAAAACCATCATAGATCTAAGACCTACATTTCAAAATGTCCTAGGATGGGGCAAAAAATAAGTAGCTATCCTGTCTGTGGAGATTTCAGTTATGCAAATGATAGTTGTCTCAAAGGTTTCAAAAGGCAACTGGACTGTTTTTGTTATGGACTAAGCCAACGCATCAGTAACAACCCTAAATAGCTTTACCTTGCAGCAGGCTCGTAATCCTGCACTTCTCATTGGCCCGCGAATAGTGAGTCGTGATTGGTCGTTTCTGGCCAGTCTGATTGGCTGTTAACGGGCCTCTCTGATTGGATGCTTGTGAGAGCGGTAAACTCAAATCATTGGTTGTTTTGACAGCAGTCAGCTCTATAAAAGAGCTGCTGCTGCCCAAGTATTTGGTCTGTTCTTATTTCACAATAAAGAGTTGAAGTCACCGTTCGATGTCTCGTCTCCGTTCCTTGCACCCATGCTCAGGACTTAACACTGGTGACGAGGATGGGATGCGGAGACGATAGAGCTGACTAAGTACTCATTGAACAAGACAGAGCACATGGCTGAAGAGCGCATGCAACAAATGGCAAAATGACCAGCGGCGCCATACCACCCACTCCATTTGACCCAGCAACCGAAAACTGGGACTCGTATATAGATTGTTTCCAGATGTTCCTAGAGACCAACAATTTAAAAGATGCCACGCCTGGCAAGAAACGAGCAGTGTTCCTGACTCACTGTGGCCCCGCTGTTTTCAAAATGGCTAAAGCACTTGCCAAACCGGCGGAAGTGAAGACCATGGATTGGGATAAACTCGCGCTGATCCTCCAGGCCCATTACGCACCGCAGTACCTACACTGATACGAAGACCCAAGTTTTACCAGAGGTACCAATGGAAGAACGAGAGCGTTGGGGACTTCGTAACCGACCTCTGGAACCTAGGAGGCCTTTGTGGTTTTGCAAACCTCGAGGAAGCCCTGAGAGACCGCATAGTTCTGGGATTAGATGACCCCACGGTACAAAGTAAACTCATGGCGAAAGGAGACATCAGCCTTACAGATGTCATCACCGACGCTACTGCCGCAGAAGCATCCAGGAAGTCAGCCACTCGAATGCGCTGAGCAAATATACCGCATCGCCAACTCTCTAACGATAGCCCGTTCGCCGCTGAGAAGCACGCTATTACCGCTCACCACGAAGACCTCGAGTCATCCTCAGACAGTGAGGAAGAGGAGGTCAACCGGCTCTGCTCGGAACAAGAGCAAAGGAACCAGAGACTTCCGCACCAATGTGCTGGTTGCGGCGCAAACCACTCGTGATCGGACTGCAAATTCCTCGACGCACTCTGCCGTACCTGTGGGAAAAGAGGCCACATCACGAAGATCTACAGAAGCAAGCGAGACTCCAGTCTCAGCCGAAGGGAGAACAACCTCCATCGGGAGACAGGCAAATCACCTGGGAATCAGGGCCGCCTGAACTACCAATGGAACAACCACTACTACTACAGAAATCGAGCACCTGCCTCTTCAACGAGACAAGAAGAGGCACACCAAACCATTATTATCGGCCACGCTTCATCATTAGATGCAAGAAAGATCGGCGTAAGGTTTACTACTGAGAATCGACCGTGCATGATGGAAGTCGATTTGGGGTCATCCCTATCGATGGTATCCTGGAAAATCCTCAAACAGCTGATCCCTGCCATCTGCCGCCAGGACCTCAGCACTCAAAGAATCATCTTAAAGACTACCAGAGAAACAGAATTCCAGTTGTCGGTTCCAGCCACATCCAAGTATCCTTCAAGGACCGCACCGCGACGCTTCCCCTGACTGTTGTCGATTGTGACCGGCCCAGTTTGTTAGGGTTACAGTGGTTCGCTCCACTCGGGATTGAACTAGCCGGCATACACCAAACCAGAAGTGATGACTGGGAAGAGGCCCTCATCCAGGAATTCCAGGATGTGTTCACAGGAACATTAGGCAAGTACAAGGGGACACCTATATCGTTTAATCTCAGCCCCGATGTAGCTCCCATTCGGCTTAAGCCTCGTCGGGTGCCTTTTGCCCTCAAACCGAAGATCGACGAGCAGCTAGATAAACTGATAGCCCAGGGCGTGTTGGAACCGATTGACCATGCCCACTGGGAAACTCCAATAATAACGCCCATGAAGCCAGATGGCTCGTTAAGAATTTGTGGGGATTACTGGGCCATCCTAAATCATGCTCTTCAACAGAGCGCTTACCCAGTACCGGTGGTCCAATACCTTCTTCACTCCCTGGGTGGCGGAAAAATATTTGTGAAATTGGACTTAGCTCAGGCGTACCAGCAACTACCTGTAGACGTAACAACTGCAGAAACCCAGACAATAGTTACACATAGAGGCACTTTCAAGTGCAATAGACTCGAATTCAGAGTAAGCGTGGTGCGTGGCATTTTCCAAAGTTTGATGGAGAGACTATTACAAGGCATAAAAGGCATCGTGCCTTATTTTGACGACGTCTTAATAGCTGCCCCCACTAAAGAGTTATTAGTACAACGATTCAGAAAGGTTCTTTAGAAATTTAAAGACGCTGGCCTGAAAGTAAAAAGGGACAAGTGTCAACTTTGTATGGAGAGAGTGGAGTTCCTGGGATACCTTGTCAACAGACAGGGAATCCACTCCACCGAAAAAAAACTAACCGCAATCAAAAATGCCCTGAGACCTAGGAATAAGACAGACCTCCAAGCCTTCCTGGGACTAATTAACTTTTATAACATCTTCTTGCCCCAGAAGGCGACTGTAGCCGAGCCCCTACATCGACTTCTCGACAAAAAGGCTTCTTGGGTCTGGGGACGGCGTGAAGAACGGGCATTCCAACAAGTAAAACACCTCTTAACCTCCGATGCTGTATTGATACAATACAACGAGACTCTATCCTTAACGGTTACCTGTGACGCCTCACCATTCAGAGTGGGAGCCATTTTAAGCCATGTCCTACCAAATGGGAATGAGGCACCTATTGTGTTCTTTTCGAGAACCTTGTCTAAGACTGAAAGGAACTATAGTCAACTTGATAAAGAGGCTCTCACTATTGTATCCGCAATTAAACAAATAAATGAATATGTGTATGGGAGACCCTTTGCCATAATTATAGACCACAAGTCGCTACTTTGTATTTTGCTGGGAAACAAACCAACTCCCCATATCTTATCACCAAGAATGACACGTTGGTCAGAATTTTTAGCCGCCTACGATTACCGATACCAACGCCACCCGGGGAAAGCCATTCCCCACGCTGATGTTTTGAGCCGCTCTCCACTACCAGACGTCATAGAGGACCCAGCTCCAACCTTAGCCGTATTGCAAATCGAAACCCTTAAATCGCCACCGCTGACCGCTCGAGACATTGCCTTAGAAACAAAAAAGGAC
Source organism: Hydrophis major (assembly GCA_033807585.1). Classification (NCBI taxonomy): domain Eukaryota; kingdom Metazoa; phylum Chordata; class Lepidosauria; order Squamata; family Elapidae; genus Hydrophis; species Hydrophis major. The sequence continues at coordinate 23,059,399 of CM066343.1, read as the reverse complement.
CCTGTGTTGGCACGAGTCCTCAGCTGGGTGGAACGGGGTTGGCCGGTCAGTGCACCCAACGACACGTTCAAGCCATTCAGGAATCGACAGACAGAACTATTCTCCCAAAAGGGCTGCATCTTGTGGGGAGACAGAGTTGTAATCCCGGAGAAATTGCAACATAAGGTATTAAAAATGTTGCACGATGGACATCCAGGCATCGTGCGGATGAAGGCATTGGCCAGGAGTTATGCATGGTGGCCTGGGTTAGACAAACAGATAGAGACCTGGGTAGCAAAGTGCAGCAAATGCCAGGAGACTCGCTCTACTCCTCCAAAAACTCCCCCAACTCAGTGGGAAACGCCTCAGTGGGAAACGCCTTGGTCCCATATCCACATCGATTTTGCGGGACCCACAAGAGGACACACTTTCCTCCTAACAGTGGATATCTTTTTTAACTGGCTCGAGGTCCACAAGATGAAAAGCACCACCACAGAGGCAGTTACTAAAAAGCTGAATAAGCTATTCGCTACCCACAGATTTCCGGATGTCCTGGTCTCCGATAATGGCCCCCAATTCACTGCCCTGGCATTCGAACAGTACCTGGCAGACCGGGGCATCCGCCATGCCTTAACATCGCCAGCCCACCCTGCGGCCAATGGTAGGGCTGAGCGAATGGTTCAATTTGTAAAAAAGACTTTACACAAAATGGACCACGGCGACATTGATGACAAAATAACCCGGATGCTTCTCCTCCAACACATAACCCCAAGCAGCACCACGAACAGAACCCCAGCTGAACTCCTGATGGGCCGGAAACTTCGCTCGCATCTCGATCACCTCCACCCAAATTACACACCTGAACAACCTCCAGGATCCAGCAGCAAGTGTCGGGCATTCCAGGAAGGTGACCCCGTGTTTGCAAAAAACTTCTTGGGTGACCCATTGTGGGTCCCCGCTACCATAACGCAACTTACGGGACCCCGATCCTATCACCTACCAACTGCAGATGGTAAGATGTGGAAGCACCACATAGACCAACTCCGTTCCAGACTAGCACGTAGTCCTATCTCAGCCCCTGAATCTCTAACTGAGGGGGGGGAAGGAACATCGAGGAGGCCGAAAAAGAAATAACAGATGACTTAACAATCGAAACCCAGCAGTCTACACAACCAACCAGGGGATATTCACCGCCAGAAGGACAACCGAGCCAGGGAGTGGCCTCGCCGCGTGACAGCACCACAATGGGAACAGATCCAGGGAACCCGGAAGACAGCACTGGCGGAAGCAGAGAGAACAGCCCAGAGCCATTCGATGGAACAGTGGGACCGTTTTCGCCATCCAGCCCAGCTAGCAGCCCACCGGAACCAGAGCCAGGACAGAAACCGGTGGAACAGTGCAGGTCAAGCAGACAGGTGAAGCGACCTGCCTATTTATGAGAATACGTCACTTCACCCCTCAGACGGAACCTAGGGGGGAGGGGTGTTATGGACTAAGCCAACGCATCAGTAACAACCCTAAATAGCTTTACTTTGCAGCAGGCTCGTAATCCTGCACTTCTCACTGGCCCGCGAATAGCGAGTCGTGATTGGTCGTTTCTGGCCAGTCTGATTGGCTGTTAACGGGCTTCTCTGATTGGATGCTTGTGAAAGCGGTAAACTCAAATCATTGGTTGTTTTGACAGCAGCCAGCTCTATAAAAGAGCTGCTGCTCCCAAGTATTTGGTCTGTTCTTATTTCACAATAAAGAGTTGAAGTCACCGTTCGATGTCTCGTCTCTGTTCCTTGCGCCCATGCTCAGGACTTAACAGTTTTTTCTGAAGAAGAAGAAGGAAGAGGAGGAGGAGGAGGAGAAGCAGAAGGAGAAAGAGGTGGAGAAGAAGAAAACATAATTCCATACATTGCGGGAATAGCTGAAAAGCACAAGCGAATTTTCCAACAATACAACAGACATGCACATTTTAAACCCAAGAATACATTAAGGAAGAAGCTTGTCCATTCCAAGGATAAAATATCCAGACACAAACTGAGAAACGTGATATATGCAATACAATGTGGTGAACCATGTGCAGATCTGTACATTAATTAAGCAAAAACACCACAAGTGCACAGGGTGAAGCATACCAAATCATTAGGATAAGATTCAATGTTCCATCTGCATTTGAAAGACAAAGGTTTTGAAAACAGCAAAGCCCACATTTTCGATAGAGAGGATCATTGGTTTGGAAAGAGGCCATTTATGTTAACACTGAACAGACCTCTCTCCACAAAGGGGGAGGGATCAGACACATCTATCTCCTGTCTACAATGCAAGAAGATTCCATAACCAATTGCATCTTGTTTCAAGTGACCCCAAGGGCCCACATAAACCCCCAAGTGGCCTCAACAGCTCTCAGAGTAGTTAACAATCAGATGACTGCAAAGAAATACAATCCTTCCATTCCCTCCCCCAACCCATCACAACTGAGGAAGTTTTTGGATAAGAAACAGAACATTTTGTTCTTCTTCCTCAAAGGGAAAAAACAACAAACAGTCCAACTGCCCTTTTAAAAAGTACCTTTGAGGTAACTATTCTGCTTACAGAAGTCCAGGAGCTTCAAAATTACCCCTGTTGGAAACTGCAGAAAGTTAGCACCCATCTCTCTCCTGGAAGAATGAAATATTTTGAGAAATATTAAAAAGGCAGAATATTATATGTCCCTAAATGAGAAGTGGAGAAACATGTTTTTCTTAAAAGTCTGAAAGCAGATTCAATCTCACTCCCCACAGCAGATATTTTGTGCCCACTGAGAAAGACTGGGCCATCCTATCCACAAAACAAAAGATCTTCAACTCCAGGATGATGGGATTAAGACAGGACCCTCCAGGACATAAGAGGATTAACTCACTAGCAGCAGAGCTTACATTGCATAATTTCCTAAAGACATTACACCAGAGTCCAAACTTCAGCCAAATTTGTCAGACAACTTACAGAGCCAGATATGAACTCTGCATAGCCCCATGGGAGCCTGACAACAGCCAATAGAATACATGTTTTTGATTTCCGGTTCCGCGTGGCTTTGGTGGCAGCAGGAATTTGTGACCGTCCGCGATTCCTGCTGCACTTGCCGCCGAGGTGCCCCCGATCCAAATGGATCCGGGGGATATGGCTGCCCTGTAGAGGCAGCCGAAGAGAGAGGGGAGCTAGACAGGGGGTTGGGGGTGTCGCAGGCCCCCTCCTCATCTGGAAAAACCCCTTTTTCCCAAGGTGGTGGAGCGGCGGTCAGTAATGGCCGCCACGAAGAAGCCTGCAACCGGGTAAGATTGTGCTGGAGGAAGCAGGAAAAGTGAAAGTGCTGGCTGAGCCGGGTCAATCAATATCTCTCAAACTCTCTGGAACTGAATTGTTTGAATTGCTGGAGGATACATTGTATCCCTAAGAAGATCGGAAAGCGGCGGAGAAAGCTGTTAAAGGGAAACTTTTTTTTTTTCTTCACTCTCCCACCCCATAGAAACTGCAGATGAAGATTTGAAATTTATTTGGGCACTGAAGATGAATTATTTTGAAACTTAAAGCCAAGGGACAAAAGATTCTTTGGACATTGGACTTAATAATTTAAGAAATCGGAAAACCGTTATTGGATTTCTGATCATTTTAAAAATGTTATTGTAAGTGGGAAGGGAGAGGAAAAAAATTGGAGCAGAAGTTGAAAAAGGAGGAGATTGCCTAGAATTCTAAAGAAAGATATATGGTAATTGGACCTCTTTGATTAAACAATAACCCCAGAAAGAGAAGTAGAAGAAGGGAAAAAAAGTATTAACTTTTGGAATCTTTTTTGAATTATTCTTGATTAAAAATACTTGGGTGGTTGTTTTGGGAAAAGTTTCTCTTTTTTGATGGCATCGCTTGTGGATGAATTAAAAACTGAATATCAAAAATATAAAAAGGAAGAACAAGATGGAAAAGATACTTTGGGCACTCTATTTCAATTTTTAGAAATGGCGTTATGCACTTATGAAAAGTTGACTATGCAGCAGAATGACTGGGACCAAGAAGAAAAGGAAGAAGAAGCCATCTTCGATGAACAATGGGTTTTTTCTGAGGAGGAGGAGAAAGAGGATAAGAAAAAGGGGATTTTAAAGTTTGAAAAAACAACCAAAAAAGAGAAAAATGAGATGAAAGGTGGATACAAGGTTAGAAAACAACAGAAAGGGAGTAAGAAAAGGGAGGAGGAGAGACAAAGGGGTAAAAAGGGCAAGGAGAAGAAAAAGCAAGAGAGAAAGCGGGGGAGGAGAAGCCTTAATGGTGGGAAGCAAGATTTAAAGAAAAAAAGCTTATTTAGAGACAATGGGTGAATCTAATTGAAAAAAAAAAGGGACATAAGATTGTGTCTTTATATGTGTATCTAGAGTAAAATGCTTAAGATATAAATGAGTATTAATATATGATTAGTTTTTTTTTTAATGATATGGATAGTGCTTATATAGGATTTTATTTAGTTATTGCTGGGTTTTTACCTTCTTTATAAAATTTATTGTGTAATTTTAGAATGTACTAAACAGAATCCAAAGATAAATTAAGTGTTATATGAAGTAATTTTAAGTTAGGACAATGAGTTAAAGGCGTCACTCCAATCAGTGTATAGGAGAAGTATAGTAAAAGAAAAAAGATGAATGGATAGTTGGAAATAGAACAGACCAAGAATGATATTGAAAATGATAATAAGATATGGAAGGATATATAAAGTGAATATGATGTTTGAATTTGTGTCTGTGTGAAGAGTTTCAACCTAGGATCAAGCAGCCTTCAGAAAAGATGTTTTAGGTTTTTTTTTTTTCTATGTTCTGTGTTTTGTATGTTTATGAAAGGCAATAAAATTTTATTAAGCAAGAAATATAATTTGGATAACTAGAATGAAAAGGAGAAGTCGGGATAAGATATGAAGTTAAATAGATAACGTAAATATTGATATTACAATTTGGAATTATTTTGTATGTTCTATTGGCTTTTTTCTTTAATTATTATTATTTTTTTAGAAAAGATTTTTCAAGTTGTTATGCCTGGATTATTTGTGTTTATTTTTTGTAAAATTAATAAAATTTGTTATCTAAAAAGAAAGAATACATGTTCTTGCACAGGAATAGGAAGCTCAAGTTCAAAGCCCAAGAGAAGGTATAAAAACCCCTCACTCTCGACTCCATGTGGTCAGCTGCCCAGAACCATCTGCTTGGTGGTTCTTCTTCACCATTAAACCGTCTTTTCAATCAGACATGTTTCCAGTGTCTTTCTCCTGGGTTGGAAATGAACCAGATGAATATTTTTTCCAGCAAAACCCAAATGGAGCTCGAGTTGATCCAGGACCCAACTTCTCAACAGATGGTGCTTCTTCCCAACTTAGCATTGTCAACTGAAGCCAGGTGACTTTACCTGTAGCACTTCCATTCCTGACTTCAGACCACTGATGTTCCCTTCTGTTCCCCTTGCTGCAATCCATTTCTTGGCCCCAACAGCTTGCAGAGAGAGAGAGAAGTTAATAAAGTTGGTGCTTTCAACTGCTCTGTCTCATTTACAGATGTTAATGGACCTGCAGAGGTTGTTATGTTTCCATGTGTAACACTTCCCTATTTTTTCACTACTTCTTCCATCTGTTTTTCCTTCTATAAACAATGAAAAAGAACAGTTATGAAGCAAAACGCATTTTAAGTTGGCAACGTTAGTTAACTGTTAATTTTCTAAAAAATATGCCTCTGTTCTTAGACTCCAAAAACACATTTTTCAGGGGATTGTAACCAAGAAGTGTGTTATTTTCCTGGATGCAAAGAACATGCTCACAATAGTGGGAAACTCATAATTTATCCCTCTTCCTTGGATTGTCCCCAGGTTAGAATCTGAGGCTGTTCTTTTATTATCCTACTGTAGCATTTATTGGCTTTATTTGTCAATGTGCTGGCTTTTCTTGACAGCCACATTCTAAGATCATCCACCAGTCCTTGAACCAGCAGAGAAATATGGTAGCATTATTTTTGATGCTGATCTCTCTTTTGCCACAGTAGCGATGGCAGCAAAGGGTTCTTGCTTATTGACATATCTCCTGCATGCAGCAGAGTAAGATTTCCCAGAAGTAAAACAAATGATAAAAAAAATCCACACAAAATACTTCATCAGAATTAGCAGCAAGAAAACTTATCATTTGCATTGAGGTGATATAACTAGCAGGACGTTGCTCTCTTTCCTAGTTTGAAACACCTTAGTGTTGTGGCTCTGAGGTTTGAGCCTGCTTTGTCAGAGGTCGAGGACTTGGTAAATGAAGAAGAGGAGGATTTGGCTCTGAGGTTTGAGCCTGCTTTATTGGAGGATTTTAAAATAGCCTTCCTCCCCAGGACTGTCCTCCTTGGCAGGATCTTCCCCCCTGATTGTGTCTCAGGTGTCGGCAGATAATCAGGAGAACGTATCAGAGCCTCTGACTGAGGATCAAGCCGAGGAATGCTGGTTTGATGCAAGGCAAACACGCAGGCAAAAGCGTGAAATGCAACGTAAAAAGAAAGGACAAATCAGAGATTGAGATGACAGACTGACACGCCCCACAGGGAATAAAAGTGGGTGTGTTAGCTCTGGTTTCTTGTTCGGGACAACGTGTTGTTTTATGAGAGAAGCTTCTGCCTTTTTCCTGTGTGTGGTGTCAGCTTGTGTTTTATGCTTCCTTATCAGACTTGGCAGACAGCGGGCATGAGACTGCCAAGAATATTTTTGGATTAAGGAAGTTAACCCTGTAGTTACTGGACTTGCCTGCTTATTTGTATTTCAGTTGGAAATTTGGACTTATTACTTTGTTTGTCCAGGTGAGACATAACACCTTTCTCTCCAGCACAAGACTAGAATTGACTCAAGAGATTCGTCCAATATTGGCAACCTCCCTACACTGAAGTGAGATAGGCGTCTTTTAACAAGATTTCTTCAAGTGAATAGGACAAAGTTACCAAAATCTCAACAACATTCACTTTTAGAATCCAACTGATCTTGTAACTAGTTAAAGCAGAGACTTTCACTAGGCAAAAACTGACAAGGAGGCCATTTGATTAACTGATAAGAGAGAACTATCCAGAGGGCCAAGATATGACTCTTTCTCTGAACATATTACATAACCTCTGGTCTCTGTTTTAAAGGCATAATGTTTTGGGGGAGATATTTGTGTGTGTGTGTGTGTGTGTGTGTGTGTGTGTCTGTTGATATTCAGCTGGTTCTGATCAGTTCTGGAGAACCAGTAGCAGAAATTTGGAGTGGTTCAGAGGACCGGCGTACACCACCTCTGACTGGCTCCACTCCTATCTATTCTTTTTTTTTTTAATTGAACAAATTTTATTAATTTTTAAAGACATACAAAACATGAAACGTAAGAACATAAAACCTCTTTTCTGAAAGTGAATATTACACTCCTATCTATTCTTTGCCTCCTGAGTCCCAGGCCTGCACAAGGGACTGGAGCTGGAAAGCAGGTTAGTGGGTTGGGGGAGAGAAAGGGGATTTTACAGTATCCTTCCCCAAGCCACACCCACAGAACTGGTAGTAAAATTTTTTGAATCCCACCACTGGTGTGTATGTGTATGTATCATATGCATACTTACATACATATATGCATATATACATACATGTATGTATGTATATACTGTATATATCCCCCAAAACATTATGCTTTTAAAACAAGACCAGAGCTCATGTAATAAGTTCAGAGAAACTCTGTCTGTCTGTCTGTCCGTCCATCCATCCATCCATCCATCCATCCATCCATCCATCCATCCATCCATCCATCCATCCATCTATCTATCTATCTATCCATCTATCTATCTATCTATCTATCTATCTATCTATCTATCTATCTAATATATCTATCAATATCTAATATATCTATCAATATCTAATTGATATATATAAATAGAGATCCAAAGAAAAATGAAAATGGGAAAATAGGGGAGGAACAGAGGAAGAGGGAAAATGTAGGATCAGCAGGAGATAAAAAAGAAAAGCAGAGACTTCCAACTCTGTTTAGGGCAGTAGAATGAGGTACTAAAATGCAACCTCAACTTTTTATTTTTAATAACAATATATCCTAGCCATTTCTATAATAATCTATTTAATCAGCACAACTCAAAATCAAAGTTTCATTTTTCCCCCACCTCAAGTCAAAAATCCAAAAACGGTTTCCAAGCAGAAATGAAATTAATTAGATTCTTTTATGAACACCTTTAATATGCCATTAAGGAAAGGCATGTTTTTCTGAAAGACCCTTTTTTTGGTGGTTGTTAACCAAATATGACAATCGTAAAGCGAATGCCAAGCAATGGGCTACCGCAACGGGGGAGGTTTTGCCAGAAATCAGAAGCAAGCACCAGTTTTCAGAAGAAAAAAAAACCATTGTAAACTGGTGCTGCAAGCAGCTGAAAATGTAGGTTGCCAAGTGCTCAAAATGCCATCACATGACCACAGGGAGGGCTGCCTTTTGAATCTGAGTTGTCCCGGGGAAGTCAATCATAATTTTGAATGGTTGTTAAGTGACTGTCATAAGTCAAAGACTATATGTGTTCTATATTAACATTCTCCAAATCCTGAGTTCTGATTGGTCCACACGGACCACAACCCGATTGCTTAACTAAACGACTGTGATTGGCATGCTAAGAATCTACCGCGATTGGCCGAGCCGGAAATTCGAAGTTCTGTCATTGGCCACCGAGCTGCCGGCCACCTGAATAAAGCCAAGCGGCTCGCAGGTCCTGGACCCAACTGTATATTCTTCAATAAAGAGCTGAATGTGCACTTTGAATCTCGCGTCTCCATGCGGCCCGATCTACCTCGGCCCGATCTCCCAGACTTAACAATATGAATAAGACTTGACAAGCATTACAGGAATAGATACTTCCAAGCAAGCCAGTCAAAATAACAGAATAATAGAATTGGAAGGAACCTTAGAGATCTTCTACTCCAAACACCTGCTCAAGCTGGAGATCCTGTACCATGTCAATTGTTTTTTAAAAAAACTTATTTAAAACTTCTAGTCTGCATCCTTTCCTGTAGTTTAAGTAAACATGGCTATGGAGGGCCGTGTTTCCAGTCCCAAGGGCCCCATACCTGCAGATGTATCAACCTTGTGAGGTAGTCTAGACAAGAAGCACATCTAAAAGTACTAGCTCTTAAGATTACATTAACAGAATCTTGCAAGTCTAAAAGTACACCTCTTCCTTCCCACCTTTACTGTCCAGGAAAATAGGGAAGATGCTTTCTGAGATATTTGCCATGTCCCCATTCGTTGGTCTCAAACCAAGGTAACTGTCTCCATGACCTACACAACAGTGGTAACTGTTGTGGCCCACCAGTGAGGAGGTTGGGGAGGAACATGAGCCAGTCTTGGAGTCTGGAGAAGGCTCTGACAAGTGCTCTGAATTGGAGAAAGAGATGGGGCCGGGGCCATCTGACAGTTATCAGTTATCAGTGCCTTCGGAGTCAGAGATCAGTGGGGCAAAAGAACAGCTGGAGCCTGTTCCCTGTGTGTACATGCACAGAGCTGCTAGGAGAAAGGAACAGTTAAGGAACGAAGGTCGACTCAAGAATAAAGGCTCAGGTGGACAGTAAATGGCCCCTCCCATAGGGAATAAAGAGGAGCGAAAGCGGAGTGGTGTTTTAAGGAGAAAATTAGTTCAGTTCATTAGAGTGAAGATCTGTTCCTGACTTCTTGCCAAGTAATTGCTGCTACAGCGTGGCATTTGGAAGATATCGACCTGGCAACTCTCCAAGCCTGATAAAGGTCTGCAGTTATGAAATCTCATTAAAGACTGCTTGCCAGGACTTTTCTGGAGAGGAATTTTTAACCTAAATAAAAAGGTCTTAATTGGGATGAAGCATCTGCTTCATGATCTTGGGAAGCCTAGGTCAGAACAGTAACTGGAAGGCAGATCAACATTAGAGATCATGAAGTTTTGCTCCAATTTTTCATTGGCTTCTGAGCCATTCATGGAGTGTTTGCAATCCTCAGTCTTCAATTCCTCCAAAACAAAAATGTCTTTCTTTCTTTTCTTTTCAAAATATGCATATTTTATTTTGTTGCTAAGAAGCTAAAAGCCAAATTTAGGTTATGGTGACAGCAGAGCATCAGAAGGGTTTTCCAGCTTGTTTTTGTCTTTTCAAATTATATCAGTTCTTCAACGCACGCACAATCTTGGTGAAAATTTTCTTCTTCTACTTTCTGCTTCGCTTTATATCCATGATTGTGTTTTTAATTCTGCAGCTCACTTAGGCTTCAATTTCTTTTATTCCCTGGTGTGCTCTTGGACATTTTTTCCTTCATATTTCTTTCCTTAGGATGATGGATGCCTATGGAACAATTTATAGTGGAAATTGAAAAATTGGCTCTGTTTTGACGAGGTTATTTTTGCAAATGTTATTAGTCTCAAAAGAGTGATCAAAATGCAATCTAAACCGGAGCATTGCATCTTTCATCAGCCCCAGGTAATTCCAAAACAGCAGTTCCCAGAATTTTAGCTTGCATGATAGAATTTTGGGAATTGTAGTTCCAGCCTATCAGAAGGACATCAGTTTGGCACAATTGTTCTCACACTTCTACCCAGAAGAGTCACTGGCAGGACCCAACAATTTGATGAGCATTAGAAGCTACTCCACATATAGGTAGCAATAGCAATAGCACTTAGACTTACATACCACAGTGCTTTACACCCATCTCTAAGCAGTTTACAGAGTCAGCATATTGCCCTCAACAATCTGGGTCCTCATTTTTATCCACCTCAGAAGGATGGAAGGATGGGTCAATCTTACCTGAGTGGTAGTCTTTGACTCACACTCATTTAGATACCTTTCAAAATTACAATGGCCCCCCCAAAAATGACTTGCAGCTGGTCCTTGCACCTACAACCGACAGAGCATCCCCATGGTCACATGATCAAATTTTGGTTGCTTGGCAACCAGCATGTATTTACAACGATTGCAATGTCCTGGAGTCATGGGATTGCCTTTTGCAGCCTTCTCAGCTGGCTTCCAGCAACAAGGTCAATGGGAGAAGCTGGCTTTATTAAATGACCGCATGATGCACTTAACAACTGTGGTGATTCGCTTAACAACCATGACAAAAATGGTAGCATAATTGCTCACAACTTCCTTAGCAAGCACCTTTATAGAAATTCTGCTTTCAGTTGCAGTTGCAAGTCAAGGACTACGTGTGTCTGGGGACATCCAGTCAAGAAAGACTGCTATAAAGGCCAAAAAGGGATTGGTCCATTCTTCTCACTTCCACTTCCCAAATTTTTGGACATGATGTGAGATCGTAATGAAATATGAATTACACCTAAGCATTGACACATAATTCTCCTTGGAATAAATTGAACCTTAGATCAACTCTGCCTAGGGTTCTACGCTGAATCGGCTGAATATCACCAAAATACTGATCTAAACTGACCAATCGTTTCATTACTTCTGTTGCTGCTCCATACTACGTGTTCTTCCAAATTGTCTTCCAGCATTGGATATGAACCAGATTAAATTAATTTCAGTTCTCAGTCCCAGGACTGACTGTGCTATACAGTTAGTAGGCTGTTTTGGAATATACTTACCTGTTCTGTAATTGGAGGACCAGTGAAAGTAAGTTTGCAGCTTCATAACTGGCTTGTGACCTCACAGTAGATCATTTCCTTTGCCGCATACAAATTAATCCTTGCTTATTTCAGGGGTCACCAGTTATTAATCCAAACAAGCTGCTCTAGCACGTGTGGACTGCATACCACCTCAAACTTTCCACCAAAAATCTGTGACCAACAGTGCTTATCAATAAAACTTTTGGAACACAGGCTTCCAGAATCCTATTCTTCCAGATCTGTCAACAATGGAGAATGGTATTTACACCATCCAAGTCCCTGGTGGGTAATTTTCTCTTTTATCTGCATTCTATGTGAATCTCATATTGTTCGCATAACATCTTCAGAAATGGCAATTTGTAACTGGCACAGTTTTCTCTTTCCCTGGAGGGCCTCTCTCCTGTGAGTTATCTTTTCTGTGTGCCCCGCATCATGGCTGCTTGTTTGTGTATAGTAAGTCTTGTCTGGTCCACTGGGAAATTTATTATATCTTTTAAATCATGACTGATTGAAAGCACATCTGTTTCAGAGGCTGCTGTCCTCCATCTTGAGAGGGTGAATGTCATATTGAATCTCCAAATTCTGCTGTTCATAAATTTTCACTTATTATGATATAAGTGCGATAGGTAAACCCCACAACATGTAAATGTCAAGTTTTAGATGTCAGAAACACAGTTCACTCATTCTCCTAAGACTTAGTTTGTATAATTATGATTTATTGGAAGGGGGGAAATCATTTGGCAGGTTTAAAACAAGAAAAGATGAGCTTTTTCCTCCTCTTCCCTTACATTTTGCATGCAGCCTTGATACAGAAGAGTATTACAAGTAATCCTCAACTTACAACTATTTATTCATTTGTGGACACATCAGAAGCAGTCAGATATCAAATTATAAAATCTATCCTACTCAGAGGTGGTATTCAGCCAGTTCTGACAGGTTCTGGAGAACCAGTAGCGGAAATTTTGAGTAGTTTGGAGAACTGGCAAATACCACTGGCATAATGTTTTGGGAGGATATTTGTGTGTGTGTGTGTGTGTGTGTGTGTGTGTGTGTGAGAGAGAGAGAGAGAGAGAGAGAGAGAGAGAGGTGGTATTCAGCTGGTTCTGATCAGTTCTGGAGAACTGGTAGCAGAAATTTTGAGTAGTTCAGAAGACCAGCATACACCACCTCTGACTGGCCCCGCCCCCATCTATTATCTGCCTCCCGAGTCCCAGCTGATTGGCTGGGTCTTCTTTTGTTGCCCTGCACAGGAGAATGGAGCTGGAAAGCAGGTTAATGGGGTGGGGAGGGAATGTAGATTTTACAGTATATCCTTCCCTTGGAGTGGGGTGGAAATGGAGATTTTACAGTATCCTTCCCCTGCCACACCCACCAAGCCACGCCCACCAAGCCATGCCTACAGAACTGGTAGTAAAAAAAAATTGAATACCACCATTAGTCCTATTGTGACTTTGGTGTGTTATTATAGTATTTTTTTTTAGTTTTATCTTAATTTAATATTTTATCTCATATATTCTTCTGTCCATATATATTACAACACAAATATGTTTAAGTTGAGTATGAGCAAATAAGTATATTTAATGACCACTTAAACTTATATTTGTGTTGTATGTATAATGTGTTTTATTAGTGTGGTATGACCTCTGTAGATGTCACACCCTTAGTAAAATAAACAACCCTTCATTTAGTGACTGTTCAAAGTTACAATAACACTGAAAAAAACCTGACTCATGACCAATTTTCACATGACTATTGCAGCTTCCCCCAGTCACCTGATCAAAATTTGGAAACTGGCATGTATTTATGACAGTTGCATTGTTCCAGGGTCATGTGCTCACTGTAATTTTCCTAGTTGGCTTCCAACGAGAAAAATTAAACCAAATTCAATTAATGACAGCATGATTCCCTTAACAAATATAGTGATTCACTTAACAACTGTTGCTTTTAAAAGAGTTCATAAAATGGGGCAAAACTTACTTAACTTCCTTGGTTAGCAACATACATTTTGAGCTCAGTTGTGGTCATAAGTCGAGGACTATTTGTCTATCAGTGTGAAGTCAGCTGCCCCTATTGCTGATCCCTTCCTGGCTCTACAGGTAGTCCTTGACTTACCTATAGAGTAAGGTAGTACAGATAACTCATTTAGTAACTGTTTCAAATTACAACAGCACTGAATAAAATGATTTATGACCATTTTTCACACTTGTGACCATTACAGCATCCCCATGGTCACATGATTTACTTAATTTATTTACAAGATGCTTGGCAACCTGCTCATATTTATGACAGTTGCAGTTTCCTGGGGTCATGTGATCACCTTTTGCAACCTTTTGATAAACAAACCCAAGGGATCCACTTCACAATTATGTTACTAATTTAATAACTGGAGTAATTTACAGCTAACAAACATAGTAAGAAACATCATAAAAATGGGGCAAAACTCCTTTAATAAATTTCTTACTTAGCAACTTAACTTTTGGGCTCAATTAATGGTTACCTGTATTCCGGGTTGGGATTCAAATTTTTTAACAACCAGTTCTGTGGGTGTGGCTAGGTGGGTGTGGCTTCTTCTTCTTTTTTGCAGCAAACCCCCCCCCCCATCGTTTTGGCTTCCTGGGCCTCAGGGAAGCCTCTTGGGGGAGGCGTTTTTGCTTCCAGGAAGCGTCCCTGGGGCCCAGGAAGGCAAAAAACAGCATGCAGGACGACAGCCCCTTTTTACCTCCTGGACCTCAGGGAAGCACCTGGGCAAAGCAGTAAAACAACGAGGGGTATCCCGGCACAGCTGTTCATCGGAACAGCTGATCATCGGGAGGGAAAAAATACCTTAAGGGGTGACTGGGTGGGGGAGAATGCAGTCAGCGATGTCAGGCATGCACGATAAGGGCTGACTGGGCAGGGAGAGGAGCGGTGGCCAGAGTGGGGCAGGCCCAGCCAGGGGGACAATTTGTCAGTTCTCCGAACTGCACAGAATTGTAACAACCGGTTCTATAGAACCGGTCCAAACCTGTAGAACCCCACCCCTGCCTCTATTATCTCTCCCACCCCCCCAGTTACTGCAATCATCCTATGAAGGTTTCTGTGAAAAAGCCTAAGAGATTTTGCAAATTTGAGGCTATCTTTGGATGGTGTCAGAATAAAGGGCAAAATATTGCTTCAACATAGATACATTTGAGGTTTACTTATGTCTATTTCACTCATAAACAAAGTAGAGACAACATCATGAGGACACAGCAGAAAAAAAAATATGACACCAGCCAGAGAATGTTTTTAGGAGCAAATAGGAAAATGATAGTATGGTGGACAACCACCCAACCATCTGTCTCTAATTTCAACTTTTTTAAAGAGAAGAAGAAGAAGAAGCAATGGTGCCCCCTTTTTCATCCGTACCCTTTCTGTTTGTCCAATGTCCCTTTTGTGAAAGGGCCAAAATTTACATCTTAGATTTCTCTAATGACCTTATAATTCCTACTGTTTTTCGTAATGAATCTTCTTAGCTATACTTATTCAGTGGGACATTTTCAACATGTCTCTAAGACTCTGTCCCTGATCAGTTGTCTCTGCCAACTCAGACCACATCAACGTTCATGTGAATTTAGGATTTCTCTCCCTGGCCAGTGTTATTTCAGATTCATTTCCATTCAATTGCCTTTGCTATTTGCGTTTTCTCTCATAAACTTAAAAAAAAAAAAAAGAGCCACCCACAAATCTGGTGGAAATTTGGTCATTTCCTGCTCGCACCTAACCCCGAATAATGTATGCACAAGTTTAAAAGCAATAAACATCTTCTGAGAGAAAGTTTTGTGAAATCACAATAAGTTCCTCTTCTCTGATTAGTATCAAGTTGATTACAGTCAAAGACCAGAGACCAGAACAAATAAAAACACTCAAGGAATATCCAGTTAAAAATTCTACGATAAAATAATAAATAACGGATAAAATCTATATTAAAATCACTATTTGTCATCCAATCTGTCAGATGCACCTGGCCTATATATTATAATATCAATCCTTAAATAGTGAAGCCTATAGCCATTAAATACTAAAAAGCAAAAGAGTTTGTTACATTGGTTGTGTAAAATAGTTATGGTGGATCAATTAAGGGTTTTCGACGAATCCCCGATGCTCCTGAGCAGAATCTAGCCACCTGCACTGTAATCACAGTCTGTCTCCAATCAGTAAATTATGCTTTCATTTTGGAAGCCCTGAAGCTGGTGTGTCTGCAATCTTGTTTCAGCTGTGATGTATGTATGTATGTATGTATGTATGTATGTATGTAAGTAGGTATGTGCACACATGTATATGCACACATGCACAGGGATGGGGGTGGGATGCTACTGGTTCTGCCCGGCTCTGTAGAACCGGTAGCTCTGAAGAGCAGCAGACACAGAACCAGTTCTGTGTCTGCTACTGTTTGGTCCACCTGCCCACCCGGTATCTTATCTGACCTATATTTCCTGCTTTTTCAACCTCAGCTGCTTTGCACAGCACAGCTGAGATTGAAAAATCAGTAAAAAAGGTTTTTTTTCAAACACTGAGCACCAGTGCACAGCGCTTATCAGCTGTCCGTGAAGCACAGCTTTCGTTGCATTACATGCATGCGCAGTGCATGTCTGGCGCAAAGTACTGAACCGGTAGTAACACCGGTTGAATCTCACCCCTGTATACACAAACACACGCACGCACACCCACACCTTGTTACATGTAGTTGTCGACTTAACAACCATTTGTTTAGCAATGCTTCAGAGTTACAATAGCAGCGGAAAAAGTGATTTGCAATCTTTCATCAGACTAATCCCTGTTGCACCATCCCTACAGTCACCTGATTAAAATCCAGGTGTTTGACATCTGGCAACATATGTTGCAGCATCCATGGGTCATGTGATCATAGCATTTGTCATTTTCCCAGTCAGCTTCCAACAATCAAAACTAGTGGGGGAAATTGAATTCACTTAATGACTGCATGATTCACTTAGCTAGTTAGTGATTTCCAATTCAGAATAGAGCTGGAAGGGACATTGGAGGTCTTCTAGTCCAACCCACTGCTCAAGCAGAAGATCCAATAGCATTTCAAACAAATGGCTGTCCAGTCTCTTCTTGACAACTCCAGTGATGAAGCACCCACAACTTCTGAAGGCAAACTACTGGTTAATTCTACTGGTTAATTGTCCTCACTGGTAGGAAGTTTCTCCTTAATCCCAAGTTGCTTCTCTCCTTGATTAGCTTCCATCCATTGTTTCTTGTCCTGCCCTCAGGGGCTTTGGAAAATAAGTTGAACCCCCCCCCGTGGAGTTCTCTGTGGCAGCCCCTCAAATACTGGAATACTGCTATCATGTCACCCCTAGTCCTTCCTTTTCATATGATTTAGTCTCCAAGCCTTTAATCATCTTAGTTTCTCTTTGCACTTCTTCCAAAGTCTCAACATCTTTTTTGTAATTAAAGACCAAAACTGGATGCAGCATTCTAGGTGTGGTCTTACTAAGCTTTTATAAAATGGTATTAATGTTCCCGTGATTTTGATTCTATGCTTCTGTTTATACAACTGAGGATTGCATTAGCTTTTTTGGCTGCCGCCGCACACCGCTACTCATATTTAAGTCATATTTAAGCTTTTATTTATTTATCTTTGCTTAGCAACCATGGCAAAAAAAAAAGGTCAGAAAATAATGTAGTTTATTTAATAGCAGTCTTGCTTAGTTGTGGAAATTCTGGTCCTGATTTTGGTGATAAGTCAAGGACTTCTTATATTTCCCAGGAATGGAGGCTGTAGGTTTGTCTCCAGGATGTGACATTGCTGGAGTGGACAGAGGTGAAAGGTTGAACTTCTTTTTCATCCTGAGTTGGCTTTACAAGATGTGGTAAGCACTCATTTCTATTCCCCTCCTAATTTAAAAAAAAACAAAAAACTTTCCCATCCCACCCATTCTTCTCTGGAAACCATAGACAGGACATTGGTGAGTGCAATATTACCCATACTTATCCTATCCTGTCCTAACAATCTGTTTTTCCGTTCCTTCAGGCTTGGGAGTTTCCTCCTAAGTCCCAGAGCTGTGGATATTTGTCTCCTATTTGTATGTATTTATTCATGGATTAACATATTTTAAATTCATCCTTCATCCCTGGAGATATCAGGGCAGTCTATGGAGCATGATTAAAAGCATGTGCAACAATAGCATCACAAAACACAATGGCAGCAGAGGCAGACAAATTGTCTCATTCTGCTAAAATGCCAAGGGTCTTATAGACCCCAAAACAGGGATGCTGTCTGCACTCCTCCTGTCTCAAAAATATTTCATCATTAATAACCTTTTGATTGCTGCGAACTGTCTGATCTCACCCGATTTTGTTTCTCCCCACTTTTTAAAAAATAGATTCATATGAATTATTGATCCCTCTGCAATGTAATTTGTTTCTTGCAGCCAAATAATTTCATCCAAAGACCCACCTGTGCAAAAAAAAAAAAAAAAAAAAAAAACCAATAAAAAACAAACCGAACATTAATTATCCCTAAACTTCCAAACGGATAGAACGCATTTCAGGAAATCTATTTAGAGTAGGACAGAACAGGACAGAACAGAATAGAAAAAAATGGAATAGTGTAGGTTTATTGGCGAAGTATGATTAGACAAACAAAGAATTTGTCTCCGGTACATAAGCTCTCAATGTACATGCAAAATAACAAAATAATAATCATAATAGAAAAGTAATAATAATCATAAAAATGATACCAATGAGAAGATAATGAGGGAATAGAATAGGATAGAATACCAGAGTTGTAAGGGACCTTCATCCCTGGAGATATCAGGGCAGTCTATGGAGCATGATTAAAAGCATGTGCAACAATAGCAGGTCTTCTAGTCCAATCCCCCGCTTAGGCAGAAAACCCTATATCATTTCAGATAAATGGTTATCCAATCTTAAAACCTTCCAGTGTTGGAGCATTTATAACTTCTGGAAGCAAGTTGTTCCACTGATTAATTGTTCTGTTTGTCAGGAAATTTCTTCTTAGTTGTAGGTTGCTTCCTTCCTTGATTAATTTCCACCCATTGCTTCGTTTTTTTTTTTTGGAACAAATTTTATTAATTTTTAAAGACATACAAAGCATAAAACATAAAAACATAAAACCTTTTTTCTGAAAGTTATTTGTAAATTCTAAGCAAATAAAACATTTTATACAGCATTGACACATCTCCTTATAAATACATATTTCATATTCCTCATTATTTCTCCTTATACTTTCCTTCAATTATATTTCTTTTCTATATTTATCTATTTTATATGTTTTTATTCACTATACTTATTTTTCCTTTCTGGCTTGCTTTATTCTCTTCTATCTTTTATTTTCCATTCTCCTTTTCTAACATTCCTCCAAGGTTTTATTAGCTCAATCAAGCATAAACACATAGAAGCACAAACATAAAAACATAAAAAAATCTCTTTTCTGAAAGTTGCTTAGTTCTGGGTTAAAACTCTTGGTACAAACACAAATTCAAATTCATATTCATTTTGTATATCATTCCATATCTTATTAGTATTTTCAATTTTCTATATAGCTTCTCCTCTCTTTTAAATTTTCTTAATTTTATTTTATTTATCTCATCTCAATTCAAGTCATAATATTTATTTGTTCTATTTCCAGCTATCCATTTATCTTTCTTCTTTAAAGAAAAACTTCTCCTGTACACTAATTGGAGTATGATGCCTTTATCTCTTTCCCCTACATTTATAATACTTAATATAGAATACATAGCTTACATTGGGATTCTGTCTGGTACATTCTAACATTATACAATATTATCAATACCAATACAAATCTATTCATTAATATTAATATTCATTTATATCTTAAACACTTAGCACATTACTTTTCAATTAAATCACATACTTTTATGGAAGCACCTACTTTCCATAGTTATTTCCCCCCCACATCACATATTATAAATCATGATTTCATTAAAATGTTCCCCCTTCTCCTACTTCAAATCTCTCATTTCACAAAAAATTTCACTAGGATAACATAGTCTAATCATTAATATTAACAATCATTTATATCTTAAGTATTTTACCCATTTCAATTAAATATCATACCTTTGCGGGAACACTTATGGTTTCCAAAATTATTCCCCCCCCCCCACATTACATATCTTAAATCATTGTTTCATTAAAGTATTTCCCTTTTCTTAACTGAAATTTCACTAAATTATACTAAATATTTTATCACATTTTAAATTACATATTGTTTCCAATTTTCTAAAATTATTTCTAAGTACAAATGTAAAAAAACAATCTTATGTACCTTTCCAGAATCCCTTTTTCAATAAAGTTTACCCATTATCTCTAAATGACTTTTGTTTCTTTGCATCTTGCTCCCCACCATTAAGGCTTCTCATCCCTTCCTTTCTCCCTTGCTTATTCTTCTCCTTATCCTCTTTACCCCCTTCTCTCTCCACCTCCCTTTTATTCTGCTTTCCTCCTTTCTGTTGTTTTCTAACATAATATCCCCTTTTCACCTCATTCTTCTCCTTTTTGGCTGTTTTTCCAAGTCTCAAAGTCTTCTTTTCCTTTTTCTCTTTCTCCTTTCCTTCCCCGACCAAAGTCACTTGTTCATCAAAGATGGCTTCTTCTTTGTCCCAGTCATCCTGTTGCACATTCAGTTTTACATAAATACAAACCGCCATTTCTAAAAATTGAAAGAGAGTGCCAAGAACATCCTTCCCTACTTGCTTTTCTTTTTCATATTTTTGGTATACAAGTTTCAATCCATCCACAAGCATTGTATAGAGAAAAAGTTTTTCCAAACAACCACCCAAGTGCTTTCAATCAGAAAGAATTCTCAGAGGTTCCAGAATCAGCAAACAATCCAGACAAGCTGTTTCCCCTAAATACTTTCTCCTTCTTCATTTTCTCTTTCCAGGGCTAAAGTTTAATCACAGAGTTCCATTTAAGATATATCTTTTAGAAGTCTTATTGATGTTTAATAACTCTTTAGAGTTTTAGGCAATCTTCTCCTTATTTTCAAATTTGCTCCAATTTTTTTTTCCTCTCCCTTCTCACTCACAGCCAGAAAGATTTTTTTTCCCCTTTAAATGTTCAGAAATCCTTATCCCTTCAACATTCAATTACCTCCAATGCAGGTTTTCGGATTTCTCTTATGATTCCATCCGCTGTCACGTTAGGAAGGAGAGTGAAAAGAAAAAAACAAAACTTTCCCTTTTAGGATATTCGCCGCTTGTAACTCTCTCTGGAAACAATGTATCCTTAGCAGCCTTCAAGATTCCAGGGCACTCTCTCTTGCTTTGTCCTGGTCAAAAACAACTTTCACAGCTTTTCCCTCTTCCTCCTGCACGATCTTTTCCGGCTGCAGGTTTCTTCATGGTGGCCATTACTGACTGCCGCTCCTCTGCCTTGGGAAAAGGGGGTTTTGCCGGGTGGGGAGGGGGTCTGCGACACCCCCAAACCCCTATCTGGATCCCCCTATCTTCAGCTGCCTCTATGGGGCAGCTATATCCCTCAAATCCTAATGGATTGGGGGAACCTTGGCAGCGAACACAGCAGGGATCGCGCAGTATCGCGAATCCCTGCTGCTGCTGAAGCCTTGCAAACCGGAAGCCCCAGTTTCCACCCATTACTTCTTGTCCAACCCTCAGGTGCTTTGGTTTCACTCTTCTCTGTGGCAGCATATGAGCTATAGGAACACTGCTACCATGTCACCCCCTAGTTCTTCTTTTCATCAATCTAGACATACCCAATTCCAGCAACCATTCTTTATATGTTTTAGCCTCCAGTCCCCATATCATCTTTGTTACTCTTCTCTGCAATCGTTCTAGAGTCTCAACATCTTTTTTTACATTGTGGCTACCAAAACTGGATTCCAAGTGTGGCCTTACCAAGGCATTATAAAGTGGTATTAACACTTCATATGATATTGATTCTGTTCTGTACAGTCATTTACATTCTTGTAGATGCCACGCTGTGATTGGTCAAAGCGCACAGGGATCCGATTGGTCAAGCGAGCTGCTCTGATTGGCCCGCTGGGGATCTCCTGCGATTGGTGGAAACTAATCATGGGAGATTCAAAGCGGTGCCATTGGCCACGGCCGCCGTGGCTTGGGAATAAAAAGCCGCAGTTTTTCCCCCGGAACCCGAGCCGTTCTCGGGACCAATAAATGAGCTGAACCAAGTCACTGAGTCCTGGTCTCCTTGCCACGCTGGACATAACACTGGTGATGAGGATGGGATTCCAAGGCTAATTCCCCACCAACACGTGTCCAGAGGAAGTGAGACCGACGAGATGGCCAGCATCGCACCGCCCGCGCCCTTCAATCCCGCTACCGAGGACTGGGAATCATACACAGACAGATTCCTCATGTTCCTTGAATGTAGCAACATGAAGGACACCACCGGGCCGAAGAAAAGAGCCATGTTCCTGACACACTGCGGGCCCGCAGTGTTCAAGATGGCAAAAGCTCTAGCGAAACCCGCGGACATCAAGGAGATGGACTGGGCCGACCTCGAACCATTGCTCCAGAACCACTATGCCCCTGCTGTGCCCACCCTCATGAGGCGGCACAATTTCTACCGGTGGGACAGAGAGCGGGCGAGAGCATCAGCGATTTTGTGGCTGAACTGCGAAGCCTAGGGGGCATGTGCGGGTTCTCCGACATGGATGAGGCCTTATGGGACAGCGTCGTACTCGGACTCCGAGACCCAGTCCTACAGAGCCGACTGATGGCCAAAGGAGACATCGCCCTCGCCGATGCCATCGCTGAAGCCACCGCAGCCGAGGCAACCTGGAAATCGGCGAACTGCATGCGGAGACCAGACACCGGAGACCGCACCGGGACCGCCGACCCAGGATGGGTGACTGAGGCCCACCTAGAAGCAAGTCACCGCGAGACCACCACCCATCATGGGGAATTCCACTCCGCCTCTGACACCACAGACGAGGAGGAGATCCACCGGCTCCAGGCTGGACGTGACCAGTGAAATCGGCGGGGTTGTAAGTCAGGGACCGCATGTGCTGGGTGCGGAGGTGACCACCCTCAAGCAGAGTGCTGTTTCTTTGATGCAGTCTGCCGGCACTGCGACAAAAGGGTTCATATCGCCTGAGTCTGCCGATTGAGGAAGGCCTACAGCCCCAGACAGCAGGACCACAGCGAGCGGAGACGGGACACCCCCCCCTCCTGAGCCAGAGATCGCTAAGCTGACAGCTGATGGGACTGGAGCAGACGGAACCGACGAAATGGCAAAACCCGGCGGAAGGAGGAAACCCACCAGACGGTCATCATCGGCCACGCATCAACCACTGACGCCCGAAAAGTCTACATGGAGGTAGGCATCGAAGGCGAGCCATGCAAGATGGAGGTGGACTCTGGGTCCTACCTCTCCATGGTCGCCCGGCAAGAAATCAAACGCTTGGTGCCTACCATCCACAAGAAGGGGCTGGAGAACCAGAGACTAATAATCAAGAACTACCAGGGGAACCGCATCCCGATAGTCAGAACCGGACAATTCAAGGTAACATTCAAGGGTCACACTGCAGAACTTCCCCTGACGATCGTGGACCGAGACCGACCCAGCCTTTTCAGACTGCAATGGTTCGCACTGCTCGGCATCGAAGTCACGGGCATCAACCACACCGCCGTGACCGATTGGGAACAGCAACTGGCATGGGACTTCTAGGAAGTGTTCAATGGCACCCTAGGCAAGTACCGAGGGCCCCCCATCTCCTTCAGCCTAGACCCCAACATTCCGCCGATACGCGTAAAACCAAGGTGAGTACCCTTTGCACTCAGGCCAAAAATAGACGAGCAAATTAACAAGCTCGTCAAGCAAGGGGTCCTACAACCAATTGACCACGCCCGGTGGGAGACCCCAATAATCACCCCAGTCAAGCCCGATAGGTCGGTAAGAATCTGCGGGGACTATAAGGCCACCCTAAATTGCGCCTTACAACAAAACGCCTACCCCGTCCCAGTAGTGCAGCACCTTCTACACTCACTGGGGGGAGCCAAGGTTTTTGCAAAGCTCGACCTGGCACAAGCATATCAACAGCTGCCGGTCGATGCAGAAACCGCTGAGGCGCAAACCATAGTCACCCACCGGGGAGCATTTCGCTGTAACCGACTCCAGTTTGGAGTCAGTGTGGCGCCTGGAATTTTCCAGAGCCTCATGGAGAGGCTTTTGCAAGGAATTAAGGGGGTGGTGCCCTACTTCGATGACGTGCTGGTGTTGGCAACCAACCAGCTAGAACTAGAGGGTCGGCTAAGGGAGGTGCTAACGAAATTCAAGGAAACCGGGCTAAAAGTGAAGAGAGGAAAATGTCAGCTTTACACAGAGCGGGTCGAGTTCCTGGGGTACCTCCTAGACCGGCACGGCATCCACCCAACCGCAAACAAAATCAGAGCCATTAAGGAGGTCCCCACACCCAGGAATAAAACGGAACTGCAGGCATTTCTGGGACTGCTTAATTTTTACAATGTTTTCCTGCCCCAAAAAGTGACCGCGGCGGAGCCTTTGCATAGGCTTTTGGACAAGGCGGCCACCTGGACTTGGGGGAAACGCGAGGAGGCCGCCTTCAGGAAAACCAAGGACCTGCTCACCTCGGATGCCGTCCTCATCCAATATAATGAGACCCTACCACTTGCCGTCACATGCCATCCTCAGCCACACACTCCCGGATGGAAGAGAAGCACCCATCGCTTTCTTCTCGAGGACACTCACCAAACCAGAGAGGACAAGGAGGCCCTAGCCATCGTCGCAGCAGTGAAGAGGTTCCACGAGTACCTCTACGGCCGCACGTTCACCATTATCACAGACCACAAGCCATTGCTGGGCATCCTGGCAGGGAACCGGGCCACCCCGAACATCCTATCTCCCAGAATGACAAGGTGGTCCAAATTCCTTGCCGCCTACAGCTACAGACTCACACACCGACCCGGTAAGATTATCACCCACGCAGACGCCTTGAGCCGCTTGCCGTTACTCAACCTAGACACCGACCCAGCACCCACGACGAGCACCCTCAGCATAGAGACTCTGCCCGATCTACCCATAACTGCGTCAGACATTGCCTGAGAAACTAATAAAGACAAACGTCTGGCGCGGGTGTTGGGTAGAAAAAGGGTGGCCGGAAAAAGATAACGACGAAGCATTCAAGACATTCCGGAACCGGCAAACAGAACTCTCGCTACAAAAAGGGTGTGTACTGTGGGGGGATAGGGTTGTTATTCCGGAAAAACTACAAGGGAAGGTATTGGGGTTGTTACACGAGGGGCACCTGGGCATAGTTAGAACGAAAGCCCTGGCCAGAAGTTACGCTTGGTGGCCAGGGACGGACAAGCAAATTGAGGCCTGGGTGGCAAGATGTGAATGCTGCCAAGAAGCCAGACCAAGCCCTCCCGCGGCACCGATCCTGGAATGGGAAACCCCTAGGGGACCATGGTCCAGGATCCACATAGATTTTGCCGGGCCCACTAAGGGACATACATTCCTTGTAATGGTAGATGCTTACTCCAACTGGTTGGAGGTAAGCAACATGAAAACCACCACCACGGAGGCCGTGACCAAGGAACTTAGCAAGCTATTCGCAACCCACAGCCTCCCAGACGTCATCGTGTTGGACAACGAGCCCCAATTCACCTCGCTAGAATTTGAAAAATTCCTAGCAGAACGGGGCATATGACGCGCATTGACAGCTCCGGCACATCTGGTGGCAAACGGAAGGGCGGAACGGATAGTTCAATTTACGAAAAAAACCATCCAAAAAATCGAACACGGGAAAATCCAAGAAAAAATAAATAAAATGCTCTTCAAACAACATATAACCCTGAACACAACAACGAACAAAAGCCTGGCAGAGCTACTAATGGGGAGGAAAATAAGGTCCCCACTAGACAGTCTGCACCCCACATACAACCCGGAGAAACCCCCCAACTCCTCTAGCAAGCACCGGTCCTTTGCACCAGGCGACGCCGTCTACACAAAGAACCTAACTGGAGACCCACCATGGGTACCAGCAACCATAACCCAACTGACAGGCCCCCGCTCGTACCGGCTGAAAACAACCGACGGACAAGCCTGGAAACGCTACATCGATCAACTAAGATCGAGAACAATCACAGGAAACACAACTGACACGCAACCAAACACAGACAACCCCCCTAATACAAGCCAAGAGGGGAGGGAATACCCCGGGAACCAGAACCCAATAGAAAGAAACCAGCAACACTTACCGACGGACAGCCAGCTCGAAGCCTCACCAGGAAGAAGCAGCCAGGCCAGCTCAACCAGCCCAGAAAGACTAGGCGGGAGCGGCAGAAACCGCAGCTCAACCAGCCCAGGTAGACAGGGAGGGAGCTGCGACAAAAGGCCCGGCAAGACCTTCCAGGCAGTTCCATCGACGAGGCCAAGAGCAACAGAGAACCCGACCGAACTGGCCAGGAGCCAAATGACAACTGACCTGCGCAGGTCCAGTAGGCAAGTACGGAGCCCCGCCTACTTACAGGACTATGTCACGTAGGACCGAACCAAGAGGGGAGGGGTGTTCTGTACGATCATTTACATTCTTGTAGATGCCGTGCTGTGATTGGTCAAAGCGTGCAGGGATCCGATTGGTCAAGCGAGCCGCTCTGATTGGCCCGCTGGGGATCTCCCGCGATTGGTGGAAACTAATCGCGGGAGATTCAAAGTGGTGCCATTGGGCGCGGCCACCGCAGCTTGGGAATAAAAAGCCGCAGTTTTTCCCCGGGAACCCAAGCCGTTCTCGGGACCAATAAATGAGCTGAACCAAGTCACTGAGTCCTGGTCTCCTTGCCGTGTCGGACGTAACAAATTCTATCCATCTGTTTCTGCAGCTTAGAATTGAGAGGATGATAGTAATACAATCATACTACAAGGGTAAATATACCTACACATAAGACAGTAGTGTGGGAATTAGGGGTTCAGTGAAAAAGGAAGGGAAACTCTCTGTGTCTAGTTTCTTTTTAGCATACAGTAAGTACCCTTTAGTGGTGTTCTGAAGGGAAGAATTGAAACAGTTTATGTCCAGGATGTGAGGGGTTTGTAGATGTCTACATTTATATTAGAACATGGAAAAAATGCTCATTTGTGTGTGGGTTTCCCCCCTGCTTTATGGGCATTGCATTTTTTTAAAAAAATGCTGTGTTTGTTTATTCCACATACTTATTGTTGGGTGACACCTAGATAATTTTTTACAAGTTAAAGAAATTTGATTGGTGAATTAATTCGGAACTACCTCAACACAGGATGGAATCTAAATTGGATAGATCTAACTTATTCTCACAATCCATGAAAACCTAAATATAGATTTATGACTTGATCATCAGCACACAACCTCCCTCCATTTTTTTTTTATTCCTACGTTGCGTGGAAAAGCATTCTACAGGCAGTCCTTGTATTTAATGGCCATTTGCAGTTATATCAATAATGAAAAAGTTATTTTGCGAACAATCCTCACATTTACGATCTTTGCAGATCTACAAAGCAAAGGAAAGATGAAACAAGATTAAAAGTGATCACTTCATTTAATAACCAGTTGTCAGTCCCAACCGGGGTCACAAAATGAGAACTATCTGTATTCTGTAAGCTGTCTTGATATTCTTGTAAAAAATGGGTTTTGGGGAATGTCTGTCATGTGGTTGTGATAGGTATGTAAAAAAATACTCAATCAAGATGGTGAGATTTTAAGAGCTTGTTTAAAGTTAAGTTATGAGATATGGAAAGAAGAAGGCATTTGTTGTAATTGAAGAGGAGGTGATAAATTACCAATATCATTTGTACTTGTCAAGATAAAGGGGGAAATTATTTTTTTAATTTTTCTGCACCTTCTATTTTTCTTTTTCAGTCTTATATTTTATGTCATTTGTATTAGTTTGTATTGTATCTAATATTTAATATTTCATTCTTTTTCTAACCTTTAATCTCGTAATCTTTAATCAAAATTATTTTAAAAGAAAGAAAGGAGGAAGGAAAGGAGGAAAGAATAAAGGGAAGAATGAAGGAAAAAAGAAAGAAGGAAGGTAGGTTTGTACTTTTAATGAAGACTGTACAGGCATTTTTACCAAACAGTATTTGATATGCAGCAATGCCCTAGATTTTATCCACATCATATGCCCATTTAAAATCAGGGATATTGTTTGATCTTCATTTACTCCATGGTGCTTTTTTCCCAACAAGTCAGGGATAAATAAAGAGAGATCTGATTCAACTGAACATTTTATTAATGACTATCAGGGGTGTTCATGTTAGAGTTAATCTTCTGAACAAATAGAGCAAGGCTGTAGCAGAATAGAATAGAATAGAATTCTTTATTGTCCAAGTGTGATTGGACACACAAGGAATTTATCTTGGTGCAGATTAGAAGTTCCTCAGTTTAATGGGCTGAGAAGCTGAGAAGGGTTAAAAATCAAATATACAGTATTAGAAGAACTAATGGGAGCCAAATTGAGAGTCAGATAGCTAAATTAAATAAAGCATGAATGAAGGAACAGAGAACAGAATAGAGAACTGGTGAAAAAGAAAAGGCATACAGGAATTGTGTCACATTATAAATCCTCAGGGATTTAATACGCATAGTCCTTGAGTTAAGACTATAATTTGGGCTGGGAATTACAGTTATAAGTCATGAAGGTCGTAAAGCAAGTCACCATGAGACCAGATCCAATATCAAGAACTTTTTCGCTGCAGTTGTTAAGCAAACCCTCTTATTATTAAGTAAAACCATCATTTGTTAGGGGTTGGTTTTTGACAGAAACCAGATGTAAATGCTGGTTTCCAGCGAAGCTATCATATATCACAATCATGTGACTGTGAGGCACTGTAAATGGCCGTAAATGTGGGACAGTTGCTGAGGGCGAAAAATGTGATCACATGACTTCAGGGGGACAAGGATAGAACTTTGAAACTGGGTAAGTACAGGTAGTCCTCGACTTACGCCAGTTCACTTAGTGACCATTTCAAAATTACAGTGGCATTGAAAAAAGTGACTGATGACCATTTTTCACACTTATGACCTTTGTAGCAGCCCCATGATCATAGGTTCAAAACTGAGATGCTAGGCAACTGATTCATAGTTATAACCGTTGCTGTGTCCCATCATCATGTGATTCCCTTTTGTGACCTTCTGACAAGCAAAGTCAATGGGGAAGCCAGATTCACTTAACGACCATGGTATTCACTTATCAACTGTAGTGATTCACTTAAGATGGTAAGAAAGGTCATAAAGTGGGGCACTTAACAAATGTCTCACTTAACAACAGAAGTTTCGGGCTTAATTGAGGTCGTACGTCAAAGACTGTGTAGGTTTTTTTAGGGGGGGTGGTCTGTTGTAACTTTGAATGGTTGCTAAGCAACTGGTTATAAATTAAAAAACCACCAGTAAAAGTAGTATTTCAGTATACAGTCTGGATTGTTTTCTCATAACCAGCACAATTTATTTCAATTTTTTTTCTTGGTTACCTAGAAGGACAGGAAGGCTAGATATTCTGCACTTCTGAAATCTATTTCCCCTAGATGTGCTGGAGTTTCCTGCAAAATCCCCAATGAACCTTCGGTTATACTAACTGGAATTAAGAGGGCCCAGCATATAGTAGTACATGCAGTTTATCTACCAGCCTTACCTGCCATCTCAGTTCAATATCCATATTCATGTTAAAATTCAAAATTTTAAACATTTTAAAACATGACCATAATAAAGACATTCAGTCAATGTAATACAGGTAGTCCTCGACTTATGATCACAATTGACCCCAAAATTTGTTTTGCTAAGCAAGTCAGTTGTAAAGTGATCTTTGCACCATTTTATGACCTTTCATTCCCACAGTTGTTAAGTGAATCCCTGCAGTTGTCCATTTAGTTACACGGTTGTTAAACAAATCTGGCTTCTCCATTGACGTTGGGTCGCAAAAGGTCATCGCATGACCCCAGGACACTGCAACCGTCATAAATTTGAACCAGTTGCCAAGCATCTGAATTTTGATCACATCATTACGGGGATGCTGCAAAGGTCGTTAAGTCGCTTTTTTCAGTGCGATTGTAACTTCGAACGGTCACTAAACAAACTGTTGTAAGTCAAGGACTACCCGTAATGCACATTCAGCATTAAGAGGCATGCTGATGGCTTGACATTGTTTACAGAAGAAGAACAGCCAGGTTTAAACCACATTTTGGAAGATCAACCCTCCTTGCTTCAGCGGTTGGAGCAGCAAGGGAGGTCTGGTGATGTAATAGAATATGCAGATGACCTTGGGGCAGTGGTAGGATTCAAATTTTTTTACTACTGGTTCTGTGGGCATGGCGTGGCTTGGTGGGCATGTCTTGGTGGGCATGGAAGCAGAAGGTTACTGCAAAATCCCCATTCCCTCCCCACCCTATAACCTGCTTTCCAGCTCTGTTCTCCTGTGCAGGGCAACCAAAGAAGACCCAGCCAATCAGCTGGGACTCGGGAGGCAGAGAATAGATGGGGGCGGGACCAATCAGAGGCGGTATTTGCCGGTTCTCTGAACCACTCAAAATCTCCGCTACCAGTTCTCCAGAACTGGTCAGAACCGGCTAAATACACCTTTGCCTAAGGGGATGAGGGAAAGATAGAATAGAATAGAATAGAATACCTTTATTGTCATTGCATTCTACAAATACAATGAAATTTGAAAGCTACTCCAGCACAGTGTCCCAAACACATCACAATCACACTACAGAGTATTTAAAAATTAAAATAATTAAAATAATAATTAAAAACCTTGTCTAAAACCTATCTAAAACATATAGTAAGTTAGATAGTTTAAAAATGCCACTATATACTTAGGGCTAAATCACATATGCATTGTTTGATTCAAGACAATTATTGCCTTGGAAAAGAAACTGTTTCTCAGTCTATTAGTGCTCATTTTAAGGCACCTATAATGCCTCCCTGATGGCAACAGTTCAAAATATGAATGTCCAGGATGAGAACGATCTGTGGAGATTTTTAGTGCTCTAGAGAGGAGTCTGGTCTTCACAATCTCTTCCAAGGAAGAAAGAGAACAACCGATGATTTTTTGTGCTGTGTTTATAACTCTCTGGAGCATCTTCTTATTTACCACAAAGCATCCAGCATACCACACCGTTACACAGTATGCCAAAATACCCTCAATGGTAGAATGGTAAAAAGTAACCAGCAACTTCTCACCCACACCACTCTTTTTCAGCAGCCTCAGAAAGTGCAGGCGCTGTTAGACCTTCTTTGCAGTGGCCATAGTGTGAACTGGCCAAGTAAGGTTGTCGGAAATATAAGTGTTGTGTATGCATCATAGTTAATAAAGTATGAGCTTGAGATAAAGTGCAGGGTTCTGGCCCTGCACTTCTGATTGGCTGTTAGATGGCCAGATCGGATTGGTTAGTTCTGAGGAATCCGATTGGACCTTAACAGAGAATCCTTATTGGTTGAAAGAGCTAGCATTCATAGCTCGCTATTGGACAATTCTTACAAGGGTTGCCTATATAAGGCAGAGTTCACTGTTGTTGGTTGAGAAGTCACTATGTAAATAAAAAGCTGAATTTCACTGTTCAGAGGCTGTCTCCATTTATTTCGACCCATGTTCAGTACTTAACAATAAGTTCCTAGAAATTTAAAACTATGAACTCTTTCCACACGGTCTCCATTGATACATAGTGGAAGAGGCTCTGCTTTGCATCTTCTGAAGTCTATAATCAATTCTTTGGTCTTTTTGATGTTTAGGGCGAAGTTATGACTCTTGCACCACAAGACCAGTCTGAGAACCTCTGACCTATAGGCTGTTTCGTCTTCTGATATGAGTCCCACCAATGTGGTATCATCTGCAAATCTTATTATAGAGTTAGTGGGACAAGAGGGAGTGCAGTCATAGGTGTAGAGTGAACACAAAAAGGGGCTCAGCACACAACCCTGTGGAGAGCCAGTGCTGAGAGCAAGAGTGGAGGAAAAATAACTGCCAATCCTAACAGCTTGGGGTCTGTTAGTAAGAAAGTCCTTTATCCAAACAGCAGATATGAGAGGAGAGGCCCAATTCTAGCAACTTCTTAATCAGTAATCTGGAATGAGGGTATTAAAAGCTGAGCTGAATTCAATGAAAAGCATCCTTATATAGCTCCCACTATGCTCCAGATGGTTCAGTGCAATGTGGAAAGCCATGGCAATAGCCTCCTCTGTGGATCTGTTATTCCGATGGGCAAACTGGTATGGGTCAAGGTTTGATGGGAGGCAATCCTGTATATATTTTAAGACCAGTCTTTCAAAACACTGCATAATTATGGGTGTGAGAGCTACTGGTCTATAATCATTTAAAGTATCAGGAGAGGGCTTTTGGGGAACTGGAATAATAATGGAAGTTTTGAGACAAGATGGAACAATGGCTTGTGTAAGAGAAAGATTAAAAATATTTGTAAACATACCTGCGAGCTGGTCAGCACCTGCTTTGAGTACCTTCCCAGGTATCCCATCAGGGCCAGCAGCCTTTTTCACTTTCACTGCTCTAAGCAGTGCTTCACATCATACTCTTCACATCATACTCTTGTACTGTGAACAGATGAATACCGATGGTTTGTAGAGGCAGTGTGTTCAAAGACCTGTTCAGTTCGAATTGGGCAAAGAAGCAGTTCAATTCTTCTGCCAGTGATGCGTCCTTATTGATCGATATGGGGTTGCTGCCCCTGTATTTAGTGATGTGTTTAATTCCCTGCCAATATCCACCCGTTGTGGATATGGTGCCTAGGAAACATTCATACAAGAGAGTCAAGAGCCCCCAGGAGTTTAAAGATCAGAGAAAGAAATTTAGGAAGGACCTGCCCAAATGGATCAAGCAGCTTAAAGCAATGGTGGAAAGTTTGTGTTTTCAGATTCATTATTCATTATTCATTGTTCATTAATTCATCCCATGTCTATGTCATCCATCTCAACCAAATGGCTTCCAAAATTTTATTAATACAGCCTTACAATAAAGTAGAATTAATTCATCTAGTCACACTTCCTGTCTGGTTTACCTGGGAGAGCTGATTGATATGGTCTTCTCTCATCCTGTGAGGAAGAGATCTTCTGTTCTCTGTTGCCCAGCCTCTCTAAAATGCCCAGGTCCTGAGATAGGTGGCATTTTAAAGGACTAGCACTGTGAATTCACTCAGAAACAATTTGGTTCCCATAGCAGCATTGTGACATGGCCATACTATTAGCATACAACTGTCTTATGCTAGCTTTTCAAGGTTGGCTTCACATAAAGTGAAATTACAAAAGTCAAACTGAGAGATGACTAGGGCATTATGATGCTTGTCAGCACATCCTAAGTCACATAAAGCTGCAACCAGGGTACCAACTGGAGATGGATAAAAGTCCTTGGCCATGGCTTTCATTTGCTCTTGTTGAGTGCAAAGTTGGAGAAGATTGGCCTTATCTCATGAAAGAACACAGAAAGATGGATGAAAAGAGTTGGTTCCTCCATTGCTATATGATAGATTGCCTCCTATGGCTTTCTTGCTATCCCTGAGACATTCTTGGGGGAATCAAATAATAGAAAATTGATGAATTGGATGACCATGTATGCATAACATCAGTTGAAACAATGCAGGGAAACCCTTTCATGGAATGGAGTTACATTCAATTTGAAATCTGTATTGGGGCTGAATGTGTCTACATACGTGTCTACATCAGGGCTCTCCAAACTTGGCAACTTTTAAGACTTGTGGACCAACTCCCAGAATTTCCTATCCTGGCTGAGGAATTCTGGGAGTTGAAGTCCACAAATCATAAAATTGCTAAGTTTGGAGAGTCAATGACAAATACAAGTTCTTTGATGAAGATGGAGCACTTCCTGTTGACTTGGATGATACTTTCATTTGCACAGATCCTAGAGGATTTCTGGCTGCCTATGAAGTTATTCACTGAAGACCAGAATGGATCTGGAGACCAGTGTGGGGGTTTAACTTAGTAGAAATGTTGTATGACTCTTAACTGAGGTGGTTATCGGCCAGAGCCATTGCTCCTTAGGAGCAGCTAGTGTGCAAAAAAGAGACAACATCTGAACATGTGGTAGCTGTGATTGCCTGAAATTGGCAATTTCAATTTCTCACTTTTACAAATCTCCCCATTTAATTTTCTCAGGTTTTTTTTTTTTTTGTAAAACCATTACAGTCAATTTATATAGGTATATACCTGTGTTTCCCTGAAAATAAGATTGGGTCTTATTTTCTTTTGGGCCCCAAAATTAGCACTAGGGCTTATTTTGGGGGTGTTGGGTTTTTTTTGCCAAGCACTTCTTCTGCTTGCTTGTGGCAGGGCAGGAGACTGTGTGGTGTGTCAGTGATGCCGCCACGAGGCATGGTGGGTGAAGTTGCCTCATGCACCCCGCACTGGCTTACCTCAAGGCCCCTGGTAGCCAGGCCATCCACACCCTGACACCTGCCTTGCCTCGTGGCCACAGCATCAACACACCACTCTGCCTTCTCCTCTCTTGTGGTCGTGAGCAAGCAGAAAAAGTGGGCTGGTGGCCATGTGGGCTCTTGCTGCACATGGCTGCTAGTGCTGCCACCGCAAGGCAGGTGTTGGGGCGTGGATGGCTTGGCAATGTAGACCCTGAGGTAGGGCACTACAGGGCCTGCCTCACTTCATGGCTGTGGCACCGTGAGCAACCAGATGGAATAGGCGGGAGGCATGCTGCACAGATTCTTAAGTAGGGCTTATATTAGGTGTAAACATAAAACATTGTAGGTCTTATTTTCTGAATAGGTCTTATTTTCAGGAAAATAGGGTATATTTTAAAGGTGTCCTTAAAATGCTGCTCTGTATTAGGGCTCTCTTTCCTAGAACATGCACGTTTGCCACATGTCATTTTTTAAAAAAATATTTTCATGAAAAAAAGAACATTTCTGAACAGACTTTCCTTAAAATAGTTCTTTCTAGAAAAAAAAATCCAACAAAGTGTTCTGCAAAATTTGAAGAAGCGCAAATTTGGAAGTTCAGCTGATTTTCAGTTGGTGCATTGGTTCAAAAATGCAAAATTAGAAAAATTCACACAAACGTTCACACACAAACAAAAGGCACAATTTTCTCCCTCTTTCCTAATAGCAGATGCTGCTGCCACTTTCCTACCCCCTCTTAATTTTCCTTTACTGCAACAGGAGTATTGGAAAGGAGCTATGGTAGGGCTTTTACACCTCTGCAGCAGTGAGCAGTGAAGGGTTGATTTTGTCATGTTTCCAGCTGCAAAAGGGGTCAAGATATTCTAGTTACAGCCTGCCATTCTGGTTCTCTTGACACACTCCACCCCGCAGGGTTCCCCTGCTTGCCACACGGCGCTCTGTTATTACTAAGCAATAAGAAGCACCCCAAAAATCTGGGCAACAGGTTCCACGCCGCCCCCTGCCCCCCCCCCCCCCCGGTAACTGGCAGTTGTGTGAAAAGAATATCAAGGCCATTCCTTGGTGGGACTTTGGATGAAAGGTTGATAATGATGACTAAGGCATAGCAATTGTGGGAAGTCATCCACTTCTAGAGAATAAAATATTTTCGGGAATATTAAAAGAGGTAGAATATTATAGTTCCTCAAAGAAGAAATGAAGAAAGCATGTTTTTAACGGCAACCCCAGTCTTCTTGCATAGTAAAACAGCCTCCAGCAGATGCCTGAAGTCTTTAGAGAGGGAGAATTTTGTGCCCATTAAGCAAAACATCTTCAGCTCCAGGGTGATGGTAATAAGAGAGACAGAACATAATCTTTAGAACATAAGAGGATTAACCCACCAACATTAGAATAGCAAAAGAGCTCACTGCATTGCACAACATCCTAGGGCCGTGATGGCGAACCTATGGCAATCTCTGTGGGCATGAGTGCTTTCTGCAGTCGGCCTTTGGTTTCCAGTGTTCTGGTAGGCATGAAGACCAGGTGGCTGGCATGTGCATGCGTATCGGCCAGGTGGTCTTCATGTGTGCTTGTATGCATGCATGTGCATGCACACGCATACACGCACACATTCCAGTTTTGGGAATTCAATCCCAAAAAGGCTTGCCATCCATGCTCTAGAGAAATTTCAGATCTTGCACAACCCCCCCGCAGCATTTTAGAAACTGTATAAAAATCCTTGCACTCATCAAGCTAATTTGTCAGCTATCCCAAAATCGCATACTGGTTCTGCTCATCAATAAATGGAATCCTTCTTTCCAATCAGCCTCCATTTTATTTTCTTTGTTGCCTTTCTCCCAGCTTGGAACTGGACCAGATGGGTTTTTCCTTCCTACAGTAATAATGACGATAAGGCATAGTGGTAGCTAGCTTCTTGTTGATAGTGAGGATCTTAGCAGCCAGAAGGTCATATTCAACAGGAGTTTCCATCAGTGGGAAAACCTTCATCCCCCCACTTCCAAGAAAGGCTGTATCCTGTTTTTGTACCCTATTAACAGGCTTAAAACCCTGCATTCCTATAGGTCCAGAAAAGCCAGATTGTGATTGGATGGCTTGAACGTTCCTGATTGGCTCATAGAGGGTTTGCTGCGATTGGCTGAAACCAAGCGTGGCAAACTCGAAGAGTTGTCTTTGGCTGCCTAGCCACGGCCAGCTCTATAAGAAGAGGTATTTGCTGGGTATTTTCGTCTCAGAATCTATCTGTTTAATAAAGAGCTGTTGTTCACTACTTAAGCCTCGACCATTCATGGGACCCACCAACCGTACTTAACACTGGCGACGAGGATGGGATTCTGAGACAACATGACTAACCAGCACGTAGCAACGGCGCAGAGACGATCAGCGAAATGGCCAGCAGTGCCATGCTGCCCGCACCATTTAACCCAGCCAGCGAGGACTGGGAGTCCTACATTGATCATTTCCAAATGTTTTTGGAATCCAACAAGTTGAAAGACGCCACCGGCAGTAAGAAATAGGAGGTATTTTTAACGCACTGCGGGCCCACCATTTTCAAAATGACCAAGGCGCTAGCAAAGCCTGCAGATGTCAAAACGATGGATTGGGACAACCTAGCTCCCATCCCCCGAAACCACTATGCTCTTGCCGTACCAACTCTTATCCGGAGGCAAGATTTTTATCAAAGAAACCAGCGCGAGGGCAAGGGCGAGAGCATCGGTGAATTCATGGCCGACCTGAGGGACCTTGGAGGTTTGTGCAAATTCGCTAACCTAGATGAGGCCATGAGAGACCGGGTCATTCTCGGCCTGAAAGACCCAGCACTCCAAAGCAGATTAATGGCCAAGGGTGACATCTCCCTCGCCGATGCCATAGCCGAAGCAACCGCAGCCAAAGCTACTCACAAATCAGCGGCCCAAATGCGGCGTTCAAATGGAAATGATCATCAATTGACCAGCAAGGCAACTTTCACACCAGAAAAACTCGCAATCACCGCCCACCATGGCGACGTCGAATCCCCTTCTGACAGCGAAGAAGAGGAGATTCACCGACTTCAGTCAGAATGCGATCAGCGAAACTGGTGTCATCATAAGTTGGGGTACCAGTGTGCCAGCGGCGGAGGAAATCACCCGCGTTCCAAATGCAAGTTCCTGGATGCTGTTTGCCGAAATTGCGAGAAGCGGGGGCATATCGCTAAAGTATGCCGCAATAAAAAAAACTTCAGCCCCCGGTGTCGAGGCAACAGCCCGAGAAGACAAGATGTCACCCCCACCAAAAACCGGGACTGCCCGACTGACAGCTGGTGGAGCCGGGACAGCCAAAACAAAAGATTCAACGAGGCACTGCAAAGAGAAGAAGCACACCAAACAGTTATCATCACCCATTCTTCACCAATAGATGCACGGAAGGTACGCATCGAGGTCGGTATCGAAGACCAACCATGCACCATGGAGGTAGATTCTGGCTCCTACCTCTCCATGGTCCCCTGGCGCACTATAAAGCGTCTAATACCCAGCATACACTGCCAGGAACTAAGTGACCAGAAATTGATCCTGAGGGACTACCAAGGGAACCGCATCCCAGTGGCTGGCATCGGGCATTTCAAGATCACCTTCAAAAACCGCACCAATATTCTACCATTTACAATTGTGGAAAAAGACCGCCCCAGCCTACTCAGATTACAATGGTTCTCGCCGCTAGGGATCGAGATGGCAGGCATCAATCACACAGACGAAGAAGATTGGGAGGTGATGCTTGTACGAGATTTCCAAGAGGTCTTCGATGACACTTTAGGCAAGTACAAGGGGTCCCCAATCTCCTTCAATCTTAGCCCAGGCATCGCTCCCATCCGCCTCAAGCCGTGCCGAGTGCCATTTGCACTCAAGCCTAAGATAGATGAGCAATTAAATAAGCTCATCGCGCAAGGGGTATTAGAACCTATCAACCATGCCCATTGGGAAACACCCACTGTCACCCCCATCAAACCAGATGACTACAAGGCCACCCTGTACCATGCCCTGCAGCAGAGTGCCTACCCTGTTCCACTAGTCCAGCATCTCCTACACTCACTTGGGGGTGACAGAATCTTTGCGAAGCTCACCCTGGCACAAGCCTATCAACAACTGCCGGTCGATGCTGAAACCGCCGAGGCACAAATGATCGTGACACATCGAGGGGCATTTAAATGCAACCGACTCCAATTTGGAGTCAGCATCGCACCTGGGGTTTTCCAAAGCCTAATGGAAAGACTGCTGCAGGGAATTAAAGGAGTTGTACCCTATTTCGACGACGTGCTAGTAGCAGCCCCCAATAAGAAACAATTGGAGAAATGGCTAAGAGCGATCTTACAAAAATTTAAAGACTCCGGCCTCAAAGTAAAAAAAGAGAAGTGCCAGCTATGTACTGAAAGGGTTGAATTCCTGGAGTACCTCCTAGACAAACATGGAATTCACCCTACTGACAAAAAATTAAAAGCCATCAAGGAAGCCCCCAGACCAAAAAATAAAACAGAACTCTAAGCATTCCTTGGACTCATTAATTTCTATAATGTTTTCCTACCCCAGAAGGCGACTGTCACGGAACCCTTGCATAGGCTCCTGGATAAAGCGGCACCCTGGATCTGGGGAAGGCGAGTGGAACACGCTTTCCAGCAAATAAAAAACTTTTTAACTTCCGATGCAGTCCTTATTCATTATAATGAAACCCTGCTGCTGACTGTCACGTGCGACGCATCACTCTTTGGTGTTGGACCAATCCTAAGCCACACTTTGCCAATTGGGGAAGAGGCTCCCATCGCATTCTTCTCAAGAACCCTATCCAAGCCAGAGAGGAACTACAGCCAGCTAGACAAAGAAGCCCTAGCCATCGTCTCTGCAGTGAAAAGATTCCACGAATACATTTATGGTAGGACCTTTTCAATTATTATGGACCACAAACCCCTACTAGGCATTTTGGCTGGGAACAAAGCCACTCCAAACATCCTATCACCTAGGATGACGAGATGGTCTGAATTTCTTGCCGCTTATAATTACCATTTAGCACACCAACCTGGCAAGACCATCTCGCATGCTGATGCTTTAAGTCGGTCCCCCCTACCAGATGTGCAAGACGACCCAGCACCCATATTATCAATTTTACAAATAGAAACAGTAACCATGCCACCACTGAATGAGCGCAAGACATTGCCCGCAAAAGTAGAAGGGACAAACGTTTGGTGCAAGTCCTCAGCTGGGTGGAGAGGGGTTGGCCAGAAAGCGGAAAAAAATGAACTCTTTAAACTGTTTAAGAACCGGCAAACTGAACTTTTTTCACAAAGGGAGTGCATTCTTTGGGAAGACTGGGTGGTTATACCAGAAACATTGCAGAAAAAGGTTCTAGACATGCTGCACGATGGGCACCCAGGTATTGTATGAATGAAAGCTCTGGCCAGAAGCTACGCTTGGTGGCCAGGCATTGACAAACAAATAGAAACCTGGGTCGCCACTTGCCAAGAGACTTGCTCGACTCCCTCTGCAGCTCCACCGCTAGAATGGGAAACCCCCAGAGGCCCCTGGTCGTGAATCCATATTGACTTCGCAGGGCCAACCAAAGGACATAACTTTTTAATCACTGTTGATGCTTACTCAAATTGGCTCGAAGTAAGCGAAATGAAAACAACCACCACAGAAGCCATTATCAAAAAATTAAATAAACATGGTCTGCCAGATGTGATAGTATCTGACAATGGACCTCAATTTACCGCACTGGCGTTTGAGCAATACTTGGCAGACCGTCGCATCCGACATGCACTGACATCGCCCACTTACCCGGTGGCAAACAGGCGAGCTGAACGCATGGTTCAGTTCACAAAAAAAACCATCCAAAAAATTGAACATGGCAACATCCATGAAAAAATCAACAAAATGCTCCTAATACAACATATCACACCCAACACCACCACGAACAAATGCCCAGCAGAATTACTCACGGCCGAAGACTCCGGTCACCTCTAGACCGTTTGCACCCTACTTACACTCCAGAGAAACCCCCTGGATCTACTAGCAGACACCGGGCTTTCAATGTGGGAGACACTGTTTTCACTAAAAACTTTACCGGGATCCCCTATGGCTACCCACAAAGATCACCCAAGTCACCGGCTCCCAGTCCTACTGACTCGAGACCACCGACGGGAGGAGCTGGAAATGGTACATTGACCAGCTAGGGTCTAGGCTGGCCACTTTTCACCTCACAGACTCTAACCAAGGAATCGGGGGGGGGGGACCCCAAGCTCAGGAAAAGAACCAGCATCTGCGCAAGCAGAACACCCCCCACACATATTAAATAAAAATCAAACATTAAACCAGAATACTTACCTACAAGCAGGGAACGAGGCAGACAGGTGCTTCACCTGGAAGTAGCAGCTGGACAAGCTCAACCAGCCCAGAGAATCCAGGTGGGAGCGACAGAGCGAACAACTCAACCAACCCGGATACACCAGGTGGGAGTTGCAGCTATAGGCCTGGCTCACCCTTCCAGGCGGTTCCATCGAGAAGCTTGAGAGTGACGCGGAGCCCGTCTGAACCTGACGATGACCAGAGACATTATGAACTGCGCAAGTCAAGTAGACAGGTCCGAAGACCCACCTACTTGCTTCACTACGTTACCCCGCCCCTTGGAAGGAACCAAGAGGGGAGGGGTGTTCCATATTAGCAGGCTTAAAACCCTGCATTCCTATAGGTCCGGAAAAGCCGGATCGTGATTGGATGGCTTGAACGTTCCTGATTGGCTCATAGAGGGTTTGCCGCGATTGGCTGAAACCAAACGCGGCAAACTTGAAGAGTTGTCATTGGCTGCCTAGCCACGGCCAGCTCTATATGAAGAGCTGCCGCACGCTGGGTATTTTCATCTCAGAATCTATCTGTTTAATAAAGAGCTGTTGTTCACTACTCAAGCCTCAACCATTCATGGGACCCACCAACTGTACTTAACAGTTTTGGTAGAGTTTCTCTGAACCACAAGCTGTACGTTAATGAGCTGTGTTTTTGAAACCCCGAAGGAAGCCTGTGACATGATGGAGATATATGTGTATGTATGTATATGTGTGCATCAGTCTCAAATTGGCAGGATCCCTGCATGTGGAGGGGCCTAATCTCCTTTTCCAGCACAACTTGACATTCCCTTTGGAACTATTTAAACATTTGGTTGGCTTCTGCTAATATGATGTGGAAGTGTTAAATCTTTAAAAAGGAGAGAAGGAGTGGGAGATTATCATAAAGCGGTGCCAAGATTGGTGGGAGAGAAGAAAAAGGAGAAAACAGTGACTGAACAACTGAAGTTCCAAGACCAGTTTAAAACAGTGCAAGTTCTATGAACTCTGAGGAGCCAGTTCGGTCTAGTGGTTAAGGCATCAGGCTAAAAACCAGGAGTCTGGAAGTTCTAGTCCTGTCATAGGTACAAAGTCAGCTGGGTGACCTTGGGACGGAGTCCAGTGGTGGGATTCAAAAATGTTTACCACTGGTTCAGTGGTTGTCACTTGGTAGGTGTGGCAGGGGAAGAATACTGCAAAATCCCCATTCCCTCCCCACCCCACTAACCTGCTTTCCAGCTCCATTCTCCTGTGCTGGGCAACAAATGATGACCCAACCAATCAGCTGGGACTCAGAAGGCAGAGAATAGATGGGGGCGGGGCCACTCAGAGGTGGGATTTGCCAGTTCTCTGAACTACTCAAAATTTCCACTACCGGTTCTCCAGAACCGGTCAGAACCTGCTGAATACCACTTCTGGGATGGATCCTCTCTCAGCCCTAAGAAGGAGACAAGGGAATTAATTTGCCAAGCAACTGCAGGGATTTGTGTCCAGGAAGTCCCATTGAAGTAGAACTGCTTAACTCATTCTTTGCATCTGTCTTCACGCAAAAAAAAAAAAAAAAAAAAAACTATAGCTCAACCCAACAAAAATCTAACTGTAAAAGACAGACCAGAAATAAAAGTTAAAATAAGCAAAAAAAATAGTAAGAGAATACCTGTCTGATCTTGATGAAAACAAATCACCGAGGCCTGATGGATTACATCCCAGAGCTTTAAAGGAGCTGGCAGAAGTCATCTCAGAACCACTGCACCATATCTTTCAAAAATCCTGGAGTACCGGGGAACTACCAGAGGACTGGAAAAGAGCTGATGTGGTTCCCATCTTCAAAAAAAGGGGAAAAAAACAGACCCAGGAAACTATAGATCAATTAGCCTAACATCAATACCCGTGAAGATACTGGAAAATATAATAAAAAAACAGATCTGCCAACATCTAGAAACAAGTAAAGTAATAACTAGCAGTCAGCACGGGTTTGTTAAAAATAGATTATGCCAAACCAATCTTATTTCATTCTTCAACACAGTGACTAAATTAGTAGACCAGCAAAATATTGGACATAATATATTTAGATTTCAGCAAGGCATTCGACAAAGTAGACCACAACCTACTTCTTAGTAAGCTAGAAAAAAGTGGAATAGATAGCACCACCACTAGATGGATTTGCAACTGACTGGCAAACCGTACTCAATGAGTAATCCTTCATGGGTCTAAGTCTACATGGAGGGAAGTAAGCAGTGGGGTGCCACAAGGTTCCATCTTAGGCCCAGTACTCTTCAATATCTTCATTAACAACTTAGATGAGGGAATAGAAGGGGAACTTACCAAATTTGCAGATGATATTAAGCTAGCAGGAATAGCTACCACCCAAGAAGATAGTCTCAAGATCCAGATGGATCTTGACAGACTAGAACACTATTCCATATAATAAAATTCAATGTAGAGAAAAGTAAAGTCCTACACTTAGGCAAGAAAACCAAAAGTACACATATAGATTGGGTGAAACCAGGCTCAATAACAGTAACTGTGAGAGGGATCTTGGAGTCTTAGTAGACAACCAGCTAAATATGAGCCAGCAGTGTGCAGCAGCCACCAAAAAAGCTAATGCAATCCTAAATTGTATTAACAGCGGGATATAGTCATGATCAAGGGAAGTACTAATACCACTCTATAAAGCCTTAGTAAGACCACACCTAGAGTATTGCATCCAGTTTTGGTCACCACATTATAAAAAAGATGTTGAGACTCTAGAAATAGTACAGAGAAGAGGAACCAAGATGATTAGGGGACTGGAGGCTAAAACATACAATGAATGGTTGCAGGAAGTGGGCTTGGCTAGTCTAGTAAAGAGAAGGACGAGGGGAGACAGCATTCTTCCAATATTTGAGGGGCTGCCACAGGGAGGACAGGGTCAAGCTATTTTCTAAAGTGCCTGTAGGCCAGACAAGGAATAATGAATGGAAATTGGACAAGGAGAGATTTAACCTGGAAACAAGGAGAAACTTTCTGACAGCGACAACAATCAACCAGTGGAACAGAAGTTGCCCTCGGAAGTTGTGGGAGCTTCATCACTTGAGATTTTCAAGAGGAGATTGGACTGCCATTTGTCAGAAATGGTGTAGGGTCTCCCGCTTGGGCGCGGTGTGTATGTGGACTAGATGACCTACAAGGTCCCTTCCAACTCTGATTATCTGTTAAGTAGGAAAGTCTCTTTAATTCCTACAGCACTTTGTCCATGTTCTCCATCCTTCTCCTTGCCATACAAAGGATGCTGTAGGAGCCAAGGACTTCCTTCTCATGACTTGGGGGGTGGGAGTGGTGGTGGAATTTTTTCTACCATCAAAATGATGTTGTTTACTCTTTCCTTTCACAACAAAAAAGAGATTCAGAGCTGCATTGCTTACCTCAATTAGAGGCTTATATAGCATTATTATTTTAACTTGTCAGAATTTTAGGTGGTCACAAAATGCACATGAAACATGAGTCAGGCGGGTAAGGTCTCTAAAAAAAAGGAATAAAAAAGGAAAATTAAGTTTTGAGTTGTATCATTGTTTCTAAATGATCAGAAAGAATACAGTAATTCTACTGGGTATTGCTCAGCCCCTACTTATTGCAGGATCTATTGGCAGGGCATATAATTTAAAAGAACACTTTTTGCAAAGGTTGTCCA
Source organism: Hydrophis major (assembly GCA_033807585.1). Classification (NCBI taxonomy): domain Eukaryota; kingdom Metazoa; phylum Chordata; class Lepidosauria; order Squamata; family Elapidae; genus Hydrophis; species Hydrophis major. The sequence goes on along the minus strand of CM066343.1, from coordinate 23,015,424 downwards.
GTAACAATTGGCTGCCTCCATCCAGATGAAATCTTCTAACAACCCTAGTTTGCCCAACATGGGTACTCTGATTTGGGTGAAATAGGACTCAAAATGTGAGGATTACACAAGCAGCACCTGTTTTGTTAAGCACCTGCAACCAAGAGTGTCTTTTCCTTATATGGCATGGCAACACTTGTCTAGGAAAAGAGGCAGCTGTTTTAATAGATTCCTGACAGTTTCTATGTGTGCATCTATACATCTTCCAAATCACATTTTGCCCTTTGAGTCTTAGCCATCCTGCCACAATTTTCTTCTTCCAGCCCAATCCTTAGAGAAACAGAGAAGCTTTAAATCCTACTGTCAAAAGGCCAGCAATGAAGCATTATTTTTTTAAAAAAGCAATCATCTAGAAAACAGAATCCATATCTTGTACAGTTTTGCAAGTGCAAAAATTTTGAAAAATATCCTTATTAAAGCAGTGAAACCAAATTGCTAGAGATAGAAAGGACTACTTTGGGAAAAGAAAAAGAAAAAAAGAAAGATGGTGTTCTGTCCTTAATTAGCATTCTTGAGATCCCCGCGCTTTGATTGGCCAAAGCGCGGGGCTCTCCGATTGGTCAGGCGAGCCGCGCCGATTGGCTCGCTGAGAATCTCCCGCAATTGGTCCATTCGGATCGCGGGAGATTCAAAGCGGTGCCATTGGCCGCGGCCGCCGCGACTAAAGGAATAAAAGCCGCGGGCTTTTTCCTTTACGCCAGTTCGGTTCCAACTTTCAATAAAAGAGCTTGAATTGAAGTCAGCGACTCCTGGCATCATTTCACGGACACAACACTGGTGACGAAGGTGGGATCCAGACCCTGAACCGAACCACGTGTCCAACGGAAGCCAGACGAACCACCACGAAGGCGAAAATCGCACCACCCGCACCCTTCAACCCCGCCACCGAGGACTGGGAATCGTACTCCGACCGATTCTGCATGTTCCTCGAGTGCAGCGACCTGAAGGACGCCACCGGCCCCATGAAGCGCGCCGTCTTCCTGACCCACTGCGGGACCGAGGTCTTCAAGATGGCCAAGACACTTGCCAAACCCGCCGATGCGACCGCGATGGGCTGGGACGTCCTCGAGCCAATACTTCGGCGGCACTACGCTCCAGAGGTACCCATCCTGATCCGACGCAACGAATTCTACCGTCGGGACCAGAGGTCGGGTGAGAGTTTCAGCGACTTCGTCGCCGAGCTGCGGCGCCTAGGGGGGCTCTGCGAATTCGACAACCTGAACGACGCCCTGCGAGACCGAATCATGCTCGGTTTGTGGGACCCCGTCCTCCAGAGCCGGCTGATGGCCAAGGGCAACATCAGCCTAGCAGACACCCTCACCGCAGCCGCAGCCGCCGAAGCAACCCAAACTTCCGCCGACCGCCTGCGCAGACCGAACACTGGGGACCGCAGCGGAAACAACACCCGGCGAGGTTGACCGAGGCCCAACCCGAGACGACCACCCACCAGGGCGACTTCCACTCGGCATCGGGCACTTCAGACGAGGAGGAGGATGTCCATCGCCTCCAGACAGGCCGCGACCCACGGAACCGGCGGGGTCGTAAGTCAAGGACCAACTGTGCCGGTTGCGGCGGCAACCACCCCAGGTCGGAATGCCGGTTTTTTGAATCGATCTGCCGGCATTGCGACACATTGCCCGTGTCTGCCGCCTAAAGAAGAATCGCAGCCCGGCACGATGGGACCAGAGCGACCAGAGGAGAGAAAGCACACCACCCCGGACCAGATATCGCCCCTCGGACAACAGATGGGACCGGAACGGACGATCCTCGCGAGGCAGCGATAACCGGCAAAGAGAGGAGACCCATCAGACAGTCACCATCGGCCACGCCATAACCAATGATGCCCGGAAGGTCCACGTGGAGGTAGGCATCGAGGGCCAGCCATGCAAAATGGAGGTGGACTCCGGGTCCTACCTCTTCATGATTGCATGGCACGAAATAAAGCGCTTGGTGCTTACCCTCCAAAGGAGGAACATAGACAGCCAGAGACTCATTGTAAAGGACTACCAGGGAAACTGCATCCCGGTAGTCGGAACCAAACACTTCAACATCACCTACAAAGGGCACACCAAAAGACTTCCCCTGACAATCGTCGACTGCGACCGCCCAAGCCTACTGGGACTACAATGGTTCGCCCCGCTCGACATCGCACTCACGGGAATCGACCACGTCACCGACGACAGCTGGGAGCAGCAACTGGCCCGGGAATTCCAAGAGGTCTTCGATGGAAACCTAGGCAAGTACCGAGGGCCCCTTATATCTTTCAACCTAGACCCAAACATCCCCCCAAAACGCCTGAAACCAAGGCGGGTGCCATTCGCACTAAAACCCAAGATAGACGAGCAAATTGACAAGCTCGTCAAGCAAGGGGTCCTACAGCCCATAGATCACGCCCGGTGGGAGACCCCCATAGTCACCCCGATCAAGCCCGATGGGTCGGTGAGGATCTGTGGGGACTATAAGGCCACCCTAAATGGCGCGCTACAACAAAGCGCCTACCCCGTCCCAGTAGTGCAACACCTACTGCACTCACTGGGAGGGGGCAAGGTTTTCGCCAAGCTCGACCTCGCCCAAGCCTACCAACAGTTGCCAGTCGACGAGCAAACGGCAGAAGCGCAAACCATAGTCACCCACCGGGGGGCATTCAAATGCAACCGACTCCAATTCGGAGTCAGTGTGGCACCGGGCATATTCCAAAGCCTAATGGAAAGACTATTGCAAGGCATCAAGGGGGTGGTACCTTACTTTGACGACGTCCTAGTGTCGGCAGCCAACCAAGCCGAACTAGAGGGTCGCCTAAGGGAGGTCCTAACCAAATTTAAAGAGACCGGGCTGAAAGTCAAGAGGGAGAAATGTCAGCTATGCATGGAACAAGTAGAATTCCTAGGATACCTCCTAGACCGTCACGGCATTCACCCCACCAACAAAAAAATCAAGGCCATCAAAGAAGCCCCCACACCCTAGTCAAAGACGGAACTACAGGCGTTCCTGGGGCTACTGAACTTTTACAATGTTTCCTGCCCCAAAAGGCGACGGCGGCGGAGCCCTTGCATAGGCTCCTGGACAAGGCGGCGACCTGGACTTGGGGGAAACGCAAGCAAGCCGCCTTCCAAAGAACAAAGGACCTCCTCACTTCGGACGCCGTCCTCATACAATATAACGAGACCCTACCTCTGGCCATCACATGCGACGCATCACCCTTCGGCATCGGCGCTGTCCTCAGCCATACCCTCCCCGACGGAAAAGAAGCGCCCATCGCGTTCTTTTCGAGGACCCTCACCAAACTGGAGCGGAACTATAGCCAGCTGGACAAAGAGGCTCTGGCTATCGTTGCCGCCGTAAAACGATTCCATGAGTATCTCTACGGCCGGACTTTCACCATCATAACCGACCACAAGCCGCTGCTGGGAATCCTTGCAGGAAACCGGGCCACCCCGAACATTCTGTCTCCCCGAATGACAAGGTGGTCCGAGTTCCTGGCAGCCTACAACTACGGACTCATACACAGACCAGGTAAGACGATCTCCCATGCAGACGCCTTAAGCTGCTCGCCGCTACCGGAACCTGACACCAACCCAGCACCCACGACGACCACCCTCAGCATAGAGACTCTACCCAACCTGCCCATAACTGCATCAGACATTGCCCGAGAGACTAATAAAGACAAACGTCTGGCGCGGGTGTTGCATTGGGTGGAGAAAGGGTGGCCGGAAAGGGACAACGACGAGTCCGTCAAAACGTTCCGAAACCGCCAAACGGAACTCTCTTTATTAAAAGGGTGCATACTATGGGGGGATAGGGTGGTCATTCCAGAAAAGCTACAAGGGAAGGTCCTGGAACTGCTACACGAGGGCCATCCTGGCATTGTTAGGACTAAAGCCCTGGCCAGAAGTTACGCTTGGTGGCCAGGGATGGACAAACAAATAGAGGCCTGGGTAGCTAGGTGCCAACGATGCCAGGAAACTAGGCCAAGCCCACCCACAGCACCCGTCATAGAGTGGGAAACCCCAAGGGGACCATGGTCTAGGATTCACATAGACTTCGCCGGGCCCACAAAAGGACACACCTTCCTCATAACAGTTGACGCTTACTCCAACTGGCTGGAGGTAAGCAACATGAAGGCGACAACCACAGAGGCCGTGATCAAGGAACTCTGCAAACTCTTTGCAACACACGGCCTCCCAGACGTCGTCGTCTCCGACAACGGGCCCCAATTCACCTCGCTGGAATTTGAAAAATTCCTAGCGGAAAGGGGCATCCGCCACGCGCTGACAGCACCGGTTCACCCGGCGGCGAACGGTAGGGCGGAACGGATGGTCCAATTCACTAAGAAGACCATCCGGAAAATAGACCATGGGGAGATCCAGGAGAAAATAAACAAACTACTCTTCACCCAACACATAACCCCAAATACCACAATGAATAAGAGCCCAGCCGAACTATTAATGGGCAGGAAACTAAGGTCCCCACTCGACAGGTTACACCCCACGTATAACCCGGAGAAGCCCCCAGACTCAAACAGCAAACACCGAACCTTCGCACCCGGCGACCCCGTATACGCAAGAAACCTGACGGGAGACCCACTATGGATACCAGCCGTCATCACACAAACAACAGGCCCACACTCGTACCGGCTACAAACAGCAGACGGACAAGCGTGGAAATGCCACATCGACCAACTAAGGTCGAGGACTACCAACCAACAAACCAACGACGCACAAACAGGTGAAACCAACCCCCACAACACAAACCAAGGGGGGAGGGAATACCCAAGGGACCAAAACCAAAGAAGAATAAACCAGCCGTACTTACCGGAAAGCAGCCATCACGACCTCTCGCCAGGAAGAGACAGCCAGGCCAGCTCGACCGACCTGGAAAGACTGAGCGGGAGCGGCGAAACCCGCAGCTCAACCAACCCGGGAGGCCCAGGAGGGAGCTATGGAGAGCGGCCTGGCCCGATCGACCAGCCGGTTCCCACGACGGCAGCAGGAGCAGCAGAGATCCCAACCGAACCGGCCGGGATCCAGCCTACAACTGAGCTGCGCAGGTCCAGTAGGCTCAGACGGAGCCCGCCTACCTACGTGACTACATGACGTAAGGACTGAACCAAGAGGGGAGGGGTGTTCTGTCCTTAATTAGCATTCTTGAGATCCCCACGCTTTGATTGGCCAAAGCGCGGGGCTCTCCGATTGGTCAGGCGAGCCGCACCGATTGGCTCGCTGAGAATCTCCTGCGATTGGTCCATTCGGATCGCGGGAGATTCAAAGTGGTGCCATTGGCCGCGGCCACCATGGCTAAAGGAATAAAAGCCGCGAGCTTTTTCCTTTCGCCAGTTCGGTTCCAACTTTCAATAAAAGAGCATGAATTGAAGTCACCGACTCCTGGCATCATTTCGCGGACACAACAGATTGGTATTTAACTCTCTCTCTCTCTCTCTCTCTCTCTCTCTCTCTCTCTCTCTCTCTCTCTCTCACACACACACACACACACACATGCACACACACACACAAGATCCACACAGATAAAAAATCAAGGAAATGAAAAGATTTACACTACAGGCACTTCTCGATTTACACCTCTTATTTTAATGATGGTTTGAAGCTACAATGGCCTTAGAAAAAGTGACTTACAACCTGTCCTGTGAGCTATGGTCCTCGTACCACCCCTGCTGTCATAGGATTGCAAAATGAATGCTTAACAACCTAGCTTATATTTACAATGGTTGCAGCATCTTGCAGTCACATGACCATGATCTGCTACTTTCTCAACTACCTTCCGACAAGCAAAGTCAGTTGAGAAAGCTGGATTTGCTCAACAACGGCACGATTCACTAACAGCCACTGTAAAATGGTCAAAAAAATTGGGTCCAATCCAACTGCCGCAACTTAGGATGGAAAATTTTAGAATTTCTTAGTAAATGAAGCTTGAGCTAAGATACCTCTGTGCCAATGTCTCCTGGGCACAACAATCATCCATCATCTTCCAAAGCTGGGAAAAAATGGGAAGAGAGGGTCAACCTATTCCCCAAAGCACCAGAAGGAAAGATAAGAAGCAATGATTGGAAACTAACCAAGCAGAGAATCAATCCAGAACTAAGGAGAAATTTCCTGACAGGGAGGATAATTAATTAATAGAATGGTTTGCCTCCAGAAATTGTGGCTGCTTCATCACCATTTTCAAGAAGAAACTGGGCAGCCATGTGTCTAGACTAGCATAGGGTCTCTTGCTAGGGTCTCTAGTCCAGAGGGTTGGACTAGAAGGCCTTCAGGGTCCCTTCCAACTCTATGATTCTATGTTCTATGGTGGGAAGCACCATGAAATTTACCTGCCCTAGTTCTGGCAGTCTAACATGGAAGATCTACTTCTTTTTAAGGACCCCAAAATGTTATGGACTAAGCCAACGCAGCGATACAACCCTGAACAGCTTTACTTTACAGCAGGCTTGTAATCGGGCACTTCTCATTGGCCCGCAAATAGCGAGTCGTGATTGGTCGTTTTTGGCCAGTCTGATTGGCTGTTAATGGGCTCCTCTGATTGGATGCTTGTGAAAGCAGTAAACTCAAACCATTGGTTGTTTTGACAGCAGCCAGCTCTATAAAAGAGCTGCTGCCGCCCAAGTATTTGCTCTGTTCTTATTTTACAATAAAGAGTTGAAGTCACCGTTCGATGTCTCGTCTCCGTTCCTTGTGCCCATGCTCAGGACTTAACACTGGCGACGAGGATGGGACGCGGAGACGATAGAGCTGACTAAGTACACATCGAACAAGACAGAGCACATGGCTGAAGAGCGCATGCAACAAATGGCAAGATGACCAGTGGCGCCATACCACCCGCTCCATTCGACCCAGCAACTGAAGACTGGGACTCGTATATAGATCGCTTCCAGATGTTCCTGGAGACCAACAATTTAAAAGATGCTACGCCTGGCAAGAAACGAGCGGTGTTCCTGACTCATTGAGGCCTCACCGTTTTCAAAATGGCTAAAGCACTGGCAAAACCGGCGGAAGTGAAGATCGTGGATTGGGATACCCTCGCCCCAATCCTACACTGATACGAAGACATGAGTTTTACCAGAGGGACCAACGGAAGGATGAGAGCATTGGGAATTTCGTAGCCGACCTCCGGAACCTAGGAGGCCATTGTGGTTTTGCAAACCTCGAGGAAGCCCTAAGAGACCATATAGTTCTGGGACTAAATGCACCACACATGCAGAGTAAACTGATGGCGAAAGGAGACATCAGCCTTACAGATGTCATCGCCGACACTACTGCCGCAGAAGCAACCAGGAAGTCAGCCACTCGAATGCGCTGAGCGAAGGCACCGCTTTGCCAACTCGCTAACGATAGCCTACTCGCCGCTGAGAAGCACGCTACCACCACCCACCACGAAGACCTTGAGTCATCCTCAGACAGTGAGAAAGAGGAGGTCAACCGGCTCTGCTCAGAATGAGAGCAAAGGAACCAGAGACGTCCGCGTCAATGTGCTGGTTGCGGGACAAACCACCCGCGATCGGACTGCAAATTCCTCGACGCACTCTGCCGTACTTGCGGAAAAAGAGGTCACATCGCAAAAGTCTGAAGAAGCAAGTGAGAGTCCAGTCCCAGCTGAAGGGAGAACAACCTCCGTTGGGAGACAGGTAAACCTCCTGAGAATCAGGACCGTCTGAACCACCAATGGAACAACCACTACTACTACAGAAATCGAGCACCTGCCTCTTCAACGAGACGAGAAGAGGCCCACCAAACCATTATTATCGGCCACGCTTCATCGTTCGATGCAAGAAAGATCTGCATAAGGGTTACTATTGAGAATCGACCGTGCATGATGGAAGTCGATTCGGGATCATTCCTATCGATGGTATCCTGGAAAATCCCCAAACACCTGATCCCTGCCATCTGCCGCCAGGACCTCAGCACTCAACGAGTCATCCTAAAAGACTACCAGGGAAACAGAATTCCAGTTGTCGGTTCCAGCCATGTGCAAGTATCCTTCAAGGACCGCACAGCGACGCTTCCCCTAACTGTCGTCGATCGTGACCAACCCAGTTTGTTAGGGTTACAGTGGTTCGCCCCACTCGGGATTGAACTAGCCGGCATACACCAAACCAGAAGCAATGACTGGGAAGAGGTTCTCATCCAGGAATTCCAGGACATGTTCACAGGAACTTTAGGCAAGTACAAGGGGACCCCTATATCATTTAATCTCAGCCTCGATGTAGCTCCCATTCGGCTTAAGCCTCATCGGGTGCCTTTTGGCCGAAAGCCGAAGATCGACGAGCAGCTAGATAAACTGATAGCCCAGGGCGTGTTGGAACCACAATCAAAAACGCCCCAAGACCTAGGAATAAGACAGACCTCCAAGCTTTCTGGGACTCATTAACTTTTATAACATCTTCTTGCCCCAGAAGGCGACCGTAGCCGAGCCCCTACATAGACTTCTCAATAAAAAGGCTTCCTGGGTCTGGGGACGGCGTGAAGAAAGGGCATTCCAACAAGTAAAAGACCTCTTAACCTCCGATGCTGTATTAATGCAATACAATGAGACTCTACCCTTAACGGTTACCTGTGACGCCTCACCATTCAGAGTGGGAGCCATTTTAAGCCATGTCCTATCAAATGGGAATGAGGCACCTATTGTGTTCTTTTTGAGAACTTTGTCTAAGACCGAAAGGAACTATAATCAACTTGATAAAGAGGCTCTTGCTATTGTATCTGCAATTAAACATTTCCATGAATATGTGTATGGGAGACCCTTTACCATAATTACAGACCACAAGCCGCTACTTGGGATTTTGGTGGGAAACAAACCAACTCCCAATATCTTATCACCAAGAATGACACGTTGGTCAGAATTTTTAGCTGCCTACGATTACCGATTGCAACACCACCCGGGGAAAACCATTCCCCACGCTTTGAGCCACTCTCCACTACCAGACATCATAGAAGACCCAGCTCCAACCTTAGCCGTATTGCAAATCGAAACCCTCAAATCGCCGCTGCTGACCACTCAAGACATTGCCTTAGAAACAAAAAAGGACCCTGTTTTGGCACAAGTCCTCAGCTGGGTGGAACGGGGTTGGCCGGTCAGCGCAACCAATGACATGTTCAAGCCATTTAGGAATTGTCAAACAGAGCTATTCTCCCCAAAAGGCTGCATAGTGTGGGGAGACAGAGTCATAATCCCGGAGAAATTGCAACATAGGGTATTAAAAATGTTGCACGATGGACATCCAGGCATCATGCGGATGAAGGCATTAGCTAGGAGTTACGCATGGTGGCCTGGGTTAGACAAACAAATAGAGACCTGGGTAGCAAAGTGCAGCAAATGCCAGGAGACTCGGTTCACTCCTCCAAAAACTCCCCCAACTCAGTGGGAAACGCCTCGAGGTCCTTGGTCCCGTATCCACATCGATTTTGCGGGACCCACAAGAGGACACACTTTCCTCCTAACAGTGGATGCCTATTCAAATTGGCTCAAAGTCCACAAGATGAAAAGCACCACCACAGAGGCAGTCACTAAAAAGCTGAATAAGCTATTCGCTACCCACGGATTTCCGGATGTCCTGGTCTCCGATAATGGCCCCCAATTCACTGCCCTGGCATTCGAACAGTACTTGGCAGATCGGGGCATCCGCCATGCCTTAACATCACCAGCCCACCCTGCAGCCAATGGTAGGGCTGAGCAAATGGTTCAATTTGTAAAAAAGACCTTGCACAAAATGGACCACAGCGACATTGACGACAAAATAAACTGGATGCTTCTCCTCCAGCACATAACCCCAAACAGTACCACGAACAAAACCCCAGATGAACTCCTGATGGGCTGGAAACTTTGCTCGCATCTCGATCGCCTCCACCCAAACTACACGCCGGAACAACCTCCAGGATCCAGCAGCAAGTGTCGGGCATTCCAGGAAGGTGACCTCGTGTTTGCGAAAAACTTCTCGAGTGACTCATTGTGAGTCCCCGCTACCATAATGCAAATTATGGGACCCCGATCCTATCGCCTGCAAACTGCAGATGGTAAGATGTGGAAACGCCACATAGACCAACTCCGTTCCAGATTAGCACCTAGTCCTATCTCAACCCCGGAATCTCTAGCTGGTGGGGGGAGGATCATTGAGGAGGCCGAAGAAGAAATAACAATCAAAACCCAACAATCTACACAACCAACCATTGAATACTCACCGTCAGAAGGAGAACCGAGCCAGGGAGTGGCTTCACCATGTGACAGCACTGCGATGGAAACAGATCCAGGGAAACTGGAAGACAGCACTGGCGTAAGCAGGGAAAGCAGCCCAGGGCCACAATTTTCACCATCCAACCCAGCTAGCAGCCCACCGGAACCAGAGCCAGGACAGAAACCGGTGGAACAGTGCAGATCAAGCAGACAGGTGAAGCGACCTGCCTATTTATGAGAATACATCACCCCACCCCTCAGATGGAACCTAGGGGGGAGGGGTGCTATGGACTAAGCCAATGCAGCGATACAACCCTAAACAGCTTTACTTTACAGCAGGCTTGTAATCCTGCACTTCTCATTGGCCCGCAAATAGCGAGTCGTGATTGGTTGTTTTTGGCCAGTCTGATTGGCTTTTAACGGGCCCCTCTGATTGGACGCTTGTGAAAGCGGTAAACTCAAACCATTGGCTGTTTTGACAGCAGCCAGCTCTATAAAAGAGCTGCTGCTGCCCAAGTATTTGCTCTGTTCTTATTTTACAATAAAGAGTTGAAGTCACCGTATGATGTCTCGTCTCCGTTCCTTGCGCCCATACTCAGGACTTAACACAAAACAACCACAAAATACTTTTTAAAACCATAGTCTGCAGATAAATAAAATAGGAGTAGCAACATAAAAGTATGGTGTGAAACTGAGATTGACTAGTTCTGTGCTGCTGAAAACTAAAAAAGAAAGGCCCTTTCTCTCTCTTTTCCCTTCTCATCTTTAATGTCAACTTCTTAAAATAGTTCAATGAGACAGTCCATTGCAACATGCACAGTTAAGGATAGGATATGAGTCAGAACAGTTGTCCAGCCAAATAAGAACCATAAATAAGCCCCCCTAGAGCCACATTTTCATATTCAACCTGATTGATGTTCTAAGGCAGGGGTGTCCAATCTTGGCACCTTTAAACCTGTGGACCTCAATTCCCAGAAGTCCAGAACCAGCCTTGCTGCCGACTCCTGACCTATCCTCGCCTTGGTCCCTTGGGTCTTTCAGTGATGTACTCACCACTTTTGTAACTGAATCTATCCACCTCACTAAGGGCTATCTGTTTTTTATCTTCCTTTCTCCCTATTTCAGCATTATAGTCTGTTCAAAAGAGCTAGCTGGATCTTTGCATAATACCCTGTTTTCCCCAAAATAAGATCTACCCCTCAGAATAAGTCTGTGCAGTTGGTGCCCACCCATTTCATCTGATTGCTCATGGTGCCATGGCCACGAGGCACCATGAGAAGTCAGGGGTTGTGGTGGAGCTGTCCCATGCACCCCACACTGCAGTGGTGGGATTCAAATATTTTTACTACCGGTTCTGTGGCTTGGTGGGCATGGGAGGGGAAGGATACTGTAAAATCTCCAGTCAGAGGTGGTATTTGCTGGTTCTCTGAACTACTCAAAATTTCTGCTACCAGTTCTCCAGAACTGGTCAGAACCTGCTGAATATCACCTCTGTCACACTGGCTTTCCTCAGGTCCCCTCAATCAGGCCATCCATGCGCTGACACCTGCCTCACGGTGACATCTGCCTCACCAGCATTTGCAGCAGGAGCCCAAATGGCTGTCGGCACATTCTTCTGCTTGCTCGCAGCTAAAACAGAGCTGGAGGCCGAGCAGTGTGCTGATACTACAGCCATGAGGCAAGGCAGGTGTCAGTGTGTGGGTTGCCTGACTGCATGGATCCTGATGTAAGTCAGTATGGGGCAACTCAACCTGCTGCCTCAGAGTGTTAGCTTTGGCACACTGCATGACCTCCTGCCCCACTGTGAAAAAGCAGAAGAAGCAGGCCTCCTGACATGAGAAAAAAAAAAGATATCCCTCAAAAATAAGCCTGAAAGGTTATTTTTGGGCCCAAAATAAAATAAGATCTTATTTTTGGGGAAACAAGTATGCCCAAAATGTGGTAATCTGAGCCGGCAATGTATGCCTCAAGAGAGAATTGTGGATTGATTTGTTCTATGATCCATTTGGATTCTCCCCTACTATCTACAGTAATCACACTTGGCCAATAAAGAATTCTATTCTATTCTCCAACATGCTATTCTGACAACATGCTTTCTAGTCTGCTTCTTCAAATTTCTCCTCAATAGAAAACCTTTGCCTGCATGATTCTGATCTTTGCAGGTATAGGTATATCCCAGCATCTGACTATTTTTTCAAAGGACATTTTTGCTCCCTTGCCATGTACGAGTCTGTGGTGTATTTCTTGACTGCTGGTTTCTTTCCTCTTGAAAGTTGCTTCTAAAAGGAAGGAATTGCCTAACACTTCAGTGCCTTAATTGTCAGCTCTGAGGCTTACTGCTGTATTTGTTGTTTGATCTCCTTTGTAGTCCCTTTTTCATGATTTTCCTTGTTATTCATTTATTAGAGCTTTCAAATTATCAATATTTGCATTCTCAGTTATTAAAGTAGCATAATCATTATAGCACAGTTTATAAGAGCTGCGGTGGCACAGTGGTGTACTGCAGGGTACTTCTGCTGATTGCCTGCTACCTGCAATTTGGCAGTTCAAATCTCACCAGGCCAGGGTTGACTCAGTCTTCCATCCTTTTGAGATTGGTAAAATGAGAACCCGGATTGTTGGGGGCAATATGCTGATCTTGTAAACTGCTTAGAGAGGGTTGTAAAAGCACTGTGAAATGGTATATAAATTTAAGTGTTATTGCTATTATTGTTCTCCTTCTATTTCTCTTCACTCTCTACAAGTAAAACCGTACTCACCTTCTCCTAATCCAGCCTTTCTTAATACAGATATTAAATACATTAGGGGGAGGTATGAAGCCTGATCTCACTCTTTGCCTACCATTTCTCTATGTTTCATCCAGATTTCTTTTTCTTAGGTATATTTGTGGGAAGCTATTCTGAAAGCCCCATTTTACTAAGGGTTTTCTATAGCTTGTTAAAATCATCACAATCAAAGGCTTTTCTACATTCAACGAAGCACATATTGATTTATTTTTTGGTGTTCTTTGGCTTTCTTAATTATCCACTCTGCATTGACATAATAATCTTGTTCACTGGCCTTTTCTTAAACCATCTTGAACATCTGGCATTTCTCTTTTCCCTAATCTGCAGTAGATAATCCTAAACATTATCCTGCCAGTATTGGAAATTAAGGATATTATGTGATAAATTACACTCTATTAAGTCTTTCTTTGGTATAAATTTTCCAGTATTTTGGCCACCACGTTGTTCTACAGATTTGCTAGCATAATTTATTTAGAACCTGCAATGATTGTTCTTCTGTGGCTTGCTATATTTCTCTAAATATCCCATCAAACCCTGTCGCCTTTTGACTCAGTAATGTTTGGCACCAGGGGAGATATGATAGCAGTCTTTCAATATTTGAGGAGCTGCCACAGAGAGGAGGGGGTCAAGCTATTTTCTAAAGCACCTGGAGGCTAGACAAGGAACGGATGGAAACTGAAGAAGGACCTGGAAATTAAGAGAAACTTTCTGACAATGAGAACAATCAATCAACGGAACAGCTTGCCCTTGGAAGTTGTGGGAGCACCATCACTTGAGACTTTTAAGAAGAGATTGGACTCCCATTTGTCAGAAATGGTGCAGGGTCTCCCACTTGGGCGGGGGATTGGACTAGATGACCTACAAGATCCCTTCCAACTCTGATTATCTGTTATCTGAGCCCTGGTCTAACTTTTTCTATTTCTAGAGACTCTTGTAAATAGGAAATATTTTCTAAGGTATTTTGCATGTTGATGTTCCAACTATATAGAATTTTGTTACACACCTTCCATTTAGATTTGATTTCCTTTGAATCAATTGCTATTTGTCCATTGGATCCTTCAACATGCCACTTTAAAATTGGAGCCTGTTTCTGAGTTTAGAGTTCTGTGTTTGAAGATTTCCCTTATTGTTTCTTGTCTGTTTTCTATCTCTGATCTGTTTATCAGTATCACTGTAATACTGGTGGTCCTCGACTTATCACCATAGCTGAGCTCAACATTTCCATTGGTATGCAAGACAGTTGTTAAGTGACTTTTGCTCCATTTTATGATTCTTTTTGCCACAGTTGTTAAGCCCATCACTGCATTTGTTAATCATATGATCATTAAGTAAATCTCGCTTCCCCTATTGATTTATGATAGAAATTCTGTATACAGCCCTACAGAACAGGCAATGCATAGTTCACATGTTCTTTTTCTACTCTGTAGGGTTATATAGGTTGAAATCATCCTCTGCTACCATAGCAACTTTGCTTGTCGGAAGCTAGCTGGGTAAGTTATCAATGGGGATTATATGACCCCAAGACAATACAACTGTCTTAAATATATGCCAGTTGCCACAGGCCTGACTTCTGACCATGTGACCATTGGGATGTCATGAGAAAACTGCTTATAAATCATTTTTTTCAGTGCCATTGTAACTTTGCTTGATCCCTAAATGAATGGTTGTAAGTCGAGGTGTACCTCTATCACCTCTTAAGTTTTCTAACTGTCCTCTGAAATTCTTTGTAAAGTTCCTTCCTGAGTTCTGGGTTCCTAAACTTCTTTCCTACACTTCTTCTGAGTTCTTGGTTCTGTTTCTCTTATCTTCTTCACAATTTCTACCATTTCTCTTATCCTCTTGGTGATTCCCACGGTTTGCTTTCTTGTTTCTTGGTCTTCAGCAGTCTGCAACTCCACATCCACATGCGAGAATATCGCAGTTCAGTGGTGGTATTTAGCAGGTTCTGACCAGTTTTCGAGGACCAGTAGTGGAAATTTTGAGTAGTTCGGGGGAAGCAGCAAATGCCACCTCTGAGTGGCCCCGCCTCCATCTATTCTCTGTCTCCTGAGTCCCAGCTGATTCACTGGATCTTCTTTTGTTGCTCTGCACAGGAGAATGGAGCTGGAAAGCAGGCTAGTGGGGTGGGGAGGCAATGGGGATTTTGCAGTAACTTCCCCCAGGAGTGGGGAGGAAATGGGGATTTTACAGCATTCTTCCCCTGCCACGCCTACCAAGCCACACCATGCCCACCAAGCCATGTCCACAGAACCGGTAGTAAAAATTTTTTGAATGCCATCACTGTCGCAATTCCTTTGGTTCTCTGTGGGACTTCAAATGAAAATGGTGGACATATGCTCAATATCATATCATAGAAAATGATTCCTTTTGTCTTCCACTTTAGCTTCCAGTGAAACCTGCACATATGATCAGCAAAATTATGACCAGTTCCTCAATCAGCCCTTGGCCACAATTTTGCTATTGTAACTTTGACTTCCATCTTGTAGCAATCATATGGATAATTTGATTTCTGTGTGTTCTGCCTGATGACATCCATGCCTGTAGGTATCATTTCAGTTGACTCTCACCACCTGCTGTACATCATGCTTGGATGTTTCGTGATTTCTGATTAAACTTGACCATCACATTTGTCATCTGCCTTCTGCGTCAGAGGATGAACGTGGATAGCTGTCCTATTAAAGAGCTGACTGCTAAAGGAGTCTAATTGATATTATTGGTCATTAATTGCAATGTATTGCAAAGTACTGTCTTTTCTATATCCTTCCTGTCTGTGGATGTAATACTGTTCCTTCTTTGTTGATCATGCCCAAAGGAGCATGATCTTCTGAAAGGGTCCAACTCCCATCTGTTGAAATTCATTAATGACTAACTTGCCCAAATACAGAAGATTCATTCCATATTTCATTGGGTTAAGCTTTCCTATGCCTATTGATTTATTTCTTTATTTCTCATGAGCCACAGTGGTGCAGTGGTTAGAGTCCAATATTGCAAGCTACTTCTGCAGGCTGCCTGCAATTTGGCAGTTCGAATCTCACCAGGTTGACTCAGCCTTCTGTCCTTCTGAGGTGAGTAAAATGAGGATCCAGGTTGTCGTGTCCGTCGCGGTAAAGAGACCCGGAGTTGGTGACTTGGTTTTTAGCTCTTTTATTGGTCCCCGGAACCGATCTGGCTCCGAGGAAAAAACAGCGGCTTTTTATTCTCAAGCCACGGTGGCCACAGCCAATAGCACCGCTTTGAATCCCATGCAATTCGTTTCCACCAATCGTGGGAGATTCCTAGCGGGCCAATCAGCACGGCTCACTAGACCAATCGGATCACCCCGCGCTTTGGCCAATCAAAGCGCGGGGTTTCAAGAATGTAAATGAATGTACAGAACACAGGTTGTTGGGGACAATAGGCTGACTCTTTAAACTGCTTAAAGAGGGCTGTGAAGCACTGTGAAGCAGTATATAAGTCTAAATCAAAGCGCGGGGTTTCAAGAATGTAAATGAATGTACAGAACACCCCTCCCCTCTTAATTCGGTCCTACGTGACATAGTCCCGTAAGTAGGCGGGGCTCCGTACTTGCCTACTGGACCTGCACAGGTCAGTTGTTGGTTGGCTCCCGGCTGGTTCGGTCGGGTTCTCTGTTCCTCTTGGTTTCGTCGTTGGAACCGTCTGGAAGGCCCTGCCGGGCCGCTTGTCGCAGCTCCCTCCCGGTCTACCTGGGCTGGTTGAGCTGCGGTTTTCGCCACTCCCGCCTGGTCTTTCCGGGCTGGTCGAGCTGGCCTGGCTGCTTCTCCCTGGTGACGTTTCAGGCTGGCTGCTTGCCGGTGAGTATAGTTGGTTTCTATCTCTTGGGTTTTGGTTCTTGGGGTATTCCCTCCCCTCTTGGCTTGTATTAAGGGTTTGCCTGTGTCTGGTTGCATCCCCTGGGGGTTTCCCATTCCAGGATCAGTGCCGCGGGAGGGCTCGGTCTGGTTTCTTGGCAGCGTTGATACCTTGCCACTCAGGCCTCGATTTGCTTATCCATCCCTGGCCACCAAGCGTAACTTCTGGCCAGGGCTTTCGTTCTAACTATGCCTGGGTGCCCTTTGTGTAACAACCCCAATACCTGCCTTTGCAGTTTTTCAGGAATAACAACCTTATCCCCCCATAGTACACACCCTTTTTGTAGTGAGAGTTGTTTGCCGGTTCCGGAATGTTTTGAATGCTTCGTCGTTTTCCTTTTCCGGCCACCCTTTTTCTACCCAATGTAACACCCGCGCCAGACGTTTGTCTTTATTAGTTTCTCGGGCAATGTCTGACGTGGTTATGGGTAGATTGGGCAGAGTCTCTATGCTGAGGGTGCTCGTCGTGGGTGCTGTGTCGGTGTCTACGTCAGGTAGTGGCAAGCGGCTCAACGCGTCTGCGTGTGTGATAGTCTTACCGGGTCGATGTGTGAGCCGGTAGCTGTAGGCGGCAAGGAATTCGGACCACCTTGTCATTCTGGGAGATAAGATGTTCGGGGTGGCCTGGTTCCCTGCCAGGATGCCCAGCAACGGCTTGTGGTCTGTGATGATTGTGAACGTGCAGCCATAGAGGTACTCGTGGAACCTCTTCACTGCTGCGATGATGGCTAGAGCCTCCTTGTCCAGCTGGCTATAGTTCCTCTCTGGTTTGGTGAGTGTCCTCGAGAAGAAAGCGATGGGTGCTTCTCTTCCATCCGGGAGTGTGTGACTGAGGACGGTGCCGACGCCGAAGGGTGAGGCGTCGTATGTGACGGCGAGTGGTAGGGTCTCATTGTATTGGATGAGGACGGCATCCGAGGTGAGCAGGTCCTTGGTTTTCCTGAAGGCTGCTTCCTCGCATTTCCCCAAGTCCAGGTGGCCGCCTTGTCCAAGAGCCTATGCAAAGGCTCCGCCGCGGTCACCTTCTGGGGCAGGAAAACATTGTAAAAATTAAGCAGTCCCAGAAATGCCTGCAGTTCCGTTTTATTCCTGGGCGTGGGGGCCTCCTTAATGGCTCTGATTTTGTTTGCAGTTGGGTGGATGCCGTGTCGGTCTAGGAGGTACCCCAGGAACTCGACCCACTCTGTGTAAAGCTGGCATTTTTCTCTCTTCACTTTTAGCCCGGTTTCCTTGAATTTCGTTAGTACCTCCCTTAGACGACCCTCTAGTTCTAGCTGGTTGGTTGCCGACACCAGCACGTCGTCGAAGTAGGGCACCACCCCCTTAATGCCTTGCAAGAGTCTCTCCATGAGGCTCTGGAAAATTCCAGGCGCCACGCTGACTCCAAACTGGAGTTGGTTACATCGGAAAGCTCCCCGGTGGGTGACTATGGTTTGCGCCTCCGCGGTTTCTGCGTCGACCAGCAGCTGTTGGTATGCTTGGGCCAGGTTGAGTTTCGCAAAAACCTTGCCTCCCCCCAGTGAGTGTAGAAGGTGCTGCACTACTGGGACAGGATAGGCGCTTTGTTGTAAGGTGCAATTTAGGGTGGCCTTATAGTCCCCGCATATTCTCACCGACCCATCGGGCTTGACTGGGGTGACTATTGGGGTCTCCCACCGGGCATGGTCAATTGGTTGTAGGACCCCTTGCTTGACGAGCTTGTCAATTTGCTCGTCAATTTTTGGCCTGAGTGCAAAAGGTACCCACCTTGGTTTTAGGTGTCTTGGGGGAATGTTAGGGTCTAGGCTGAAGGAGATGGGGGGCCCTCGGTACTTGCCTAGGGTGCCGTCGAACACTTCCTGGAAGTCCCGTGCCAGTTGCTGTTCCCAATCGGTCTCGGCGATGTGGTTGATGCTGAGCGACGCGAACCATTGCAACCCCAAAAGGCTGGGTCAGTCTCGATCCACGATCGTCAGGGGAAGCTTTGCAGTGCGGCCCTTGAATGTCACTTTGAATTATCCAGTTCCGACTACTGGGATGCGGTTTCCCTGGTAGTCTTTGATGATGAGTCTCTGGTTCTCCAGTTCCTCCTTGTGGATGGTAGGCACCAAGCGTTTGATCTCTTGCCAGGCGACCATGGAGAGGTAGGACCCGGAGTCCACCTCCATTTTGCATGGCTCGCCTTCGATGCCTACCTTCACGTAGACTTTTCGGGCATCGGTGGTTGATGCGTGGCCGATGATGACCATCTGGTGGGTTTCCTCCTTCCGCCGGTTTTCGCCACCTCGTCGGTTCCGCCCGCTCCGGTCCCATCGGCTGTCGGCTTGGTGATCTCTGGCTCTAGGGGGTGTGCTGCCCTGTCTTCGCTTGCTGTGGTCCCGCCGTCTGGGGCTGTAGGCCTTCCTTAATCGGCAGACGCGGGCGATGTGACCCTTTTTGTTGCAGTGCCGGCAGACTGCATTGAAGAAATGGCATTCGGCTCGAGGGTGGTTGCCTCCGCACCCGGCACATGCGGTGCCCGACTTACGACCCCGCCAATTCCGCTGGTCACGTCCCACCTGGAGCCGGTGGATTTCCTCCTCCTCGTCCGTGGTGTCGGAGGCGGAGTGGAATTCGCCATGGTGGGTGGTGGTCTCGCGGTGACTTGCTTCCGGTAGGGCCTCGGTCGCCCGTCCTGGGTCGGTGGTCACAGTTCGGTTTCCGGCGTCTGGTCTCCGCATGCGGTTCACCGATTTCCGGGTTGCCTCGGCTGCGGTGGCTTTAGCGATGGCGTCGGCAAGGGCGATGTCGCCTTTGGCCATTAGCCAACTCTGTAGGACTGGGTCCCGAAGTCTGAGCACGACGCGGTCCCATGGGGCCTCGTCCATGTTGGAGAATCTGCACATGCCCCCTAGGTTCCGCAGCTCCGCCACAAAATCGCTGATGCTTTTGCCAGGTCTCTGGTCCCTCCGGTAGAAATCATGCCACCTGATGAGGGTGGGCATGGCGGGGGCATAGTGGTTGCGGACCAATGGTTCGAGGTCAGCCCAGTCCATCTCTTTGACGTCAGCAGTTTTCGCTAGGGCTTTCGCCATCTTGAACACTGCGGGCCCGCAGTGCATCAGGAAGACAGCTCGTTTCTTCAGCCCGGTGGCATCCTTTAGGTTGCTGCATTCGAGGAACATGAGGAATCTGTCCGTGTATGATTCCCAGTCCTCGGTAGCGGGATTGAAGGGCGCGGACGGTGCGATGCTGGCCATCTCGTCAGTCTCGCTTCCTCCGGACACGTGTTGGTGGGGAATTAGCTTTGGAATCCCATCCTAATCGCCAGTGTCATGTCCGTCACGGTAAAGAGACCCGGAGTGGGTGACTTGGTTTTTAGCTCTTTTATTGGTCCCCGGAACCGATCTGGCTCCCAGGAAATAACAGCGGCTTTTTATTCTCAAGCCGTGGCGGCCGCGGCCAATGACACCACTTTGAATCTCCTGCGATTTGTTTCCACCAATCGCAGGAGATTCCTAGCGGGCCAATCAGCGCAGCTCGCTAGACCAATCGGATCACCCCGCGCTTTGGCCAATCAAAGCGCGGGGTTTCAAGAATGTAAATGAATGTACAGAACACAGGTTGTTGGGGACAATAGGCTGACTCTTTAAACTGCTTAAAGAGGGCTGTGAAGCACTGTGAAGCAGTATATAAGTCTAAGTGCTATTGTTATTAAATTTGTATGTTCCCCTTTTCACCGAAGTTGACTCTAGGTGGTTTACAGTCACTTGTTAAAAATGCCCATATAAAACATTAAAACAATAAAGTGAGACATTTATCTAAATTATGCAATTAAAATTGACCAAGATGAAGAGGAAGGGAGCAGAATGTGCCAAGGAAAGAGATGGGGTTCTTATCATTAGACTCCTCCACAGTGACACGCCTCCATTTGGGCCCCAGGCCAATTTATAGAGGAGGCTGATAGGGCGAGTGCATTACTCACCTTGGGGAAAACACAATATTCCAGAGGCCAGGAGCCATGGCAGAGAAGGCTCTTCTTCTGGACCCTGCCAGCCGGAATTTCTTGGCCAATGGGGTCCACAGGATCCCCCTTCTGCAGGCACACATGTTTGTACTTCTTGTGGATATGGTGGGACAGTGGTTAGAATGCAGTATTGCAGATTAATTCACTGCTCACTGCCAGGAGTTCGATTCTGATCAGGGCTCAAGCTTTCTTTCCTTCCAAGGTAAGTAAATGAGGACCCAGATTATTGGGGGCAATATGGTGACCCTGTAAACCACTTAGAGAGAGCTGTAAAGCACTATGAATTGGTATATAAGTATTATTGCTATTACATTCCATGTTGTCACTGTGGCTTTATCTTCGCAATTTTGGATTTTGTTTTCCTCCATGGCAACCTTAGCAACTAGATGTCCCAAAGGCTTTAATCTAGCTGTGTCATAAACACCATTACAATTGCCAAAGATCCTCAGCTCTGCCTCTGTAGCATGCTGAGTGCCCTTCACCCAAGAGATCCATTGTCCAGCACAATATCATCAATCACTTACCATGTGGTTGTATTGGTTAAAAAAAATGTCTATCACTACCTTTCTGCCTGCAGTATGAAACAATTCCTTACCATTCTCTCCAAAGTTATTATTTGCACCCCTGATCTGAGAATAGAATAGAATATTCTTTATTGGCCAAATGTGATTGGATACACAAGGGATTTGTCTCCAGTGCATAAGCTCTCAATATATGTACAAACAAGAAAGTAATATAATCATAAGACACCTACAGGATTAGATTGGAGTGCAGATGAGAAGCATAACATTCCATCCTACTACACAGGTAAATATCCTTAGATAAAAGACAGTGCTATGGGAATTAGATGTTCAGCAGAGTGATGGCCTGAGGGAAAAAATGTCTTTGTGCCTAGTTATTTTGGCATGCAATGCCTTATAACGGCATTCTGAGGAGACGAATTGGAACAGCTAATGCCTATGATGTGAGGCATCTTTTGCTACAATATAGATGTTTGTCTGCTTTAATTAAGTACCTGAGATGACCATCACACCACATGTAACCCTACCAGGAGTAAATATATTCCCAAAACTCTTTATTCTTCTCTTCCAGGAACTTCCCCCTCCCCCCTCCACCACTAGATGATGAGGCAGCATAGCAGAGGGTGCTGATGGAGGAGGGGGAATTAAGCAATGATGCTAAGCAAGGAAATAGATCCCAAATCTAAAAAAACCAATACAGAAGTGCAGTCAAGCATCCCCATCAGAGCATTTCAGGTTATGCAAAGTATTTCAAATGGAGGCAAGTATAATTCATGGCTTTCCTTGACGGGTCTATGTCAATTTGCCACGGCCAACTTGCAACAGCCAACTCACCATGGCCAACTCACCATGGCCAACTCGCAACAGCCAACTTGCCATGGCCAACTTGCAACAGCCAACTCGCCACAGCCAACTTGCAACAGCCAACTTGCCATGGCCAACTTGCAACAGCCAACTCGCCACAGCCAACTTGCTGCAGCCAACTTGCTGCAGGACAACTCGCAATGGCCAACTCATTATGAGACAACTTGCTGCAGGATAAGAGTTACACTAATATCAAAGAAATGGTGGAAAAGAATAATTAAAGAACAGATGCAAAAAGAGGTGACAAAATGAAATGTGAATGACAAAAATTAAAATAATAATAATATTTATTTTAAATCATTAAATTGAATTGATACCACCATACTGGGTCTTGTTACAGAACATGACGTAGCATACAGGGAAGAGGTCCAGAAATTATCTACATGGTGCTTCGAAAACAACTTGCACCCAAACTTCAGCAAGACCAAGCAGACTTCCAGAAGAAGAGAGAGGAACCTGCCCATTTTATATCAAGGGCGCTGTGTGGAGACGGTCTCTTCTTTCAAATTCCTGGGAATCCAACTTAGTGAAGATCTCACCTGGAAAATTAATACTGATCCAGGTGGTCAGGAAGGCTCAACAGAGACTCCACTTCCTCAGGGTCTTGCGGAAAAACAAGGTGGAGTAACGACTGTTGACCTCTTTCTACCAGTCTATGATAGAAAGCATCACAGTATTGTATGCTAGCTTGAAGGGACAAAAAGACATTAAAGAGCATATTGAGCACAGCACAAAAAATCATGGGCTGTCCCCTGACCTCACTAAATGAAATTGTTAGGACACATCCTGGTCAACACTTCTTTATTCTCCTATCTCCAGGTAGGAGATACAGAAGCATAGCCAGCCAAACAAATAGGCTGAAAAATAGTTTCTATCCGTTGGGCTGTCAGACTTCTGAATGCAACATAACACCATAACTATTTAGTATGATAGACTTGTAGGGCCAGCATAACGTGCAACATGTTTATACTGGTGCAAAATAATACAATGTAAACTTGTGCACATATATGTATAAGGGTCATGTGTCTGTTAGTATGATCTACTGGGTTAGGGATTTTCTTTCCTTCACTTATGAGCTGATTGAGATGTATTTTGTGTTGGGATAGGGCTGCACTAAGGGAGGCTCATCCAATCTCTTTGTATATATGTTGTGCATTGACAATAAAGGTTTGAATTTGAATGTAAATTATCCTGCAGTGAATTGTCCCACAGCAAATTGGCCATGTTGAGTTGGTTGCATTCTGTTCCTTGAAATCTTCATCACCAAAAAACTACCCCCCACCTCCAAAAAAGCACCACACTTGGATATGCTGGATTCACTTTACCATGTGGTTTGCATAAGGGCCATGTGGTTCACTTTACCACTATCGGAAACATGATTGTAAAACCAAGTCTGGTCACATTGTGCTTCAACATATGACTGCAATGACTTAACTTCTACTGTATATTTCTATAAAAACTTATAAGTATTTTTTTAAAATTCTTTAAAGACATTTGCAATATGTTTAAGGTTCCAGGAATCTCTGAGCTTCAAAACTGTACAACATCCAATTGTTTGCCCAGATTGGACAAAAGACCATATGTAAATCACGAGAAGAGTCCTCCATTCCTCTACTTGTAACAGAATATTTTATGCCACCAGACTTGAAATTTTAGGCTTATGACAACTTAGAACTACGCCAGCTTCAGTCTGATCTAAGTGTAGCACACAAAATTATCCATTGCGATGTCCTACTCATCAGTGACTACTTCAACTTCAACCACAACAATACATGAGCACATAATGGATACAAACTCAAAATAAACTGCACCAAACTCGATTGTAGGAAATACTTCAGCAACAGAGTGGTCAATGTCTGGAATACCCTACCTGACTCTTTGGTTTCTTCCCAAAACCCCAAAAACTTTAACTTTAGACTGTCTGCTGTTAACTTCACCCCATTTCTAAGATGTCTTCAAGGGGCGTGCATAAGCGCACCAACGTGCCTACCGTCCCTATCCTAATATTCCATTTTATTCTTATCCATTTCATGTATTAATTATCATGTTTATACTTATATCTGTTATCTAATACATGTTTGACAAATTAAATAAATAAAAATAAATAAATAAATAAATCCTTTTTAATGTTGAATAGGAACCTGAAAAATCCACATGGGCTTTTGTAGGTGAAGAGAAAAACAGTGAGGAGTGACATTGTGGGCATCACTATGTTATTGTTCAATTCGTGCAACTTAAGTAATTTGCATCATGACATCATGATGCTGATGACATCATAAATGACAATGAAATCTTATCAATGGGGTCTGTACTAGGTCATATTGCTGTCATGTAACGTATCGCAATGTTTTCCCCTTTGTGGAGCTGGGCTGGGTGTGGCCTGCATGTGATGCATCTGTCCGTAGGCTGCCAGTTTGACATCCTTGTACTGTATGCTTATCTTTGCAGTATAATCCTTTTTCACACAGAATCTTTATGAAAGGTGGAGATCCCTCCATCTTTCCCTGCTGTTTCTGAAACATATTTTCCACCTCTTATGTCATGCTCACCTGAATAGGAAGGGTTCCAAAGTAGCTGGAAGTGGTGGTGGTGGGGAAAAATTTAATCTTCCCTCCCTGGGGCACAGTGACCCCTGCTGGGCTTTACCTGCATTACTAGTGAGGCTGCCAGAGAGGTAATGTTAAGAAACCGCAGAACTTAGGAAAAAAAAGTTCTAACAAAGTGCTTCCCAAAACTGAGTAAATTACCCAGAATTTGGTAAAAGTGGGGATGGGGGAAGATTTGGATAACAATACACAAATCCATTACTTATCACTATAGGGACATTTAAACTGACTTGAAGATTGCCACATGTATTAAAATATATTTAAAACAATTCCTAAAGTATTCTTACCATATTAAGATGAAAATCGGTGAAATCATCAATGGTAATCTGTTGAAATGATATAAAGGTCATTCAGTGATATTTTTTTCTATAATATGGATAGTCCTCGAGTTACGACCATTCATTCAACAACTATTTGAAGTTATGACAGCAACAAAAGAACAGTTTTACAACCGGTCTTCAAAGTTCAAAAAGATTCTTGGATAAATGATTTTGAGTAATGAAGGAAAAGATTTGGGAAGCACTGCTTTAAGATATTACTTCAAGATCTGAACTCATTATTGAGAAAACGGGCTTATTATGGCTGTGCACATGGTTTTTTTGATTATCTCACAGTCCCAGAAAGATGGAGAACTGCTTTTATAAGTCACTAGCAGATTTTGCATTGATACTCTGAAAGTCCTTTTGGGAAATTAAAATCAAAACTTTTCGGGATTGACTTTTTCTCCAAAACACAGAACAAAAATTGGTAAAAACTTGCCAAAGAGACAACCTAGAAGTAAGGAGAAATTTTCTGACAGGGAGAGCAATTAACTGATAAAATAGCTTGTCTCCTGGAGTTGTGGGGTGCTCCATCATTGGAAGTTTCCAAAAAAAGACTGGACAACCATTTCACCAGGAATGACA
The DNA here is from genome assembly GCA_033807585.1 of Hydrophis major. Classification (NCBI taxonomy): domain Eukaryota; kingdom Metazoa; phylum Chordata; class Lepidosauria; order Squamata; family Elapidae; genus Hydrophis; species Hydrophis major. The sequence continues at coordinate 22,989,670 of CM066343.1, read as the reverse complement.
TATGGCCTCCTGCTTTCAGTAGAGGGTTGATCAAGACCAACCTTGGCCACTTTGAGCCTGGTGGACTTAGAATTCCCCAGCCTCTGGGAGTTGAAGTCTACCAGGCTTAAAGTGGCCAAGGTTGGAGACTCCTGGTCTAGATGACCTCTGAGATCCCTTCCAGCTCTGTGATTCTATATTCTATGTTCTACTCAATGTCAGAATTTCAAGGTATAACAGTTGAGGAAACGAATTCACAAGGGCTACTGAAACTATTTATTATACCCAGCAATAATAGAATTGGTTTCTTCCCCTTCTTTTACCAAAGAAAATGAAGGTGATTAATTTAGAGCTGCTTTTTCATTTCTTCCTCTTTTTTTAGGGCTGAACTGGTATTTATGTATCCGCTGTTGCATGTGTTTTTCAAGGTTATCTCCGTGCTTCTAAACGAATTCTGTTCTAAAGAACTCATGATTGTATTATCTTCTCTGTAAAATCTTTTTTTTTATAACAAATTTTATTAATTTTACAAAAACAATACACAATCCAGGCATAACAACTTGAAAAATCTTTTCTAAAAAAAAAAAATAATTAAAGAAGAGAGCCAATAGAACATACAAAATAATTCCAAATTGTAATATCAATATTTACATTATCTATTTAACTTCATATCTTATCCAGACTTCTCCTTTTGTCCAAATTATATTTCTTGCTTATTAAAATTTTATTGCCTTTCATAAATATACAAAACACAGAACACAGAAAAGAAAAAACAAAGCTAAAACATCTTTTCTGAAGGCTGCCTGATCCCGGGTTGAAACTCTTCTCACAGACACAAATTCAAACATCATATTCACTTTATATATCCTACCATATCTTATTATCATTTTCTTTTTTTTAATAAACCAATTTTATTAATTTTACAAAAACAGTGCACAAACAACCAAGGCATAACAGTTTATAAATTCTTTTCTAAAAAAAAATAGTAATAATTAAAGAAGAAAACCAATAGAACATAATGATTCCCAATTATAATATCAATATTTACTTTATCTATTTAACTTCATATCTTATCCCAACTTCTCCTTTTCATCCAAATTATTTCTTGTTAATTAAAATTTTATTGCCTTTTATCAACATACAAAACCCAAAAAAACATAACAAAACCTTTATATATCCTTCCATATCTTATTACCATTTTCAATAAAATTCTTTGTCTGTTCTATTTCCAACTATCCATTCATCTTTTTTCTTTTACTATACTTCTCCTATACACTAATTGGAGTGACACCTTTAACTCATTACCCTAACTTAAAAGTACTTCATATAACACTTAATTTATCCTGGGATTCTGTTTAGTAGATTCTACAATTACACAATAATTTTTTTTTTTTATAAACAAATTTATTAATTTTACAAACACAATACACAAAACATAAACTAAAACATCTTTTCTGAAGGCTGCCTGATCCCGGGTTAAAACTCTTCACACAGACACAAATTCAAACATCATATTCATTTTATATATCCTTCCATATCTTGTTATCATTTTCTTTTCTTCTTTTTTTTATAAACCAATTTTATTAATTTTACAAAAACAGTGCACAAACAATCAAAGCATAACAGCTTATAACCATTTTCAATAACATTATTTGTCTGTTCTATTTCCAACTATCCATTCATCTTTTTTCTTTTACTATACTTCTCCTATACACTATTTGGAGTGACGCCTTTACCCTAACTTAAAAGTACTTCATATAACACTTAATTTATCTTGGGATTCTGTTTAATAAATTCTAAATTTACACAATAAATTTTATACTCTAAATACACATATAAAAACACAATCTTATATACCTTCCAGAATCCCCCTTTTATCCTTAATTAGATTCACCTATTGTCTCTAAATAAGCTTTTTTTCTTTAGATCTTGCTTCCCACCATTGAGGCTTCTCCTCCCCCGCTTTCTCTCTTGCTTATTCTTCTCCTTGCCCTTTTTACCCCTTTGTCTCTCCCTTTTCTTACTCCCTTTCCTTTGCTTTCTAACCTTGCATCCACCTTTCCTCTCATTTTTCTCTTTTTTTGTTGTTTTTTCAAATCTTAAAATCCCCTTTTTCTTATCCTCTTTCTCTTCCTCCCCGGAAAAAAACCATTGTTCATCAAAGATGGCTTCTTCTTCCTCTTCTTCTTTGTCCCAGTCATTCTGCTGCGTAATCAACTTTTCATAAGTACATAACGCCATTTCTAAAAATTGAAATAGAATGCCCAAAGTATCTTTTCCATCTTTTTCTTCCTTTTTATATTTTTGATATTCAGTCTTTAGTTCATCCACAAGCGATGCCATCCTGAAAAGAGAAACTTTCCCCAAAACAACCAACCAAGTATTTTTAATCAAAAATAATTCAAAAAAAGTTCCAAAAGTTAATACTTTTCTTCCTTCTTCTCTTTCTCTTTCTGGGGTTACTATTTAATCAAAGAGGTCCAATTACCATATACCTTTCTTTGAGATTCTAGGCAATCTCCTCCTTTTTCCACTTCTGCTCCAATTTTTTTCCTCTCCCTTCCCACTTGCAACATCAATTTTTAAATGATCAGAAATCCATACCTCTAATAAGGGTTTTCCAATTTCTTAAATTTTTAAGTCCAATGTCCAAGAACTCTTTTGTCCCTTAACTTCAACTTTCAGAATAGTTCACTTCAGAGCCCAAACAAATTTCAAATCTTCATCTGCTGTTTCTATGGGGTGGGAGAGTGAAGAAAAAAAAGTTCCCTTTAACAGCTTCTCCGCCGTTTCGATCTTCTTAGGGATACAATGTATCCTCCAGCAATTCAGACAGCTCAGTTCCAGCGAATTTAAAAGATGTTGATTGACCCTGCTCAGCCAGCACTTTCACTTTTCTTGCTTCCTCCAGCACAATCTTACCCAGTTGCAGGCTTCTTCGTGGCGGCCATTGCTGACCGCCACTCCACCACCTTGGAAAAAAGGGGTTTTTCTGGATGAGGAGGGGGTCTGCGACACCCCCAACCCCCTGTCCGGCTCCCCTCTCTCTTCAGCTGTCCCTACAGGGCAGCCATATCTCCCTGACCCATTTGGATCGGAGGTACCTCGGCGGCAAGCGCAGTAGGAATCGCGAACGGTTGCGAATTCCTGCTGCCACCGAAGGCACGCGGAACCGGAAACCATCTTCTCTGTAAAATCTTGACCTGTGGGATCATCCCACTCGCCTTCAGATTTCTTATATTAGGCAGCGCAGTACAGTGGTGGTATTTGATCGGTTCTGCCCGGTTTTGGCAAGCCGGTAGGAGCAATTAGCAGTGGAGACTGAACCAGTTCTATCTGCTGTTCTGTTGTTGGGCCCACTCACCTGCCCGGGCTCACATACTCACCTTTATCCACTGAATTTGAAGTGCAGCTGCTTTGTGTGGCACAGAATAGTGCCACGGGGCAGCTGCTGAAGTGACCAGGATCATGCAGGCTTGCAGGAGGTGAGTTAGAACGCCTCTACACCTCCGCAAAGTGTGTGTTTGGTGTTTGTGTGTATGCAAAGTGAGTGCATGTGTACAAAGCACACCCACCAAGCCATGCCCACCGAACCGGTGGCAACAATATTTGAATCCCACCACTGGCGCAGTATAAGCACACAACAAACAATGGACAACTCCACCCCACCCTTCCATTAATGGACACCTCTAAAACTGCAGACATACTCTCCCAGAAATAAAAACAGTTCTGTTAGGATCGGCATGGAATGAAAATAAAAATTTAGCTGTGGGGAAAAAAAACCCTCTCACTTTCTTCTCTCTGCCTGGATAACCTGGATAAAAACTAGCTACATCATGACGAAGGCTGCAAAAGAAGTTTGGGATGGTATGGGATCTTCCATACCATCCCGAACTTCCTTTGCAGTCTTAACCATGATGTAGCTAATTTTTATCCAGGTTGTATAAGCATAGCACTTAGAACTCAAAGCATTGTTAGAGACTGCATGCACCCCCTTCACAGACTGTTTCTGTTGCTCCCCCTCTGGGAGGAGGTTTCAAAGTATTTCTAGCAGGACCACCAGATTCAGTAACAGATTTGTTCCCTATGCCACTGTCTGGTAAACTTGCAATATTCATTTTTCTCGCCATGTACATCTATACATCTGAACTAGACTGTATTGTTTCTCTGTGTCATATAATTATATGTGGGCATATGCATAATTTTGTATTTATTTTTGTCATGTTTATGTAGTATGACCCTGGAGGTGGTGACCCTTTGAGAGCTGTATGCAATGAAATTTCATTTTAATGTAAACCAATTAGTGCACATTCAAAGTGACAATAAAGTTATTCTACATTTAAGTCTAGGTTCTGCAATATCATCTACTGTAGAATCCAATGGTATTGTGATCATATAGTTCATCTTTGTCTGGATGAGGATTATATGCCATCAACTTTGGTGTCAACTCTTAATGAATACTAGGGAACCCCAAAGAAAAGCAAAATAATGTAAGTTGAGGAAATTAAAAGAAGTAGAACAACTGAAGGAGGTATGAATTTATTTATTTTATTTATTTGTTTTGTCTAACAATTATTAGATAACGGGTATAAGTATATACATAGTTATGAAAACATGAAATGGGTACATATAAGAAAAAATAAAAGAAACAATAGGACAGGGACTGTAGGCACGTTGGTGCGCTTATGCACGTCTGCTACAGACCTCTTAGGAAAAGGGTGAGGTCAATAGTAGGCAGTCTAATGTTGAAGATTTTGGGGTTTGGGGAAGAAACCACAGAGTCAGGCAGAGTATTCCAAACATTGACGACTCTGTTGCTGAAGTTGTAAGTCTTTTTAAAGGGTAGCAGTATTGTCTGTGGTGTTGAATAGCTTTACATCATCAGCGAAAAGAACACAGTTGCTCTTAGTATAATCACAAAGGTCATTAATATAGAGTATGAAAAGAGTTGGTCTTAGAACTCTGCCTTGGGGGACACCACTGTTGACAGATATAGGATTTGATAGGACACTCCCAATTTTGACCATTTGTTGCCTGTTTGACAGGAATGCTTCTATTTAGTTATGCAGGTATCCAGAGATACCATAAGACCTTAGTTTTAGGAGTAATTAGTTGTGTACCACTGAATCAAAGACTTTACAGAAGTCTATGTAAATTGTGTCAATTGCTTTGCCCTGATCAAGTTGTGTAGTCCATAGGATTTTACAGTGCAAGAGTTGCATATTACAGGACAGTTTCCGTCTGAAACCAAACTGTTAGAGAGTAGGTTGTTTGTCTCTAAGTGGAGGATAATGGATTGGTTAATAATTGATTCCATGACTTTACAGGTGACGCAGCATAAAGAGATTGGTCTGTAATTTTCAACTAGGCTGGGGTCTCCCTTTTTGAAGATGGGAATGATTGTGGCTAATAACCATAGATTTGGCAAGGAGCTGGTACTGAAAGATTTTTCAAAGATTATGCTTAGAGATTCAGCTATGGCAGCGGATAGCTTTTTTAAGAAGTAGGCACAAACTCCATCTGGTCCAATAGATAAAGATAGTTTTAGATTGCGTAGTGCTTTTTCAACATTGTCTTCTGTAAAATCGATATGTATTAGATCATTGTAGTTGTCTGTGGTTCAACTAAGAAATATTGGGCATGATCCATTGCTGAGCCAAAGAATGTGTTAAAGAGGTTGGCTTTAATGGTGTCATCATTGCAGTCTTTACCATTAGGTCCTTTCAGGGGTGGGATGAACCTTGAGTCTTTTAGTTTGTTGTTTACAAAATTGTAGAAAGCGTGGGTGGAATTGGTGCGTAGAAGGTTTTTCTCTTGTTTAGTGTGATAATTGATACATTCAGTCTTTATCTGGTGGCATAAATTTTTATATCAGCTTTTAAACTTGGCAACGTGACCAGATTTGTTTTTTCCGCCAAAGGGATTTCTTTTTGGATTGGAGCTTCCTTATTGTTATGGGTAATTTGTTTTTTTCTGGTTATGGGAGTTGTTATTGGTAGATATAGTTTGATGACTCTTTTGACTTCAGGTAAAAATATGTTGTAATGGTCTTCAACAGTATTGCATCCAGTGAATAGAATTTGCCAATCAAGAGATGAGAGATCGTTGTCTATAAGATCATAGTTGCCTATTTGGAAGCTATAATTGGGGATCCTGTCATTATGGTGATTTTTTTGAGGACATATGTTGAGACAAAAGTCAATCATGCTGTGGTCACATTTTTTTTGTGCAGAAAGAATGTAGGACATGAGATCAGTAATACTACTCAATATAAACTCTTCAGGAGAAGCTAATCTTGTCTAATTTGAGACTGTAATTCCATAATTTCCAGCCATTGCCCTACTGGATATGAATTTAGAAATGTTTTCCTGAGGCCCTAAATGTAATTTATTTATTTATTTATAGTTGCAACGCATTTTTAAAAATTCTTCACAATCAGTGTTCAGTTTATTTTCCCTCCTGTAGGTTTTGCAAATACTAACACATTTTTAAAAATTATTTGCAAAACTACAGAGGAGAAAATAAAATAAACACTGATTATTCAACACACAAAATCTATAAATGCACCTATGGTATCTGTGAAAAGAAAAAAACTGCTGGCAATATAAAACTGGTTATTATTTTCATTCATTTATTTTTTTGAAGAGCGGGCACAAAAATGTATTTATTTTTGTTGTTGCCTCCTATTGGTTTTCTGAATGTTTGCTGTTCAATCCATAGCATTAATCCAATAAAGTGATTCACGCCCAGCATGTTAATTTCTCAAAATTCTCCTCAGATCTAGATAAAACAAAATAAAAGAAGTAAAGTGTTGCCTCACTCCCAAGAAGCATCCTACAGGGCACAGGGCCAGCTCATTAATAGGCTACATCAAGGAAAACAAGCTGAAATTAAATCCAAACATAATTTGGTTTATATGGAGGAAGCTGGATTCTAGAGTTGAGGTGAGGCCTGCTTTGAATGAGGCTGGACATCCATAAATAGTTTCACACTTGACCCTCAGCTCATATTGACCTTTCAGGTCACAATCAGAATAACAGAATACAGGTAGTCCTCAGTTCATTTAGTGACAAAGTTACAGCATTCAAAGTTACAATGGTACTGAGTTACAGCATTCCCATAATCATGTGATCAAAATTGAGATGTTTAGCAACTGGTTCATATTTACGACCATTTGCTGTGTCCTGGGGTCATGTGATTCCTTTTTGTGAACCTCTGACAAGCAAAGTCAATGGGGAAACCAGACTTACTTAACAACTGTGTTACTAATTTAACACTGCAATGATTCACTTAACAATTGTGGTAAGAAAAATCATAAAATGGGGCAAATGTCTTAACAAAAGAAATTTTGGTCTCCATTGTGGTCATAAGTCGAGGACTACCTGTAAAAGAGTTGACAGAGACCTTGGAGGTCTTCTACTCAAGCCTCCTACATAGGAAGGAAACCCTATAACCATGATGGTGAACCTATGCCACAGGTGGCACGCAGAGCCATTTGTGTGGGCCTGTGAGACCCAGACAAATTTACCTGCACTGTGCATGTGCGTGCCTCCCAGCTGATTTTCAGCCTGTTTGAGGCTGTTTTCGCCTTACCGGAGGCTTGAGGGAAGCCTCTGCAGTCTCAGGAGGCTGAAAAGTAGGCCTTCTGAAAATACTGGAAATGCCAAAATGGGCCCATTTTCAGGCTCCAGAGGCTTCCCTCGAGCCTCTGGGAGGGCAAAAACAGCCTCCCTCGAGCTCCAGAGGACCTCTGGAGGCTGAAAATGGGCACTTCCGATATTTCTGAAAGGCCTGTTTTTCAGCCTCCCGAGGCTGCAGAGGCTTCCCTTGAGCCTTCGGGAGGGTGAAAACATCCTCAAACAGGCCGAAAATCAGCTTGGAGGCCCATGCATGTGTAGTGCAGATAAGGCGACAGTGTGGGGATATTATGCATTGCATTGTGGGTGCCGGCGCAAGCACACTTTTGGCACACCACAACAAAAAGGTTCGCCATCACTGTCCTATAACATTTCATGGTTGTCCCATTTCTTCTTAAAAATCTCCAGTGTTAGAGCATCTACAATTTCTGGAGACAAGTTGTTTCACTGATTAATTGTTCTGACTCTTAGGAAATTTCTCCTTAGTTCTAAGTTGGTTCTCTCTTTGATTAATTTACATCCATTGCTTTATATCCTGCCTTCAGATGTTCTGGTAAATAGTCTGACTCCCTCTTCTTTGTGGCAGCACCTGAGATATTGGAACACTGCTATCATGTCACCACTAATCCTTCTTTTCATTAATTAGACATACACAATTCTAGCAACCATTCCTTATGTTTTAGCCAAAGGTGGTATTCAGCAGGTTCTGACCAGTTCTGGAGAACCGGTAGCAAAAATTTTGAGTAGTTCGGAGAACTGGAAAATCCCACCTCTGACTGGCCCGCCCCCCATCTATGCTCTGCCTCCCAAATCCCAGCTGATTGGCTGGGTCCTCTTTTGTTGCCCCTGCATAGGAGAACGGAGCTGGAAAGCAGGTTAGTGGGGTGGGGAGGGAATGGGGATTTTGCAGTATCCTTCCCCTGCCACGCCCACCAAGCCATGCCCACAGAACCGGGAGTAAAATTTTTGAATCCCACTACTGGTTTTAGCTTCCAATCCCCTAATCATCTTTGTTGCTTTCCTCTGCAATCTTTTTAGAGTCTCTCTCTCTATTTTTTTTAATGTTGTGGTGACCAAAAGTGGATGCAATATTCCAATTGTGGTCTTACCAAGACATTATAAAGTGGTATTCGCATGGAAACTTCAGCTGGTCCATCAATTGCAAATCTTCTTAAGCTAGTTGGACTTAGCAACTAACTGTTATCCACTTTTGGTTATATCCCATCTTGACCAGTACAACATGGTTTACTGGGCCATGGTGGGGTGAGATAACTAGGCAGCTGTTTTTGAAAAGTGTCCAGAAGTCATAATTGTTCTGTCGCCAATAAAGAGACTCGCAGACTGGAGTTGAATTCAGCTCTTTAATAATAACAGTAACTTCAACTGCAGTTGAACCGCAGCAGCCCTTTTTATGGCGGCTGCTCCATGGTTCGCAACCAATGACATTTAGTTAAACTTCCCACCGCTATTGGTGGCCAATCAGGTACTAAAGTTACTAACCAATCGTATCATTGCTTCTGTTAACCAATAGGAACATCGCCCTAGAGGTCTCTATTTAAATACACTACACCCCTCCCCACTTGGTTCGTTCCAATGTAACGTAGTCGTGCAGGTAGGCGGGACTCTTGTGAGTCCTTGTTGACCTGCGCAGTTCAGTCCCTGTGTTGGTTTCTGCCGGTTCAGACAGGCCAGCTGTCCGTTCCTCTCTTCCCTCTGGAATCTCCTGGAAGGGTGCCTCGACCATGCCGCTTCGGTCGTGTCTTGGGATTGTTGGTCTTACTCTGCGGTCTGGGCTTGCTGGAGGGGCAGCTTGGTCTCCTCGCTGTGTATGTGGGCAGGTCAAGTTGGCCTGGCTGCTTCTCCCCTGAGGCTCTTTCAACTCCTCTTGTTTCTCGAAGTCTTTTAAAGGTAAGTGATTTTTATTTTCTTTTTTAATTTGTTCTCTCCTCTGGATTTTTTATTATTGTCTGGGGGTGTTTGGAAAAATTTTTGTTCTGCGTTCCTGGGAACGTCGGTGTCTCATTCGATGTGTTGGGAACGTAGCTGGTCAATGTGTTTCCACGATCTGCCATTGGTGGTTTCTAAACGGTAGGAACGAGGGCTAGTGATTTGAGTAATCATTGCCGGTAACCACAATGGTTCTCCATTAAGATTTTTTGCGTAGACTAAATCGCCTGGTAAGAAGGAGCGGTACTTACTGGATGAGTCTGGTGGCTTTTCTGGGTTGTAGGTAGGGTGCAGTCTATCCAAGTAAGATCACAATTTTCTTCCCATCAAAAGTTCAGCTGGGCTCTTGTTCGTAGTTGTGCATGGTGTTATATGTTGGATGGTGAGCATGGTGTTGAGTTTTCCTTGCATATCATTTCCGTCAAGCCTTTCCAGTGCTTCTTTCGTAAAATGAACCATGCGTTCTGTTCTACTGTTCGCTACTGGATGAGCTGGCGCTGTCAAGACACGTCATATTCCATGTTCCGCAAGAAATAGCCAAGGCTGTAAACTATGGCACATTGTCCGATACTACTACATCTGGTAGACCGTGGGTGGCGAAAAGTTTTTTTAGTTGTTTGGTGATGGCTTCTGTGGTTGTTGAACTCATGATAATGACTTCCAACCAGTTTGAATAGGCATCCATGACAATTAGGTAAGTATAACCTTTTGTGGGGCTGGTGAAATCCATATGGATTCTTGACCAGGGGCCTCGGAGTGTCTCCCATTTGAGGACTGGTGCTGGGGGGTGGGTGGGCCTGGAAGATTGGCATTTGTTACATGTTTTAACCCAGGCTTCAATGTCTTTATCTATTCCTGGCCACCAAACGTAGCTTCTGGCCAGGAACTTCATTTTTACTAAGCCGGGGTGTCCTTTGTGTAGCACCTTTTCTTGTAACTTTTTGGGAACCACCACCCTGTATCCCCACAAAATGCACCCTTTTTCCAACGATAATTCAGTTTGCTGGTTTTTAAATGGTTTAAAGGTCTCGGTTTTCATGTTTTCCGGCCAACCCCATCCCACCCAGTTCAATATCCGGCTCATCAGTGCATCTTTAGCCGTTTCCCTGGTGATGTCTGATGTGGTGATTGGCCAATTTGGCATCGTTTCAATTTGTAGTGTCTGTGTGGTGGGAGCTGGATTGTCGTTGTGCCCTGGTAGTGGTGCGCGGCTTAAGGCATCTGCGTGGGGTATGGCTTTCCCCAGGCGATAAATGAGTTTGTAACTGTAAGCTGCTAGAAATTCTGACTGTCTAGTCATTCTTGGGGACAGGATATTGGGGGTTGCCCTGTCTCCGGCTAGGATTCCCAATAATGGTTTGTGGTCGGTAATCAAAGAAAATGTCCTACCGTATAAGTATTCATGGAAACATTTCACTCCTGAGATGGCTGCCCTGTCTAGTTGGCTGTAGTTTCTTTTGGTTTTGGATAACGTCTTGGAATAAAAGGCAATTGGTGCTTCCCTGCCATCTGGTAGTGTGTGGCTGAGTATTGCACCTATTCTGAATGGTGAAGTGTTGCAGGTGACAGTTAGAGGTAGCGTGTTGCTGTATTGGATCAATACTGATTTCGATGTGATTAGATCCTTAATTTTTTTGAATGCTGTTTCTTCTTGGTAGCCCCATTTCCAGTTGGCTTTTTTATCGAGGAGTCTATGCAGTGGTTCTGCTACTGTTGCCTTCTGTGGCAGAAAGACATGATAAAAATTAATGAGACCCAAAAAAACCTGTAAATCCATTTTGTTTTTGGGTCTGGGGGCTTCCTTAATCGCTCGTATTTTTTTTGTGTGTGGGGTGGATTCCTGCTTCATCAATAAGGTATCCCAGGAACTCAACCTGGTTTGTGGCAAGTTGGCATTTTTCTTTTTTGACCTTGAGTCCTGCTTCTCTAAATTTTGTCAGAACTGCCCTTAAATGGTCTTTTAGTTGTTTTTTGTTTTTAGCAGATATTAATATGTCATAGAAATAAGGCACCACCCCTTTTAGACCTTGTAGAAAGCGTTCCATTAGGCTCTGGAAAACGCCAGGGGCCACGCTTACACCAAATTGTAATCTATTGCATTTAAATGCTCCTCTGTGCGTTACGATGGTTTGTGCCTCGGCTGTTTCAGGATCAACGGGTAATTGTTGATATGCCTGCGCGAGGTTGAGTTTTGCAAAAATTCTGCCTCTTCTCAATGAATGCAACAGGTGTTGGACTACTGGAACAGGGTATGCGCTCTGTTGCAATGCGTGGTTCAGTGTGGCCTTATAGTCACCACAGATGCGCACGGACCCGTCAGGTTTTATAGGGGTCACAATTGGGGTCTCCCATCTGGCATGGTCAGTTGGCTCTAGAACTCCCTGAGCGATTAGTTTGTTTAGTTGTTCATCAATTTTAGGTCTTAGTGCAAATGTTACCCATCTGGATTTGAGCCTAACTGGAGCTACGTTTGGGTTTAAGTTAAACGATATAGGGGTCCCACAGTACTTGCCTAAGGTCCCGTCAAATATGTCATGGAATTCTTCCATCAGGTCTTTTTCCCAGTCAGTCATGGTGTTGTTGTTTATTCCTGTCACCTCGATCCCGAGCGGTTCGAACCATTCTAAACCGAGCAGGCTGGGCCGATATCTGTCAATGATGGTTAATGGCAGGATCTTGGTGTGCCTTTTAAAACTTACTTTGAATTGTCCTAGCCCTACTACCGGTATTTTGTTACCCTGGTAGTCCTTAATGGTTAATCTTTGCTTCTCAAGTTCTCTGCGTTGTATATCGGGAATTAAGCTTTTTATTGTGTTCCATGATACCATTGATAAATACAAACCGGAGTCTACTTCCATCTTGCACGGCTCGCTTTCAATCAGGACGTTGATTCTAACCTTCTTAGTGTTTGTTGTTCTGGCCGTCCCAATTGTAATAGTTTGGTGCGTTTCTTCCTTTTCATCTTTCCGTTGACCTTTTCCGTCACAGTTCCAACGGCTTCCGGTTGTCCTTCCTTTGTTTCTGGGGGGGGGGGTACTGCCCTGTCCCCTTGAATTAAAGCTCTTTTTATTTCGGCATACCCTCGTGATGTGTCCCCGTTTCTCACAATGCTGGCAGGTGGCATCCAGGAATTGACATTCAGATCTCGGGTGGTTTCCACCGCAACCCGCACACTGGAATTCAGATCTTCTGCTTCGTCTCTCTCTCTGGTTCCTTTCTGAGTAGAGTCTGTTCACTTCCTTGTCTTCATCATCTGAATCAGTTGATGATTCGATGTTCTCATGGTGAAATGACATGGCAGCGTACTTTTGGGTTCCCTCTGTCTTCTTCTCTTTGTTCATGCTCGGGTTGCCCGCCATATTCATCTGCTTCATTTTTGCTGCAGACTTCTTTGCGGCTTCAGTGGCAGTTGCCTCAGCAATGGCTTCATTGACGGTGATGTTTGGTCAGTTTAGTAGTTTGCTCTGTAAAGTTGCATCTCTTAGTCCAAGGACTATGCGATCCCTCATGGCTTCGTCCATGTTGAGGAATTCGCATGCCCCCCCAATATCTCTTAATGCTGCTACGAAGTCTCCAATGCTCTCACCTTCCAATTGGTCGCACTTGTAAAACTTGTGTCTTTTAATTAGGTTGGATACGGCCGGTGCGTAATGGTTCCTCAACATCTGATTCAGGTCTGGCCATGCCATCTGTTTAACATCATTTGGTCTTGCTAACACTTTGGCCATTTTAAAAACAGTCGGACCGCAATGTGTTAGGAATACGGCTCTCTTCCTTTGGTCAGTGGTTCCTTGCAGCTCGTTGCTTTCTAAAAACATCAGGAATCTGTCAATATATGACTTCCAGTATTCTTCAGCTGGATTGAACGGTGCGGGTGGCTAATTGTTGCCGCCGATCTCGTCGGTACTTCGGCTGTCATTGCCATGTGTTTACGGTCTTTGTCTCTTTAATCCCACCTTCGTCGCCACTGTTCTGTCGCCAGTAAAGAGACTCGCAGACCGGAGTTGAATTCAGCTTTTTAATAATAACAGTAACTTGAACTGCAGTCGAACCGCAGCAGCTCTTTTTATAGCGGCTGCTCCATGGCTCACAACGATGACATTTAGTTAAACTTCCCACTGCTATTGGCGGCCAATCAGGTACTAACGTTACTAACCAATCGTATCATTGCTTCTGTTAACCAATAGGAACATTGCCCTAGAAGTCTCTATTTAAATACACTACAATAATCAAATAGGCTGCTAAGTGATGCAAGGGAAGGGAATCATATGATGTTTGTACTGAATAGTCTCTACTGGTTGCTAATTGCTTATCAGACAAAAGTGTTTAAAGTTTAGGTGAGGAGTGGGCCACTATGGCCCTTTTACTACCTGTGAACCTTAACTCCCAGAATTCCTGAACCAACAATCACCAATTGTTTTGTTTATAACTGTTTGTTTTATTATTATTTTATGCCACATTTGTTTAATGACCACCACAAAAACAGTCATTAAATCAGTTCAGTCGGGGGACTGACCTATTTTATAAACATCATAACTTACAACCATGACAGGTAAGCTTCATTAAGATCAGTGGTGGAACAAGTCCAAACAAAATTATTGCCAGGGATAAAATACATTCCTTTCAGGTGTGATGTTAAAGTTCCTCCTGAAGTGGTGTAGATTGCAGAATATCCCCTAGTTGTGTGGGTGTGTCTGTCAAATTGAATTGAAGTGGTGGGTAGAAGTCTTCTATGCGAGAAAAATTGGTTGTAGAACTTAAATGAACTCCTTGAAAGTCAGTTATAGTCCAAGCAATATTATATCTTCTATGAGGCTTCTGCGGATCGTCATGGACAGTTCTTTTGAAGCGTCGTTTGTTGACAGGATCAGAGTTCGGGTATATAAAAACATCACAAGCAGGAGAGAGGGCTATGGACAAGTTAGTTGTAGAACATTTACGAGATGAGGAGGGAATGCAATTAGTAGAAAAAGGATAATAATTACAATAATGACAATAAAGATTAATTTGGTAATTCATCAAGGATGTTAGTTGGGGTGGGGGAACCCATGATACAATAAAAGGACATCTAGGTCCCCCTATGTTTAGATTGAATAGAGGAAAAGATTTTAAGGTTCCTTTCCATAGGAAGAGTAAAGAAGGAACAAAAGAAACAGAAGTGACAGAGTGAAAACTACGGGTAGCATTTTCATGACGTACCCACATGGAACAAGTATAATAGCCTTCTGCTAATGAAATGGTTTTAACACGAATAGTCTTTTGACAGGAAGCATAGGTTTTGTTGAAGTAAGGTAGAAATTGCAAAGAAGATATAGGCAAGAATATCAGGAAGAGTTTTAAGATACAGATGTAGCAGAGGAATTCCCATGATAGGGTCTAACCGCCCTACCAGGGATCCAGCAAGTGGTTTTGTCTGGTAGTAAAATCGCAGCGTAGCCTCGTCCCCAAGTGAGAAGCTCAGCGGGACCCTGCCAGGCGGGATCTGGCAATCTGCGATAATATACCAGAGGTCTGTTAGGCGGGGGTGAGGGGGAGGAAAAATGACGCGAAGCAGCAGAAGTGGGAGGAATGCCAGTCAGATTAAGAAAGTTTAAAGTGTAAAGACAAATGTTAAGAGAATTTTGCAATGCTGGGAGGTTCGGGGTTTTTTCCCACAACGAATATCGATCAAGAGCACGTTTCAGAGATAAGTTCGCTCGTTCCACAATAGCCTGCCCCTGGCTGTTGTAGGGAATCCCAAACTTGTGGGTTACATCCCATCTGTTACAGAAGTCCTGGAACGCAGAACTTGTATAGGCAGGTCCATTGTCAGTTTTGAGTTCTTTTGGACGTCCCAGCGAGGCAAAAGTACGAATTGAATGATTGATGACATGTTTTACAGTTTCTTCCCTTTGAGGAGTAGCCAGAATAAACCCTGAATATGTATCTATGGAAACGTGCAAATATTTCCAAGGGACAAAAGGTGGATACTGAGTTACATCCATTTGCCAAATTTCACAAGCTTTTAATCCTCTAGGATTTACTCCTATGGGAATGGAATGTCCTTGCTTACTACATGTGGGGCATTGTTGAATAATGGCAGCAGCTTCTGCCTGAGTTAGAGCAAATTGAAAAGTTATCATAACTTGGCGGGGGAGATTCAAACACACTCCTTGCTTCTATTTTATAATGGACCATTAAAGCCTCCATAATTTTCCTCCAAGTGACCAAAATGCCAATAGGTGCACGAGGAGGACTATGGAGATGTTCACCAATTTTTTGCCAAGTGGAAATTTTTAAGGACCCTTCCTCTGAATAATTGGGACAATGTTGCCACACATAAGCCAATAATGTAGCAATAGGTTTCATTTTTACAGGCGAGCCCTTTAAATTAGCAGAATATTTAGAAGAAGAAGCGACTAACTCCCTCAATTCCTTCAGATGCTGCATCTGTTATTGAGAAAAGTTTCCACCCATACTTACGAAAGTTGAGACCGTGTTTCAGATCCGATGATGTGCAATTCGCTTCAGGCCTGGCGATGCACAGCTCCCATCGAGCTGATAAGATATGGGCGCGTCGCAACGTATCCCCCTTAGGGAATCACGTCGGGGTCACCAGAATGCGGTATCTGCTATTCCGCATCAGATGGGCGGCTCATGATAGGGAGCGAAGGAGAGAGAAACAACAGGAGGTGAAGTTTCCTCGGGATGAGCGCGCCCCAAATGTCTTGGCACACACTCTTTTATTGTGCTTTTTTACAAGAAAATGATTTAATCAAAGCTCAAGTCAAACATGATAATCCCATCAGGATGTGCATGTTTACAAAGCTGCATACCAGACAGATCATTTACAATGTGGATAAGCTTATTAACAACCGTCTAGCTCCTTGTCCCTTGTACGTGCCTTGCAAAGGTCACTGAAGAGACAGAAGTTAATGATTACACATGAATGATACATAGTTGCAATGATACATAGTTACAACAGGAAACCATGTCCGGTGGCACCATACCACCCGCTCTATTTGACTCAGTACAAGAAGACTGGGACTCATACATGGACCGGTTCCAGATGTTTCTGGAGACCAACAACTTGAATGATGCCACTATGGAAAAAAGCGAGCGGTATTCCTGACCCACTGCGGACCTGCCATTTTTAAGATGGCTAAGGCACTGGCGAAACAGGCTGAGGTGAAATCCATGGACTGGGACATCCTCGAGCCCCTCCTACAGGCCCACTATGCATCTACCATACCAACGCTTGTCCGAAGACATGAATTTTATCAGAGAGACCAGCGGAAAGGAGAAAGCGTTGCAGATTTCATCGCGGATCTCCGGAACCTAGGAGCCTCTGCGGGTTCACTGACCTCGAAGAAGCTCTAAGAGACTAAATAGTTCTGGGACTAGATGCACCACACATGCAAAGTAAGCTGATGGCGAAAGGCGACATCAGCCTTGCAGATATCATCGCTGACGCTATTGCAGCAGAAGCAACCAGGAAGTCGGCTGCCCGAATGCGCCGCACCAACGCCCCGCTCCACCAACTTGCCGGCGAAACCTCACCTCGCTTAGAGGGACATACAACGGCAACCCACCACGAGGACCTCGAATCGTCATCAGAAAGTGATGAGGAAGAGGTCAACCGGCTCCGGTCTGAACGAGACCAATGCCACCAGCGTAATCAGAAACTGCAGCATCAATGCGCAGGTTGTGGGACAAACCACCTGCGATCAGACTGCAAATTCCTCGACGCGCTCTGCCATGTTTGTGGGAAGAGAGGCCACATCGTACAGGTCTGTAGAAGCAAGCAAGGATCCAGCCCATTTCAGAGGAGAAACAACTTCCGCCAAATCACAGGAAATCGTCCTGTGAGTCGGGAACATTTGAACCACCAATGGAACAACCACTCCTTCGAAATAAACCACTGGCCAATTCAACGAAACGAGAAGAGGCACACCAAACCATTACAATTGGTCATGCCTCATCATTAGATGCAAAGAAGATCCGAGTGAAGGTCGCCATCGAAAACCAGCCCTGAGTGATGGAAGTCGATTCAGGATCGTCCCTCTCGATGGTTTCCTGGAAGACTTTTAAACAATTAAACCCTGCCGTCCGGCGGCAAGACCTCAGAACCCAAAGAATTATACTCAAGGATTATCAGGGAAACCGAATTCCGGTTGTTGGATCCAGCCTAGTCCAGGTCTCATTCAAAAATCGGACTGCATCTTTATCATTGACCGTTGTCGACCGTGATCGGCCTAGCTTGTTAGGCCTTCAATGGTTCGCTCCACTCGGGATCGAGGTAGCCGGCATTCACCAAACCAGAAGCGACGACTGGGAGGAGGCCCTCGTCCAGGAATTCCAGGACATCTTTGCAGACAAACTAGGCGAGTACAAGGGGACCCCGATATCATTTAACCTTAACTCTGAAGTAGCCCCCATCCACCTTAAGCCTCGTCGGGTACCTTTTGCCCTTAAACCAAAGATTGACGAGCAGCTTGATAAATTAATAGCCCAGGGTGTTTTAGAACCAACAGACCACGCTCGTTGGGAAACCCCAATCATAACACCCATCAAACCGGATGGATCGTTAAGGATTTGTGAGGACTACCGTGCCACCCTGAATCACGCCCTTCAACAGAACACTTACCCGGTGCTGGTGCTACAACACCTCCTCCATTCCCTGGGGGTGGAAAAGTCTTCGCTAAATTGGATTTAGCACAGGCGTACCAACAACTGCCTGTAGATAAAAAAACAGCAGAGGTGCAAACGATCGTTATGCACCAAGGTGCCTTTAAGTGCAACCGACTCCAATTCGGAGTTAGCGTAGCCCCAGGGATTTTTCAAAGTTTGATGGAGAGACTCTTGCAGGGGATCAAAGGGGTCGTACCATACTTTGATGACGTTTTAATTGCTGCCCCGAATAGAGAAATATTAAAAGAGCGTCTTAAAATGGTTCTCCAGAAATTTAAAGACTCCCGCCTTAAGGTTAAAAAAAAAAAAGTCAACTGTGTACAGATAAAGTAGAGTTCCTGGAGTACCTAATTGATAAACAAGGCATTCACCCCACCAATAGCAAACTAAAAGCAATCAAGAACGCCCCAAGATCCAGAAATAAGACTGATCTCCAAGCTTTTCTGGGGCTCATTAATTTTTACAACATCTTCCTGTCCCACAAAGCGACCGTAGCTGAGCCCCTACATAGACTTCTTGACAAAAAAGCAACCTGGATCTGGGGCACCGAGAGGAACACGCGCTCCGACAAGTGAAAAACTTATTAACTTCAGATGCTGTTTTAATGCAGTATAACGAGACTTTGCCTTTAACAATTACATGTGACGTATCACCGTTTGGAGTAGGAGCCATTTTGAGCCATGTTTTACCAAACGGTAGTGAGGCCCCTATTGCCTATTTTTCAAGGACCCTATCAAAGGCTGAACATAACTATAGTCAAATCGATAAAGAGACTCTTGCTGTTGTATCTGCTGTGAAACGGTTTCATGAATATGTATAAGGATGAGTTTTTACTATTGTTACCGACCACAAACCTTTGCTGGGGATTATAGCAGGAGACAAGCCAACCCCCTATATATTATCACCTAGAATGACTCGCTGGTCAGAGTTTTTGGCTGCGTACAATTATAGGCTGCAACATCGCCCAGGGAAAGCCATTCCCCACGCTGATGCGCTGAGCTGTGCACCACTTTCGGAAACCGTCAATGACCCAGCTCCAACCCTTACGACACTCCAGATTGAAATGCTACATTCACCGCTGCTAACAGCTAGAGATATTGCGATCGAAACAAAATGCGATCCTATCTTAACGCGAGTTCTTAGCTGGGTCGAAAGGGGATGGCCAGCAGAACAAACCCCTGACGGCTTCACCCCCTTCAAGAACTGGCAAATAGAACTTTTTTCACAAAAAGGCTGCATCTCATGGGGGGATAGAGTCGTCATCCCAGAGCAGTTACAATGAGCAGTATTAAAAACACTGCATGAGGGTCACCCCGGCATCGTGCGTATGAAAGCGCTCGCACAAAGCTACGTGTGGTGGCCGGGCATCGACAAACAGATCAAAGCCTGGGTAAAGACTTGTTTAAAGTGCCAAGAAGTTAGCAGTGCCCCACCTAAAGCAACTCCAACAGAATGGGAAACACCCCGGGGACCGTGGTCCCGCATCCACATTGACTTTGCAGGACCTACTAAGGGACATATGTTCCTACTAACAGTGGATGCCTATTCCAACTGGCTTGAGATCCACGAAATGAAGAGTACTACAACTGAGTCCGTCATCCAGAAGTTGAACAGGCTATTCGCGACGCATGGACTGCCAGACGTTCTAGTCTCCAACAACGGACCCCAGTTTACCGCTCTACCCTTTGAACAATACTTAGCAGACCGGGGTATTCGCCATGCGCTAACTTCGCCAGCGCACATTGCGGCTAATGGAAGAGCCGAGTGCATGGTACAATTTGTTAAAAAAACCCTCTACAAAATGGACTATGGGGACATTGAAGACAAAATAAACAGAATACTCCTTCTCCAATACATCACTCCACACAGCGTCACCAACAAGACTCCAGCTGAACTATTAATGGGATGCAAACTCCGTTCCCACCTCGACCGGCTTCACCCGCCTTACGAGCCAGAGAAACCCTGTGGATCTAGCGGAAAATGCCGTGAGTTCAAGATAGGTGACTTAGTTTTTGCCAGAAACCTTTCCGGCGAACCGTTGTGGGTCGAGGCAACTGTAATTCAAGCCACTGGACCCAGGTCATACCGGGTGAAAACCTGCGATGGAAAAATATGAAAACGCCATATAGATCACCTTTGCTCAAGGCTACAACCTAATTTCCGCGACTCCGGTAATTCCAAACTGAGGGGGGAGAGGATGTCGAAGAAACCGAATTCGAGATGGAGGAAAGCAGGAGCGAAAGAAGTCAGCAATCGGGTGTAACGAATGAAGAAGAATCAGGGAGGGGAGTGTTCTCGCCACAGAGGAACACCTCAACAGAGGGAAGCCCGCAAAGATCAGAGGACAACAACGAGAACATTAGCGGCACCGAGTCATCCAATGAGGAACCACCAGCACCCGACTTGCCCAAAAACATCCCGCCGAAACCGGGTTACAGACAGGAACCGGTGGGACAGCATAAATCCAATAGACAGTCAAAACAACCTTCATACCTCAGGGATTACGTCACCGCACCCCTTAAATGGAACCCCGGGGGAAGGGGTGTTATGAACTAATAAAACGCTTAAATAAAGCTTTATCAAGCCTTTAGAAAATAGCAGGGTTCTAATCCTGCACTTCTGATTGGCCGATAATAGCGATATCGGATTGGTCCGTTCAGGAGAATCTGATTGGCTGTTAACGAGCCACTCTCATTGGTTAAAGGGGTTAACACTCCATGTTTCTCATTGGTTACTAGATCAGCAGCTTGCCTATAAAAAGGCTGCTGCTGCCCTAGGTTTTTGCTCTGTTCAGAATGATTAATAAATTCACTGTTCACCGTCTCGTCTCAGTTCCTTGCGCCCATGCGCAGAACTTAACAGTCATAACTCTAAGTCACTGTTTCTCCACTTTGGCATCGTTAAGATGGGTGAACTTCAACTCCCAGAATTCCCCAGTCAGCATGGGTAACTGGGGAATTCTGGGGATTAAGTTCACCCGTCTTAACGTTGCCAAGTTGAAAACACAGCTCTAAATCTTTCAGAGCTAAAACTCAGTGCACATAAAGTGAATGCTTTGCAGCAAGGGATTTGGCTCAAAAAAATGAAATTAATGTTTAATTTAACCATGCCAGCGGCAACACTGGATGCTCAATTCTGAAAGTAAGTTGAGCTCTTCAACAGGAAAAGAAATTTGCCTTCTAAGTAATTTGAGGCTATTTTTCTTTCTTCTCTAAAATGAGAAAAAATGGCATCATCTGTACACATTTGGGTCCCTCTTATAATAAAGACAAAGTATGGAAATGTTTAACTATAAGAAAGCAAAAGGAACAGCTGAAATAATTTAAATATATTATAGAAATAATTTGAAACTTCTTAGTTCCAAACAGATATCCATTTAAGGAAACTCACAAAGAAAAGTTCTATAGCAAATGTGACATTTCCCCGCTCTGCTTTCATGCTGGGGAAAAAAGATCAGGCAGAACTGGCTCAAAATCTTCTGGGTCAAATTTAAATACAATTAAAATTAAATCAAACCTGTACAATTAATTCCCTGGAGATCTAATTATTTGATCTTTTGTTATACTAAGGACTGCAGTTGGATAGTAACTTTCTCCAATGCTTAAGGTAATAACCCCCAAAATTTTTCAGACTGGCTGGGGAACTCAAGCCAAGCATTGCTGCCCATGGAAATTCATCTCCAGAGTCCTGGACTGAGTGAGCTGTTGAGTAGCAGGGCAGTTTGTCTGTAATTGACCTAATTTGTGGTAATTTGTCCTTTACCCAGCTGCCTTGCACTATATTTAGAGTTGATGATTGTCTAGTCTAATTTTTATTTCCTTATTAATTTTTCTTTAAGAGTAATGGGGAGAATTCAAGCTTGATCTAACCAGCAAGATGACTTATGGATGAGGGAACTGTACGTAATGTAATGTAATTATTTCAATAGTCTAAGTTTCTTTTCTGCTGCCTGAAGCAAACATATTGGGGGCCCATTTTTCATACTCCATTGATTTCCTCCTTCCCCACGTTCAGAGGAAACATAGCAGTCTTTGAAGAAAGAGGATGTGTTAAATGATGTCATACCATTTAAGTAGCATTAAATTTTACTGGAGTGGGCTCTATAGCAAAACGACTGCAGCTTTTCCACACACAGGAAATGCTTTCGACTTACAAATTATTTAGTGATCATTAGAAATTACAATGGCTCTAAATAAGTGATTTATAACTGTTTTTCATACTTACAACCATTGCAGCTTCCCCATGCCATGGTCACATGATCAGAATTCAGATGCTAGTCAACTGACTCACATTTATGATGGTTGCAGTGTCCTGGGGTCATGTGATCCTCTTTTGTGACCTTCTAACAAGCAAAGTCAATAGAGAAGCCAGATTTACTGAACAACCATGTTACTAACAACTGCAATGATACACTTAACAACTGTTATGCAAGAAAGGTTGCAAAATTGGGCAAAACTCACTTAACAAATTTCTCACTTAGCGACATAAATTTTGAGCTCAGTTATGGTCAAAAATTGAGGACTACCTGTACTTTCTACTAATTAGCCTTTCTGGTAATTAACCAACAACCCCGTCCTCTAATATTTCTTGTAAATTTGCTCTCCTGCTATACAGGTAGTCTTTCACTTACCACCACAATTGAACCCTAAATTTAAGTTGGTAAGCAAGGCAGTTTTTATATGCAATTTGCCCCATTTTATGACTTTCCCCCCACAGTTGTTAAGTGAATCACTGGAGTTGTTAAGTGAATCGTGCAGTCATTAAGTAAATCTGTCTTCCCCCATTGATTTTGCTCATTGGATGCTGCCTGAGAAAGTGACAAATAAATACATGCCAGTTGCTAAGTGCTCGAATTTTGATCCCATGATTTGAAGTTAACCCAACAGTCGTAAATGTGAAAATTAGTCACAAGTCAATTTTTGTGGTTCCACTGTAACTTTGTATAATCACTAAATGAACGATTGTTATTCGAATGCCAAGTCTTTTGGGGCTTTACTGCTGATTAATTTTTATAATGCAGAACTGAATCAAAAGCTCCATTCACTTCTGACCCTGCAGAATTGAAATATCCACAAGTTGTGACCAATTTGTGTCTTCTTTATTGTTGGAATGTTTATTGTTAGCTCTCCCCAACCTGGAGTCCCCATGTTGGGTTGGACTAGAGGTAGTCCTCAATTTACAACCGTTCATTTACGTAGTTACTAAAATGATGATGCACTGAAAAAAAAAAAGATTTACAACTGATCTTCATATTTACAACCATTGTAACAATCCCAAAGTTATCTGACCAAAATTAGGGTGCTGTAGGAAGTTGGCAGCCTTCCCCCTGAAAGAAGACTTTCCTAGGATCAAATCATTCATTTCTCTCCACTAACAGGAAAACATTCCAGACAGACCCCCTAAAAATTAAGCTTTATGCCTGAGATACTTTTGGATCTATTGAGAAAACTTGAATATTCCATTCAGTATCTATTTATAGAAATCCAAGCCAGCCGATTCACAAACAAAACACCTTCAACCACAGCTCCCCCCAGGCTGGAGCTAATGGGATTAAGAATTTACATTGCCCCACTCAATTCTAAGGACAGGACATGACCTTTAGGACACAAAAGGATTTACCCACCACCAAAAAACATAAGGGTCACTACATTGTAAAACCCCCTGAAGCATCTCAAACAGAAAACCCCAGAATCCTATAAAAATCTATCCACTCATTCAGCCATTTTGTCAGCCACCCCAGAAACAGTGTTGCTGTCACTGAAGTTTTTGGAAACCATATAAACAGAAACCTTCTTTTCAACCAGCCAGCCTCCATTTTATTTCTAGCATCTTTCTCCTGGGTTTGAATCGGACTGGATTTTATTCCTGTATTGCTTAGCAAACAACAGGCTTTTAAAGCAGTTGCACTGTCACAGGGTCAAGTGACTTTTGTGGTCTTCCCAGCCAGCTTCTGACAAGCAAAGTCAATGGATGGAGTCAGATTTGCTTTACATTTGCAAGATTCATTTAACAACGGGAGTGATTTGATTAACAACTGTGGTTCAAAAAGTGGGCATGGAATTGGGTGTAACTCATTTACCAACTGCCTTGCTTTTCCACGGAAATTCAGATTCTAATTGTGGTTGTAAGTTGAGGACTACCTAGACACTGATTTTAAGCACTTAGAAAGTGTCAGATTGGGAGAAGACTGATGAGCTATTCACTACTTACTTCTAGGTCAGCCCCATGATATTGTTACATGAGAAAGATAAGCTCACTGCCTGGCGCTCAGGGGGTGATAAATAAAGAACAGGAAAATATTCCTATTAGCAGAAGCTCTTAACTCAGATTTCCTGCATGGAAATCTCTGCTTGCAGCTTTATTGACAAACCCCTCTCAATCCTTCCAGTCAGCCCTGCAAAAGATTTGATTTTCCCAGGTTATGTGAGCATTCTTTATCACAAATCACTCTGTTTAGTTGCTGGCTTGTTACACCATTGTTATACTTCAATTTTTGTTTAGAGTGCAACATTACTTTTTCATAGGGATTTCAGCTGCTAGGAAGTTAACATCTTGATGGCCACAGGATGGAAGTGTGTAAAGAAAGAAAAATAAGAATTCAGTCCATAAAGATTATGATTATTAATATTAATATTTGTAGCCCAAATTAATTAAAAATCAAAATCATATATTTTATAATTTAATTTTTAAAAGGGCATGGTTTCAAGTTAGAATCTTTGCAATTCCATGGATTGTTCTCATGTAACCAACACCAGGTAGTTTTTGACTTACAACCACAATTGAGCCCAACATTTATGTTGTTAAGTGAAACATTTGTTAAGTCAGTTTTATGACCTTTCTTGCCACAGTTGTTAAGTGAATCACTGCAATTGTTAAGTTAGTTACACAGCTGACAAGTGAATTGGACTTCACTTGTCAGAAGGTCGCAAAAGGGGATCACAAGATTTTGGGACACAGCAACGGTCATAAATATGAACCACTTGCCAAGCACCTGAATTTTGATCACGTGACCAAGGGGATGCTGCAATAGCTATAAGAGTGAAAAATGGTCATGTCACTTCTTTCAATGCCGTTGGAACTTTGAACAATCACTAAATGAATTGTTATAAGCCGAGGACTACCTGTAATATTTTCTGCTCAAAAGTATTTCTGAAATTATTGTGTGTTTTTTTAAAAGAAACTATGTTGATAATTTCAATTTTTAAAAAATTCAGAGAGAAGCACACCTTTCATGGGCTACTGTTGATTGTTAGTGCCAAAAATCTTCCAATTTGGAAAGTATGGATAAGCACTGTTCAGTTTAATAGACTTTTGTTAATAGCAGACAAGCTTCTCTGCCAGAGTTGGTATTCAGCAAGTTCTGACCAGTTCTGGAGAAGCAATAGTGGACATTTTGAATAGTTCGGAGAACTGGCAAATGCCACCTCTGACTGGAGATTTTACAGTATGCTTCCCCTGCCACGCCCACCAAGCCACATCCACAGAATCGGTAGTAATTTTTTTTAAATTCCACCACTGCTCCCTGCCCATTTGTTTGTTAAAAGAAAGTTTTGCTCCACTATTCACATCCACTCACTGTAAAGACATAATGTTGTGGTTACTGCCTACCAGATTCACTCTCAAGAAGTTTCCCATTTATTTATTTTTTTGGCAGGGTAGATGATCAATCTTTCTAGAAAAGTTCTAGGTTGCAGCTATCTGATGTTTATTTTTCAAGATTGTGCACAGAGAACATGTGGGATCCAGAGGCATTCTTGCAAAGAGAGAGCACTGCTCACGGAGGCTGTTTCACACCATGAAAACTTCCAATTTGTTGATGGATGTTGGTATCAAAGGAATCAATTTAAAAAAGCAGGAGGGCAGGAATTCAAGGTAGGCATCAAAATATTATAAACCTTTTCTCTCTCTTGGTAACCTGCTGAAGCAAACAATGCCTACCTTAGCATCTAATTAACCCTGTCCTGGTAGGAATCTCTCAAAAGCTGGCAATATTAAGCAATAAAAAACATTGGAAAGCAGTCAAATATCTGATTTCGATTTTGAAGGGCATGGAGGTGCAACTTTTATGTTCTTCAGAGAACTTTTTGGGAGGAGCCAAAGTTGTTGTTGTTGTTGTTGTTGTTGTTGTTGTTGTTGTTGTTTTTTCTTCTTCTTCTTCTTCTTCTTCTTCTTCTTCTTCTTCTTCTTCTTCTTCTTCTTCTTCTTCTCCTCCTCCTCCTCCTCCTCCTCCTCCTCCTCCTCCTCCTCCTCCTCCTCCTCCTCCTCCTCCTCCTTCTTCATGGGTGAATAGCCAAAATGGAATGGATAATGAATAGAAGTACCAGAAATTGCTTTCCAAAAAATTAGAAATTGGAAATTCAGGATAGTTTCTGACTTTGGGAATCAACTATCCAAAGAACCAGCAGATACAGACTAGCACTCAGTAGGGCAGTCATGAAAGTCTTGGAAATGACATTCAGATGCTGTGATGGGTCTATAGCTATAGAGTCAGTCTGGTTAGTGGTTAAGGAACTGTTATGTATGTAAATAGTTGAATAAAGGCAAACTTGGGGTAAAGTGCAGGGTTCTGGCCCTGCACTTCTGATTGGGTGTTAAGCGGCTTGATCGGATTGGTCGGGTTCTGAGAATCTGATTGGCCCTTAACGAAGGACTCTTATTGGTACTGGAGCTAGCATTTCACAAGCTCCTATTGGTTATTTCACATTAGCATTGCCTATATAAAGCAGAGTTGTTGTTATACAAGTTAGAAGTCACTATGCAATAAAGACTTGAAAGTTCACCAACTAAGACTGTCTCCATTCATTCTACCATGCCTGAATTTATGACAGGAACCAGGCTAGAAACCAGAAGATGGTGAGTTCAAGTCCTGCCTTAGTCATGAAAGCCAGCTGGGTGACTTTGGCCCAATCACTAGGAGACTATAAGTTCTAGTCCTGCCTTAAGCATGAAAGCCAACTAGGTGACTTTGGGTCAATCATTAGGGGACTGTGAATTCTAGTCCCACCTTAAGCATGATAGCCAGATAGGTGGCTTTGGGTCAATCACTAGTAGACTGTGAGTTCTAGTCTTGCTTTAGGTATGAAAGCTGATGAATAACTTTGGGTCAGTCATTACAGGGTTGTTGTTGTAGGGAAAATAGGAGGGGAAGGAGATGTTCACTGTTTTGAGTTGTTTATAAAAATAATAAAGGTGGGATACAAGAAATAAATAAAAATTTTATAAATAAAAATACATGAAGACCAGAATCCTTCAGGCAATACTTTTCCCTGTGACTCTCTACAGAAGTAAAAGTTAGACTTTAGAGAAGCAAGATAGAAACAGTATGGAAGAATAAGATAGAAAAAATATTGATGCTTTTGAAATTTTGATGCTGGAGAAGATTCTTGAGAGTGCCACTCTCAAATTCAGTTAATTTGGAAAACAAACAAAGAGATTATTGAACAAATCAACCCAGAATTCTCCCTCAAAGCACAAATAACCAGGATCAAATTACCATGCTGTATTTTGAACAGATTATGCAAAGACCTAATTCTCTGGAGAAGTCCATCATGCTGGGAACATTGAATGGAAGAAAGAAAAGGTTTCAGTGGCCAGCAATAAATTATAAGGACTCTGTTATTGTGGTGATTGGAACCCTGTTGGAAGATCTAGAGATCTACATCCTGGAAAATATATCTATGGACACTAAAAGTCAACACTAAATGGATGATTTCTAATAAAGTCAAAGCTTTCGTTGTCTCTACTTGCTGAGTTGAGACATACATAGGGGAAGAATGATTTTCTGCTTCTGCTGTTTTAAAATGTCTCATATGGCTGACTGCCAGGGCTGTGGTACCTTGAAATTTCAAGCAGAGAATTTGGATCAGGTCCTGCTGGATCATGGAAGTCACCTGATGAGGTTGTGCTATGCTGACTTTTCATATAGCTTAACTCAGAGGTCTCCAAACTTGGCAACTTTAAGACATGTGGACTTCAATTCCCAGAATTCCTGTTTTTGGCTTCTGGTGGGCCTCCAGAACCCCAGGGGTGGATGTTTTCATCTTCCTCCAGGCCTCTGGGAGAGCGATCAACAGCCTTCCCCGGCCTCTGGAGGCTCAACAGAAGCCGGAAATAGGCCCATTTTTCCACTTCCGGTTTTTTCAGGAAGGCTGTTTTTTGCCCTCCCAAGGGTCCAGAGTCCTCCCCCGGGCTTCTGGGAGGGTGAAACTGGCTTCCCCTGGGTTCTGGAAGCCAG
This sequence comes from Hydrophis major, assembly GCA_033807585.1. Taxonomy (NCBI): domain Eukaryota; kingdom Metazoa; phylum Chordata; class Lepidosauria; order Squamata; family Elapidae; genus Hydrophis; species Hydrophis major. Next base: position 22,961,203 of record CM066343.1, on the reverse strand, counting down.
AAATAGGCCCTTTTCCGGACTTCTAGAAGGCCCATTTTTCCCCCTCACAGAGTCTCCATGCGGACCCTCCATTGAAAATGGGCTGCAGGGAGAGTCCTGGGAGGGGTGGAGCCAGCCGGCCGGTTGAAATATTAGTTCAGTGAACCAGCTGTAACTTTAACATCTGGTTCACTCGGACTGGTCCAAATCGGTAGAATCCCACCTCCTATGCAACTCTTCACTGATGATATAAGTCAGTGGTGGCTCACCTTTTTTGGCTCCCATGCCAATAATTGCACACACACTTCCATGCCAGCACCCAGAAGGCAATGCGTGTTGGCCATGCCCCTGCGTGCACGCCCCCCTCCTCACGTGCAGCACATCCCTGTACATGCTTGCATGTCTCTCGCATGCCTCCCTCCGCCCTCTGCGCATGCATGCCAGATACCCAACAATCAGCTGTCAGGTGGTGGCGAGTATGCGCCTGTGCAGTGGGGCTCTTCTGGGCGACCTCTCACGTGCTGGGGGAAATGGCTCAGCATGCCACTTCTGGCACGCATGGCATAGGTTCGCTTACATGAATATAAGTGAAGACAAGTTCAGGAGAGTGTGGGTTTGCAAAGTTTTTACTTATTTATTTAAATCCTGGATTCATTGTTTATATAAATAACTCAAGGCAGTGAACATATCCAATACACCTTCCTCCTCCTATTTTCCTCACAAGAACAAACCTATTAGGTGGGTAGGGCTCAGAAGAATCACTGGCCCCAAGTCACCCAGTCAGTGTTTCATGCCCTAGATTAGAACTCATAATCTTCTTGCAAATGTCTAATGAAAAGCAAACTCTGGTACTAATATTCAGTATCTGTTCCATTTTAACTATTCACCCCATCCTAAAAAACACAAACCCAAGGAAAGCTAACAAATTTGGCTCCTCCCAAAGCAACTCTGAGGGCCATAAAATTTATACTTCCAAACCCTGAAAAATGGAAAACAGATATCTGACTACTTTCCAATCTGCCTAAGGTGGGAGTCTCACAGTCTCCTGGTGATTGGACCAAAGTCATCCAGCCAACTTTTATGCCTGAGGTGGATCTAGAACGTACTGTCTCCTGGCCTCTAGCCTAGCCTGGTGTCTTAGGCTTGATTTAGACTTCTGCATCACTGCACAACAGGGAAAATGTGTTAGTTGTTTGGGGTTGGTTGCATAGCTGTTGCATTTATACTTCTGCGAATGTTAACATTCTGGCAGTAGGATGCTCAAACAACAAAGCACACAAAATGTAGAAGATGTTATCTCACACAATGCATAGTTGAGATTTGGCAGATGTGTAGATCAGCCCATTTCCAACCACTTGCAACCTATAGTTACCCATCAATCCTTTGGCAGGATAAATATGCATTGAAGCCTATGCACAGCTGCAGATAAAAGTTTCTATTGAGATTGCTGCAGATGTGTCCTCTCCCCTCCACTGGCTGGCCATTGTCCTAAATTGGCCATTTGATCTGGGCTGCTGGAGTGCCTAGACACTTGCCTTCTCTATGGTAATCTTCCTTCATAATACTTGTCCTGTCCTTTGGAAAATGCTACTTGGGCATTTATGTAGGCTTCTTCTTAAACATATGAGGAACAGTTGCAGGAACTGGGTATGTCTAGTTCAGGGGTCTCCAACCTTGGCCCCTGGAAGCCTGGTGGACTTCAACTCCCAGAATTCCACAGCCAGCTGTGAAACTCTGGGAATTGAAGTCCGCCAGGCTTCCAGGAGCCAAGGTTGGAGACCCCTGGTCTAGTTTAATGAAATAAAGGTCTGGGGTGACATGATAGCATTGTTCCAATATCTCAGGGGCTGCCACAAAAAAGAGGTCTTTCAACCTATTCTCCAAAGCACATGAAGGCAAGACAAGAAGCAATGGATGGAAACAAATCAGGGAGAGAAGCAACCTAGAATCAAGAAGAAATTTCCTAACAAGAACAATTAACCAGTGGGACAGCTTTGCCTTCAGAAGTTGTGGGTGCTCCAACACTGGAAGTTTTAAAGGAAAGATTGGACAACCATTTGTCTGAAATGGTATATGGTAGGGTTTCCTATTTGAGTAGGGGGTGGACTAGAAAACCTCCAAGGTCCCTTCCAACTCTGTCTATTCTATTCTATTCTATTCTATTCTATTCTATTCTATTCTATTCTATTCTATTCTATTCTATTCTATTCTATTCTATTCTATTCTAGAGAGTGGATCTGCTGCTGGTGTTGCTATGCAATGGGAATCACAGCCTGGAGAATCCATTACTTGCAGTCCTTAACTTGTCTCACATCTTATGTCTGAGACTAATTGCTATTTACGTGAGCCATGCATTTTATGCACATAAAAAAAAAAAAAAAAGGGCAGAGAGTTAATCCAGACAGTCACGAATACTATTTTGACTTTTTTGAGGGTCCCTCCACACAAAAGGATCTCCATCCCATCCAGGATCATTTATTTTTTTTAAGTGTATGGCTGGGTTTCGTACATAACACCAATACAAAACATGATGTCTTGAATTTTGACTCATATACAGATAGTCCTCGGCTTATAACTATTCATTTAGTGAGCATTTGAAGTTACAGCAGCATTGAAAAAGTGAGTTATAACTGGTCCTTGCACTTTTGACTGTCATAGCATCCTGACACGTGATCAAAATTTGGCAATTGGAAACTGGCATGTATTTACGATGTTTCCAGGGCCATGTGATTTCCATCTGTGACCTCCCCAACTGTCTACTGATAAGCAATGTCAATGTGGAAAGCTGGATGTGATTTGTTTAACAACTATGTGATTCACTTAACAACCATGGCCAAAAAAGGTCATAAGATTGAGCGTGACTTAACAACCCCCTTTCTTAGTAATACAAATTCTGGCATGGTCATAAGTCAAGCACTACCTGTATGTCAACACAGCCATTGTTGCTTAGTTAAAAATTTTGGTTGAAATAAGCCAAGGCTTGGGTTCTGTGCATTAACTCATTCATCTTCTCAATAGTTTTAGAAAACCAGCATCATTTTTGTACTTTCATTTATATCAGGAAGGCTAAGGGGTTATATAGCAGTTTGCTTAGGATCAAACAGGAAGGCTATGGCTGAGACCAGAATAGAAGTTCATAGCTGTTGCATTTAACCATTGCTCTATTTCTCCTGTTATGTGAATTCAGTGTGCAATGCATACCTAAATGTTGAAAAATTAGGTTGTAAGAAATTCCTACATTATTTCAGCGGAGTGGTGGCACTGGCTTCAAGGGTGGACAACCGGTAAAGAAAAACAATGACTCTTTGTTTCCAGATTGCCTTTTATTAGCCACAGTGTTGACAGTTGGTCCTTTGTGGGAAGAACAGCTCCCAAGCAATGTCTAGGCCAGATCAGGTGGTGGTAGCTTTCCTTTCGCTTCCTTTTCATGATAAAGGAAGGGTGGGAAACTTGTTGGAAGAAAAAGTTGATTAGGTTTAGTTTGGTTTACTCTTTTAGTAGGCTTCTGTAGAGAGACAGATAATTGGCAACAGGGCAGGTGAGACTAGTTGGATGTTGAAGGAACTTATTACACGGACCTCACTGATAGCAGGGAAGGCTTTCAGCTGCCTTCTACTCTACTCTTTCTTTGTTCTCTTGATATTTATCCCAGTGGAATCCAATGGAGAAAATGACGGAACTGTAATGGCCACTGAAGAATCGGAGGACAGTGTTTGGGAAGAGCGGTGCCCCATTGAAACTGGAGCCATAATCCTTGCCGAAAGAAAAGTAGCGCCCCTCATCAGTGACGAAGACTAATTTGCGGATATAACTGCTATATTTCCCAGATACTTGGATGATGGACTCCCTTGGGAACAGGAAGATTTCTTCCAGATCTCCCGAAGTGCCACCAACATAGTTGCTCCACTGCTTTCCATAACGGACCTGAAGGCTAGAATAAATAAATAGGATCTTGGTTCTCTTGGACCAGTTTCAATCTGTGAAGTATGAGTTTAGATTAGATTAGAATCATATAAAGGCTTCTTCGTTCCCTTCGTTTCTCAAAGAAAAGAACAATGAGGAAATGAACAATGAGGAAGGTTAGAAATTGAGGATATCTTTGTAATAACTTCTCTTAAAATTCTTCAAATAATGTGAAGACAACTGCACAATGAAGCTTTTGTTTGGATTTAATTACACCTACACTGATTAAAGAGTGAACTGGCTTAATGATGACTAAACCTACATTGGGAACAGTGTTTATTTCCAACAAGTGTAGAAATTATCCTTGGACTGTTAGAAACCTTTCTCTGAAAGTGTGTTTGCTGGCATACTAAACCACATAGGTTATTCATTTCTGGTTAAGTAATCCTATAGTTACCCTGCCATGTGAAAAAAACATGGATTGGAAGAACAGCCACTAACAATTCAAAATGAAACCACAAAAAAATTTAGATGAGTGTTTCTCAAGCTTGGCAACTTGAAGATAAGTGAATTTCAACTCCCAGAATTCTCGGAGTTGAAGTCCACGTATCTTCAAGTTGTCAAGCTTGGGAAACACTTATTGTTAGGGATAACATTGTTTACCCTAACTGGTTTAGGTAAAATAATAAATATGTTATCATGGTTTATAAGTTAAAGTGTCTGCAACTTTAAATATAGGAATGTAATTAAGGGAGTGGTTGTGAAAGCACCATAAAAGAAGCAAGGAACGTCAGCTTGCTCTCTCTGACTTGATGATCCCTAATTACCGGATGAATGAAGACTGCGTTCTTCCCCTACTGGAATGGGACAGAGAAAGGACTGATTTGTAAGTGAACTGACATTGGCTATTCTACACGGACTTTGCTAATTGAATATCCTTGAATGGACTGACTAAATGATACATGACTAATGGACTGTTATTTTGACTATGTTATAAACTCTAAATTGAATAAACTATATTTTGATAACACAAGCGTATCTGTTATTTTTACTGTATGTTAACTAACATACAAACCTTATCTCACTCATTTATCTGTATGCCTATCTGACTAACGCTGCACATTCTGTTTAGCTTGTCTCCTTAACCCTGGTTAGGGAACCCAGGCTTAACACTTATCTACACTATAGTATCTTTGGGATAAGACACTGGATCAAATCTAACACAAGGAATAATAATAATGGTTTTGGATCACATTATTTGAAGGACTGTCTTTTCCCAGTCACATCTATCCAACCCATCACAGCAGGCAAACAGGGAATGCTCCAGGTCCCCTCTCCTAAGGAGATCCTTCTAGGAAGACCAAAAAGAAGGGGCTTCTCCTGGTGGCTCATCTCTGTGGACAGTGATGGGATTCAAAAAAAATTATGACTGGTTCTGTGGGCAAGGCTTAATGGGCATGGTGTGGCTTGGTGGGCATGGCAGGGGAAGGATACTGTAAAATCTCCATTCCCTCCCCACCCCGTTAACCTGCTTTCCAGGTCTGTTCTCCTGTGCAGGGCAACCAAAGAAGACCCAGCCGATCGGGCTGGGACTCAATGGGAGGCAGAGAAGAGATGGGGGCAGAGCCAGTCAGAGGTGGCATTTGCCGCTTCTCTGAACTCCTCAAAATTTCCGCTAACAGTTCTTCAGAACTGGTCAGAACTTCCTGAATACCACCTCTGCTGTGGGGATAAGATTGACCCACACTTTAACATTTTTTCAGTAGGCCCTGAAGACAAGGTTTTGCCAATAGGCCTGGGGACCCTAAAGTGGGATGGAGCCCATCAAGTGTCTTATTTGATTGTTGTCACTTGGGGAGAGGGTAGGAGATTATTGCTTTTTATTATTTTTATACTGGCCTTTCATCTTTGCAAGCTCTTCAGAATCACTGAGTTTGGTGGCCATATAGATTTTCTTAAAATACTAAGACTGAGTATCCCATTTCAAAGTTGAATTTGATAACAAGCACTAATTCAATTTCAGATCCAGCACCAAGTTCTCAGAAACAAGGTTTTTAATATGCCATAGCCTGTTATCTCTCTGGGCTCACCAACGATCGGCGAGAAAAAAAAATGGATTTAAGTACAATAACTGTGGGAGGAAAGAGAAGAAAAGGATAACCAGTAGCAAGGTAGATCACTCAATTACAGCTGAAATGAGTCCACTGTTGGAAGTCCTGAATCTGAATGTTGGGTTAGAACATCATGAAGAAATGGGGTTTTATGGGGTCACCATGAATCACATCAATATAATGGCATATAAGTCAAATAATTGATAAGCAACATTTTCATAATCAAGGTTTAATCATTACTCTGCTGCGTGCAAGACTGATTCCAGGGCTATTAACATGAACATCCAAAAATTTGAATTCTGTCAAACACAATTTTTCACAATTGTCCATTCAACTGATTCAGGAAATTTCTAAAACCTGAAAGGGAGTCACAATCAAACTGAAGGAAAACAAAAGTTACCCCAAAACTCTTCTCTCTTCTATATGGACAGAAAAGATCTGTAATGAGCAAATATCCTTTTATTGACATTTATTTGTGCACACATCCTATACACAATGGTGTAACTGAAATCCTTCCTCTTTTTCTATGTGCTGTGTAGGCAACACATTAAAAAAGGGGGGGAGACTCTGGTCACACAGTCATTACTGCCATTTTAACCTCTGATCCCTTCCTTGAGCTATCCCTATATATACAGTACTGCTGTGTTCAAAGACTAGCAGCAGTCCTCCCTCCGGTCCACCGCCAACGCGGGAGCGCCGATCACTCCCATTGGTTGATGCTGTTTGACAGCCGGCTATAAAAGGGAGCTGTCAAACGGCATCAACTGTCGCCGCCAGCTGGCTGTCAGATAGCCTCGGCAGCTATGGCAACCCTTTATTCGCAAGAATAAAGTTGTTAGCCTTTAGCCTGGCTCCGTCTCTCTTTGTAACTGCCGCTCCACAACACTGGCGACGAGGGCGGGATACAGCTAAGACGACCAGGCAGGAAATCGAGCCGAAGTCACAACAAGAAAGAGCTGAAGCCGCTACGAGCTGATCGAGTCACCGCCACTGACGTTCTCCAAAGAGCGCGAAATTTAAAAGCTCTCTCAGCTGAGGAGCCGAACGCCGCTGACAGGTGCAGCCAGAAACGCTTTTCTAAAAGCGAAAACTCTATTTTTTCCTCAGCTGAGCAAACCAACGCTGCCACTCTAATGGCCTCTAATCCGACATTCCCGCACTTCCAACTGGGGGCAGAAACATGGGAATCATATATGAATAGATTTGAATGTTTTTTAGATGCCATTGATCTAACTGAAGCCACGGATCTAAGGAAAAACGCCTATTTTTTAAGTTTTTGTGGGGCCACAGTTTTTGACATAGCCTCTGCGCTAGTGTCCCCACGTTCTATAAAGGCTATTCCCTGGGATGAGTTGAGAGAAATCTTGTCAAATCACTACTCCCCCAGACATTCTAAGATAGCCAGGAGACTGGCTTTTAGAAGAAGAACTCAGGCTGAAGGGGAGACTGTGAGTCAGTACATGGCAGCATTGAGATCTGCTGCCATACACTGCGGTTTTAGGGTCTACCTTGAGGACATGCTGCTCGATCAAATTGTGGGAGGAGTAAGGGACCTAAAGCTGCAAAGGCGGTTACTGGCTAAAAAAGACTTAACCCTAGCCTCAGCTATTGAGGAAGCTCAGGCTGCTGAATTGTCAGAATTATCAGCAGCTGAAATTCAGGGGAACATCCCTAAGCAAGGCCAGGCTACAGTCCACTACGATGAGGTCTCCCAAGAAGTGGAAGAACCACCTCTGGAGATAAACCGTCTCACGCGTCCAAGACCCCCCCCCGCCAGGGCCACCTAGGAAATACAACAATCAGACAGCCAAACAGCAAACCCCTTGTATAAGCTGCGGGGGCAACCACCGTAGGTCAACCTGCAGGTTCAGAAACGTTATCTGTCTGAACTGCCAGAAGAGAGGGCACATAGCCAGGGTTCACCAAGTTGAGCAGGCCTCCATACAAAGACCTCAAGTTTCTGCCTCCTACCAAAGGCAAACGGAACATTGTTACACTTGTTACCACGCGAACACCACCACCTCTAGGCCTAACAAATTAAGCATTTCTCTTTTTATAGAAGGTAAGCCTGCCAAATGGAAGTAGACACCGGGTCAACCCTCTCCATCATTTCGTGGGCCTCCCTGAAAAAGTTGCTGCCTTCGCTCTCAAAAAAGAAACTGACCAACTGCCACCTGACTCTTCGGGATTACCAGGGGAAGACCATTCCAGTCCTGGGTAAGGGAAAATTCCTCATTCAATTCCAAAACTTTAGGGGTCACTTGCCACTGGTGGTTATAGATGGTGCCCTTCCTAGCTTGCTACAATTAGATTGGTTTCCTGCCCTAGGCCTCAATGTTACAGGAATTCACTCTGTGGAAAATTCTGATGTAGATGCCCTTTTTAAGGACTACTCTGATATTTTCAGCAGTGAACTAGGCTGTTATTCAGGCACCCCCATATCTTTTGATGTGGGTCCACAAGCCACCCCAATTCGTTTGAAACCTCGGAGGGTACCTTTCGCCATTAGGCCTAAGTTAGATGCTGAATTAGATAAACTTATCAAACAGGGGTTTGATAACAGGTAGACTTCGCCAAGTGGGAAACCCCCATAGTCACCCCTTTAAAAAAAGATGGCAGCGTGAGAATTTGCGCTGACTATAAGACGTCCCTCAACCGTTTCCTACAAATTAGCGCATACCCAGTACCTGTAATCCAACACCTGCTCCACTCTTTTGAGCCAGGCATAATTTTTGCAAAGTTAGACATGTCCCAGGCATACCAGCAATTTCCCGTTGACCAACACACTGCTGACCTACAAACTATAGTTACTCACAGGGGCGCATTTAGATGTAAACGTTTGCAATTTGGAGTTAGCGTAGCCCCTGGCATTTTCCAATCACTCATGGAAAAAATCCTCCAGGGCCTACCTGGGGTGGTTCCATACTTCGATGACATTTTAGTTTCTGCCACCAACAAAACACAACTTTTACTCAGAGTGAGATCTGTCCTTGACAGGTTCAGGCTAAACGGGCTTAAATTGAAAAAAGACAAATGCACCATTGCCACCAAACAGGTAGACTTCCTGGGTTATCGAATTGATGCATCTGGAATTCACCCCATAGAGAGTAAAGTTAGGGCTATTCACGAGGCACCCACTCCCTCTAACAAAATTGAATTGCAGGCCTTTTTGGGACTCCTTAATTTTTATGCTTCCTTTTTGCCTCACAAAGCCTCTGTAGCTGAGCACCTACATAGGCTCCTAGATAAGAAAGCCCCATGGCAATGGGGACAAAGGGAAGCCCACGCCTTCCAAGCAGTGAAGTCTCTCTTAACTTCAAACTCTGTGTTAGTTCAGTTTAACCCAAACCTGCCCCTAGTGCTAGCCTCTGATGCCTCACCCTTTGGCATAGGAGCAGTATTGAGCCATAGGCTCTCAAATGGATCAGAGGCACCCATTGCCTATTTTTCAAGAACTTTCTCTGCTGCAGAGAGGAACTATAGTCAGATTGATAAGGAGGCCTTAGCAGCTGTAGCCGCTGTAAAAAAATTCCATGAGTTCCTTTATGGCCATGCATAGTTTTGAACTTGTAACAGATCACAAACCTCTATTAGGTCTGCTAGCTGGGGATAAGCAAACCCCACAGGTGTTATCCCCAAGAATGACCAGATGGACTCTATTTCTGGCCGCCTACTCTTACACATTGGTACATTGCCCGGGAAAGACCCTGTGCCATGCTGATGCCCTCAGCAGATGCCCCCTACCATCACCAGTCGAGGACCCAGCTCCCATCCACGCAATCTTCGACTGCAATGAACTTAACCTACCAGTCTCAGCTGGGGATATTGCTGCACACTCCAAGAGGGACCATGTTATTTCCCAAGTCCTGGACTGGGTAGGGAGGGAGTGGCCTGACATTCAGTTTGCCCCTGAATTCATGCCATTTAAGACCCGCAGGCAGGAGCTTTCTTCACTACAGGGCTGTCTGTTATGGGGGACAAGGGTGGTCATACCACCCACCTTGCAAGAACCAGTTTTAAGGGCACTGCACGAGGGTCACCCTGGCATCGTAAGGATGAAGGCCTTGGCCCGCAGCTATACGTCTGGTGGCCAGGATTAGATGCCCGGATTGCCAGCTGGGTTAACACGTGCCAGCCCTGCCAGGCAACAAGAGCAGCCCCACCAGCAGCTGCCCCAACCAAGTGGGAAGATTCGGGGGCCCCTTGAGCCAGGCTGCATGTAGACCTGGCTGGTCCCATACAAGGGAGGACATTCCTGGTGGTTGTAGATTCATTCTCCAAATGGATTGAAGTAGCCTTGTTACCTCCACCACAACGCTGGCTGTCACAAGGGCCTTGACCAGACTGTTTGCTACTCATGGACTTCCTGACACATTAGTTTCAGATAATGGCCCGCAATTCAGTTCTAACGAGTTTGCCATCTTCACAGCTAATCTGGGCATCAGACACGCTCTCACAGCCCCCTTTCACCCAGCAAGTAATGGAATGGCAGAAAGGGCTGTCAGGTCTGCCAAGGAAGTTCTGGCCAAGCTGGGCCAGGCAGACTGGCACGCCAAACTATCAACTTACCTACTCACACAACATGCCACCCCGTGCCCTTCCACCAACAAGTCCCCTGCTGAACTGTTAATCGGCAGGCGCCTCAGGACCACCCTGGACAGGTAGCACCCCCACTACGCTCCCAGCACGCCACTAGCCTCTGACAGCCATGCCAGGGAATTCGCCCTGCAAGACCAGGTGTATGCCAGGAACTATGCGGGGCACCCCTTATGGCTGCCAGGGCAGATAGTCTTTGTTGCAGGACCCAGATCATATAGAGTCCTTCTGGAAGATGGCTGGATTTGGAGAAGACACGTAGACCAGCTGAGGAGGTGTTGGAACAAGACTGCCACCAAAATCCCGGTCTACCCACCGCCGGATGACCCGGTCTACTCACTGCCAGCCAACCCGCCGAAGGACCTGGTCTACCTGCCACCCGACAATGCAACCAGCCGACCGCCACGGGAAGACTCACCCGAGCAGTCGCCAGACAGCAGTCCAGGGATGGCCAGCAACCCTCTGCAGGTTCCAGTCACCGCCCGGGAGGAACAAGACGCACCAGCCGCCGACAAGCCTTAGCAACTTCGGAGATCGGGCTGCGAGTGAAAGCGGCCATCATGGCTATAGGACTACGCATGCTCGTGGCCAGGGGGAAGGAGTGCTGTGTTCAAAGACTAGCAGCAGTCCTCCCTCTGGTCCGCCGCCAGCGAGGGAGCGCCGATCGCTCCCATTGGTTGATGCTGTTTGACAGCCGGCTATAAAAGGGAGTTGTCAAACGGCATCAGCTGTCACCGCCAGCTGGCTGTCAGATAGCCTCGGCAGCCGCGGCGACCCTTTATTCGCAAGAATAAAGTTGTTAGCCTTTAGCCTGGCTCCGTCTCTCTTTGTAACTGCCGCTCCACAACAAGTACCATATTTTTTGGACTATAACCACACCCCCAAAGTAGATAAAAATGTCTGTGCATCTTATAGAGCAAATACAGGCCCACTTTTGGCCTCCCAAAGCTTCCATGAGTCCCGTTTTTGCCCTCTCCAGCGTCCAGAAGCACACTGTAGGCCAAACATGGGCCCGTTTTTGGCCTTCGTTTTTAGCCTGCAGGGTGCTTCTGGACATTGGTCAAGTGCATCTTATAGTCTGAAAAATATGGTACATTTTAGATTTTATGGGACTTATAGTTTTGTTACAGTACCTTCCTCGTTCTTTTAATGTTTTAATTTAACAGAATATTTTATAATTAAACACACATCTTCCATAATTTCATAACTTATCCAGTTGTCAAATATTACCTTTTCTTTAACCATTCATACCACAATTCTGTTTTATAGTAAAAATAGATAGCTGCAACCTAAAATGGGACTGATTGTTTTAATTATTATTATTTTTTTTTAAAACAAATTTTATTAATTTTACAAAGAACACAAACAAAACTAAAAGATCTTTTCTGAAGGTTGTCTGATCCCGGGTTGAAACTCTTCGCACAGACACAAATTCAAACATCATATTCACTTTATATATCCTTCCATATCTTATTATCATTTTCTTTTTTATATTATATATATATACCATTTTTATCAATTTTATATAAACAATGCACAAGGCATAACAGCTTATAAGTTCTTTTCTAAGAAAAAATAATAAAAGAAGAAAACCAATAGAACATAACAATCCCAAATTATAGTATCAATACTTTGTCTATTTAACTTCATATCTTATCCCAACTTCTCCTTTTCATCCAAATTATTTCTTATTAATTAAAAAAATATACAACATCCAAAAAAAAAGCATAACAAAATCTTTATATATCCTTTCATATCTTATTACCATGTTCAATAATATTCTTTGTCTGTTCTATTTCCAACTATCCATTCATCTTTTTTCTTTTATTATACTTTTCCTATACACCAATTGGAGTAACGTCTATAACTCATTACCCTAACTTAAAAGTACTTCATATAACAATTTTTCTTGGGATTCTGTTTAAAAGATTCTAAAATTACACAATGAATTTTATACTCTAAATACACATATAAAAAACACAATCTTATGTACCCTCCAGAATCCCTCTTATATCCTAAATTAAATTCACCCATTGTCTCTGAATAAACTTTTTTTCTTTAGATCTTGCTTCCCCCCATTGAGGCTTCTCCTCCCCCCCTTTCTCTCTTGCTTATTCTTCTCCTTGCCCTTTTTACCCCTTTGTCTTTCCTCCTCCCTTTTCTTACTCCTTTTCCTTTGCTTTCTAACCTTGCCTCCACCTTTCCGCTCATTTTTCTCTTCTTTGGTTGTTTTTATAATTCTTAAAATCTCCTTTTTCTTATCCTTTTTCTCCTCCTCCCCGGAAAGAACCCATTGTTCATCAAAGATGGCTTCTTCTTCCTCTTCTTCTTTGTCCCAGTCCTTCTGCTGCGTAGTCAACTTTTCATAAGTACATAACGCCATTTCTAAGAATTGAAACAAAGTGCCCAAAGTATCTTCCTTTTTATATTTTTGATATTCAGTCTTTAGTTCATCCACAAGCGATGCCATTATGAAAAGAGAAACTTTTCCCAAAACAACCACAAGTATTTTTAATCAAAAATAATTCAAAAAAAGTTCCAAAAATTAATACTTTTCTTCCTTCTTCTCTTTCTCTTTCTGGGGTTAATGTTTAATCAAAGAGGTCCAATTACCATATACCTTTCTTTGGGATTCTAGGCAATCTCCTCCTTTTTCAGCTTCTGCTCCAATTTTTTTTCCTCTCCCTTCCCACTTGCAATATCAATTTTAAATAATCAGAAATCCATACCTCCAACAAGGGTTTTCCAATTTCTTAAGTTTTTCAATGTCCAAAAATCCTTTTGTCCCTTAGCTTCAACTCTCAAAACAATTCACTTTCAATGTCCAATATGTCCAAACATTTCTGCTGTTTCCATGGGGTGGGAGAGTGAAGAAAAAAAAAAGTTCCCTTTAACAGCTTCTCCGCCGCTTTCGATCTTCTTAGGGATACAATGTATCCTCCAGCAATTCAAACAGCTCAGTTCCAACAAATTTGAAAGATGTTACTTGACCCGGCTCAGACAGCACTTTCACTCTTCTTACTTCCTCCAGCGCAATCTTACCCGGTTGCTGGCTTCTTCGTGGCGGCCATTGCTGACCGCCGCTCCACCGCCTTGGGAAAAAGGGTTTTTCCCGGAGGAGGAGGGGGTCTGCGACACCCCCAACCCCCTGTCCGACTCCCCTCTCTCTTCAGCTGTCCCTACAGGGCAGCCATATCCCCCTGACCCATCTGGATCGGGGGTACCTTGGCGGCTGGCACAGCAGGAATCGCGAGCTGTCGCGAATTCCTGCTGCCCCGAAGCCACGCGAAACCGGAAAACGATTGTTTTAATTATTTTTATTGTTTTAATTATTTTTATTGTTTTGAAAATGTAGGCTGCCCAGTCTTTGACTGAGATGGATGCTATAGAAATGGAATAAGTAAAGAAATAGGCTTCTGTTTATATTTATGTTGGATGTTTGGATTACAAAATGCCTTTGTTTTAATTGTTTTATTAATTCTGGAATTGTAAGTCACCCAGAATCATTGAAATGGAGAGCTCTAGAAATTAAACCAACAAACAAAAACAGATCTGATCTGCTTCCCCACAAAGTTGTGCTGACACAGGATCTTTTCATTTCCATCAACCCGAGCATGTTTTCCTTCCTTGACATACATAATCCTGAACCACAGTCCTCTCAGCCATTCATATACTTACCCCACAATGAAATTACGGTTAATCCGAATCCTTAAGGCCGTTATGGGCCCCTTGAGTTGGTACCCAGAATGAGAAAAGCGATTTCCATATGACTCCCCATACGGGCCAGAAAAGGAGGAAGTCTGAGCATTCTCTGAAATAATGGAGGGGAGGAAGAAGGGGTTGAGCTGTGGTAAAGTAGTGGAAATAGCCCCACTCACTGTGGAACAGCCTTTCCTTGAATTTACCTGCGTGGAGAGTGATGCCACACGACAGGAGGAAGATGATGAATGAAACAATGCTTCCTAGAAAGACAGTTGTGTATAAAATCAATAAATTACATTGTTATTACAGGTAGTCCTAAATCTACAACCATTGATTCAACAAATAGCAATAGCGCTTAGATTTATACACAGCTTCATAGTGCTTTACTATACTTGCTAACCGGTTTACAGAGTCAGCACATTGCCCCGAACAATCTGGGTCTTCATTTTACTGGCATGGGAAGGATGGAAGGCTGAGTTAACCTTGAGCCAGTCAGGATCGAACTCCTGGTAGTGGGCAGAATTAGCCTGAAATGCTGCATTCTAACCACTTTGAGCCCCACGGGTCAAAGTTACAGCAACCTTGGAAAAAGTGACTTACAGCCATTCCTCATACTTACAACCCTCACAGCACCCACTGGTCATGTAATCAAAATTCGGGCACTTGGCAACAAACATGTATTGATCATAGATGCAGCATCGTGGGGACACATGATCGCCATTTGCAACCTTCCCAGCTGGCTTGTGACAAGGGGGTCACAAGTCAGTGGGGGAAGCCAGATTTGCTTAGTGATCATGTGATTCACTTTACAACTTCATTGGTTCATTTAACTATGGCCAAAAAAAAATCATAAAATTAGATGTGGCTCACTTACTTAGCAATGGAAATTCTGCTCCCGATTGTGGTCATAAGTCAAGGATGGCCTGTATATTGCGACACTGCTCTTCTTCCCATAGTAGCAGCCATACTTCTGATCTGCTCGTTGTATTTCTTGCAATACCTCCATGCAGGGATGGGATTCTAATATCTTAACAACCAGTTCTGTGAGTGTGACCTAATTTGTGGGTGTGGCTTGGTGGTCATGTGACTGGCTGGGCATATCTTGCTGACTGGGCATGGCTTGGTGGTCATGTGACTGGCTGGGCATGGCTAATATGTAAATATAATAAATATTTATGTAAATATTGAATTTTTTATTAAAAAACGAGCAACTTTTACCCAAAATCAGGCAAAGCAGGCAGGCAGATTGAGTTGCTCACAGAATCACAGATTAATTCAGAGATCTATCTTTTTGCAATCGGTTACCTGAGTCTGCACTGTAAAATAGAAGCTTCAGTCCTAAGGAAGGTTCAGCTCTGCTTTCAGATTAACTAGAAAGCAAGAAATCCAACGATTTCCTGCTTTCTAGCTAATCTGAATCTCCCGGCACAGCAGAAAGAGCTGTGTTGGGGGGGGGGGAAGGAAAAATAGCAACTTAGCAGGAAAGTTTGATGGCACACATGCCAGGTAAGGAGTGAGTGGGTGGGCTGAGGTGGGGTCAGGCAGTGGCACGATTTGCCATTTCTCCAGCAGATAGAATCCCATCCCTGGTGAGAGTGCAATTTGCACACGTGTGTAGACCATTTCCCAAAAACCTCAGCTGTGTTGCCTGGACAGCTGACAAGCAGCGTTTCAAACTCCTCTTCTTTCCTGCTTTTTCAACCTCAGCTGGGCCGCACAAAGTAGCTGAGGTTGAAAAAGCAGGAAATAAAGGACAGCCAAGAGCCCAGCAGGCAGCTGGGCCAAACAGAGCAGCAGACACCAAACCGGTTTGATGTCTGCTGCTCTTCAGAGCTATCGGTTCTATAGAACTGGGGCGAACTGGTAGCATCCCACTTCTGCCTCCATGGGGTGACCCAAGGTTAAACATTGGACACAGAAGCCTCAATATTCCTCATGCCCTATTTTTGCAGAGGAATAGGGCTTAATGGCAGGGCCTTGAAATCCACTTCTAACATTCTTTCTACAAATCCCAGATTGACCTTCTCTTTGCAAAAGACGGCTGCTAAAAAGAACTCTAAAGCTACTGGGATATAAAGACTGCTTATGGATCACCTGCATCAGCACAACATTCAAGATTTAAGAAGTTTCTCCCCTATTAAATATTTTATTAAATTTAGAAACCATCCAGCTCCCTCTACCACTGAAGCAACTCTTAGAAACTCAGAGTAGGGACAGTGTATAAACTTGTCACCTAGATTGGTGAGAATAGAACTTTTGTTATATTAAATCAGAGGTCTCCAAACTTGGCATCTTTAAGACTTGTGGACTTCAACAGAATTCTCCAGCCAGCTGGAAGTTGAAGTCCACAAGTCTTAAAATTGCCAAGTTTGAGGACCCCTGTATTAAACAGGAAAAAAAAAAATCCTTGCTCCATTTCTTACTTACATTGCAGCCAACACAGTCCCAGGCTTGGAGATCTGTGACTATCTCTTGCAGAGTCTCCTAAGGGGACTTTCAAACTGTTTTATACTGTTTCCGAGGCACCATATGAATCACCTTATATTGAGAACAGGCCTGCTGTGTCAATCATAATTTGTTATAGATTTCTTGGGTTGGCATTTTCCTGGAAGTCACCCAATGAACCCTCTCTCTCTTTCCTGACTGCCTGCTCTGGTGGCCCCAGCTGGGCTTTGAATGACTTCTAGGATAAGGATGTCCTTGTGACCAGGGGTGGGATTCAAAATTTTTAACAACTGTTTTGTGGGCGTGGCTTAATTGGTGGGCATGGCTTGGTGGTCATGTTATTGGCTGGGCGTGACCAACTCAATATCACTCACATTGAGGCACACATCTCCTCACCTGGCCACTCATGACTGTGGGGATACTGCAACAGTTGTAAGTGTGAAAAATAGTCATAAGTCACTTTTTTCAGTGCCATTGTAACTTTGAATGGTCACTCCACACAAGCAAAGTACCAGCAAAAGAGAGAAAAAAAACTCCAGAGAAGTTCCTGAGACAGGAAGTCTAGTCCTGCCAAGAAGGTGATAAGGGTTAACAGAGAGGCAGTTTCTGTAAGCAACACCAGAATGTTTCCTTCCTGCCTTCCTTACAGGATTAAGCCAGTAATTTCTTCTAACAACCAATTCTCTGAACTGCTTAGAATGTTAACAACCAGTTCTAGCAAATAGGTGCGAACTGGTAGAATGCCACCCCTGCTTGTGACCAACTTTGTTAAAAATTGTATTTCTTCAAAACCGTTTTCCAGCTGAAGGGCTTATAAACTGCTTTGAAGGGCGAAATGCTTTGTAATTGCCCATTATTAACAAACTGAGAAGGCCCATAGTTGACCTGAATGGCTGACTTAGCTGGTTTTCTTTGATCGAATGTTGTCTAAATGCAGGACTGGAATGCTATCGGTATAACAACCGGTTCAATGATTGCGCGTTTTAACACAGTTGAGGAAGGGCAATCCATTCTTCCGTGCTGATCAGCTGAGAAGATAAAGGCCAGTACAGTGTAGGGGTGGGCATGTAGGCCCACATGATCATTGGAGCGAAGCCGTTCCCTCTCAGCTGATCTTCGGAGCTAGGAGTTCACCCAAACCAGTCCGAACTGGCAGAATCCCACCCCTGCCTAAATGTATATTTATATATCTATATTTTGAAAACTCGCATGCATTTTTCTAAAACGAGAAAAACAAAACTAAACAATTTAATTCAGGATTTATAAAGGGAAGGCCTGGACGTAAGGTAAAATGATAAGTACCTTACAAATTAGAGGTAGAGCAGTGCTTATCACCCTTAGCAACTTTAAGATAGGTGGATTTCAACTCCCAGAATTCCCCAGCCAGATTTGGAACTTGAAGTCCACCTATCATAAAGTTGTTAAGGGTGAGAAACACTGCTCTAGAGCACAAGCACCACTCCACAGAACGTCTCTATACAAAGATTGCACTACTAATCTAAACACATGAAGCCAAATTCCCCCTAATGTAGCAATTCTCTAACCTTTAGTGGTGACGGCAATATTTGACTGGCTCTTGATCCTTTTATATGTCAAATGCTGTCAAGGAGCAGTGCAACAGCAGCTCATTTTGAAGACAGCCTGGCTTGTCATATCTGTTTTGGATATCCCAGTAATAGCACTACCTCCTCATGGATTCTTTTAAGAGTCCCAAGTCAGCGGGCTCCAAAACAGCAGGTTCCTAGTCAATACATACACAAAGACTCAAAGACTAGTACTCACTGGTCTTTTCTACTCTTTCCTACCTCTACTATACCTTTATTCCTCCAGTAGTATTCCTTATAAGTCCTATTGCTGGAGAAGAGTATCTTTTACTTCCACAGATCAATGCCCACCCCCTCAGCTGCCTCTCTGCTCAGCTTTTATAGCCAACAGTAGTTATGCTGGCTAGGATGTTGGCCAGGTAAGGATAGGTGTTGGCCACTTTGTAGGCAACCTTCTTCTCAAATATGCAAACTTTTGAACCTAGTTTGGAAGCTAAGGGGCAGCCTGTGCATATACACACATCGAAAGACCTGGGCACAGCATTCTGCAACTGCCAAATAAATACATCACAGTACAGTGAACTACCAACGCATGAACAGATTATGTCCGGGAAAAGTCACAGCTGACATGCCAGCTGAAGATGATAATAGGTGCTCCTGGCCTCCAATGACATCCACATAGTCTTTTTTTTATCCGTAGTGGTATTAGTGAGATATCCAAAAAAGATTGGACAGATCGCCTACAAAATGGGCGATCTTTTGCCCTGTTAATTGCCCCTCAACAATACAAATCAGTGTTGTCAGATGTTACAGATAGTCCTTGACTTACAACACTTTATTTAGTGACTGTTCAAAGTTACAATGACACTGAAAAAAGTGACTCATGACTGTTTTTCACACTTATGACCATTGCAGCATCCTCATGGTAACATGATTTACATTTGGATGCTTGACCGTTGACTCATATTTATGACGGTTGCAGTGTCCTGGGGGGGGTGTCATGTGATCCCCTTTGGCGACCTACTGACAAGCAAAATCAATTTGGAAGCCAGATTCACTTAATCACCATGGTACTAATTTAAGAACTGCCCTGATTCACTTAGCAAATGTTGCTCCAAAAGTTTGCCCCATTTTACGACAAAAGAAGTTGTAAAACGGGGCTAAACTCACTTAACAATTTTCTCATTTAACATAAAATGCTAAGCAAGGCAGTTTTTAAGTGAGTTGCCCCTGATTTTATGAATGTATTTTTTTGCCACAGTTGTTAAGCGAATCACTGCAGTTATTGTCAACCATGTGGGTCATTAAGCCAGAGTCTGGCTTCCCCCATTCCTTTGCTTGTCAGAAGAGCTCTGGGAAAGTTTCAAATGACAATCACACAACCTGGGGATGCTGAAACCTTTGTGAGTACATGCCAATTGCCCAGGCCCCCAATTTTGATCACATGACTATGGAGATGCTATGAGGGTCATCATAAGTGTAAGGACTGCTTGCTCATAATTCATTCCCCGCCCCCAATGCTGTTCCAACATATGCCACTAAACAAATGGCTGCAAGATGAAAACTACCTGTAGAACTTTTCCAAAATTAGATGTTATTGAAAAGTAAAACCGAATGTCATCAGTGCATTGATACCAAATGAATTCAAAACATCTGATGACTGCCTCAGTAACTTCATAAAGATGCTGAATAGCTTTTGGATCAAAACTAATAATTTGTGGCTCCAAGCAGCATAGCTGCCATTCACAGTGAAGAGCAATGATTACTCAGTGCTACTCCTTGAAGTGCTCAGCCTCTAAATCATGGAGTTCATTCATGAGAATAGGGTTACTGATCTCATCAAAGGCAGCTGAAGAATCAAACAGGATCAGTGGAGTCAATACTCTCTTTTGGTCCTACAGAAGATTACCAAGCAAGGCCACCTTGGTTAATTCAGTCCCAAACTCAATTCTAGTTGGCTTTTAAATGGCCTCGAAGAACATTGCTCAAAGGATGTGGGATAGATCCTGAGCCAGAAGAGGTCTTTAGAAATGGGTACATTTAGTAGCCCATGACTTATGACCATTAGGACCAGAATTTCCACTGCTAATAAGGAAAGAGATTGTTGTATGACTCACACCTGATTTTACTGTTCACGATTGGTAAAGCAAATCATAACAATTGTTATGTGAGTCACGTGGTTGTTAAGTGATGGTTGTTTGCTTGTAAGAACTTGAGTTGGAAGGTTGAAAATGTTGATCACACAATCTGGAATGCATAATGGCCATAAATACACATGTCAGTGGTCAAGGGCCCTAATTTTGATCAAGTAACCATGGGGATACTGCAAATGATCAGGTGAGGATTGATTCTAAATCACTTTTTCAGTGCTTTGGTCATTAAACAAATGGTTATAAGCCAAGGACTAGATGTATTGTTTTCTTTAAAGCCAGCAGCATCTTTCTACAGTGCAACAGACTGTTTGGTTTCTCTCCCAAGTGACTAAGTCAATTTCTTCTGCTTAGCTCAAGTAAAGGGGATTTGCAGATGTTAAGAAAACATGTGATAGACTTTACAGCTATTATGCATCTTGTTTATGTCTTCAGATTCAAAGATTTGAAAACTACTCCCAAAAATTAGATTAAATGGCACACTGGAGCCTTCCATATGTATCACATCAAAATGGTGCTTTTAATATAAACTTAAGAATGAGCCTGTACCACATTTCAGTATGATTTATACTTCTACATTTGCAATGATGCATATAGATGAATATATGCAAAGTTAATGCAAATCAGTGCCTTCTCTTATCCTTCTTTAATGATGGATTTCCTCCTTTATGGAGATGTATAAACAGAACTGATGAAGATGAAAGATAAAGTAAAAGAGGAATTTCATGTAAATATTCACTACAAAGTTAAGCCCTGGTGAGTGCAATAAAACAGAAGTTGGAGTTCTCATTTTAGCAAACTGTTAATGACAGTTAACAGGCTATGCCATTTCTCACCAGAGATAATAAGAAACTTATGGGTTTTGCAGATATGGTCCTCAGCCTACGACCATAATCGAGCCCAACATTTCTCTTGTTAAGAGAGACATTTGTTAAGTGAGTTTTGCCCCATTTTACGACCTTTCTTGCCACAGCTGTTAAGTGAATCACTGAAGTTGGTAAGTTAGTAACCCAGTTAAGTGAATTTGGCTTCCCTATTGACTTTGCTTGTCAGATGGTCACAAAATATTACATAACCTCAGGACACTGCAACCATAAGCATGTTTTTTGTAATTAAAATTTTATTAATTTATAATATGGCATACAAAGAGAATATAAAAGTAAATAGTAGGGAAATTAAGGGAGGGAAAAGGGAAGTGGATAGTGGGGGAAAAGCATTGACTTCCGACTCCTTTGTGCATTAAATAAGGTATTAATATCTAACCTCGACTTTTTACTTTTCCATAATAGTATAAATTAGCCATTTCTACAACACCAAATCTATCGAATCGGTGAAACCCAAAATCTAAGTTTCATTTTTTCCCCCACTTCAAGTACAAAAGTCCAGAAGTGGCTTTCAGGTAGAAATAAAGATATTTATGTTTTTCTTTAATCAAAACAGTCAATTTAGCCACCTCTACTAACTCAGTCAGTTTTTGCAGCCATTCATCATCCTTTGTGGGGATTGAGGTGGACTTTCCATTTCTGTGCATTGTCATAAGCCACTTTGTTCAGTGCCGTTGTAACTTTGAATGGTCACTAAATGAACTGATGTAAGTTGAGGGCTACCTGTATACATCTCTCTGTATAACAATGCCAGGATCAGAATAGCCCACCCAGTCTATAGAAATCTGGGGCCTTTCCTCATTTTGGGCTGGTGCTGTGGCTCAGTGGTTAAGATGCTGGGCTTGTGGGCTGGAGAGCTGGCAACCCAGGTTCGAGATCCGAGGGTCAGGCGACGAGGTGAGCTCCCATTCTTGCTCAGCTCCTGCCAACCTTAGCAGTTCGAAAGCATGTAAATGTGAATAGATAAATAGGTACCACTTTGGTGGGAAGATAACAATGATTCGTGATGTCATGCTGGTGACCATGGAAACGTCTTCAGACAGCACTGGCCTAATGGTGTTGAAACAGAGATGAGCACGACCCCCTACAGTTGGCAACAACTAGTGAAGTTAAATCCTCAGGGGCTCTCTTACCTTTTACCTTTATCTCACTCCTCAGTTAACTTCCTGAGTTTGAATTGGCAGAAAACTATTTCATCATAACAATTGCTATTTTTTATCTCCAATTCCTACTTTTGATCTACAGTTTGTTCTTGACTCAAAAAAGGAGCTGGAATTTCTGTTGCTAAGCAAGACAGTAATTAAATTAGTTGTGCAAGATTTCTTGACTTTTTCCCTGCAGTCATTAAACAAATCACTATGATTGTTAAACAAAGTATGCTATTGGTTAAGTGGCTCCAGCTTCCCCTATTGACTTTATTATTGGAAGCTGGCTGGGAAAGTTGAAAATGCCAATCACATCATACAATGATCATAAATAATGCCAGTGTGACTGTGTGGGGACAGTGATACGGTCGTAAGTATGAGGATCAGGTGTAACTCAAGTTTTTTTTCAATTTCACTGTAATTTCAAAGTCACTAAGTGAATAGTTGTAAGTCGACGAGTTCCTGTACAGGTAGACTTACGGCCACAATTGAACCCAAAATTGTTACCAAGTGAAACATTTGTTAATTTTGCCCCCATTTTACGAACTTTTGTGCCACAATAGGTAAGCGAATCTGTTGTGGTTTGCTGACAGCAATGCAGATGGCTGGGGTCTGAGAGAGTAAGGAGTCAGGTGAGGGACCTACGTGGGGATGGGGCCAGGACCATCAGGGAGTGGATGCTGCCTGTGGAGGTTGGCAGCAGTGATGAAAAGGACCCCGAGGAGCCTGTGCCCAGTGAACGTGCGTGCAGGGCTGGAAGGAAAGAACAGCTGCAGCAGCACAGACGACTCAGGAGTAAGGCTGCAAGGTAATGGCCCCTCCCTTAAGAGATAAAAGCCAGCTGAGAAACCAGAGTTCTTTGCAGGAAGCAAAGAAATTTTTGCACTCAAATCTTGTGGATGTTCGAAATATCGGATGTTCGGTGTTTGGAGATTCTTTGTGTTTGAAGTATTTCTTAGTAACTTTATCAAGTATTCTTGGCAGCCTTGCACAATCTTGGCAAGGCTCGTTCTTATCAGAGATAATAAGTTTGAAACAGCCTTTTAACCATGAAGGAACAGAATTCGTAAAGAATCATTAAAAGATTTTGCAAATTCCGTTCCTTCATGTTTGTTTCCTTGGAACAAGATTTGGGTCAGAACAGAATCACTGCTGCTAAGTTAGTAACATGGCTATTAAATGAATCTGGCTTTCCCACAGACTTTGCTTGTCAGAAGGTCACAAATTCACATGACCCAGGTACACTGATCAAAATTACATGACTATGGGGGGAGGGGTACTGCAATGGCCCTAAGTGTGAAACACGGTTATAACTCTTTTTAGTGCCATTGTAACTTTGAACAATCACTAAATAAACTGTTGTAAGTAGTGGACTACCTGTACTGTATAGCCTCTGTTTTGATTTGCCACTGAACAGCATTATCTTCTTTTGTATGTGCAAAAATCATGGAGAAAATCTACCCATGTAGCTGCTAAACATTGACAATGACTTGATGGCAGATATTCAATCAATCAATGCCACCAGCCATTGCCAACCATCTGCCAATAGAATAATGAAAGGGAGACAGGGCGGGAATAGAGCTTGGACAAGCGATGAGTTTTGACAGATGATCACAGTGCCTGTCCAACTGAGCCATCCAACAGGAAGACCAAACCTATCAATCAAGGAGAACTGCTGGGGAAAAAAAAGAGACGGAAGCCCCCATAAAGACTGAAAACCTCACCAAATAGCTGATCATTGGCTTGAGGCTATTGCATAATAAATTGGGACAGCTGGCTCTCTCGAAACATGGTAACCTCATCTCTCTCACTTTACCATCCAATGAAAGCCAGCTTGGTTTGATATCAAACTCAGAGTTCTTTCAAATATCTAGCTTCTCCTAAGGCAAATAGCAGCCCACAGCTGTGGCTGCTCTTTCGTGAAGGGGTGAGGGTGAGGAAGTAGCTTTCCCCACGCTCTGCAAATCATCATATTGCAATGAAAGAACAGGGAAGTGCACCGTGTTTTCCACATCCTTAAATGGCTTAAGGAAGAAATATTGATTGATTGATGCTTTAAAACCAGCATTGATGCCCGGCAATTGCCTGGAGAAGTCTGCCTTAACCACTATACCAAACTGGCTCTGTAAGGCCGGGTTTTGCAACCATGCTAAGATACATGTATTTCAGCTCCCATGGCTGGCTAGGGAATTCTGGGAGTTGGAAGTCCACACATCTCAAAGTTGCCAAGGTTGGGAAACCATGCTCTAAATGAAAAAAAAAAAGTGACCTTAAAACAAAACAATGTAAGATAATTTAAGCCTGGCACTTCAGTGGGCCAAGGATGAGATACCTGGTGCAAACTTTGTGTGTGGGTGAAAAGACTGAATTTTTGTGAGAAGCTTGGAGAGAAGAATGGTTGGCCACTCTTCTGACTTTTACAGACAATTGTTGAGAAATCTATTATTATTTTTAAACCCTGCAAGTAGAAATTTCACATAAGGGAAAGGGTGGGTCTGGACATTGGGAGGTTTTTGTTGTTGTTGAAGGAACTAATTTTACAAGACTGAACATCCAGAAATAGAAGTATCTGTGAATACATTGGTAACCACTGATGGCCAACCCTATTGCTTAACTTTTTCAACTACTGGTAATCTTTATGACCATATTGGGACAAAAGCTTCCTTTGCTAAACAAGGCAGTTAAGTGAATCACACCCAATTTCTTTTGACAAGGAAATCATTCAGTTCTTAAATGAAGCCTGCAGTCGTTAAGTGAACCCAGCTTCTCCCCTTGACTCTGCCAGTCACAAGTGGCTGGCAAGGTTGCAAATGGCAATTATATGACCCTGGGATACTGCAGCCATTTAAATTCATACTGGTTGCCAAGTGCCTGAATTTTAATAACAGTGGGTTGGTGCAATGCTCTTTAAGTATGAGGACAGGTTATAAGTCATCTTTTTCAGTACTGTTTTAACTTCAAACGATCACTAAACAAATGGTTATAAGTTGAGGATTACCTGTAGTGAGGTGCTCGGACCTGTTCAGCAAGCTGCGGTTTAAAACCAAGCCTAGCATTTACATCTGGCAAGTTTATTCTGTTCCTTTATTCTGTGCTTGGCTTATTAGCACAAACCAAAGAAAAATATTAAATAGATCTGTGTTTCTCAAACTTGTCAACTTTTAAGACCTGTGGTAAGTTTTAACCAACTTCTCCCCCCTTCCCTCTCCGCGAAAGCAAGATCTTTGCCAGGAACAAAACTGGTGCAAAACAATAATAAACAATAAAAAAAACCACGCTCCTTGCTCTTCTTTCCTCTCCTTAATTTTTTCCTCCTTTCGTCTCTGCGTCCACTTTTCCTTCCTCTTCCTTGTCAGGCCAGGTGGATTTTTTATTTTTATTTTTTGGGGTTTGGTTTTGCAAAATTTTTATTAAGTTTCCACCTAGCCCAAAGTCTGATATAAAATATGCCAACAAAAATCAAAACAAGGGCAAGCGCAGGAACAAAAACAGAGAGAAAAAGACTAACTTTTATTAAAGAATTATTCATCAGAAGAAGAAAAAATGTTACTGTGCTCCCGGCCCTCTTTTCAACAATTATCAGCAAACACCTCCTTTCCTCTTCAGCTTTGCAAAAATCCAGCCTCTCCTTTCATCCCCAAATCTAGAAATCGTGTTTCCCCCCTTTTTTTCCTATCTCAAAGCTTTAGAACTGTTTTTCCAGTTCTAAAGGCACGTATTGTTTGGCCACATTTGCAAAGCCGCTTGGTTTTTTACCCCTTTCGGAGCCGTATTAATCCCTTGGCGGCCCGGGCTGGCTTCCTCCCGCCTGCTCCCCGCAACCCATGGCCCGCCTGCCTCTCTCCCCGCGGCCAGTAGATGGGGTCCGCCGGCGTCGCTTGCCCTCGCACGTAGCTTGCTTTTTCCTTCCTGCCTGGTTCCTGCCTTCCTTCCTTCCTCCAGCCCGTAAAGATGGACCCGCGGTGCCTCTAACAAAAGACCCCGCCAGGCACCCAGCTTTCGCCTCTCCTGCCGCCGCCGCCGCCTCCTCGGCCGCCGTTGCTGTTTCTCTTCCAGCTCCTGCTTGATCGGGGTTTGCACGTCTGCCGGGGAAGTGGGGTGCTTGGCGCGTCTGCGTCCCGGGGATCCCCTTTTGTCTCCGACCGCAGCGCCCCCACCCTCGCCCCCATGCCTTGCTGAGACGCTGCGAAGCCCACCCGGGGGGGCGGGGGGGGGAAGGACCCCCTTCCGCACCATGGGCGCCCCCACCTTCCCCCCCGCTGCCATAGAGGGGCCGGCCCGTCGCTAGGACCCTTCTTGGGCTGAGGATTGGGTCTCTTTGCCTGCCTGGGGAAGAAAAGTTGAGAGCACCCCAAGATCTGCCTGTCAAAGCACCTTTGGGTCTCCCTTTGGACCCTGTTTATTCTCTTCCCCACTTTGCAGATCCTGAACCCCTAAACTTCACCTCCGCAGTTATCCAGGCATCCTTCTTCCAATCTGCTGCCCCTTTTTGTTGTGGGTGGTGGGTTTTTTTTTTCATACCTCCAGATTTGATCACAGCTTCCTGTAGCCTAATAGGGCTGGTTGCCAAGATAGCTGCTTTCCCTGCACCCCCTTTTTTATTGGGAAAGCCCCCTCCTTTTGTTTGTTGAGAAACTTTCCCCAAAGGGCACCTGTGAGTTAAGGCTGTGTGGTTCAGATGGCAGCTTCTCTTGTGTAGTTCCACCACATGCTCATTTGAGGTTTTCCATCCTGTTGGAAGGGGATATTTTCGCAGCCTTGGGCCTTTTGGGTCACAGAAACCCTTCTTGTACTGAATGCCCCCACCCAGCATTTTCACACCTCACTAGAAAGGCAATAGACCTCATTTTCCAATTCGTGAAGTGCTCTTCGCAAACTTCCATTTATCTAGAGAGTGCCTCCCTTGCGCCTCAGCCTCTAATTGTAGCTTGCATTTCCTGACCTGTGAATAAGATTCCCCAATTTTTTTAGGCCTCTTGATATTTCAGTAGAACCTGGGATTTCCATCCATATCTTGGTTATGTGGTGAGATAAAATCTCAGTGCTTTGTTCTCTATTCAACATTTTTTTTAAATTAACGTAATCCCAGAAACCCTGTTTAAATGTCTTGTGGTTCCACAAAGCTCACCTATCAAGGGAAAGATGTTATACAACATTTCTGTTCTTTTCCTATAGATTTTCGAGCCTTCACATCTATTCTTTAGTCATTCTCTTTTGTTTAATGTAAGTACAATATTCCAATTTTTTCTGTGCATTCTGTCAAAAACGCACCTTCTTAGAAATCATTCACTGATGTCCCCCACATCAGAGATTTGGTTAGAGAACTGATGGTCATCAGTTGCTCTGTCACCCCAACTTTCAGCCAAGGTGTACACAATCCCTAAAAAAAAAACCCATATCAAACTATCCCAAAATATAGTTTACTCTTTGCTGTAAATTTAAAATAAGCCAAGATACCTCTTTTCTTTTTAAGATTTTTTAAAAAACCTTAAGGGAAAAAAAATATTACTGTACTCGTATAAAGACACTCCTTTGCTGGAGCACACAATTTTGCATGCGTTTATTTTGCTGGTGAGATTTGCCCTAATAAGCCAGGTATTTTCCGTTGAATATTTCTCAAATCTCACTTTTGCAAACCACAATTGATTTGAATTCCAGAGGGCTGTTTTGCTCCTCTTGCAGTTTTGTCCAAAATCAGTGTCTCTTCCACCCACCTAACTTGTCTGATGGCTTTCCAAGACCCCAACCATCCACTTCAAGCTCAGCTTTGTAGCAATGTTTTTGGGGCATTGACGGGGTTAATCCAGCCACCTTTAGCTGCTGGGCTAGGTGGGGGCCAGAAATATTATTGCAATAATGGGGTACAGATAAGTCCCCCCCAGCAACAGCAGACAACACTTGGCAATGCGATGATGGTGGACCCAGAACCAGATCGACCCATCGGTTATGGTGCTTTTGGTGTGGTATGGTGAGTGCGGAGTTATTTACTGCCATTTACCGATAGAGAAGGATGAAGGTGGAGGCAGGAAAAGGATTAGAAGTACAGGTAGTTACAATCCCAATTCGATCCAGGATTTCCATTGCTAACCAAGATGGTTGTTAAGAGAGTAACACCTGATTTCTCAAGTTTTTTTGTCCTGATTGTTAAGTGAATTATGGAGTCGTTAAGAAAATCTGGTTTCCCGCATTGGCTTTGCTTATCAGAAGTCAGCTGGGAAGGTTGCATAGGATGATCACATGACCCTGGGACACTGCAACCACTGCAAATGCAAATTGGTTACCAAGTGCCTGAAGTTTGATCACATGACCATGAGGGTGCTGCAACACTCATAAGTGCGAGGATTGGTCATAAGTAACTTTTTTCAGCGCTTTTGTATCTTCGAACAGTCCCTAAACAAGGACTACCTATAGATCATAATTGGGTGTTTAAAAATATTTTTTATTAAAAATATTTTTAGGATAAAAACAGTACACATTTTAGGGAAGAAATAGAGAAAAATAATGCATTGTAAAATAAAGGAAATGGGGGGGCGGGGGGGAGAAAATAGGGGGAAAAAAGTAAAATTGTTTTCCAAGATCTTAAAATGTATTTATCTTTGTCCTCTCTCTAAAATTACATTATGGTCGCCTCCTTTCTCTAGTCTAGCCTTTCTAACCAACTAAAAGTAAATTGTAAGTGGAAAGATATTTTTTTTCCTGCAGGTCTGTGACAGATCCTCGGGATGGGTCGCGAGTTGCACTCAAAAAGATGCCCAATGTTTTCCAGAACTTGGTCTCTTGCAAACGGGTCTTCAGAGAATTGAGAATGCTCTGTTACTTCAAGCATGACAATGTGAGTGTGGAACAGTGTGCGGAGCTGCTTCGGGGCCAGAGGTGGCCCTTCCTTCCATAGCACCCTGGATTTGGGTTAGGTTTTCTCAGGTTTAGGAATGTGCATTGTGGAACTGTGTAGGCATATCTTGATTTTTCAATCATTCTTGCTTCTTTTAGGATTTTTAACATTTTATATACCATTTTTGCATTCTAATAATATGTACACTGCCCAGAGTCCCTCTGTGAGAAAAATAAGCGGTTTCAAAATAGTGTTTGGTTGTCTCCTTGCAAACATTTCATTCTGAGATGGTATTAGATCTCTTGCCTTGGGCAGGGGGTTGGACTAAATGATCTCCAAGGTCCCTTCCAGCCTTATTATTCTAAGATTATGACATTCCTCAACTAGGTAATATCATCACAATGATCAGATAACATCTGATGATGTTACTTAGTTGAGTAATGAAACATCTGCAAGAAAGCAACCAAGCTCAGAGAGCACCATGGACCCTACAGTTGCAGTGTGAGCTACAAATATTTTCTATCGTTTCAACATTTGATTAAATAAGTATAAAGTGGTGACTCCAGGCAGATTATAGTGGAGAGGCAGCAACAAGAGCAGTTGATCACACATATAGTGATTCTGGATTTTTTTTAATTCAAGTCAGTGAAACCATGCAGTTCAACTCAAAGCGACTCCAGAATGTTGGATTTCCACAAGCTTCTTTATTGGGCAGTTGGACAGGAATGGACAAGAAGAAAAGCATTAGAGCGATATAATTTGATGAGAAGCAGTAGAAAGAGATGGCCTCTCCTGGTCTTCTTGATCCAGGCAGGGCCTTGTAACTGAAGCTCTGAATGGAGTAGGCCAGAATTAATGGTGGCCTTGCTCCCTGGTGTGAAGAATCTGGGAAAGGGCAGTTTTACTTCAGGGATGCGTACAAACTGATGATGTGTAAGAAAGAAGGACGTTTGATGAAGAGTCATTGCAGGTGTGGGTGGCAGGGCCGACCCTATTATTAGACAAACTCTGCATGCTGCTCTTACCAGCTAAGTTTCAGTCCTGTTTCCGAGTAGCTACATTATTAGTTGCTGTTGTCCTATTTTTATTACTAGGAGGGGGCGAGTGATACATTAGGCTTAATAGCTTGTCACACCAAAACACCATATTACAGTATAGCTGTTGGGTCCCATCACTGGTTTCTTATTTGTGATAGTATACAGGTAGTTGTCATCTTATGACCACAGTTGAGCCCAACATTTATGTTGTTAAGTGAGTTTTGCCCAATTTTACGACTTTTCTTGCCACATTTGTTAAGCGAATCACTACAGAGGCTAAATTTGTACCACGGTTGTTAAGTGAATCTGGCTTCCCTGTTGACTTTGCTTGTCAGAGGGTTGCAAAAGGTAGTAGCATGACTCCGGGACACTGCAACTGTCATAAATATGAATCAGTTGTCAAGCATCCGAATGTAAATCACATAGCCATGGTAATGCTATAAAGGTCATAAATTGAAAAATAGTCATAAGTCATTTTTTTTCAGTGAAGTAACTTTGAACAGTCATTAAATAAACTGTTGTAAGTTGAGAACTACTTGTATTTTCAGAATTTGGTTTCTTTTTCTCTTCAGGTCCTCTCAGCACTGGATATCCTCCAACCTCCACAGATTGACTGTTTTGAGGAAATGTATCCTTCATTCCACCGGTTAATAACTGCTAAGTTATTTTCTTATTATTTTCCCTACTCTTCTGATGTTCCACTTTGTGCTTTC
The DNA here is from genome assembly GCA_033807585.1 of Hydrophis major. Taxonomy (NCBI): domain Eukaryota; kingdom Metazoa; phylum Chordata; class Lepidosauria; order Squamata; family Elapidae; genus Hydrophis; species Hydrophis major. The sequence goes on along the minus strand of CM066343.1, from coordinate 22,930,162 downwards.
TTTATGTTTCGTTGCTTTTTTTCCCTCCTCACTACATGTTACATGTGAGGAGAGGAAGTGAAATATTTCTTGATTATTCTTGCTTTTCTTAAATCTGGTTTGATCCTTTTTTTTCTTTAGTATATTTGTGTTTGGTTTGGTTTGATTTTTCTCTTCTCGCCTTTTAAAATTTCCTTCATTTATGTACTGTGTTGGATTTCCCCCGTTATTTTTTTTCATGCAATTATTTTGTAGTTTTTTTGAGGTTGTCCTTGCCACCGTTCCTTGCCAAGTTTCCCAGCCTGTTTCAGCTATTTTCAAATGATCCAAGTTTATCTTGCCCCAATTTGAATGCAATATTTATTCATCTGAAAATGATTGAATGGTTCACAAGCTTTGCTCCAGTCTTTGAGGTCAACTGCAGCATAATATTCAAGGTAGGTTTTTCTATGGGATTGAAAATGCTAGGGAATCTGAATGCTCATTCCTCTAAGCCAGATGTCCACAGCCTTTGGATACCGATAGGTATACTTTCTATTTTAAGTCTTTCAACAGCTGGCATAGAGGGCCCTTGTGTATACAAAGACAAGCAGGGGAAGCTGCTCTCCCTTCATTCTTTCAAAACTCTGAAGATGTTCTACACCAGTCTAAGTTCCTCTGTTGTTTGTGGGCAGCTGAACAATCTTCCCATAAAGCATTACATCAAGGTCTTCCTCTACTATGAGTCTCTTGAGGTCTGGTAGAGCAGTGGCCCCCAACCTTTTTCAAACCAGGGACCGGTTTCATGATGATTTATTCTTCCACGGACCGGTACCTGAGTAACGTGAGACTCCACCACCATTGGGACGGCTCTTTGTTCGAAGCCGCCCCCCCCTCCCCGAAACTAAGGCGCGAGCGCCCAAACGCCGCTTTCCAACTGAAAAACTGGAAGCACTTTCCAACCAAAACCCTGAAAGCAACCAAAAACCCGGAAGCGCTGTTGAAACAAGATGGCGGCGCCCAAGCTTTGCGGCCCGGTACCGGTCTGGAGACCGGTGGTCAGGGACCCCTGTGGTAGAAGACCCAGAGGCTTTCTTATAAACTAAGGTAGGACTTTGTTCTGGAGTCTGCTAGCTTCCAGTTTAATTTCTTTGGATAGTAAGTACATGAATCTAACAGAATTTGAAGTGGGCATGGAACCTGATGGACATCAAGGCCTATGGGGTATGGATATCATACCGGAGACTGAGATGCTAGAGTCCTTGCTTTCTTTTTAATGAAGAGGTAATGAGAATGGATGGTCAGGGATGGTCTCACAGTGGAATCCTTGATGTTGTTTGAGCTTGGTTATTTACTCAGAGAGCACCAAGCTCTGTTTTCAAGCTCAGAGAGCATCAATGATTCCACAATTCAATTCTGAACTACATATATTCTCTTGTAATGGTCTAATTGTCCCTGCCTCATCTCTATGTGTCTATGTTGCAGCACCTTGATAGGACTATCATATCTTATGGTAATATTTCTGCTCAACTTCACTTCCTCTCTCCTTTGCTATTTATTACTAAAAGTTATGATGCTATTCTTTTAACATCAGCAGTCAACAACAAAAATTTGTTACGTTTATTGGTTCAATTTATATGCTGTTCATCTCATTAACAAACAATTCTGGATGGCTTACAAATATCAATGCTCACAGAAGCCACTACATCAGGTATCACTGCTTGATTGTTGTTGTTGTTTTAATTGTTAAGAATACTCTAATCTTTTCACATTCCTCCATTAGAGTATGTGGTGAGATTGTCCAAAATTCATAAAATTTGAGTCTCATTTGTGGGTAGGAAATACCTCATCTTGAGATTGCTAGAAAAGATTTCTTATGCTTATCTTCACTTTTGTCTTGTTTTAGTTTCCTTGCAACTATGATAAGGAGTTTTCATACTGATTTTTAAAAATTCGTAGTAATAGTTACATTTAGTCCATTCTCACATGTGTTTCTTGTCTCAATTATCTGCATTGTTCTGTTCTGGAGATGCTTTTCATGTTTTCTAGTTCTTTTTGATTTATGCCAGTCTTCCTTTAGTTTTGTGTTTTCCAAAATTGATGCAAGTTGACATCCCAGCCCATGTATAGAGTAATAGGTTAGGGATGGCTGATCTGTATAATAATTTTCTTTCTTTCTTGTTTATTTTTTATTTTACTTTGTCCATGCCCTTTGAAATTTGTGCCTCCTAATTCTGTTGGAACCTGTTGGTTTTATAAAATGGTGGAAAAGTATTTTTTTGTTTTTACTTACAATGGGAAGAGCTGGGTATTTGGATGACCTCCATTCTCCATCACCCTCCTTAACAATGATCATCAGTTATGTTATCACTGAATTGATGCAAAGTGACCTTCACAAAGTAATCGTTTCTCCACAACCGCTCAGTTCCGATCATATCAAGGTCTTTTTGTATCAGATCCTCAGGGGTAAGTCTGACATGCAAATGCCATAAATTGGGAACTATCCATTTGGGCAAAGTTCTTTATTTAGATTCAGTATGCATGCAGAAGAGAGGAGCTATCTGGCTTGGGAACCATATAACACAACAGGGATTGTAATTGAGAAGAAGAATGTGAACAAGCAGGACAATGTCTATACAGAGTTGACAGGCTGATGCATAGCTGGTAATTGTAGAATCACTGTTCCAAGTTAGAAGATTCCATAGCTCCATTGGTGATAAATTTGTGGCTGCCAGAACTTAATCAAGATTAGGAATAATTGAAGGGTTGAGAAGCGAGGATGGGAATAGTCAGAGGAATGGATGATAAGTCTTTTGAAGAATCAAAGAGAGTAAAGGGTATTTATTCTACATAGTCTCAAAGGGGAGACTGGATCTCAGGGGCTTTAAGTCCCATGAAGAAGACAATTCATTGATAGGATGCTATCTGTCTAATGCTTTCACAGTTGAGTGGTTGGCCAAATGAAGTATTTGGAGGAGTGGTGAGACCTTCCTTGTTGCATGTCTTTGAATTGGGATGGAGAGCCATGGGGCAGAGATTGAGTGGGGGTTTGATGAGATGACCAAACAGCTTGTAATTCTGTTGTACCTCGTGAAGGATCTCTTCCATATGTCCTCTAACATTTTCTACTCTCATGTTGATCCACTTTCTTATGCCCTTTTCTCCTGCCTTTCCTTTGCCTTTCTTAACTGTCCTGTTGTACTTCATTCACTTTAATAGTTTTCCTCCCCTTTTTCCTTCTTTTCTGACATTTCTGGCACAGTTGCAATTCTATAAAATAAATCAAGAGAAAGTTGATCACTTGAGATCACCGGCAACAACAGCTCTGAAACAAATAGCTTATTTTCAGAGTTTCAGAATCATGTGATTTAGCAGGCTAATCTCTTAGAAAAGAAAAGGAGTGTCCCTTCTAAAGTTATCGAAAGTTAAGGAAATGAATTTAGAGTTAATTTTAACCCTAAGCTCAGCATTTTGCCAATAGTACAAAACTTACATAGAAGTTTAATTTTGAAAACCTTGTTGATAATACATAGCTAAATGTCTGGAGATTTTCAGTCATCCAGGTCATAGTTGTCCTAAAGATGCTTCTTCAAGAGGCAACTGGACTTCTTTTGTTTTTCCTTGGAAGATGTTTTGCTTCTCATCCAAGAAGCTTCTTCTTGGGTGAGAAGCGAAAACATCTTCCAAGAAAAAACAGAAAGTCCAATTGCCTCTTGAAAAAGCACCTTTGTGATACGTTGATAATGGAAGGAAGGGTTTAATTTTACTTTTAATTTTTATTGCGTCTGTTGACTTCAATTAAGTTTGGGAACACCCAGTGTGTTTTTTCCCTCTCCTCACTTTTGCAGGGCTAAAATATTTGCACTCTGCTGGTGTCCTTCATCGGGACATCAAGCCTGGGAATCTGCTGGTCAATAGCAACTGTGTCCTCAAGGTAATTCATCCTTGTAGCCAATCCAGGAAGCTTTCAAGATAGCCACCTCCAAGGAGAGTCTGACATCCAGCAGTTTTAGCTATGACGGCCAAAAATTAAACGTTTTGTTGCACACCCTCCCATTCCAGCCACTATGAATCATACTACTATGCTAAGCATAGGGATGCTAGGTGTATAAATATGTGTATGGGTGTGATAAAGTTATAAGATGTCAAGTGTGGTGTTGTGCTCAAAACCATCAGTGGTGACATTGCCCACCGTGCTGCAGATTTTAACAACGTATCTTCAATAATTCCCTGTCTCATCGCCTTGCAGCTGATATAGCCGCAGCCACCAAACTGCTATTTTTGATGTGACAAAAGAAGGAAATTATTAACCATGCAAGAAGAGATCAAACGGGTTGTATTTAATTTAATGCGATGTGCTACAGTTTCAGATATAAAAACATGTATTTATGCATAGGTAGTCCTTGACCTAAAACTACTTGCCCATTATGATCCTAAGTTGTGATGGTCATTTAAGTGAGGCAACCTTGTGATCTTACTTAACGATCCCACCTCTGATCTCCTTCAGGTAGTCACTAATTGGGCCACTGGGGGCCTCAGGTGGGGGAGAAAACCTAGCATAGGCCTAGGAAAACCTAGCGTAGGCCCAGGCTCACCCACCCCAGCCTTGTAGGGCCTCGCTCATCTTTTGAGACACCCTATGGTCTGCTTCCACCTCTTGATAACCCCATAGACCTTGGGTCTGCTTCCCTTACCCCTACCTGGGCCTTACAGCCTTCTCCCCCCTGCTCCCCTCTGGTTCCTCACAAGCATGAGGTTCCCTAATACCGGCCAGGGAATTCTGGGAGTTGAAGTCCACACATCTTAAAAGTTGCCAGGGTTGAGAAATACTAGCCTAGAGCCACCCACTCAGCTCCCATTTTAGAATGCACCTGAATTAATACCATTCAGTGGCATTGAAAGAATATTGATTCCCAGAAGGAGCAGCAGACTGTAGAGAAAACTAGGCCTGGAAGTTTTATTTCTCTAGAAGCTTCCACAGGATTGACCACACCTTTTCATCTTTCTTTCAGATCTGCGATTTTGGTTTGGCCCGGGTAGAGGAACCAGATGAGTCCCAGCACATGACTCAAGAGGTGGTTACCCAATATTACCGGGCTCCTGAAATCCTGATGGGCAGCAGGCATTATGGACGTCCAATTGATATTTGGTCCGTGGGCTGCATTTTCGCCGAACTCCTCGGCAGGCGCATCCTCTTTCAGTCCCAGAGCCCAATTCAGCAGGTATTTCAACAGGCTTTGAAGAAAGACGTGTGAGAGTGTGTGGTTGCAGAAGGCATGAAAGAATATCTCGTGGTTCCACAAAATGTCCACTACATGACACCGAAAAAGCAACTTAACTTTCTTCTTTTCTTTCTCTCTCCATTTCTTCTTCTTCTCTTCTTCCTTCGATCTGTGGGTGGCAGTTGGACCTGATTACGGATCTCCTGGGGACTCCTCCCATGGCTGCTCTCCGTTCGGCCTGCGAGGGGGCCCGTGCCCATATTTTGCGTGGCAGTCACAAGCCGGTGAGTACCACCCATGCTGGGAAGGTAAGAGTTGTGGGAGCAAAGGAAGCCTCTTAACCACTGATTTTTTTTTCCTAGCCATCGTTGTCTGTCCTTTACATGCTTTCTGGAGAAGCAACCCACGAAGCTGTGCATTTGCTCTGCCGGATGTTGGTCTTTGATCCAGTGAGTTGGCAATGTAGTCCAGGAAAAATTTAAGACCCCAGTCAAGTTGTCCCTTTCCCCTGTCTCTTCTTTCTCTCACACACATATATTCACCTCACTGTTATTGATCCGGTTGTTAGGAGCATAAATTGAAGACATAGAGATAAACCATCAGATATGCAGATATGATAGAAACAGTGCATAGGTAGTCCTCGACTTAACAGTAGTTCATTTAGTGACCGTTTGAGGTTGCAACAGGACTGGAAAAAAGTGACTTATAGCCATTTTTCAAACTTAGGACTATTGTGATCAAAATACAGGTGTTGGCAACTGACTCATACATATGACAGTTGCAGTGTCCCAAGGTTATGCGATCCCCTTTTGCAACCTTCTGACAAACAAAGTTCATGGAGAAGCCAGATTTACTTTAAAATCAGTCCTATCAACTTGACTAAAAATCAGTCCTATCAACTTCAGCTGATTCACTTAACAAATGTGGCAAGAAAGGTAGTGAAATGGGGCAAAATTCACTTAACAAATGTCTCACCTAGGCACGGAAATATTGGGTTCAATTATGGTCATAAATTGAGGACTACCTGTGTATCCGCTCCTCTTTTAGTGGCAATCTCAGTTAGCAATCATTTGCCGATCGTATTAAAAATTTCAGACCATCTCACACATTTATGATCAAATTTTGTGTGCCTTAGGATAGCATACACTGAAATGAGAATAACAGTGATAAGAAATAAGAATAAGGGGCAATGAAAAAGACGCCTTTCTATGCAAAACCAGGCATTGAGTTGCGATTTCATAACTGGTTGACCTATAAACCAGTGTTTCTCAACTTTAGCAACTTTAAGATGTGTGGATTTCAGCTCTCAGAATTCTCCAGTCAGCATGTTGAAAAACACTGTTGTACAGATAGTCCTCAACTTGGGACCGGTTCCAAAGGTGTTTTTTCAAGCGGCAACTGGACTTTCTCATTTTTTTCTTTGAAGACATTTCACTTCTCATCCAAGAAGTTTCTTCAGCTCTAACTGGATGGTGGGGAATATAAAGATTTCTGTTCCTTGCAGGCAGCTGGTCATCTGCATCCTTTTAGAGGGTTGTTGAGGCTACTTGGAGATTATCTGTCCCCAGGATCACCTGAGTAGTGCTAATGGTTCATGTAGTCTGCATTTTTTCTGGAAGTGTGCTCATACTCCCACACCCTTTGATTACTCGGGTGATCCTGAGAACACAAATAAACCTCCGTGGCCTTAATGACTGATTAAAAGGATGCAAATGACCAGCTGTCTGCAAGGAATATAAATCATTCCATTCCCCACCGTCCAGTCAGAAGTGAAGAAGTGAAACATCTTCAAAGAAAAACAAAGTCCAATTGCCTCTTTAAAAGGCACCTTTAAGGCAACCATGACTTGGATGACTAAGAATCTCTACAAAACTTTAAAACTCAGCAACCATTCGAAACTATGACCTACCAGAAAAAAAGGGATTTATGATGCAGATCTGAAGTTCTGATGGTTCCTCAGTGCCACCAAAGTCATGTGACTGCACTTTGGACACCCAGCAACATGGCTACACTTACTGCTGTTTGCATTGTTCCAATGGTCACATGACTGCATGTTACGATGGTTTTGTCAAAAAACAACACTTGCTTTCTGATTTTGGCACAGACATGCCATATGAACAATGGATTTACTCAATGCCCATGGCGTTCTCTTAATAACCGCCACAAAAAATAGTAAAGGCTGGTCATGTGAGTGGCCCACTTTACAACTGTTAAGACTTATGTCTGTAATTGAAACGCTCCAATAACAGTCATAACTCAAGGACTACCTGTACACAAGAGTTCTCTCAGCGGGACTTTGTGGATGATGCTGTCCTTCCTTCCGCAGGCCAAGCGGATCTCTGCCAAGGATGCCCTTTCTCATCCTTACTTAGATGAGGGGCGACTGAGATATCACACCTGTATGTGCACTTGCTGCTTTTCGGTCTCCTCCGGCCGCATTTATACTAGTGATTTTGAACCCCGGGCCGACCCCAAATTTGATGGCTCTTACGAAAAGAACCTCGCTTCTGTCTGGCAGGTCAAAGGTAATTGATCAAGTACAAATCTTGGGGTGTTCAGAAAGCTCCATGATAAACGTAGTGGTAGCACGATGGTTAGAATGCAACATTGCAGGCTAATTCTGCCTACTGTCAGCAGTTTGATCCTGACCGACTCAAGGTTGACTTAGCCTTCCATCCTTCTGAGGGGGGTAAAATGAGGACCCAGATTTTTTGGTGGTAATATGGTGACCCTGTAAACCATTTGAGAGGGCTGTAAAGCAATATGAAGCCTAAGCACTACTGCTATTCTTAAGTCGCTAATTTAGGAGCTAAATATTGATCTTAATTGTCCTACATACATGAGGGCAATTAATCCACATAATTCTTCCATGAATTCCACCAGACTTTGAGATTTAAACCTTTGGTGTGATTTTTTTTGGGGGGGTTGTCTCAGTTCTTCCCCATATTCTGTGTTTTTGGTATCATCTTAAGATAATTATGGAGAAGTCACTGCTTTGTGTTACTTCATCCTAAAAAGCACATCCCATTTGGGTCGCTGAATCTCCCAATTCTCCTGTGCAACCACATAGCACTAATGGCTTCTATTCATTGTGGAGGAGGAAGAGATTTCCGAAGAGGTGATGAAGACTTTGCAGTAGTAGGGATTTATCCGAACCTGCAGGTGGAGTTAGAAGTGAAAGGTCCTCAAACTCAGCAATGTTAAAACTTGTGGACTTCAACTCCCGGAATTCCTCAGCCAGCAGAGTTGGCTGAGGAATTCAGGGAGGTGAAGTCCACAAGTCTTAACGTTGTCAAGTTTGGGGACCCCTGTTATAAATGTACACGGGGCAAGTCCCTTGGATGGCAAGCTATCCGAAGGTGTGATTCTGTTGTAATTCACTGCTGCTATTATCCCAAATAGCTGTAACGGCCTTGGCTTGCCTGAGTTAGGAGAAGCAGAATGAAAATACATAGAAAAATAGAGGAGAAGAAAAGAGAGATATATATTATATAAATCAGGGCTGCAGATTTGCAAAGATTTGTTTGGGGGGGGGGGGATTTTTGTGGCTCTGATGGTGACCAAATAAAAATGAACTCTTTTTTCCAGAACTGGTGCACAGGTTTATCTTGGAGCAGCAGCATGGGAAACGGGTCCCCCTTTGTATCAACCCACAGTCAGCTGCCTTCAAAACCTTCATCCGGTAAGTCTCTGAAATTGGTGGCTCGTTGTATCGTCCCCTAACCAGCAAGTTTGTAGTTCTGCCTTTACAGAAGGAGAGCGAGGAGGTAGTGCAGGCAGTCCTGACTTACAACAGTTCGTTTAGCGACAACAGTACTGAAACATGGCCGTTTTTCACAGTGATGGCCTTTGCAGCTTCCCAGGATCATGTGATCAAAATCTAGAAAGAGCGTAGAGAAGAGCAAAAAAGATGATTAGGGGACTGGAGGCTAAAACCTATGAAGAACGGTTGCAGGAAGTGGGTGTGTCTAGTTTAATGAGAAAAAGGACTAGGGGTGACATGATAGAGCAGTCTTCCAATATCTCAGGGGCTGCCCCAAAGAAAAGGGAGTCAAGCTATTCTCCAAAGCCCCTGAGGGCAGGACAAGAAGCAGTGGGTGGAAACGAATCAAAGCGAGAAGCAACCCAGAACTAAGGAGGGATTTCCTGACAGTTAGAACAGTTAACCAGTGGAACAACTTGCCTCCAGAAGTTGTGAATGCTCCAACACTGGAAGTTTCTAAGAAGAGATTGGACAAACCATTTCTCTTAAGTAGTATAGGGTTTCCTGCCTAAGTAGGGGGTTGGACTAGAAGACCTCCAAGGTCCCTTCCAACTCTGCTATTTTATTCTATTCTATTCTATTCTAAATTCAGATGCTTGGCAACTAGTTCATATTTATGACCTTGCTGTGTCCCAAGGTGATGGGATTGCCTTTGCGACTTTTTAACAAATGGGGAACCCAGTTTTACTCAGCAACCGGCTTAGTAACTTGTCAACTGCAATGATTCACGTAAACAACTGCGGCAAGAAAGGTCATAAAATGGGGCGAAACTCACTTAACAAATGTCTCACTTAACAGCAGAAATTTGGGGCTCAGTTGTGGTCGTAAGTTGAGAACTTGCCTGTCATATTTTCCCCCTCCTCCCCCCGGCAGCTCCACAGCATGGCATTCTTCCAAGGTGTCCAAAAAAGAAGAGAGATGAAGCTGCTTCTTGGATGGCCATGATGGAAGAAGAAAAGAAAGGCAGCAGTAGATGGACAGAAGACACAAGAGGGTTGGCATTGCTGCTGGCAGCTGAGAGAGGAAGAGGAGGCAGAGGCGCTGCTCTTCACCTTGCACTCTTGAATATTTTGACTCACAGACAGATGCATTTGGGAAAGAGGGAGGGAGAGAAATGTCTGGGTCATTATTACTGATATTTGGAAGTGGACAAATTGGGGAAGGGATTCCCCAGTACCACCACTGGTGGATGTGTTTTCCTTTCCTGTGTTCCTGTACTGCACTGGAAAACTCTGGGTTGTAGGCATTGTCTTTGTGAATTCTTTCCCTTCCTCCCTGGCTCTGCACCAATATTTTCCTCTCCTTATACATATGGGGTCTTATCTGGCTTCCTCCAAAAAAGGGGTGGCCAGGTTGGAATGAAAATAAGCTTGTTCTTGAAATGAGAGGTGCCTGTTCTTTCTGTTTCAAAGAATCTCCGCCTACACAAAGACTCTGTGTTTCTCAGCCGTGTCTACTTAGCATGGCTGTCTAAGGAATTCTGGGAGTTGAATTCCAACCATTTTAAAGTGAACAAGGTTAAGAAACACTGCCTTAGACTAAGGATAGATGAGATTTTTCCCCAAATTCCCTTCCCCTTGAAAGATTTCTTAAATAGGGATTGGCGGTAGAAATAAACAAGGCTTGATTTTCCAAATCTACCACATTTCTTGGAACCAGGGACTGCATTTTTGAATCCTTGTCTTTGGTCTCCGGGAGTTGCTGGGAAACCATGTGGTGTCCTTAAACCTGTCTTACACAGGTTAAAAAAAAAACCCACACAACGTATTTGGGATAAGATGCTAAATATTTCTTTGGTGTGTACTGTTGGCCTACCTGCTTTCCAGGTTTTCCCTTGTTCCCAGCATGGACACCTTCTAAGTAGTTGGAGGCCCTGACGCATTTCTGCTGTATTTTCAGAAAGTGCTTCTTTTCTTTAAAAAATACGTGGCGTTTTCAGAAAAATTGAGGTTTTGGCCTTGATGATGGATGTGGAATGCTTGTTATGTTCACCTCCATCCCTCTACCTTTCCTGCCTGCAGCCAGCTCAACCTCCTTCCTTGATTCAGTATATTCCTCCATTAATTTCACTACCACTCCCTTCAGAAATCTACCTCTTTTCTCCTTGTGGGTGTCACGTGTGCATGTGTTTGGGATATTTGTGTTATTAATTTTGTATTTTTATTTTGTTGGTGGTTGATGATTTCTTTACTTGGCTGGTGTTTCATCTCTTTTTGTCATTGACCCATTATTAATTTATGATCAGAGCAGTTTATATACTAGTTTAAATCCCGAATGTGTGCATATATTTTTTCCTTGTGTCTGAGAAAAAAAAAAAAAAACGCATGGGGGGGCAAAGCACCAATAACATAGAACCAATAACCTGGAAACTTGAACTGTCTTTGGCTGTAATAACCCCCTTCCTTAATTTAATTGTGCTCCATAGTAGCTGAATTAAATTTATGCTGTATATTTTTCTCCTGTAGTGGATTTGGTTTGTCTCCGTGACTTTTTTCCCTTTGGATGGGATCAGCTGTTCTCACTGCTGAGCAGTGGAAAAGCTGTCACCTGAGTTAAGACTAAGTCTGATAGGAGGAAGTGCTTTGCTCTCAGCCGACAACTCAGAATGGGTGTGCCCAGGAAGTGATGTGACTTGCTGTGTATCCCACATCCTTTTCTCCACTGTTGTCAAAGGCAAATCAAGGGTATGACGCTCTTTGGAGGCCAATATGCTAGAATATTGAAGACAAAGATATCCAGCACAATTTCCAACATCTGAGGTTAGAATTTGTTTTTCCTCCCTTTGTTACAACTTCTCTTTTTGCCTTCTTTCCTTCCACCCGTCCCTCCCAGTCCCTTAAGCCCCTTCTCCTATGCCTCTGAGCTGAAAGCAAACCTCACATTTCTTCCCTGGTATCCTATGTTAGGCTGGGATTACAGCTTCAGACTTCTCAGCTGTCATCTGAAGGGAAAGTAATATAACTTTACAGAGAAGAAAAGAGAGACGGCTAGCTTTAGACCCTGTCTTAATGCTGTTCTTTTGGACTTGTGTTGTTATGGTGACTAATCCCATTTTTCTTTTGAAAAACTCTCCATTTAGTCTTGTTTGATAAATTAAGGGCAATCTACTTTGTTGGAGGCTATTTGAGGATGGGCCTTCCTAATTATTCTTCAGTTTTTTTAATGCTACCATGGCAAATTTGGACCTAAAGCAAGGGTCTTCAACTTGGCAAGTTTAAGACTTGTGGACTTCAACTCCCAGAATTCCTGAGCTAACATGACTGGAGGAAGAATTCTGGGAACTGAAGTCCACAAGTCTTAAAGCTGTCAAGTTTGAAGATCCCTGACCTAAAAGTAAAAGATACAACAGCCTTCTTCAACCTTCTATTCAGATATTTTGGCCTATATATTCCTGCTGAAGAGTAATAGCTATGTAGCAACTTGAGTTAATTTGAAAAAGTACTTTGGAGAACATTTGTAGCCACAAATATAGTGCTTGTCTGTAACTCTTTAAAGCAGCCATGTCTTCTGGGATCTTAGAACTGCACTCTGCAGCTGATATGACATCCCAGGAAAAGATATGGTTCCTTTAAAGAGTTGCAGACATGTGCTATATTTGGGATATATATCCAAAGTAATACACAGCACTAATATTGAAATAGTACAAACTGGAGAAAACTGTCCCGGGAGAAGATACAGTCAGGGCTTCAAAGAACTGTACAGATGATTGGGATTTGCAAGGCAGAGTACTTGTATTCTAGCCTTTTTCAGTCATGTGTCTTTCAAATGTCTTTCGGCTACAATTCACAGAATTTCTAGCTGATGATAATTATAACAGCTGAGTATTTGAGAGATCTTATCCTACACATCTGGAGAGCATCAAGTTAGTACTGGTATAAGCCATTGCACTTAAAAGAGTTTTGTTGGGCTGTCCATTATGAGCTGTTGTTGAGTTGTTAGGCTAAGTTTGCACAACACTCTCACATCCCTCAGTTGCGTCAAAGTTTTCTAACTCTTTCATAAGTTCTCTGACCTGTTTCCTCCCATTTTCCTCTCCATCCAGCTTTATTTTTTCTAAGAAAAGTAATATTGGCTCTAGATGCAGCCGTTTTGATCTGGCTTGGTTCTTGTCCATTTGCTGTCATGTTGGCGCCCCCAACGAATGTTGAGATGCTGCCTCCTTCCACTGCCTCCCTGCTAAGCGATTGTGGTAACTGCTTGCTGATCATGGTAAGCCTGGCGACTGTTGCAGCTGTGTTCATCGTGGTCTCAGCTGTCCTCTGTGAACGGGTTTTCCGGGGGTCCCTGCCCCAGGAAACAGGAGCTGTGCCAACTGTGTGGAGGCAAGGAGGGACACTGTGGATTGAGCCCCCACACAATAATAGACAACCAGATGTCCTCTCAAGGCCGTCAGCTACCGTCCCACTTTGGATTCAGCGTTCGAATGATTGGTTTCTGGATGTTTCTCCTGCAGGACCCGACAGCTACGGTTCCACTGAGGACCTCCAGAGAGAGACCGCCAGCCCCAGCAGCACTAGCCCTCTCTGGAGCCACAGCGAGCGATCCTGGGCAATCCAGCCACACGTAACTCTGCCAGACATCAATAATTTCTTCCGAAAGAATAGCCATGTTACTTGTAGTTCTCAGCACTTGGTTTAATTGAGGGACATCTAGGGCAAAAAGGCCCTGATGTTCTTCTCTCTTGAGTCCAAGGTTCAAAGGTGGATGGCTGATCAGCTATATCTTCTACTTCAAAACATACCCAAAAATGCTTTGATATGAAAACAAACTTTGCTCCATAAGACTCCCCTACTTAGGAGCAAGGGAAGAGAATGGAAAATGAGTCTTGAAAAAGTTCTAGATCATTGCTGAATTTATGTTTACCCACAAAAAAATAAAAGGGGGATTAGTATAGATCTATTTCAAGCTATTTAGCTCTCATCAGCTTAAGGGTAAACCAATTGCTGAAGATGAAACTCAAATACTTTAGCCACCTAATGAGAAGGAAGGATTCACTGGAGAAGAGCCCAATGCTGGGAGCGATTGAGAGCAAAAGAAGAAGGGGACGGCAGAGAATGAGGTAGATGGATGGAATCACTGAAGCAGTAGGCATGAACTTAAATGGATTCCAGAAGATGCTGGAGGATACAGGAAGGCCTGGAGGAACATTGCCCATGGGGTCGCAATGGGTTGGACACAACTTCTCAATTAACAACAACAAAGCTGATTGATGAGAGCTAAATAGTTTGAAATAGATCTATACTAGACTCCCTTTATTCCTTTGCAGGTAAACATAAAATTCAACACAAAAATAGTTTATCACGAAAGCAACTGCCTACGAAGGCTCCTGGATTGGGGCTGAAAGGCAAAAGTGGAAGCAGTATGCTCCTTCCCATAATTGGGTAGACCAGGTTGCCTGAAAGACTTATCTCACCGGAAAAAAATCAACACTTCTAAATCATTGTCAATCTGGTGACTGGGGCAAGTATTTAAAGGCTGAGATGAAAGGAAACCAAAATTTTTGAAGTAGAGGTGTGTTCCTTGGGAAAAAATGATACATCATAAAGACCATTAAAAACAACAAGGAAACCAATAACAATAGTCCTCAATTTATGACCACGATTGAGCCCTAAATTTCCGTTGCTAATGAAATAGTTGTTAAGTGTATTTTGCTCCATTTTGCAACCTTTCTTGCCACTTGTTAACTAAATCACTTCAGTTAGTAACAGGATTATTAAATGAATTCCCCACTGAGTTTGCTTGTCAGAAGGCCGCAAGAAGGGATGACACTGAGACCTGGTTGCCAAGCAACTGGATTTTGATCATGTGACCATAGGGAGGCTGCAATGGTTCTAAGTGTGAAAAATAGACACGCTGCACTTTTTTCAGTGCCGTTGTAATTTCGAATGGTCACTAAATGCATGGCTGTAAGTTGAGAAGTATCTGTAATGGTTTACATTAATTATAGGTACTTCTTGTCTTATGAACAGTCCTTGACTTATGAAGAGTTAGTGACCATGCAAAGTCACGATGGACCTCCATTATTTGGGGTGTGCTCAGCCACAGGCCCGCTCCGGCGGCCATTTGCAATATCCCATGGCCCACATCACTGTTTTAGAACATTTTAGCTAAAAACCAAAATGTAGAAAACTTATCCACCTCTGCATTTGCTTTACAACTACGACAAAAAAAGTATCCTAAAATCGGGTCCATTACGGTCTTAAGGACTACAGGTAGTCCTCTACTCACAACAGTTAGTTTAGTGACTGTTTGAAGTTACAATGGCACTGAGAAAAGTGACTTATGACCATTTTTCACACTTGCAAGCGTTGCAGATCAAGTTCAAGATGCTGACAGTGGCAGTATCCCAGGGTCATGTGATCATTTTTTGCAACCTTCTGACAAGCACAGTCAATGGAGAAGCCAGATTCACTTAACAACCGTGTTATTAGCTTAACAGATGCAGTGATTCACTAAACAAATGTGGCAAGAAATGTCATAAAATGGGGCAAAGCTCACCTAACAAGTTTTTTCACTTAGCAATATAAATTTTGGTCTCAGTTGTGGTCATAAATTGAGGATTGCATTACCTGTCATCCCTTTTTTTTAAAGCATTCTAAACTTTTATGTACACTCATGATTTTTCTACAAGAGGGAGAGGGTGGGAGAGAGAGATTGATTGATTGATTGTCTACTGCTCAAATGTTGGCTGGCATAAAAGGAAGGAACCAGTATCCGTGTGTGGTGTGTGTGTGTGTGTTCAGAATAAAGCTGGTAACGATCACAACATTTGCATTTTCTCCTGTACCTTGGTTACAGATTGTTCTCCACAGTGGCTGATCAGGTCCAACTCCAGGGCCTTTGTGGTTTCTAATTAAAACCTTATATTTTCCTGGTCTGAGGTGGAATAAGAATATTTTAGAACTGTCTGTTCCTAAGGACAGAAGGTATGAATGTTAATTTATCTAATTTTGCATTTCTGCAGCAAGGGACCAGAACTATGTTCTAAATTTCCAATTCTTTAACCTTTATACTTCAAAGGAGTGAACTGCGGTTCTTAAAAGCATGAATGTTACAGAAGTGTCATCCTGAAAAGGCAATCATGGTTTAAAAAAAAACAACAGTAAAAAAACAAACCAAACACATCACACTGGGAAAGTTTGTATGCAAAAACTATTCACCCACAACAGGCACCATTTGAAGGGAAACTTGTATGCTCGTGATTTCTCTAACTTTCTGTTTTTGGGCCTCATGGCTGATTTGTGCGATTGGTCCACCACATAGGAAGGGATGCGCGTGAAGATCTCTGTTTATGGAAGATGCCAATATTCCTCAGATGTCCTTTGAAGGACGACAGAACCGCACCCTCTGATGCCAAATGCATCGTTCCATTGGTTGCACTGCCAAGGCTTTAATCGTGTTTATTCTTATGTTTTACTGTTAGAATAAATGTTAATATGATTAGTTGCTCTGAACACTTTGCAGTAACAGTAAAGAATAAAGACAGTTGCCTGGAACAAAGATACAGATAAACTGCCGCCCCAAAACATCCCTTGTGTTCTTTTGTGGTCTTGAGTCACGAATGGCTCTGAAGAGCAGAAGGAAACCATACAGAAAGGCATGCACCATCTTGAAATGAATCTGAATGCAAAACCAGCCTGGAGATCTGAGTCAGTAACCATTAAAAAGCTTTTTGCATCACACTTGTCCCAAAGGTGCTTTTTTTCAAGAGACAACTGGACTTTCTGGTTCTTTGAAGATGTTTCGTTTCTCATCCAAGAACCTTCTTCAGTTCTGGCTGGATGCTGGGAAAGTACCTTGGGGACAACCATGGCCTAGATGACTGAGAATCCCCACAGATATCACACTCCTTGCTTTTCTGCATGAATTGAATTAGTGCCCATTGTGGCTGAAACAGCTGCCCAATGCAGAGGAACATAACAAACTTGAGTGTTAACAACAGCAAATCGGTGGCACTCCAGAGGTTTCTGTCAGAGAATTCTCCATAATCTGAACTATTCTGGGAGTTGCACAGGGAATCCTAAATTTACAGCAGTTCATTTAGTGACTGTTCAAAGTTACAATGGTACTGAAAAACGTGAATTACGACTGTTTTTCACAGTTATAACCATTGCAGTATCCCCATGGGCTGCATGATCAAAATTCAGAAGCTTGGCAACTGGTCCATATTTATGACGGTTGCTCTGCCCCGAAACCATGCGATCCCTTTTTACAACCTTCTGACAAGCAAAGTCAGTGGGGAAGCCAGATTCACTGAACAACCGAGTTACTAATTTATGAACTGCAAGTAATTCACTTAACAACTGTGGCAAGAAAAGTAATAAAACAGTGCAAAGCTCACAGATGTCCCACAACAAAACTTTTGGGCTCAGTTGTGATCATAAGTCGAGGACTATATACCATCCTAGCTATACTTAAGGTGACAAGAATTCTGTTTCATTAATTCGGGTTCATCAGTTTCTTATCATATTTGCTCTTTACTGGTAAAATTGGCCTGTAGATGTTTGGTTATTTGTTTAATAGGCTTAAATGCCCCCAATCACCCTGAGCAATCTACGGCAGGGGTCGCCAACCTTTTGTACCCCCAGGACCACCAAACTCATAATTTTAAATCCCATGGACCAGAGACCCTGGGAAAATCCCCCAAAAAGTCTGCAGGAAAGTTCCCCACTCCATTTTCCTACCAATCGATCATTTTTTATTTGAGATCACAGGATACCATCTCCAGCTCTGTTCTAAGTGGGAGGGAGGGAGGGAGAGAGAGACTCTCAATCTTTTGGCTTCATGCAAGAAAAGCTGCAGAAGCAGCAGAAGTCTTTCTTTCTCTCCCCCAAACTCCACCAGAAATGAATCTTTGTGAGACTTGTCACACCGACGCAGCCTCTTGGAGCAGGAGGCCTTGCAGGGTCCCAAAGACTCATTTCTGGTGAAGTTTGGGGGAGAAAAAGAAAGGCTTTTGCTGATTTCCTTGTGTGCAGCCAAAAAGCAGAAGAAAAGAGTGGAAAGAAGCAGCCCGGTGGCCAGGCCAGGCGTGGGGGGCAAGTTCCCCCCTCCACCCTTTCCTCCCTCCCCTCACTACCTTGTGTTGTTCACAATACAAGCAACACAAGTCTTGTGTTCCCACGGGCCATGTGGGCAGGGCAGCCTTGTGTTGCTGCGCAGCCTGGATTAATTGCTTTGGGGGGTGTTTTGGGGTTGACATTTCTGTGCAGACCATCAAAATTTTCTTAAGGATCACCAGTGGTCCCTGGCCCACTGGTTGGCGACCACTGATCTACGGTACATAACCTCCCTATGTAAGATCAAACATATACAGATAGGTCTCATTTAACAACCTATCAGTTAGTGATCGGATCCTGGTTCCAGAGCACTTGGCCAACAGCTCACCTTTATAGCTACCTGCAGAGTTCCATGCTCATGTGACCATTTATGGCACATTTTTGGCAAAAAAAAAAAATCCATAGGGAATATGTTGATTCACTTAACAACTACAATGTTCACTTAATGGCCTAGCATTCATTTAATGATTGCTGCAAAAAAAAGTCATAAAGTCAGGTCCAGTCATGTGAGTGCCTTGACTCGTGATGGTCATGAGTTAACAGTGGACTTCTGGCTCCATTACACTTGTGAGTTGTGGACTACCTGTATGGAAAATGAGAAATTATCAGAATGATCTATACCATTCATCTCTTCAGAAGAAGTGAGAGATACAGATGTTATAGTTGTCATATCTACAGATAAGGGTTTTTATAAGTCTGATTTCACCCACCCCCATTCTCCCCTATTTTTACATCCTATGTGGTGGTTTCAAGAGGCAGGTGCTCTTATGACTGGTTTTGGACTATATGGGATTTTTCAGACACAGATAGACAGATGTTAGTCAATGGGGTTCAAACCTTTATGGGGAATTGAACTCATGGATCTTGGCACTTTAGTGTGATGACCCGGAGCGTGGTGCGAAAGCAACAAAGGCACAAAAATAGGTAAACTACCTCCAACTTGGCCCCCAATGTCCAGTTATCCTCGGCTGGAGAAAAAAAACTCTCCTAAGAACAGTTTTTAAAGGGAAGAAATTCCGTCCAAACCCAAAGTACATATAAAGTATAAATAAAAACTAACACAAACCACGCTGCAGCAATTAACAAGACAGGGCAGGATAAGGAATTGAAAACTTCAAAAGACAACGAAACACATTTGGGAGGATGCCAGAACTCAGATAAAACTTGATAAGCCAAAATAAGTCATGCTTTGCTTCCAGCAAGGAGCTGTGTGCAAACACCTTCTTTTCCCACCTGAAAACACCCTGTTTTCCCAGCTACAGCTAATAAAGGGAATCAGGGCCTTTTTCTCCCCCATAACTCATGTTGCTCCCTTATCCGTTCCTCCCTGTACCCTCTAGGATGAAGAGGGAGTGGGCCTGGGTCTTCTTCTGAATGCCCAGCCAGACTGTGCCCTTCCCAGTTTCCTCCACAGCCACCTGAGCCACACTCCTTGTCACCTGTTGCACCTCTCCCTTGGAATCAGATTCCAACAGGGGCATGACATTTAGCTTTAGATTAACAGAGTTGGAAGGGAACTTGTAGGTCATCTAGTCCAACCCCCCATCCAAGTGGGAGACCCTACACCATTTCTGACAAATAGCTATCCAGTCTCTTCTTGAAAACTTCCAGTGATGAAGCTCCTACAATTTTTTGAAGGCAACTTCTGTTCCATTGATTGATTGTTCTCACTATCAGAAAATTTCTCCTTATTTTAAGGTTGAATCTCTCCTTGATCAGTTTCCATCCATTATTCCTTGTCTGGCCTATAGGAGCTTTAGAAAATAGATTGACCCTTTCCTCTCTGTGGCAGCCCCTCAAATATTGGAAGACTGCTATCACGTCTCCCCTGGTCCTTCTCTTCACTGGACTAGCCAGGCCCAGTTCCTGCAACCATTCAACATATGTTTTAGCCTCCAGTCCGCTAATCATCCTGGTTGCTCTTCTCTGCACTTTTTCTAGAGTCTCAACTTTTTTTTTATAGTGTGGTGACCAAAACTGGATGCAGTACTCTAGGTGTGGTCTTACTAAGGCTTTATATACTGGCATTAGAACTTTAGAGGACCAGGACTTAGCCCCTGAGCCTATAATTACTTTATAGTTACTTAAAGTTATGCTAGTTGACAATCACTTAAATATGAGCCAGCCGTGTGCGGCAGCAGCCAGAAAGTATAATACAATCTTTGGTTGTATAGACTGAAGCATAGAATCAAAATCACATGAAGTATTAGTACTGCTTTATAAAAATCTTAGTAAGGTCATACCTGGAATACTGCCTCCAGTTTTAGTCACTACTATAAAAAAAAAGATGTTGAGACTTTGGACAAAGTGGAGAGAAGTGCAATTAGGATGATTTAGAGACTAAAACATTTGAAGAACGGTTGCAGGAACTGGGTATGGCCAGTCTAGAGAAAAGAAGGACATCATAGCAGTATTCCAGTATCGGAGGGTCTGCCACAAAGAGGAGGTGGGGTCAACATATTTTCCAAAGCACCAGG
Source organism: Hydrophis major (assembly GCA_033807585.1). NCBI lineage: Eukaryota > Metazoa > Chordata > Lepidosauria > Squamata > Elapidae > Hydrophis > Hydrophis major. Next base: position 22,909,683 of record CM066343.1, on the reverse strand, counting down.
AGATCAGACAAGAAATAATGGATGGAAACTAATCAAGAAGAGAAGTTTCCAGCACCCATAGGTTGTAAAAGTGACAAGTGCACCTTGAATTGCACCTGGAGCCACAATGAGGTAGTGGTGGTTTTCTGTGATTGAACAGTTCACATCTGACCCAGAACACATTAACTGTCACCAACTGATAAACACGATAAATTTATCTTTTATATGAAAACAGAGGTAGGAAGATCCATCCAATTCTCCAGACAGAAGCCCCTCATAACGCACATGGAAATTGTTGCAAGAATGTCCTGTGAAACAAGATAAAATGAAAAATTCCAACTCAGACTATAGCAATGAGACAACAACCTTTAGATCAATTTATTATCCCAGCTGCTTGTTCCTACCTCGACTAAAATATATTTATCTGGCTAGCCACTAAGAACCCAGAAGGAAAAAGATTAACTTACACAACCTTTGCAGTTTATTTACTGAATCCTGATCTTATTTTGTCATCTTCTGTTGCGTATCTTCCAAAAACCGTTAACCAAAAGGCTGTTATCAAGCCCTCCCAGATTGTTTCCTGTTTTTTTTTTTTTTTTTTTACAAATTCCTTCATTGGTTTCGTTTCTTTGCTTCTTTCCTTTTTCTCTGTGGTCTCCAACTTGCAGTGGTGCCCAAATATGTGACAAATTGAAGCACTTCTCCAGCCTGTTATCTTCATACTTGACAACATGGCAACTAATTCTCAATATTGATGAGGGAGCATCTTCATCTCCAACAACTCCATGGTTAGGAAGGGCACCAACTTGACTTGCAGAAAGTGCTAGGTCCAACTCGAGTTTCAAAATGGGCAGAGACTGGGAGGATGGGGGAAAGCTTTAAAAGCAGGCTTTGTTTCTTTTGTAAGGAAATTGAGTCATGGCAACTCTTTTCTTTTTGGTTTGAAACATTTTGCTGCTTATCCAAGTGTCCCAAGGGTGATTTTTCAAGAAACAACTGGACCTTCTTTGTTTTAACTTGAAGATGTTTCGCTTTTCATCCAAGAAGCTACTTCAATTCACTTCATTTGAGTACTGAAGAAACTTCTTGGATGAGAAGTGAAATATCTCAAAGAAAATCCAGTTGCCTTTTGAAAAAGCACTTTTGGGACAACCATGACCTGGATGACTGAGAATCTCCACAGACATTTATCAAAGTAGCTTCTTCAGTCTAAGTATGTTGGTCAGGAGGAACCTCCAGGGCGGTGAATCTCATTAAGCGTGACCTCTCTGGCGAATCTCTGAAGAGGTCTTGGTCTTCTTGGAGGAAGCCACCTTCAGGAAAACCAAGGACCTGCTCACTTCGGATGCCGTCCTCATCCAATACAATGAGACCCTACAACTCGCCATCACATGCGACGCCTCACCCTTTGGCGTCAGCGCCATCCTCAGCCACACAATCCCAGATGGAAGAGAAGCTCCCATCACCTTCTTCTCCAGGACACTCACCAAACCGGAGCGGAACTATAGCCAGCTGGACAAGGAGGTCCTAGCCATCGTCGCAGCAGTGAAGAGGTTCCACGAGTACCTCTACGGCTGCACCTTCACAATCATCATGGACCACAAGCCATTGCTGGACATTCTGGCAGGAAACCGGGCAACCCCAAACATTTTATCTCCCAGGATGACAAGGTGGTCCAAATTCCTTGCCGCCTACAGCTACCAGTTCACCCACCGACCCAGTAAGACTATTACACATGCAGACACTTTGAGCTGCTCACCGCTACCCGACCTAGACACCGACCCAGCACCCACAATGAGCACCCTCAGCATAGAGACTCTGCCAGATCTACCCATAACCGCGTCAGACATTGCCCGAGAAACCAATAAAGACAAACGTCTGGCGTGGGTGTTACACTGGGTAGAGAAAGGGTGTCCGGAAAAGGACAACGACGAAGCATTCAAAACATTCCGGAACCGGCAAACGGAACTTTCACTGCAAAAAGGGTATGTACTGTGGGGGGATAGGGTGGTTATCCCGGAAAAACTGCAAGGGAAGGTATTGGGGTTGTTACACGAGGGGCACCCGGGCATAGTTAGAATGAAAGCCCTGGCCAGAAGTTATGCTTGGTGGCCAGGGATGGATAAGCAAATCGAGGCCTGGGTGGCAAGGTGTCAACGCTGCCAAGAAACCAGACCGAGCCCTCCCACGGCACTGATCCTGGAATGGGAAACCCTCAGGGGACCCTGGTCTAGGGTCCACATAGACTTTGCCGGGCCCACCAAGGGACATACATTCCTAGTAACCGTAGATGCTTACTCCAACTGGCTGGAGGTAAGCAACATGAAATCCACCACCACAGGGGCCGTAACCAAGGAACTTTGCAAACTATTCGCAACCCACGGCCTCCCGGATGTCATCGTGTTGGACAACGGGCCCCAATTCACCTCGCTGGAATTTGAAAAATTCCTAGTGGAGCGGGGCATACGACATGCACTGACAGCTCCAGTGCATCCGGCAGAGAACGGAAGGGCGGAATGGATGGTTCAATTCACAAAAAAAACCACCCAGAAAATCAAACACGGGGAAATCCAAGACAAAATAAATAAAATGCTTTTTATCCAACATATAACCCCGAACACAACAACGAACAAAAGCCAGGCAGAGCTACTGATGGGGAGGAAACTAAGGTCCCCACTCGACAGACTGCACCCCACATACAACCTGGAAAAACCCCCAAACTCCTCCAGCAAGCACCGGTCTTTTGCGCCAGGCGACGCCGTCTACGCAAAAAACCTAACCGGAGACCCACTATGGTACCAGCAACCATAACCCAACTGACAGGTCCCCGCTCGTACCGGCTGCAGACAACTGACGGACGAGCGTGGAAACGCCACATCAATCAAATAAGATTGAGAACGGCCACAAGAAACACAACCGACACACAACCAGACACAGAAAATCCCCTTAACACAAGCCAAGAGGGGAGGGAATACCCTGGGAACAAAAACCCAGAAGAAAACCAACCATACCCACCAGCAAGCAGCCAGCTCAAAGCCTCACCAGGGAGGAGCAGCCAGCCAGCTCAACCAGCCCAGAAAGACCGGGTGGGAGCGGCGAGAACCACAGCTCAACCAGCCCGGGTAGACCAGGAGGGAGCTGCGACAAGCGGCCCGGCAAGGCCTACCAGGCGGTTCCATCGACGAGGCTGAGAGACACAGAGAACCCGACCGAACCGGCTGGGAGACAAACAACGACTGACCTGTGCAGGTCCAGTAGGCAAGTGCGGAGTCCCGCCTACTTACAGGACTACGTTAGGTAGGACCAAACCAAGAGGGGAGGGGTGTTCTGTACCTTCATTTGCATTCTTGAAACCCCGCATTTTGATTGGTCAAAGCGCGGGGTGATCTGATTGGTTTAGTGAGCCGCGCTGATTGGCCCACTGAGAATCTCCCGTGATTGGCGGATATGAATCATGGGAGATTCAAAGCGGTGCCATTGGCCGCGGCCGCCGCGGCTTGAGAATAAAAAGCCGCAAGTTTTCCCTTGGAGCCAGATCGGTTCTGGGGACCAATAAAGAGCTGAAACCTAGTCACCGCCTCCTGGTCTCTTTACCGATGGACACCACAGATAGCTTCTTCACAATTAAGAAGAAAAGATCACTAGTTGCCATGACTCAACTTCCAGACAACTCTATCTGTATGACTGAGCATCCTCATCAACATTATAATCATAAGTTGAGGACTACCTGTACTTACGAGAATCTCTAGTATTAGGAATAGGAAGCACTCTGGTCACTACAAAGTCAGAAGACTGCAAAATTGATGCGGTATCTACTGAAATATGGAAAGAAACAGAAGGGTGCAGCTTCCTACCGTCAAAGAAAGGAAATTTAATACAGTCTGCCAACTATTGTACAACATTCTTTATTTCACATACTAGCATAACTAGTCCTACCCAGGGTATTCTGGGAGTTGAAGTCCACACATGTTAAAATGACTAAGGTTAAGAAACATTGGTTTACAGTTAGGCTTGGAAAAGATTATTTTGAAGATTTAAATAAAATCATGTTGAAGTTTATATGGCAAGGTAAAAAAGCGAGAATAAAACTAAAGCTTTTGTAAGACGCTAGAATTAGAGGAGGTTTTGGCCTGCCTAATTGGGAATTGTATTATCAAGCTGCAAGTTTGATGTGGGTCAAAGAATGGATAACATTAAGAAAGGCTAGATTGTTGACACTAGAAGGTCATGATTTGCTGTTGGGCTGGTATGCTTTTTTATGGTATAAGGGAACTAAAACACAGGGTTATTTTAAAAGGCATTATATATGGGAGTCTTTGTGGTTAAACTGGGAGAAGATAAAAAGACAATGTTATTTGAAAATTCCAGTTTGGTTATCAACTATTGAAGCATTTTCCTATCCTATAATTTATAAGAAGGAACAAACAGTTAGATATGGGGAACTTTTGGATGAAAAGGGTGAACTTAAATCGATTCAAAACTTAGAGGAACAAGGTATAAGGATGAATTGGTTTTCATATGCGCAAATACATTCAAGGTATGATGAAGATTCTAAAACAGAGGGTTTCTATGATAAACAGACTGACTTAGATAAGATCTTGATGGGTACTGATGAGAAGGTGATTAAAAAATTATATGGTTATTTACTGGGAATGAAATTAGAGGAAGAACAAGTTAAAGAAACTATGATTGTTTGGGGGAAGAATTTTGGATATGGGATTGATTTAGAGAAATGGCAAAAATTGTGGTCTCAAAATTATAAAATGACAATGTCAACAGCATATAAAGAAAACTTGTATAAGATGTTTTACAGGTGGCACTTTCCCCCGAAAAGAATAGCAAGAATGTTTAAGAACAAATCTGAAAAATGCTGGAAATGTCATCAGATACCTGGCTCATGTTACCATATGTGGTGGACTTGTGAGGACGCCAGAAAATATTGGATTAAAATTTGCATGTGGCTGGAAAAAATGACAAAGAAACACATAGACTTGAAGCCAGAGATATTTTATTGGGAATTTTACCTATTACATATAGTAAAGATTTGAAATACCTGATTGTAAATGTATTAATATATGAGAGTTGATATTTTAATGTTTTGTTTGTCTTGTTTGTTTGTAGAAAATCAATAAAATTCTTTTCAAAAAAAAAAAAAAGATTGGTTTAGAACAGGGGTGTCAAACTTGTGGGCCGCGGGCTGGATGCATCACATGCTGGCCCACTCCCATTTTAGCAAAGAGAAGCTATGCTGATGTCACTGTTGGATAACTAAACATGCAAATAATTAGCAACTCTTGTAAGGAAAGTGGAAGAACTCAGTGGGGAAAAAATGGGACTAAGGTTAAATATAAAAAAGACCAAACCAATAACAAAAAATATAGCAACCTATCTTAAAATAAATAATGAAGATAGAGAAGGAGTGGAAAATCTCTTCCTTTTAGGATTAGTTATCAACAGTAAAGGAACCAGTAGCCAAGAAATGCATCAGAGACTAGTACTTGGTAGAATTGGATTAACGACCTTATAAAATAAATTCAGATGCTCTAATGCAATATTTCTCAACCTTGGCAACTTGAAGATGTCTCCAAGTTTCCAAAGTTGAGAAACAATGCATAATGAGTCTATATGGAAAACAGAATCATACAGATCATAGTTTTTCTTGTGATATTTTATGGAAGTGAAAATTGAATAGCAGGATACAATAGAAAGAATACTGATGCTTTTCAGTTTTGGTCAAAAATTGGAGAAGACTCTTGTGCCTACAGTGGACAGCCAAGAAAACAAACAGATCATTGAACAAATCAACCCAAGTTTTCACTCAAGGCACATATGACAAGGTTCGAATTACCCTGCTTCAGACACATTATGCCAAAACCTAGCTCTCTGGAGAAGCCTCAAGTGCTGAGAATGTTTGTGCACTTATCTAACATCTCCTGGCTAGGAGCAATACTCAATAAATCTTACATCAAGTTCCAAATTTAGTTCCTCACCTCCCAATCCATTTTCAGGTTACTGCCTTAATTCCTCCAAGAAATTGGTTGACATGATTGCCCAACAGAGTTGACCCAGATTGCAATTATGTGTTGAAAAACTGAGTTTGACTGCTTCTGGTTTCAAGAAAACTCTTCACTGACTGAAACAAGGTAAAATAAAGATGTAATGCAGTAATAAGTGGGAAGAAAATGGAAAGGAAGATCCATAAAAATCCAAATATTCCCACTTCTGTTGACAATAAAATATTAAATAACTGACACAGAGGAAAAAAATAAATTACATATGAGCTAACAAAAGGCCAAGGATTACTTACATTCAAAAACTTGCAAAATTCAAAAGACGGAGGTGCCCCCAAACTTCAAATTCTACTTTCATGCTAGTTGCCCAATCTGAATTCCAGAATGGATCATATTTCCTTATCGTTCTATCACCTGAGTAAAAGAGGCAGAAGCTTTCCAGGGATTATTTAAATAAATTTGGGTTATATTCATAGATGTAAACTATTTTCAACATGCAATGCATTGTATTTAGTCCTCAACTTATGACCACAATCGAGACCATAATTCCATTGCTCAGCAAGACAGTTGTTAAGTGAATTTTGCCCCATTTTACAACCTTTTTTTGCCAGTTGTTAAATGAATCATTGCAATTCCATTAGTAACTCAACTGTTAAATAAATCTGGCTTTCCCATTGAATTTTCAGTTCACAAAAGCTGATTATATGACCCTGGGATACAGCTTATAAATACACACTGTGCCAAATGTCCAAATTTTGATCATTGACCATCCATGAGGATCCTGCAACTTCATGTGAAAAACAGTCATAAATCCCTTTTTTCAGTGCTGTTGTAAGTTTAAATGGTGATTAAACAAATGGTTGCAAGTTGAGGGCTGCTCAATGCACTCTGGGGAGCTTACAACAGAGCGAACTAAATTAAAACAATCAAAAACATAAACAAAAGCAACTTATTGAAGGCTTGAGATAATTGTAAGAAAAAAAATAAACCCAGATCTTCCCCCTCTTACTTTCTTACTGAATATCCACTTTTATGACACAGAAAGCACTAAATGTTTTTGCTCAGCGAAGAGTCCATAATCTGTAAAGATTTTATCATTAAGAGGACAAAATCAAGATCTTCTCATTCTTTTCTTATTCAATATGCTCAGAAAAGCCACAGAGCCACCAGAAAATCATGGGGAACAAGGGGGAAATTTGTCTGAATTTGAAAATCACATAACTCATCATAGTGAACTGTTGCTTGGCATGATTTATAACTTATTAGTGAAACATAAATCAGAACGTCAATGAGTCATATACTTATTGTGTTGGTGGAGAAAATAAATGTTGTGAATTAAATGGAGGTTACACTCTTTTCCTCCCTGTGTTTGAACATGGCTGGAGTCAATCCCTGCTTCTCTATTTCCTTAACCCTACCAGATCTTCCCTGCCCCCGATAAACCCTCAATGCAACCACATCATCTAGACCAGTGATGGCTAACCTTTTCGTCATCACGTGCCAAAAGTGCATGTGTGCATGCCTGCACCCATAATGCAATGCATGTGTGACCTCCGCCCCCCTGTGCATGCATGTGTGACCCTGCCCATGTGCACCATGTGCCTCTGCACATGTGCGCTCATCTGCTGCGCACACCCTGCCCCCTGCGCATGCACGGCTGATACATGACAATCAGCAGGTTGGCGTGCGCATGTGCAGTGGATCAGTGGGCGATAGCTTGTATGCTGGCAGAAATAGCTTTGCATGCCACTTCTTGCACATGTGCCATCATAGATGTAGACCAAAAATAGAAACCTCCTCACCAGCACACAGAACAGCACAACAGTAACTCTTATAAAGATTGGGATATCTCATATCATTGGGATATCTCTAGGAAATTGCAACCCAACCTTTCATTCTCAACCAGGGACTTGCTCCTTATTATTATTATTATTATTATTATTATTATTATTATTATTATTATTATTATTAGTATTAGTATTAGTATTAGTATTAGTATTAGTATTATTAGTATTACCTCCACATTCTGTCTTCTTAATGTTTTCCCAGCTGTGCTGCCCTCTAAAAGGGCTGTTTTGCCTAACTACAGAAATAAACTTGGGTGCATGGACAATGACTTACCTAATTTCTCCAAAAGTTGCAAGCCAATCAGATTTTAGAATTCTCACTGTGTGGCTTCCAGCTTCTAAAAAAAATCTTCGCTTTGTCATTGTTCCAAGCCCCTCTTTCTTGCAAAGCAGGGACCCCTCCCTGTGCAATAAACATGGTTGCTTCTTTGCATGTGCTTTGCATTTCAGAATTTTGTGACATTGCATGATTACATGGATGCAAAATTAGAACACAGTATCTTTATAAAGCCTTGGTAAGATCACAGGGGGAATACTGCATCTGGCTTTGGTTGCCACAATGTTAGAAAGATGTTAGTGCTCTGGAAAGAGTACAGTGAAGAGCAACAAAGATGATTGAAGGACTGGATGCTAAAACATATAAAGAACATTTGCAGGAACTGGATATGGCTAGTCTAGAGAAAAGGACTAGAGCAGAGGTATCCAAACTTGGCAACTTTAAGACTTGTGGACTTCAATTCCCATTAGTCTCCAGCCAGCATACCGGGCTGGTGCATTCCTGAAGCTGAAGTCATCCACAAGTCTTAAAGTTGCTACGTTTGGGGACCTCTGGACTAGACAGTGACATGTTTGCAGTATTCCGTGGGGCTGTCACAAAAAAGTGGGGGGTCTCCAAGTACCTGAAGGCAGAACAAGATGGAAACTAATTAAGGAGAGAACTCAGAGCGGAATGGAGCCCATTAGATGGCTTGTATGAATGTGAGTTGGCACCAGGGAGGGGTCGGATGGAGGATTATTATTTTGTTATTTTTCTTTTGACAAGCAAAGTCAGTGGGGCAGGCCAGATTTGATTAATGATTGCATGATTCATATAACAACTCCAGCGATTCTTTTAATGACTGTGATAAAAGGTTGTAAAATAGAGCAAGACTCAATTATCTTGCTTTAGCATTGGAAATTTTGGGCTCAAATGTGGCCGTAAGACTACCTTATGAGCTGTGGTGGCACAATGGTTAGAATCCAGTACTGGAAGCTACTTCTGCTGACTGCTGGCTGACTGCAGTTTGGCAGTTTGAGTCTTACTGGCTCAAGGTTAACTCAGCCTACCATCTTCCTGAGGTGGGTAAAATGAGGAGCCAGATTGTTGGCGGCAATAGGCTGACTCTATAAACCGCTTAGAGAGGGCTGCAAAGCGCCATGAAGTGGGATATAAGTCCAAGTGCTATTGCTATTTGTAATTGGGCAAGTTTTATATAGCCCTTTAACCTCTCTCAATCCATCTACTCCAGAGTTGCTTAGTTTAGGCATGGGTACCTTTTAGTAGGGAAACAATATCCTGGAAACTTATAACTTGTTAGTGGTGTAAGGATTATATGCTTTTTATTGGAAAAGATTTCTGGTGGCCTCTATGGAACAATGATTAATCATTTTGAAACTTGCTGGGGGTTTCGCCTCTTTGGCCAGCCTCAGCAGGCATAGAGTGTTGCAATTTGGGGGTGGGGGGGCAGTGTACCACGAAAAAGTTCTATTTCTTGTAGTCGCCAGGACACTAGGAAGAGCCTCTAAGCTGCTAACCTTGTTAGGAGGAGGAGGAGGAACCACCCTTAAGTTATGATAAGAGGAAGACATGCAAGAGACGATAACAGCTTTTGAGACATATTACTTATGTTTCCTTGATGTGCTTCAGATGTACAGATGCAGCTGATGCTTGGTGAGCAATCCAGACTTGTGTGGTAAGACGGAAATCTCTTCCCTCTGCTAACTTCTTGCCCCTGCCGGTTTGAATCCCACATCTGGAAACCTGGGATTGGTTCTCTGGGTGCTGTGGCTCATCTCCACCTGCGATTTCGTTTGTCCATTTCTGGTCCCTCTGCTCAATCTCTTCCCTGTTTATACGAGGGTTTGCATTTCTCTGTACTTGTGAATGACTCACCTTCTGAATTTGCGGCTCTGAGAAACACAGGAAGTTGGCCAAAATGAACAAATGATTTGGGTTTTGTGTCACTTTTATGCAGTTGCCTAACTTTTTGTTTTTGGACAGAAAAGGTGAGGCACAGCCATTTCTGGGGACTGCTCAGAGGTACGCTTTCGTCCTTTGGATAAATCGAGAGAGGGCAAAATAAGAAAAGAAAAAAAGACGGAACTTACTTTTTTCAACCCAAAATATTTTATCCAAGTCTTCAGCTGCAGATTGGTCCCACAGAGCTGATGTTACAGAAATGGGTGGAATTGACATGATTGCCACCACTCAAAGCCACTTCCTCTATGAATATAACGTTTGCTTCTTCTTTTTCTACAGTTTCCAGCAGCGCCACCTGCTCAGTTTCATTCACTTCTTCCTGCCCAATCAAGCGAGAACGGGGGAAACCGAGGCAGCTGATGGTTAGTAGACAAGAACTGTTCCTTGAAAACCCCAGGACCTTTCCTGACCTTGTCTGAAGAAATCTAGAAGAAGGTATAGCAGATGGGTTGGTGGGGCAGCAGGTGGGGGTGGGATGCACCTTTTCTATTCAGTCTCCACAAAATGGTTTGTGTGGGGGAAATATCAGTAGGAAATTGTTTCAGGGAGTCAAAATAAAGGAGGTGAGCATATTAGACTAAGTATGGTTTTGTTGTACTTCAATCAAATGCTTGATCACCAAATGTAGTTGGATATTTATGCCTCAATTTTTTGATTCGCAACAACACTGCAAAGTGTATTAGGGTTCTGATCTGGCAGAGTGGGTGATGTGGAATGTAAGGATCAACCAAGGGAGGCTTTCTCCAATTAACTGGGCTCTGAGTCCCATCATCTAGACCAGGCTGACACAGTCTGGAGAACACTAGTTTGAGGGCAAAATTTCCCCACATCATATCGAAAAGAGGAGAAGTTAGTGGGTTGAGAAAAAAAATTGAAAAGGAAAGACAGCATGCAGATCATAAGCCACACTTTTGATCTCTCTTAATCCTCCAGAAATCAGCTTCATTAGAAGGGAAGTTGAGTCAAGGTCAAAATGAATGTGTTGGCCAGAACACATGGTGTATGGTAGGGAGGTGGAAATAAAGATGACATTTGACTTCACAAAGTAAATATTTTTGGACTGATAAGTGCTGTCATCCAGACCATCTTACAGATCTCTTCTCTGTTCTTCATCTGTTCTTCATCTTGAGCTTTTGGCAGATGTATCCCCTGCCCAAATCCTAACCCTAAAATTTACTAATGATTGTGCAGTGAATTGCGCATCTAATGGGGTTCGGGCTTCCATGCAGCAAAAAGCAGAGCCATCACAAGGAAGGCATCAACCCACGATAGTGTTTATAACGATTTCCTCACCTCAAGTCTTTCAGCAAGACTAGATTTTTACTTGAATCATTTCCGGCCAGCCATGCCACAGTAGCACCACTAGATTCTCTCTGCCAAGATAGAGAGCTAAGGACATAGTTCTGCCTATTGCATGTGGAAAAAAAATGGAGCAGTTAATACTGAAATAGAAATTATCAACGGCTTTCCTTAAAAACTCTGACACCTGAGCTCACTTACTTTAGTGGGACTGATTATCTTGCTTCTCTGAGTTTTTGATTTCCTAATGCAATGTTTCCCAACCTCCACTAGTTTAAGAGGTGCGGACTTCAATTCCCAGCATGCTGGTTGGGGGATTCTGGGACTTGGAAGTTCATAGATCTTTTAGTTGTTGAGTTTGAGAAACATCCTAATTGTCTGCATTTCCTCACAAGCCTTGTATTTTTCAAGCTTGAAATCCTGATTACTCTGGATCCCAGCTTTTATTGATGGAACAGCTCCAGTTGGGTCACCTAGCATCTTCCCTGTTGATCAAGAACCGTGCCACAATATGATGGCCTAGCCCGTCACCCTGTCATCAAATTTAAGTTGCAGAAGTAACAATGCCCCCCCCCCGGCTTCTGGGGGCTTGTAGGACATCCCTTCTGCTGAGCAAGTCAGGCTAGTTCTCAAACCTGACATTTTAAACAAGTGGCGATGTCTGTAGAGATTCTCAGTCATCCAGGCCATGGTTATCCCAAAGGTGCTTTTCCAGGATGCTACTGGACTTTCTGGTTTTACTTTGAAGATGTTTCACTCCCCATCCAAGAGGCTTCTTCAGCTCTGACTGGATAGTGGGGGAATGCAAGGATTTATATTCCTTGCAAGAAAAAGTACTGGCCTTGATGCAAATGCTAGTCTTGCAGGGTTTAGAGGGGTTATCAAAAGTTTTTCTTCTTCACAACACAATATTTTATTTTAGAAACTCTCTAAGTGCTCCAGAAAGGTTGCTTCTGTTCTAGATGTGTCTTTCATTAACCAAATACACTTGTCTTATTTAACTTTAATGATCTATTGCTATCAAAACAGCACTCTGGCATGGCAGGTGTTGCGAGGTACGATTATGGAGTTTTTTTAATGACCTTGATAAAAGTGGGGAGGGTGGACGAAGACTGCCCTAAGAACATAAAAAGGCATCGGTAGCCATCCAGGCTGGAATCCTGGAGGGGAGGGGGGAAAAGACAACAACTCCCGTTTGATGATGAGCAAATTTGAAGTATAATACTTAATATTTCTTTAAAAAAAATTTAACTCCCACTTCGACAGATGTCTTAGAAATAGACAGATGTCTTTTCAACATACTAGGAGCAAACAAAGAGGAGAGTGTCTTGAGAAAGATAAACACTTGCAACACTAGAAAGTTGCTTTTAAGTTTTTGTTTCCTTGCAATCTTGCCAAACATCTTTATTAAGTGTATGAACAATTGAAAGTTTGCACTCCCCTAGTTCTTAACTAAAGTTGAAGATTTCCTATGGATTTATTTTTTGGCCCAGCTTTCTAGTGTACTTGCTTAAAACAAATTTCTCCCTCTCTTTCCCCCTATCCTTCTCCCTTTCTCTCTCCCCTCTCCCTCTCCCTCTCTCCCCCTCCCCCTTCCCTCCCCCACCCTCTCTCCTCTCCCTCTCCCTCCTTCCCCATCCCTCTCTCTGCTCTCCCTGTCTCTTCTCCCCCTTCCTTCCCTCTCCCTCCCTCTCTTTTCCTCTCCCCCTCTCCCTCTCTCCTCTCCCTCTCTCTCCTCTCCCTCTCCCTCTCCCTCCCTCTCCTTTTCCTCTCTCTCCTCTCCCTCTCCTCTCCCTCCCTCTCCTTTTCCTCTCCCCCTCCCCTCTCCCTCTCCTCTCCCTCTCTCTCCTCTCCCTCTCCTCTCCCTCCTCTCCCTCTCCCTCTCCTCTCTCCTCCCTCTCCTCTCCCTCTCTCTCCTCTCCCTCTCTCTCCTCCCCCTCTCCTCTCCCTCCCTCTCTCATCTCTCCCTCTCTCTCCTCTCCCTCTCCCTCCTCTCTCTCCTCTCTCTCCTCTCCCTCTCTCTCCTCTCCCTCTCCTCTCCCTCTCCTCTCCCTCTCTCTCCTCTCTCTCTCTTCTCCCTCTCCTCTCCCTCTCTCTCCTCTCTCTCCTCTCTCTCCCTCTCACATCTCTCTCCTCTCTCTCCTCTCCCTCTCCCTCTCTCTCCTCTCTCTCTCTTCTTCCTCTCCTCTCCCTCTCCCTCCTCTCTCTCCTCTCCCTCTCTCTCCTCTCTCTCTCTTCTTCCTCTCCTCTCCCTCTCCCTCTCCCTCCTCTCTTTCCTCTCTCCTCTCTCTCCTCTCCCTCTCTCCTCTCTCTCTCTTCTCCCTCTCCTCTCCCTCTCTCTCCTCTCTCTCCTCTCCCTCTCTCTCCTCTCTCTCTCTTCTCCCTCTCCTCTCCCTCTCTCTCCTCCCCCCCTCTCCTCTCCCTCTCTCTCCACTCCCTCTCCCTCCTCTCCCTCTCCCTCCTCTCCCTCTCCCTCCTCTCCTCTCCCTCTCTCTCCTCTCCCTCCCTCTCCCACCTCTCCCTCTCTCTCCTCTCCCTCTCCTCTCCCTCTCTCTCCTCTCCCTCTCTCTCCTCTCCCTCTCCTCTCCCTCCCTCTTCTTTTCCTCTCCCTCCTTCCTCTCCCTCTCCCTCCTTTCCCTCTCCTCTCCCTCCCTCTTCTTTTCCTCTCCCCCTCTCCCTCTCTCTCCTCTCCCTCTCCTCTCCCTCCCTCTTCTTTTCCTCTCCCCCTCTCCTCTCCCTCTCTCTCCTCTCTCTCCTCTCCCTCTCCTCTCCTTCTCCCTCTCCTCTCTCTCCTCTCCCTCTCTCTCCTCTCCCTCCCTCTTCTTTTCCTCTCTCCCTCTCCCTCTCTCTCCTCTCCCTCTCCTCTCCCTCCCTCTTTTTTTCCTCTCCCTCTCCTCTCCTCTCCCTCTCCTCTCCCTCCCTCTTCTTTTCCTCTCCCCCTCTCCCTCTCTCTCCTCTCCCTCTCCTCTCCCTCCCTCTTCTTTTTCTCTCCCCCTCTCCTCTCCCTCTCTCTCCTCTCCCTCTCTCCTCTCTCTCTCTTCTCCCTCTCCTCTCCCTCTCTCTCCTCTCTCTCTCCTCTCCCTCTCTTTCCTCTCTCTCTCTTCTCCCTCTCCTCTCCCTCTCTCTCCTCCCCCTCTCTCTCCTCTCCCTCTCTCTCCACTCCCTCTCCCTCCTCTCCCTCTCCCTCCTCTCCCTCTCTCTCCTCTCCTCTCCCTCTCTCTCCTCTCCCTCCCTCTCCCACCTCTCCCTCTCTCTCCTCTCCCTCTCCTCTCCCTCTCTCTCCTCTCCCTCTCTCTCCTCTCCCTCTCCTCTCCCTCCCTCTTCTTTTCCTCTCCCTCCTTCCTCTCCCTCTCCCTCCTTTCCCTCTCCTCTCCCTCCCTCTTCTTTTCCTCTCCCCCTCTCCCTCTCTCTCCTCTCCCTCTCCTCTCCCTCCCTCTTCTTTTCCTCTCCCCCTCTCCTCTCCCTCTCTCTCCTCTCTCTCCTCTCCCTCTCCTCTCCTTCTCCCTCTCCTCTCTCTCCTCTCCCTCTCTCTCCTCTCCCTCCCTCTTCTTTTCCTCTCTCCCTCTCCCTCTCTCTCCTCTCCCTCTCCTCTCCCTCCCTCTTTTTTTCCTCTCCCTCTCCCTCTCCTCTCCTCTCCCTCCCTCTTCTTTTCCTCTCCCCCTCTCCCTCTCTCTCCTCTCCCTCTCCTCTCCCTCCCTCTTCTTTTCCTCTCCCCCTCTCCTCTCCCTCTCTCTCCTCTCCCTCTCCCTCTCCTCTCTCTCCTCTCCCTCTCCTCTCCCTCTCCCTCTCCTCTCCTCTCCCTCCCTCTTCTTTTCCTCTCTCCCTCTCCCTCTCCTCGTGCATGAAAAAGGCTCCAAAACCCTGAATTCTCATTCCATTGTGTTGAGTGTGGTGCTGGTGGGAAATTTTCCACCCTGCCAAACAGCAAGAAGAGCTGCAGGTCTGCCTTCAGGCTGACAAGCGCATGGTGCTATCATCTTTTTTTTCCTTCTTCAACTTCTCCTCCAACATGAGACTCTATTGGGAAGGTGAAGGAAATGCTAGTTCAAACGGGTGAGCAACATGCACCTGTGGTTGAAAAACTCACATGTTTTATGCAGGGTTTGGTCTCCTGGAAGCTAATAGCACCAAGGAAGTTCTCTAGGGCGTCCAGTCTCTCTGGCAGTCACTTTTGGGAGATTCTTTACCATTTTATATTCATCCATTACTATCTTCCCTTCCAGACTTCCCTTCCATGGTTCTGTCACAAAGCCAAGCTCCTCCATGCGGCTGGGAGAATATTGCACAACAGACAGAGAACTCTACACTCACTTTGTAGCAACGAATAGCTTCCAAGTGTTGTTTGTGCAGGCTTGAATAAGCAAGTCTTGGTTTTTTTCAGACCTGTCGTTATGATTGTCAGCCATTCAGCTGTGTCCAACCCTCGACCACTCTATGGCTCAGCACTCTCCATGTCCCTCTGTTTTGCGCCGCCTCCTTCAGATCCACCTTCAGGTCATCCCAGTATCATACTTTATAGTGTCCCAAACAGTGGTACTAAGGCAGCTCCTTTCCCTTTTTCCACTGGTCACTCTCAGCATGGCTGACTTTTCGAGTGAGTCAGCTCAATGAAATTACAAGAGCCTCTGTTTGGTGATCTTGGCTTCAAATGATATTTTTGGTGAGGTTTCGGCTAGGACGGGGGTGTCAAACTCGATTTCATTGAGGGCTGCCTCAGGGTTGTGTTTGTCCTTGAGGAGCTGGGGGTGGTGGGGTGGCCAGGGGGGGCGTAGCCAACTTGATGTCACTCATTGAGTCTCTGTTTTCGGCCTGATGGCCTCCTGGAGCCCTCTGCCAGCGGAGGCCACCCTGGGCTCCGTTTTCGCTGGCAGAGGGCTCCAGGAGGCCATTGTGACTGAAAACAGAGATTGGGTGGGTCATGCACTGTCCTCCCAAGCTCTATTTTCACTGCAGAGGCACTGCGAGCCAGTCTGGCCAGATCTAAGCAACCCACAGCTGAATCCGGCTTACAGGCCTCAAGTTTGACATTCTGGGCTACGACTTCTTTGCTTTTTATTTTTGTATTCCATGGGATACATAATAGTTGCCTCCTAAAGAGCAGGAAAAAAAGACTTCAAACCACAGGGTTATTTGTCTATGGAGATTCTCAATCACCAAGATCATGGTTGGCTCAAAAGTACTTTTTTTTTTCTAAAACACAACTGGACTTTCTTGTTGTTGTTGTTTTTCCCTTTGAAAACATTTCACTTCTCATCCAAGAAGCTTCTTCAGTTCTAAATGACCAGTGGAGAATGGAAGGGTCAACTTTCTGAGATTATTCTGTTCCCTTTGTTCATTCATTAATGAACATAAGCAGTCACTGCTTTCATCTTCCGTAAGTGAGTTGTAGATAATTAAAAAGAAACTTTTTTTAAAAAAAAAAGCTTGCATTCTTCTTCAAGGGAAACAACTGGAAAATTACACAGGAATTGTGGTGGAATGCAGTCTGGAATTGCAGGAGGGAGAGAGCAAAGAGATCAAGAAACTTGGAGTCTTTGGTATACAGAAAGAAGTGTGAAGGCAGACCCTCCCTAGCAATTCACAGAGAATATCTACACTAGTAGTTCTGCAAATAGTTGTTTTAGTCTGCACGATTTTGGTCAATTTATAAGGAGATTCTCAGTCATCCAGATCATGGTTGTCTCAAACGTGCTTTTCAAAAGCACCGCTTTCGAAAGGCAACTGGACTGTGTGGGGTTTTTTCTTTCTTGAGGAAGAAATATTTTTCCCTTAAAGAAAGAAATTACATCTTCTTCTTCAAGGAAAAAATATTTATTCCTCAAAAAGAAACATAATCCAGTTGCTTTTTTGGGGGAAAAAAAGCTCATTTGAAAAATTTCTATCAATAGCTGAACACAATAAAGCAGGGATATCAAACTTGATTTCATTAAGGGCCGCATCAGAGTTGTGTTCAGGGGTGGGATTCAAATTTTTTAACAACTGGTTCTGTGGGCGTGGCTAGGTGGGCATGATCATGTGACTGGGTGGGTGTGGCTTATTATTTTTTTTCAGGGGGGGGGCTCATTTTTTTTCACCTCCTGGGTCTCAGGGAAGCCTCCTGGGGGGGCATTTTTGCTCCCAGAAGGCTTCCCTAGGGCCCAGGGAAGGCAAATAACAGAGCACCGGGCTGGGGTGGCGCAGCTCCTTCCCCCAACCGCATGTCCCTTTTTGCCTTCCTGGGCCTCAGGGAAGTTTCCTGGGTGAAGCAGTAAGACAGCGAGGGGGATCCCGGAACAGCTGATTGTCAGAACAGCTGATCGTTGGGAGGGGGGAAAAAGAAAAAAGAAATACCTTAAGGAGTGACTGTGTGGGGGAGAATAAGTCAGCGATGTCACGCCTGCATGATGAAGACTGACTGGACGGGGAGTGGGTGGGCAGAGAACGGCGGGGCCAGCCAGGGCCACGATTTTCTGGTTCTCTGAACTGCGCACAATCATAACAACTGTTCTATAGAACAGGTCCAAACTGGTAGAATCCCATCCCTGGTTGTGTTTGACCTGGGGGGGAGCATGGGGCCCTGGCCACTAAGCCCTCTGTGGGCCAGATCTGGCCTGTGGGCCTTGAGTTTGACACCCATGCAGTAAAGAAATAACTCAATTTTTCGTTCTTGGTTTCTTTGGCCTTGCATGTACTCATTTTGTGCATACTCTTGAGGCAAAGGAACCAAATGTTTTTTTTAAACCCTCTTTCTTTCTAAAAAAAAATAACTTATTTTTAACCTGTTTACCATGTGTGTTAGCCCTGGCTTCCAGCTGAAGTCATCTCTGAGTAGAGGATATTTTCTTGCCAAACTTATTATTGCCAACAAATTATTTCCTCACACTTTACATAAGGCAAATATAAACTATATCTGCTATTGTCACCTAGTGGTCAAAAGACAAAACATTCTTTTAGGAAAGGGGAATGTTGCATCTCTGGACTTTTAGTCACATGGTTGCAGGTTGGCTGTCAGATAGAGAGTGACATGAATAGGGACTAAACACCAAGCAATGCTCCATTTTACATGTGTAACCACTGGTGACTAATTATATTGGCTTTATAAAGCTTAGTTCTGCATCCCTTGTCACATTCAGAATAAGAGAATTAAGAAGCGTTCCTGAAGAACTCACAGTTCACAGAGACCTGTTGATGGTTCACATCTCCTGTCCTTTGCTTTATTTATTATATATTATTATGTAAGCAATTGAACCTGGACAATACGCTGTTCATAAAGTACTTACATATGTTAAGGAAAATGTATAAATAAATTATTTAAAAAAAAAGAATCCTTGGGTAGAGTCCTTTGCCAATTTAGCCCATTCTCCTCAGATTGAAGCTTTCAAGTCACTCTATAGTTTTGCTCCTCTGTCTTAAGCATACAAACTTCTGGAAATTTCTCTTACAATTTGTCATGTTTTTGTTCCCAGGTTTTTCTTAGCCTTTACGTATTCCATACCAAGAAGGCCTAGGCTCTGGAATTCTGCTGCCATGGAAAAATCAAGATCCCTGATCCGGCAAGTAATTGGCCACAAGATGCTCTTTGTTGTCTTCCTACTTTTCCTCACAGATATTCTTGTAGAGGTTGTTGCCATGACAAATATGACCATCCCCGTAAATATAATAGATAATTTAAATATAAGTGCCTCACGTTTTCCAGCATCTTCTCAGATGACTAAGAAGAGTTTTATGGCATCTATTACATCACTTCCTAATGCTACCATGCCTGACACTCTCAACAGAAGTTTGAACACTCCAGAGCAACCAGCACTGTCCCTCAATGCAACACCTCTAGTCCCCAAACAGGAATTGCAATCTGACACGGCCGTGACCACTGCTGTCCCAGAAAACACTTCCTCCCCTATGCGAAATGAAGGCATTCCCTCTACCAAAGAAAAACACCCTCTTAAAGAAACAACAAAGGTTCAAAAATCCAAACCAACTCCTGTTCAGCAAGAATTTACCCTTAAAATGATAGTCACGCCACATTTCAGTGGTGAGATGGTATCTTCTCCAACAAAGGATTCGGGAACCAGATCCCAGGGGAGCTTCTTTAAGAAATCAAGTGCAACTGCCTACCCAGAAACAACAAAGAGCAGAGAACTAAAAGATGACAGAAAGGGGCCAACACCACCAAGTCAAGCTGTTCCAGAATTAACTCAGATTCCTGAGAATGGCAGTCATTATATGTCTGGTTCAATACCACCAAGTCAAGCTGTTCCAGAATTAACTCAGATTCCTGAGAATGGCAGTCATTATATGTCTGGTCCAATACCACCAAGTCAAGCTGTTCCAGAATTAACTCAGATTCCTGAGAATGGCAGTCATTATATGTCTGGTCCTTTCACCTCATCGGTGACACCTATCAATGATATACCAATATTTGACTCTTCTGACAAAAGCCCCTCAAAGAAGAAAAACTCTGTCATCATTTTGGCCATCGTTTTTTCCATCCTGCTGCTTGTAGGTCTCCTAGTTTTCCTGTACTTCAGGCGCCGCCATCACTCTGGCTCTACCAGCTTCAATTCCCCAGAATGGGCTGGACAAGCAACGTTGCCAGATGATTCGGGCTTGGATAAGGACGTGGAGCAACAGGTGGGGTCTGTAGGGGAAGGGGAAACCCGGCGTGGGACCCTTGTGACTTTCTTTGGGAAGCGTCAGTCTAGGGTACCTTCGATAGCTATGGAAGAAGTCAATGGGAAAGGAGGCAAGGAGGAAACAGAGAAGTTGCTTTGTGAAGAGGCTGAGAATGGGTCCCCTTCGGAGGCAATTGGAGATGCCAATGGCAAAGTACCAGTGCCCCTTACGGAGTCTTCTCAGTAGTCCCCAGCCTCCAATAAGAACTAAATAGGACTTTCTTTGTTTTTCCTTGAAGGCGTTTCACTTCGCATCTAAGAAGGTTCTTCAGTTCAACTTAGATAAGAAGCGAAATGAAAGGAAAAACAAAGTCCAGTTTGCCTTTTGAAAAAGCACATCTGGGGTACCCATGACTCAGATGAATGAGAATCTCCATATAAATTTTTCTAAAATCAGAATTCCTCCTAAATCAGAATTTCTGGCTTTGCAGGTTGGTGGGGGGAGGGGTGGGTGGGAGAGGGGATGGTTGAAAGCACAAATGGAGTGCACATTCACTCCACTGCTCCCACATATGGGGATGTGTGTATGTGCAAACACTCACCCACCACTCCCACTGCCCAGTTCCGAATGGCTCAAGGCCCAGTAGTGGGCTGTGGCCCAGGAGTTGGGGACCCCTGTCCTAAATCGTGATCAGAAGATAGATTCACCTCTTAAGTTTCTTCTGGAGCAGACCATTTTTATGATTTACATCAGGGGTGTCAAACTCAAGGCCCGGGGTGCTTAAATCTGGTCCGCAGAGTGTTTAGATCTGGCTCGCGGGGCCACCCTGGAAACAGTGAGGGACTGACCCATGGTGCCTCTACCAGCCAAAATGGGCACCTGAGCTCCGTTTCCAGCTGTGACTTGATTTCATTGAGGGCCTCATCAGGGTTGTCAGTGATGGGATCCAGCCAGTTTGTACCACTTTGGGAGAACCAGTTGTTAACTTTCTAAGCAGTTTGGTGAATTGGCTGTTGGAAGAAATCATTAGGGCAGAGAACCAGTTGTTAAATTATTTGAATCCCATCACTGAGAGTTGTGCTTGATCTCAGGGGGGGCAGGGTGTGTGTGTGGCCTACTCAATGTCACTCATGTCGGGGATGCCTGTGGCAGCCCGAGCGCTCTGCCAGCGAAAATGGGCTCCCAAACTCCCTTTCCAGCTGCAACAGCCTCTTGCAACCCTCTGTCAGAGAAAACATAGCTCTGTAGGGCTGCTCACTTTCATTCCATTTTTGCTGGCAGAGGGTTGCAGGAAGCTGGAAAGTGAGCTTGGGAGCCTGTTTTTGCGGCAGAGCATTTGGGCCGCCACAGGTGTCCCCAACATGAGTGACATTGAGCAGGCCAAAGCCACCCCGCTCCCCCCAAGGTCAAACACAATCCTGATGTGGCCCTCAATGAAATCGAGTTTGACACCCCTGATTTACATAGGCATCATTAGGTGTATCTTATTATCCTGCAGGATAGAGGAATCCTATGACCTCTATAATCTGAGCGTTAGGTTAAGATTTCCCTTGTTCATATGTGAGGGATGAGTGGAAAGATGGAGGAGTGAAAGAGAGATTTATCTCTTCTCTTTTGAAAGTCCTCAGCATCTCCATTTCTCCTGCTTTATTATAAATGATAGATAGGTATAGCAGACCCAAAAACAGAGAGAAATTTAAACATTGGCCCAGCCCAGTTTCACCAAATAATTTTTTTAAATTTTTCCTCTTCTTTTAAAAAGGTCAGTGGGAGGTTGGTTAGTTAACAAATTTCCAGGTGATGGCAGTGCAGGGTTGTGTTTGAAGAATAATGAGCATTAATCAGGCATTGATCGGGCTTTGAGTCTGTATTGAAGGAGAAGGTCTTGATCGCCATTGCCAGAAAGAAAGTATATTAACAAAAGTTCTGCTTGCTATTTTTTTTTATGATGCTGCAAATCGCTTGGCTGATTCATGTTCAGAAGTGAATGGCTTTTATGCATACATATAGAAATATTCTAACTAGATTGTTTTATTAACTCAAGATTTTATTAAATCAGATTTTTCATTGTATCTGCTCTATGGGAATGTCTACAAAGGTAAGGCTTTATATGGGCGTCCCCAAAGAGCTGATATAGCTGTCAGTAAGATACATGTAGGTTTAAATGCTTTTATTTAATTCAGAGACCTTTCCAATTATTCTGCAGTGCTTTGTCCTTCAGAAGTTCTAAGTTTAAAACAGCCAGAGGAGAGAGTATTTCTTCCTTTCTAAAAAGTCTTTGGATGAACATAAAGGCAAAATGGAAATATCTAGTAGATACAATGTACAAAATATATAAATACAAGTGTTTAAATTTTGAATTCTATGAACATATATTAAGTAGGAAATATTATGCTTTGCCTGTCCTTGCTCATATACCAAAGGTTTGTTTCTGTAGGTACCAGTGGATTTCAGAGAATTTAACAGGTTAAACTAGTTCATCTTATTATATAACTTTTGCTTAATTTTTTCCTAGGGTAATAACATTTGATCCTGAATAATTTTACTCTTGATGCTGAATAATTTCAGCAGAACTACTTAACAAAGAGCTAATTAATAAATCAAAGTCCTTGATTTATGACTATTCAATTAGGAACAGTTCAAAGTTATGATGGCCTTGGAAGAAGTGATTTAGATCATATTTGCACTTATGACCATTGTACCCCCCCCCCAGTCACGTGGTCACAATTTGGGCATTTGCCAAACTTGTATTTATAACCTGGTTGCAGCATCCTGTGGTCACATGAGTGCAATCTGCTAGTTTGTTTCCAGCAAAAGGCACCCATTTAGTGACTGTGTTTCACTTAATGACCATCATAAAAATTATTGCAAAGTTGGGTCTGACTCAATTTACAATTGCAGCATCTAAATGGGATGAAGATTCCCATTCTAGTTGTGCTCATACCTGTAGATAAACAATGGCAGAAATTGCAATGCAATCAGCTATGACTGATCTCTTGGGAATAAATCCCATTAAATTGAATGAGACTTATTCTGCATGATAGTGTCTGGAATTGCTATCTGAAAAGGGTAATCTTTTTTCTCATTAGCCAGTCTTCAACTAATATATTATACAGCAGTGTTTCTCAAACTTAGGAAGTTTTTTGTGGACTTCCACTCCCAGAATTCTCCAGTCAGCCATGTTGATGCATACTTCTTAAACTCACTGAGATTGAGAAATATTTCCTCAAGTGCTCATATACTTAATGAAGATATCTGGCAAAACTGCAAGAAAATGCTTCTTTTCCACACACTTCATTTGTCTATTCTCCCATGAGGCAAAAAAAGAAGGCCAAGCATGTGTTTTCTGAAAATAATAGAAAGACATTCCTATTTGTTTCCAAAAACAAGGGAAATTTTGCACAGAGGTAATTTGTGATGTGATGGGCTGGGCTGGGGGAACCAAGATTGGGGAACCTTCCAGACTAACAAATAACCCAGGTCTTGTGGAACTAAGTTAAGACTTCCTCAAGTCAAGGTAGACTCTAAGTGACTTCATGGATGTGTTCCTATAATTTTCTTGGCAAAAACACAGTCATGTTTTGGCATTATCTTCTTCCCTGATTAGCCCTGATACTGCCTATAAGTTTCTCATTTCAGCACAAAGCAGCTCAGCCCTGCTTAGTGAGATGAGATTGACCAGGAATATTATCACCTTCTAAAACTCTGTGGAACTAATTTTTTCTAATAGAGCTTCATTGTTCAAATTATGTGTGGTAATCATGTCACACGCATTAAAAACAAACAAATAATGTTTGCTGTCTCCTTTTTAAAATAAAATGTGAGGCAGCCCTTGCCACCACAGTTAAGAAGACACGAAGACAGCAAAATATTTGTGAAATTTGGTTTAATTTCTGATTTTTTTGTGCCCGTACTTATTTGCTTGTTGAATTGATATTCTCAGCTTTTATTAAAAAAAACAAAAAACCCATCAGTCTCAATTCAAACAACTCTTTAAAGTCAATCCAGTGAACTAACCCTTTTTTGTGGGGCCCTTGGTAGTTTGGTTGTCTTTTTGCAGACATTTCATTACCAAACTAGATAACACCATCAGTATTAGCGCACCAAGGACTCCACCGTTTAACCCCCAGCTACAAAGTTTCTTTTCTATTGGTACAACTTTATGTGCAAGAGTTCCCCGTTACATTAAGCTATGACTTGCTTAATTTTACTTATTGAATAAACCAGTCATCCTAGTTAATGCTAAACTTGGTTTGCAAGCCATATTTGCTGCATCTGGAGAATATGCTAAGCCATAATCCAGTATTGTAGCTTGGCATAATCAATGAAGTCACTTGATCTCCTTCAAATAATTGGGGCCTTTTGGTAGCGGTTGTTAGAAAATACAGTTAGACATTTCTAATAAACAGCAGGCCAACTACACAATGGCTAAAGATAAATATTTAAGCAAATGAATCAACTAATAAAGACAAATAATAAACAGCGGTAAGGAAATTATTACATCATTTAATGTTTTCCAGCACTTAAGGGTTGGTGAGAGGATTTGTAGATCCTTTCCAATTCTATAATTCTGTTTTTCCATTATTAGAAATTGAGAACCTGTGATCCTCCAGAGGTTGATGAATTATACTCGAGATGACCAGACAATTATCAGTAATACTCAGCTTCCTCACCTGTCTGTGTACCTGATCAAAATTTTAAATCAATGTCTTCTCTAAATAAGAACTTTCTGAGGAACATCTAGCATGCTTCAGAAGATACTGTTTGATGATGACTGGTTCTAAGATTCCTTAGAGGGGAATGTATGACAGCAGGGGATGTCAAAAAAATCAAGATGGCGACTACCACTACCCAGCCATTTTATCTGCATACGTACAAAGAGGGGGACTTCAATCACAGTCTTCTTTTAATATACATTCCCCCACTAATAGTGTGCCTGACAATTGTTTTTGTTTGTTTGTTTCATTGATTTCCATTCAGTTTTATTAGATCTAGGCCTTAGTGAATTTGAATTTCTCTTGTGTAAAACTCACTGAAATGAAGAGGAGCTAAATTAGAACTTATGTGCCAGTTTCTGACTTACTTTTCTCTTCCATTCAGCTTCTGCAGAATTCTAAATTCTTTATAATTTCTGAGCATTTTCTGTAATCATTAGTTCAATATTTTTTATTCATTCATTTCAGAAGTGTATTTTATAAGAGTCTGTGGAGTTTCATTCAAGTATACTCAATAAAAAGTTTTAACTTCCATTTAAATGTTTTAAGCATGGTTCTTTTTTTTTTAAACAAATTTTATTAATTTTACAAAAACAGTGCACAAACAATCAAGGCATAACAGCTTACAAATTCTTTTCTAAAAAAAAAAATAATTAAAGAAGAAAACCAATAGAACATACAAAATGATACAAAATTATAATATCAATATTTACATTATCTATTTAACTTCATATCTTATCCCAACTTCTCCTTTTCATTCTAATTATCTAAGTTATTTCTTGCTAATTAAAATTTTATTGCCTTTTATCAACATACAAAACACAGAACATAGAAAACAAAACAAAACCTAAAACATCTTTTCTGAAGGCTGCTTGATCCCAAATTAAAACTCTTCACACAGACGAAATTCACACATCATATTCACTTTATATATCCTTCCACATCTTATTACCATTTTCAATATCATTCTTTGTCTGTTCTATTTCCAGCTATCCATTCATCTTTTTTCTTTTACTATACTTCTCCTATACACTAATTGGAGTGACGCCTTTAACTCATTGCCCTAACTTAAAAGTACTCCATATAACAATTTATCTTGGGATTCTGTTTAGTACATTCTAAAATTACACAATAAATTTTATAAGAAAGGTCAATAACTAAAGAAAAAACCTATATAACCACTATCCATATCATTTAAAAAGAAAAAAAAACTAATCATATATATTAATACTCATTTATATCTTTAACATTCTACTCTAGATACACATATAAAAACACAATCTTATGTACCTTCCAGAACCCCCCCCTTTTTTTCCCAATTAGATTTACCCATTGTCTCTAAATAAGTTTTTTTTCTTTAAATCTTGCTTACCATTGAGGCTTCTCCTCCCCCACTTTCTCTCTTGCTTATTCTTCCCCTTGCTCTTTTTACCCCTTTGTCTCTCCTCCTCCCTTTTCTTACTCCCTTTCCATTGCTTTCTAACCTTGCATTCACCTTTCCTCTCATTTTTCTCTTTTTTGGTTGTTTTTTCAAACCTTAAAATCCCCTTTTTCTTATCCTCTTTCTCCTCCTCCCCGGAAAAAGCCCATTGTTCATCAAAGATGGCTTCTTCTTCCTCTTCTTCTTTGTCCCAGCCAGTCTGCTGCGTAGTCAACTTTTCATAGTGCATAACGCCATTTCTAAAAATTGAAATAGAGTGCCCAAAGTATCTTTTCCATCTTGTTCATCCCTTTTATATATTTGATATTCAGTCTTTAGTTCATCCACAAGTGATGCCATCATGAAAAGAGAAACTTTTCCCAAAACAACCACCCATTATTTTAATCAAAAATAATTCAAAAAAAGTTCCAAAAATTAATACTTTTCTTCCTTCTTCTATTTCTCTTTCTGGGGTTACTGTTTAATCAAAGAGGTCCAATTACCATATACCTTTCTTTGGGATTCTAGGCAATCTCCTCCTTTTTCAGCTTCTGCTCCAATTTCTTTTCCTCTCCCTTCCCCCTTACAACAACATTTTTTTTTTAAATGATCAGAAATCCATACCTCCAATAAGGGTTTTCCGATTTCTTAAATTAAATCCAATGTCCAAAGAGTCTCCTGTCCCTTGGCTTCAACTTTCAAACTAATTCACCTTCAGTGCCCAAATAAATTTCAAAGCTTCATCTGATGTTTCTATGGGGTGGGAGAGTGAAGGAAAAAAAAGTTCCCTTTAACAGCTTTCTCCACCGCTTTCCGTCTTCTTAGGGATACAATGTATCCTCCAGCAATTCAGACAGTTCAGTTCCAGAGAGTTTAAAAGATGTTAATTGACCCGGCTCAGCCAGAACTTTCACTTTTCTTGCTTCCTCCAGCACAATCTTACCCGGTTGCAGGCTTCTTCGTGGCGGCCATTTCTGACCGCTGCTCCACCATCTCAGGAAAAAGGGGTTTTTCCGGATGAGGAGGGGGTCTGCGACACCCCCAACCCCCTGTCTGACTCCCCTCTCTCTTCGGCTGCCTCTACAGGGCAGCCATATCCCCTGACCCATTTGGATCGGGGGCACCTCGGCGGCAAGCGCAGTAGGAATCGCAAACAGTCGCAAATTCCTGCTGCCACCAAAGACATGCGGAACCGGAACAGCATGGTTCTTGATGAAGTTGAAATCAGTTATTATGATCAACTTGCCTTCATTTTAATTCTCTCCTCTCCGCACAGAGGGGTCTGTAAGAGAGACCTCAGACCTACCAAGAATGATTTAGTCCAGTGTTTCTCAACATGGGCAGCTTGAAGTTGTAACTTGGGGAAGCCGACTGAGGAATTCTGGGAGTTGAAGTCCACACATCTTTAAGCTGCCCGGTTTGAGAAACACTAATTTCCAGGTCTATGGATTTCAGTTCCCAGAATTCTTAATTATGTTCCCATTGACTGGGGTTTATGAGAGTTAAAGTTGACACATCTAGAGAGCAGGAATATTGGAAAATATTAGTTTTGAACATTCTTTGCTATTGGGTGGGCATTCTGTGTTATATATCTTGAGAATCTGGAAGGCAGATCAATCTCATTTACTGGATTGAAAAATGAATATTCTTTTAATTGTGGATATATAAGAAATTCAGAGAAAAGAAATGTGTCTGCACACAACAATGTAAAGCATAAGGGCACACCCCTATTTCTAGATTTGCTGTCTCTCTCTCTCTCTCTCTCTCTCATCTATCTATCTATCATCTATCTATCTATCTATCTATCTATCTATCTATCTATCTATCTAGTTATCTATCTATCATCTATCTATCTATCTATCTATCTATCTATCTATCTATCTATCTGTCATCTATCTGTCTGTCTATCTATCTATCTATCTATCTATCTATCTATCTATCTATCTATCTATCTATCTAGTTATCTATCTATCTATCATCTATCTATCTATCTATCTATCTATCTATCTAGTTATCTATCTATCTATCATCTATCTATCATCTATCTATCTATCTATCTATCTATCTATCTATCTAGTTATCTATCTATCTATCTATCTATCTATCTATCTATCTAGTTATCTATCTGTCATCTATCTGTCTGTCTATCTATCTATCTATCTATCTATCTATCTATCTATCTATCTATCTATCTATCTATCTATCATCTAGCTCTATCTATAATCTATCTATCTATCTATCTATCTATCTATCTATCTATCTATCTATCTATCTATCTATCTATCTATCTATCTATCTATCATCTAGCTACAGTCATCTGAATTTATCCAAGGAAGTAAAATGTATTTTGGAAGGAAGGAATCTGCCACTAAATCTCCAAGATGGTCACCTTGCCTCCAATTTTTCTTCTTTCTCTCAAAGTTTCTAACTACTGGTATAGCTCCAAACAGCAGCCAAACAGCAGCCTGCAACATGGTCCACCTCTTCTGCTTTTCCATGCTCTTCAGCCAGGGTAGGAATTACTCCAATCTGCTCTACTTTCAGGGAAAGCTTTAGAAATAGTCTCTCTATGGCCAACAATTTTCCCAACATATGTACCAAATACCATAGCTAAGCATACAGTATATGAAACATTCATTCAGCCTAGAAGGATCTGAGAAAGGGCTATAGTTCACTTGGATGCTGTTTTGGAGAAACAGTTGATATTTTTAGCCTAGCTTCTTCCAAAGTTTGCCTGCTGATGTGCAGAATTATAACAAACACGCGAGGTTTGGATAATGAGGCTTATAGTTCAACCTGTCAGAAGACAGCTTTTGAGGGAAGACTAATTGCGCAGTTAATCTCCAGTGCTCTCATAATTTATAACCCACAAGGCCAAAAGTGATTTTGACAGGGAACAGAGGGAACTGTAATCTGATATTTGAGAGCTGCTATAGAGGTAAAGGCAAAAGAGGAGACAAGGGTTTATATAATGTTGCAGAAATAGATGTTTAATGTACTGTTACCTAAACAGAGATACAATATTCACACCAACATTGACCAAGCTACTGCTATCATGGAACACTTATGGTCATTGTTCTGACTTTCAGCTCAGGAGCCTAATCTATAGCCCACATGGTTGCTGTCTTGTAGAAAAGGTGGATCTTTCTCCAAAGGTTACACTTCTGAAGTGGTCTTCCAAGAACAAGAACAGCTGAGCATCAGCAGACCCAAATGTGCCCAGTGAAAAGTTCTCTTGATCCAAGATGCTCTTTTGCATACTGTACTCCCAGTCATATAAAAAGGGAGCATAAGGTGATAATATAAATAAACACAGGGAAAGGGTATCAGAAATAATTTGACTTGCATGGAAAAAAATTAATTTTATATAGGGGTGGGGGTAGCTTCAGCCAGAAGGCTGGGTTTTTCACCACTTAAAACCTAACACTTGAATCCTTCCAAGGCTGTGACGTCCCATTTCTAACTTAAAGCTACCTTTTCATATTGTTTCCTGTATTCATAAAAGTATAGAACACTTTTGTAGCCTCCGCTGTTGGGAAGAAGCAAGGGTAGAATGGAAGCATTACACAATCACAAAAGAGCAAGTCTTAACTCTTCCCCTCAAGTTCCTTGGGGCCTTATCTGTTTGGTCCCATGGGAAGGCCACCAGTCTGGGGAGGATCCTATATTATAGTCAGAACATAATAAAATAGTAAACTTGACCTCTGCACATGTGGGCTAGTTGTTTGTACCTGACATCCCTCTCTTTATCTCCAAATCATCTCTGACCATATGTGCATGGTTTCTTCACATTTTGAGATGGAAAATTCTTACAATATAAGCCTGAAAGGAGGTTTTATCTATCTATCTATCTATCTATCTATCTATCTATCTATCTATCTATCTATCTATCTATTCATCCATCCATATCTATCTATCTATCTATCTATCTATCTATCTATCTATCTATCTATCTATCTATCTATCTATCTATCTATCTCTATCATCTATCTAAATCTATATATATATCATCTATATATCTATATATCTATATCTATCTATCCATCCATCATCTATCTATCTATCTATCTATCTATCTATCTATCTATCTATCTATCTATCTATCTATCTATCTCTATCATCTAAATCTATATCTATATCTATATCATCTATCTATCTATTTATCTATATCTATCTATCTATCTATCTATCTATCTATCTATCTATCATCTATCTATCTATCTATCTATCTATCTATCTATCTATCTATATCATCTATCTAAATCTATATTTATATCATCTATCTATCTATCTATCTATCTATCTATCTATCTATCTATCTATCTATCTATATATCTAAATCTATCTATCTATCTATCTATCTATCTATCTATCTATCTATCTATCTATCTATCTCTATCATCTATCTAAATCTATATATATATCATCTATATATCTATATCTATCTATCCATCCATCATCTATCTATCTATCTATCATCTATCTATCTATCTATCTATCTATCTATCTATCTATCTATCTATCTCTATCATCTAAATCTATATCATATCTATATCATCTATTTATCTATCTATCTATCTATCTATCTATCTATCATCTATCTATCTATCTATCTATCTATCTATCTATCTATCTATATCATCTATCTAAATCTATATTTATATCATCTATCTATCTATCTATCTATCTATCTATCTATCTATCTATCTATCTATCTATCTCTAGCATCTATCTAAATCTATATCTATATTATCTATAAATCTATTTATCTATATCCATCCATCCATCCATCCATCCATCCATCCATCCATCCATCCATCCATCTATCTATCTATCATTTATCTCTATTTTCTTGTATCATCTACCCATTTCTATCAAATTACCATAGTTATTTATTGATTCTCTCTGCCTCCCTCCATCTCTGAAATTTCCAGGAGCTCTCATGAAGTTCTCCAACAGATGAGATGGGATTCTTGCTAGTTTATCCTCAAGCCTTTAATCAGAGTTTCCCATTCTAAGTGCTCTCCAGGTAGATGGACTTCACTTCCCAGAATTCTCCAGATCATGGGGTCAGTGCTGAGAATTCTGGGAGTAGAAGTCCACCCATCTAGAAAAAGTTTGGAAACGCACTCTATAGGAGATCTCAAATTTGAATCCTATTTCATGTTTCAAAACCATTTGAGAAGCCAGGAGTTGTGGTGTTTTTAGGATATTAATGCTAAGGCTCAGAGGCTTGCTGGGGGGATGATGTCAGTATTTTGTATAGTCAGTCAAGTACTTTGAAATATCCTTAGAAGATAATCAGCTTTGATGAAATGTCCTGGTGAAGCAAGAAGACTATTGGAGGGCATTGTCTTTCTGGCATTACATTAAAGCACACACCTGCCTGGCATAATTACTTGTCAAACTTCTTCCTTTGTTTTCCTTGCCAATATTTTGGAAGTAAATCTACAATGCCTGCTTGCACAGTAAACAGGCAATGATCTTTGTTGTCATTAGGCATTGATGAAGCAGAAAACATTTTTTAATAACAGGCTTCCCTCTCCAAAAAAAATAACATATTTAGGACACTAGAATAATTTGATCTAATCTCTCTCTCCATGCTGATTATTTTGCAGAGAATAAACTTCCTGGAGTCTTGTGTCACAGCTTGCATCCTGAGAAGCATTTTTTGGAGTTGAAATTCTCTGTATGTGCTGGATATCAGATTCTGTACATTTTGGCCAATATGCAGGATAGCTGTTGAAAACCAACATATTTGGAGACATTGTCTGTCTGTCTGTCTATCTATCTATCTATCTATCTATCTATCTATCTATCTATCTATCTATCTACCTATCTCATCTATCTATCTCTTTATCTATCTCTCTCATCTATCTAAATCTATATCTATATCATCTATATATTATCTATCTATCTATCTGTCTGTCTGTCTGTCTGTCTGTCTCTATCATCTATCTCTTGGCTTTAGGCCAAGAGTGTGGAACTATGGGCCCTTTATGACCTGTGGACTTCAACTCCCAGAATTCTTGAGTCAGCCAAGCGGCTGGCTCAGGAATTCTGAGAGTTGGTCTGTTGAGGTAATTCCCCGTTAGGAGATTGAGCGCATACAGGGAGACGTATTTGAGAGTAGTGTTTGAATAATACACACACAGTACACAGATACACTGTGCAGTAAATGTAGGTTTTTACTTCCAGACAGTTTAAGCAAAGTTCAAGATAAGCAGTCCAAAGTCATTCACAGGTAAATCAGTCAGTTTTTCAATTGAGGGATAATCCAAATATCAAAGTCCAGTGTCAAAAAACAGTTCAGTATCAGACTTACATTAAATCCAGTAATATCAGTCAATTAGAAGAAATGGAGCAACGGCAATACTTTCCAACAGAAGGAAACAAAGATACTCACTCAGACACACTCTCTTCTGAGACTAAGACTAAGACAAACCAGGTTTCTGGCTCCATCTTATGGTCGTTTGAGAAACCACACCTAATTGCAGTTTTTAGCATGCTCTTAAAGAGACAGTATTAAAATGTCTATCTTGGTTTATGTATTTCTAACCCAAATAGCTGTTAGGTGATTTATATTCCTAACATTCTCCCCTTTTGGGTAAGACAATATATACAACCTTACATTCTAAGTCCATAATCTTCACAGCTAGCCTTATGGTTTATAGAGCCTTGGGACTTTGTAAAATGATCTGTTATATTGTTCTCTGACATACAGTATTCTAGGTTACTCATTTTACTTTGCACACATTGTCTCACATTTAAATATCTTAAATCTGTGTGTTTCGTTCTTGTTTTAACAGCAATATTTGAAGCCATCTGTATTGCTGATTATCTTCGTAAACAACAATAGAATCTGTTACATTAATTCCCATAAAAAATTAAAAATTGTTTATGCAAAACTAAATCTGTACATAATAAAGACAAACATGAGAATTCAGCCTCCATTGTTGACAAACTTAGATGTTTCTGTCTAATAGATCTCCATCCAATCAATGCTTTTCCCAATAATACAGCAGTACCCGATGTAGATTTTCGTGTATTTATGTCTGTAGCAAAACTTGCATCAGCATATGCAGTTAAATTCAATTTATCTTTTGGCTCCAAATACAACGAATAATGCATCATCTGTTTCAGATATCTTAACACACGTTTAGCAGCTTGCCAATGCCTTTCAGTTGGCTCCGCGTTAAATCTCGCTAATTGATTAACACAGTATGCAATATCTGGCCTTGACCAATTATTGAGATAAGATAAACTACCAATCAAGGACTGATAAATGTTCTTATTGAAAACAGGACTTTGAACATCACTATGGCTAAACTCCTGGCTCATTGGTGTTTTACCCGGCTTACAAAGTTCCATTTTAAAACTTTTTAGTAATTATCTGCCTGTGAGATCTTGTATCCTCCCCTAGTTCTATCTATCTTTAAACCAAGATATTGTTTGATTTCTCCTAATTGTTTTATCTTAAATTTCTTTTCCAATAGTGAAATTATCTCAGTTGTTTCTTGTTCAGTTTTGGTGATTAATGCTATGTCATCAGTAAATAATAACAATAATGAAATTACATCATTACTTTCTCTTTTAAACAAACATGGATCAGCCATGCCAGCTACCAAATCTATCTTAGTTAATTCTTTTATACATTGGTTCCACTCATATCCGGATTGCTTCAAACCATAAAGACTCGTTTTCAATTTCCAGCAATCATTATTATCAGTATTATCATTTTTGAGACCTAAAGGTTTCTTTAAATATATAATGTGTTGCAATGGTGCATGCAGATATGCTGTCTCTTCATGCAAATGACTTACAATATATTTCTCTTTAGCTGCCCACACTAATGCTTCCCTTAATGTAGTAGCCTTCAGACTAGGAGCAAACACCTCATCATAGTCATTTGCTGTCTGATTGACCTTTGTGATACTAACCTGGCTTTATGGGTAACAGTCCCATCTACACCTGTCTTCAGTTTATATATCCATTTACATCCTATAGCATGTTTACCCGGTGATAACTTAACGTTTTTTGATGATTCCAGTTCCTTATCCATTGCTTTCTGCCAAGTAACCTGATCCTTAGCAGGATACAGTTTTAGTTCACTACAGTTACTTGGAACCGTATTCACTTGGCATACAACACTAGCCTGATATCTATCAGATGGTCGTGTTACTCGGGTTAAATGTCTTGGTAATACAGGCCTTACTGGTGGACTTTCCTGTGCCACCTGCTCCTGTTCTTCTATTTCTTCCTGTGCCTGTTCTCCTACTTCCTCCTGTTCTTCCTCTTTAATGGCTATTTGTTGTTTACTGATATCATCTTTAGGGACTATTTGGGTGTCAATAATAATATCATTGCTGGATTCCAGTTTATCCCACCCAACGTGTTCTAGAAATTTTGCACTAGCACTATAATAAATATGAGATGTGCCTTAATCCCAAAATCTAAATGATCTATGGTTGGCCTCATAACCCATAAAAAATAACTTCTAAGCTCCATGTTGCCCTTTCAGTCTTACTTGTGAGGGAATATGCACCCATGCTGGAGCTCCAAATATGTGTAAATAACCTAAATTTGGCTTTCTGCCATGCCAACAAGTGAATGGCAATTCTCCAGTTGTTGTATTAACTACATTGTTTAAAACATGGTTACTACACATTATGGCTTCACCCCACAGTGTTTCAGGTAAACCTGAATCAGATAACATAGTGCGAGCCATGGCTTGTAATGTTTGCCCTCTTCGTTCTATAAACGAGTAATGTTGTGGTCTGTAAGGTGCAGAACGTTTATGCTCAACACCAGCCAATTTCAACATATTTTGGAATCTTTTGTTAACAAACTCAGTCCCATTATCAGTGACTAAAGTAATTACTTTACTTTTCATTTTTCTCTCAGCAAACCTTAGCCAGTTAAAGAAATGTTGGAATGTTTCTGTTTTGCTTTTCATAAGATAGCAGAAACTGTATCGTGAGTAATGGTCCATAATACTCAAAATATAGCAGGCACCTCCTAAAATTGGTCTCTAAAGGTTCTTTGGTCTTAAACCCATTAAGTTTGTTTGCAGGAGTAAACTTACTTTTCTCTTGGCTACAAGCATTACAGTGTAAATACTTGCTACAGGGTTTCAATTTTACTCCCTCTGCCAATTCAACAGTTTGTTTGAGCATTTTGAAATTAATGTGCCCTAGACATCTATGCAGTAAATGTATACATTCATCATGTGGCTTAACATTGTTGTAAACTGAGTTAGCCATCTTCAGCTGATCATCATGTATTATATATAAATCATTCTCTAATGCAACAGTAACACTTTTACCTTCTTTCTCTATTATACAGTTATCTCCCCTAAAGATACTACATAACCAAGATTAACTAAAGCCCTTACTGATAATAAATTAAATTTTAGTTTAGGTACATATAACATAGTTAAATGTTCATTTATACAAGGACAATATGCAATACCTTCACCTGATGTGTTCATCTTCCATCCATTTGCCAATGATACAAGTTGTTTACTTGTGGACATCTTTACAAACCTTTTTCTATCTTTAGTAATGCATTGTGATGCTCCACTATCAACAACCCACAAATCATGGTTTACAGTTGAATTGCTAGACATAGCTAAACTAACATTCTTCTTAGCCTTCTGGTGTTTGCCAGTATTCTGTTGTTTTGTCTTCTTACAGAATTTAGCTATATGACCCCTAGCCCCACAAGAAAAACATTTCCTAACAGTATATGCAGTTGAAGACAAATCCTCTTCTTGTGGTTATTCCTTCCTCAGTTGGTCCCTATCCAGCCGTCTTCTTGCTTCTTCTAACAATCTTCCAGTTATGTCAGTCAATGTCAGTTTATCTCTGGGCAGGACTTCCAGTGAAGATACATAATCATCATAACTTTCATCCAATGAGGAAAGAATGATGTAAATTTGATGCAGCTCTGAAAATATCAGTTCTTTTTCATGTAGCTCTTGAAAAGTTCTTTTCATGAAGTTTAAATTAGCTAACATATCTCCACTTTCAGAAGATGTGCTCTAAGCAGTTTATGTGTAAGATGTATGTGTGCAACTACACTGTCACGAACATAAATCCTCTTCAAATTCTCCCAACATTTAGCAGCAGACTCTTCTCCACGAATATGAACTAGCTGCTGGTCACTCAGTGTTAGTCCAATTATACAAAGAGCTTGTTCATTGTTCTGTTTAAAGTCAGCAAGCTTCTTGGCATCATCCTCATTATTTCGATCCCAAGCATTTACATTTGGTGGGTCTTGAACTACATTCCATAAACCTTCTTTACGCAGAAGTAGACTGCACTTCATAGACTAGGAACCATAGTTTGTTCCATCCAACCGGGTTATCAGTGATAGACATGTTGAAGTGACTTGTGCCATCTTTATCAGGATAGTAACCCACAATTAAACAGTAAACAGCTGTCTGTATACAGTACTGTGTATTCACACCAACTCTCAGTTATCTGAGCCTGGTATGGCCTGGGCCCATAACCAGTGTTGAGGTAATTCCCCATCAGGAGAATGAGCGCATACAGGGAGACGTATTTGAGAGTAGTGTTTGAATAGTACACACACAGTACACAGATACACTGTACAGTAAATGTAGGTTTTTACTTCCAGACAGTTTAAGCAAAGTTCAAGATAAGCAGTCCAAAGATATTCACAGGTAAATCAGTCAGTTTTTCAATTGAGGGATAATCCAAATATCAAAGTCCAGTGTCAAAAAACAGTTCAGTATCAGACTTACATTAAATCCAGTAATATCAGTCAATTAGAAGAAATGGAGCGACTGCAATACTTTCCAACAGAAAGAAACAGAGATACTCATTCAGACACACTCTCTTCTGAGACTAAGACAATCCAGGTTTCTGGCTCCATCTTATGGCCATTTGAGAAACCACACCTAATTGCAGTTTTTAGCATGCTCTCAAAGAGACAGTATTAAAATGTCTATCCTGGTTTATATATGTCTAACCCAAATACCTGTTAGGTGAGTTATATTCTTAACATGGTCCACATATCATAAAGCCACAATTCTACACCCTTGCTTTAGGGAGAAAAGGTTTAGATTTAGATTATGGATTTGAAACCAGGAATAAGTCACCTGAGACCTTTGGACTTTATGGAGGCTCAGAAGCCATCCCCCCACCCCAAACTTCTGGGACATAGTTTCCTGACATTTTGAGGACTTCTCCAATTATGGTCCAAACCTTTAGAAATAAAAGGCAATTGTATGGACTGCTGGTTTGAAGGGCTTCGGCGACAGACACAAATTTGCGATCGTGCATGGTTTCTGTCTGGACTTGCTGCTGGAGTGCCCCAAGCCAGCTGTTTCGGGGCTAAGCCACCCCATAAAGGTGGTGAAGAGTGGGGAGACCACCAGCAGGGTTGAGGAGAGCCGCATCTCTCCTCCTCAGCTGGCCATTACTCCCTTTCCCAAAGGCGGTAGGAGCAGTGGTCAGAAATGGCCACCACAAAGAAGAACTTGACTGGAAAAGAATGTGAAGGAGGAAGATAAGAAGTGAAAGTTTTGGCTGACCGGGTTAAATTGCAAAAGCAACAACTAAGGTACCCTGGAATTTAAACTTACAAAAAATAACATTGCTCCCAAAGAAGAGTCGGAAGCAGCGAAGGAAAGTGAAAAGGGAAAGGTTTGGCTTTTTTCTTCTTCTCTCTCCTTCCCTATACTGACAACTAAGAGACTTAAATAAGAAATCGGAAAAATCCGCTTTGACATTAATAGGCAATTAAGCTGAAAATAAAACAAAATGCCAAAGGGATAATAAAGATTTCTGGACATTAAAATTTTTTTTTTTCATAAGCAGGAAGGGAGAGAAAAAGAATAAGGGCAGGATCTAGAAGAGGGAAGAGACTGCCTGGAATTAAAAAGAATCTACAGTAAAACTTCAACAAGACTTCTAAAAGATACATTTTAACTGAAACTTTGCAACTAAATAGTAACCCCAGGAAGAGAAAGTGAAAAAAGAGAGAAAAAAAGAAACAGCTTGCGTGTATTTGGATTATTTGGTGATCTTTGGATTCTTGGTTATTATATTTGAATGACTAAAATCAATCGGGTGGTTGTTTAAAAATTTATATAATGGCACCACTTCTGGATGAATTGAAAATGGAACTTAAAAAGTACAAAGAAGATGCACAAGAAGGGAAGGGTTCTTTTCGCTTCGTTTTTCAATTCTTAGAAATGGAGATTTGGAACTATGAGAAACAACAAGAAACGACTGCAAACAAGAAGACTGGGACAAAGAAGAAGCCATCTTTAATGAACAAGCAATTTTATGTGGGGAAGAAAAAGGAAAAGGGGGGGAAGAGAATGGAGAATTTAAGATTTAAAAAAACAACCAAAGAAAAGAAAAATAATTTGAAAAATAAGTATAATACTGGAAAGCAACAGAAAAGGGGAATACAGAAGAGAGAAATAGAGGTAGAGAGACAAGGGGGATAAAAAGGGGAGAGAGAAGAAGAGAGGGAAGAAGGAAAGGAAAAGAAGTTACAAAGGACCGGAGCAAGATATAGAGAAACAGGACCTATTTAGAGATAATGGGTCAAAATCTAACTGAAAAAGGGATTCTGTAAAGGTACATAAGATTGTATTTCTATTAGTAATAGAAATAACTTTAGAAAATTGGAAACAACGTATGATTAAAATGAGGGATAAAACAGTTAGTGTAATTTAGTGAAATGTTTGTGAATAAAATAAGTGAATAATTAGTTAATGTTTTATAAAATATAAGTGAAGAGGGGGGGGAATTAACTATGGAAAGCTTATAATTGTTCCCACAGAAGTATGATATTTAATTGAAAAGTAATGTTAAAGATGTTAAGACTTTAATGAATATTAATATTAATGATAGAATTGAATTGGAATGGAATGTTGTTTTAATTATATACATTTATATTTTTTTCTTTTTTTAAGAATACAGTGTGTATTTTAAGAATGTACTAAGCAGAATCCGAATGGAAGTTATGTATTATATTGAATGTTACAACTTTAGGGAAAAGATATAAAGGTGTCATACTCCAACCAGTAACTACAGGAGAAATTTTGTTTAATGAGAAAAGATAATAGATAATTGAAACAGGACAGACAAAAAATATAAATACAATGATTTGAATTGAGATGAGATAATTAAAATAAAATTGAGAAAATTAAAAGAGGGGAGAAGCTATGCAAAAAATGTAAAATAGTAATAATATATGGAATAGAATATAAAAATGAGCATGAACCTGAATTTGTGTCTGTACGAAGAAATGTAACCCGGGATTACACTACTTTCAAAAAAGATGTTTTATTTGTATTTTTTTTTCTCTTTGTGAAAACTCAAATAAAATTTACAAAAAAAAAAAAAAGGCAATTGTAACCTCCATGCATACAGATCTGCTTTTCATGGCTCAGGACTCAGTCTGGCTCTGAAGAAGCTGGTCTACTGGAATGTCTGCTTCAGGAGACACCAAGCCAGCAATCACCTGAGGCCGATCAAAGGCAGGTACTATGAGAACAGTTGGCTAGTCAGATGATAGTGCATGAGCATGACTGGCTCCAAGCCCCTAGACCAGAGGTCTCCAAACTTGGCAACTTTAAGATTTGTGGACTTCAACTCCCAGAATTCTCCAGACAGCTATATTTTCTTGCCCTTTTTTCTCTTTTCTGACAAAAGCTCCTCATTGGATAACGTAGATTTGGTTTACAGCCAGGTGATTGTTTAAACTGTTGTGTCCGCAAAATGATGCCAGGAGTCAGTGACTTCATGCAAAAGCTCTTTATT
Source organism: Hydrophis major (assembly GCA_033807585.1). Taxonomy (NCBI): domain Eukaryota; kingdom Metazoa; phylum Chordata; class Lepidosauria; order Squamata; family Elapidae; genus Hydrophis; species Hydrophis major. Next base: position 22,869,776 of record CM066343.1, on the reverse strand, counting down.
GGCAAGTTGGAACCGAACTGGCGAAAGGAAAAAAGCCCGCGGCTTTTATTCCTTTCGCCGCCGCGGCCGCGGCCAATGGCATCACTTTGAATCTCCCGCGGTCTGAATGGACCAATCGCGGGAGATTCTTAGCGAGCCAATCGGCGCGGCTCGCCTGACCAATCGGAGAGCCCCGCGCTTTGGCCAATCAAAGCGCGGGGATCTCGAGTATGTTAATGAAGGAAAGAACACCCCTCCCCTCTTGGTTCAGTCCTTACGTTGCGTAGTCACGTAGGTAGGCGGGGCTCCGTCTGGTCCTACTTGACCTGCGCAACTCAGTCGTAGGCTGGATCCCGGCCGGTTTGGTCGGGATCTCCACTGCTCCTGCTGCCGTCGTGGGAACCGGCTGGTCGATCGGGCCGGTCCCTTCTCCGTAGCTCCCTCCTGGGCCTTCCGGGTTGGTTGAGCTATGGGTTTTGCCGCTCTCGCTTGGTCTTTCCGGGTCGGTCGAGCTGGCTTGGCTGTTCCTTCCTGGCGAGGGGTCGTGATGGCTGCTTTCCGGTGAGTACTGCTGGTTTATTTTTCTTTGGATTCGGTCCCCTGGGTATTCCCTCCCCCCTTGGCTTGCATTGTGGGGGTTGGTTTCGCTTGTTTGTGCGTCGGCGGTTTGTTGGTTTGCAGTTCTCGACCTAAGTTGGTCGATGTGGCGTTTCCACGCTCGTCCGTCTGCTGTTTGTAGCCGGTACGAGTGTGGGCCTGTTGCTTGTGTGATGACGGCTGGGATCCATAGAGGGTCTCCCGTCAGGTTTTTTGCGTATACGGGGTCCCCGGGTGCGAAGGTTCGGTGTTTGGTGCTTGAGTCTGGGGGCCTCTCCGGGTTATACGTGGGGTGTAACCTGTCGAGTGGGGACCTTAGCTTTCTGCCCATTAGTAGTTCGGCTGGGCTTTTATTGGTTGTGGTATTTGGAGTTATGTGTTGGGTGAAGAGCAGTTTGTTGATTTTCTCTTGGATCTCCCCGTGGTCTATTTTCTGGATGGTCTTTTTAGTGAATTGGACCATCCGTTCCGCCCTACTGTTCGCCGCTGGGTGCGCCGGTGCTGTCAGCGCGGGGCGGATGCCCCTTTCCGCTAGGAATTTTTCAAATTCCAGCGAGGTGAACTGGGGCCCGTTGTCGGAGACGACGACATCTGGGAGGCTGTGTGTTGCAAAGAGGTTGCAGAGTTCCTTGATCACGGCCTCCGTGGTTGTCGTCTTCATGTTGCTTACCTCCAGCCAGTTGGAGTAAGCGTCAACTGTTATGAGGAAGGTGTGTCCTTTTGTGGGCCCGGCAAAGTCTATATGGATCCTAGACCAAGGTCCCCTTGGGGTTTCCCACTCTAGGACGGGTGCTGTGGGTGGGCTTCGCCTAGTTTCCTGGCATCGTTGGCACCTAGCTACCCAGGCCTCTATTTGTTTGTCCATCCCTGGCCACCAAGCGTAACTTCTGGCCAGGGCTTTAGTCCTTACGATGCCAGGGTGCCCCTCGTGTAGCAATTCCAAAACCTTCCCCTGTAGCTTTTCCGGAATGACCACCCTGTCCCCCCATAGTATGCACCCTTTTAACAACGAGAGTTCCGTTTGGCGGTTTCGGAACGTTTTGACGGACTCGTCGTTGTCCCTTTCCGGCCACCCTTTCTCCACCCAATGCAACACCCGCGCCAGACGTTTGTGTTTATTAGTCTCTCGGGCAATGTCTGACGCGGTTATGGGCAGGTTGGGTAGAGTCTCTATGCTGAGGGTGGTCGTCGTGGGTGCTGGGTCGGTGTCGGGTTCCGGTAGCGGCGAGCGGCGAGCGGCTTAAGGCGTCTGCATGGGAGATCGTCTTACCCGGTCTGTGTATGAGTTCATAGTTGTAGGCTGCCAGGAACTCGGACCACCTTGTCATTCGGGGAGACAGAATGTTCGGGGTGGCCCGGTTTCCTGCAAGGATTCCCAGCAGCGGCTTGTGGTCCGTTATGATGGTGAAAGTCCGGCCGTAGAGGTACTCGTGGAATCGTTTTACGGCGGCAACTATAGCCAGAGCCTCTTTGTCCAGTTGGCTATAGTTCCGCTCCAGTTTGGTGAGGGTCCTTGAAAAGAACGCGATGGGCGCTTCTTTTCTGTCGGGAAGGGTATGGCTGAGGACAGCGCCGACACCGAAGGGTGATGCGTCGCATGTGACGGCCAGAGGTAGGGTCTCGTTGAATTGTATGAGGACGGTGTCGGAGGTGAGGAGGTCCTTCGTTCTTTGGAAGGCGGCTTGCTCCCGTTTTCCCCCAAGTCCAGGTCGCCGCCTTGTCCAGGAGCCTATGCAAGGGCTCCGCCGCCGTCGCCTTTTGGGGCAGGAAAACATTGTAAAAGTTCAGTAACCCCAAGAATGCCTGTAGCTTAGTCTTTGACTTGGGGGTGGGGGCTTCTTTGATGGCCTTGATTATTTTGCTTGTGGGGTGAATGCCGTGCCAGTCTAGGAGGTAGCCCAGGAATTCTACTCGTTCCGTGCAAAGCTGGCATTTTTCCCTCTTTACTTTTAGTCCGGTCTCTTTAAATTTAGTTAGGACCTCCCTTAGTCGACCTTCTAGTTCGGCTTGGTTGGCTGCCGACACTAGGACGTCATCGAAATAAGGTACCACCCCCTTGATACCTTGCAATAGTCTCTCCATTAGGCTTTGGAATATGCCCGGTGCCACGCTGACTCCGAATTGGAATCGGTTGCATTTGAATGCTCCCTGGTGGGTGACAATGGTCTGCGCTTCTGCCGTTTGCTCGTCGACAGGCAATTGTTGGTATGCCTGGGTGAGGTCGAGCTTGGCGAAAACCTTGCCTCCTCCCAGTGAGTGCAGTAGGTGTTGTACTACTGGGACGGGGTAGGCGCTTTGTTGCAGCGCGCCATTTAGGGTGGCCTTATAGTCCCCACAGATCCTCACCGACCCATCGGGCTTGATCGGGGTGACTATGGGGGTCTCCCACCGGGCGTGGTCTATGGGCTGCAGGACCCCTTGTTTGACGAGCTTGTCAATTTGCTTTTCTATTTTGGGTTTCAGTGCGAATGGCACCCGCCTTGGTTTCAGGCGTTTGGGGGGACATTACGGTCTAGGTTGAACGATATAAGGGGCCCTCGGTACTTGCCTAGGTTTCCGTCGAAGACCTCTTGGAACTCCCGGGCTAGTTGCTGCTCCCAGCCGTCGTCGGTGACGTGGTCGACTCCCATGAGGGCGATGTCGAGCGGGGCGAACCATTGCAGTCCCAGTAGGCTTGGGCAGTCGCGGTCGACGATCGTTAGGGGGAGTCGTTCGGTGCGCCCCTTATAAGTGATGTTAAAGCTTTTGGTGCCGACTACCGGGATGCGGTTTCCCTGGTAGTCCTTTACTATGAGTTTCTGGCTGTCTACGTTCCTCCTTTGGAGGGTAGGCACCAACCGCTTTATCTCATGCCATGCAATCATGGAGAGGTAGGACCCGGAGTTCACCTCCATTTTGCATGGCTGGCCCTCGATGCATACCTCGACATGGACCTTCCGGGCGTCGTTGGTGATGGCGTGGCCGATGGTGACCGTCTGGTGGGTCTCCTCTCTCCGCCAGTTGTTGCCGCCTCGCGAGGATTGCCCGTTCCGGTCCCATCGGCTGTCCGAGGGGCGATCTCTGGTCCGGGGTGGTGTGCTTTCTCTCCTCCGGTCGCTCTGGTCCCATCGTGCCGGGCTGCGATTTTTCTTCAGGCGGCAGACACGGGCGATGTGTCCCTTCTTGTCGCAATGCCGGCAGATCGATTCGAAGAACCGGCATTCCGACCTGGGGTGATCGCCGCCGCAGCCGGCATAGTTGGTCCTCGACTTACGACCTCGCCGGTTCCGTGGGTCGCGCCCTGCCTGTAGTCGATGGATATCCTCCTCGTCATCGGAAGTGTCCGATGCCGAGTGGAAATCGCCCTGGTGGGTGGTCATCTCGGGTTTGGGCTTGGTCGACCTCGCCGGGTTGTTGTTTCCGCCGCGGTCCCCAGCGTTCGGTCTGCGCATGCGGTCGGTGGAAGTTCGGGTTGCTTCGGCGGCTGCGGCTGCGGTGAGGGTGTCTGCTAGGCTGATGTTGCCCTTGGCCATCAGCCGGCTCTGGAGGACGGGGTCCCACAAACCAAGCACGATTCGGTCTCGCAGGGCGTTGTTCAGGTTATCGAATTCGCAGAGCCCCCCTAAACGCTGCAGCTCCGCGACGAAGTCGCTGAAGCTCTCACCCGACCTCTGGTCCCGCCGGTAAAACTCGTTGCGCCGGATCAGGATGGGTACCTCTGGAGCATAGTGCCGCCGCAGTATGGGTTCGAGGACGTCCCAGTCCATCGCGGTGGCATCGGCGGGTTTGGCCAGCACTTTGGCCATCTGGAAGACCTCGGTCCCGCAGTGGGTCAAGAAGACGGCGCGTTTCATTGCGCCGGAGGCGTCCTTCATGCCGGTGCACTCGAGGTACATGCGGAATCGGTTGGCGAACGATTCCCAGTCCTTGGTGGCGGGGTTGAAGGGTGCGGGTGGTGCGATCTTCGCCATCTCGGTGGTTCGTCTGGCTTCCGTCGGACACGTGGTTTGGTTCAGGGTCTGGATCCCACCTTCGTCGCCAGTGTTGTGTCCGCGAAATGATGCCAGGAGGCGGTGACTTCGTGCAAAAGCTCTTTATTGGCAAGTTGGAACCGAACTGGCGAAAGGAAAAAAGCCCGCGGCTTTTATTCCTTTTGCCGCGGCGGCTGCGGCCAATGGCATCGCTTTGAATCTCCCGCGGTCTGAATGGACCAATCGCAGGAGATTCTTAGCGAGCCAATCGGCGCGGCTCGCCTGACCAATCGGAGAGCCCCGCGCTTTGGCCAATCAAAGCGCGGGGATCTCGAGTATGTTAATGAAGGACAGAACATAAACGACCATTGTAAAAGCAGTCACAAAATCAAGTCCAGTCACTTGACTTATAATCGCAATAACTTAGAACCAAAATTCTGGGATCCACTGTGGTCATAAGACAAGGACTACAGGTACTTATAAAAAATTCTGAAACACTATAACCTTTGGATTGGCTGACAATCCTGGCTGAACTCTTTGAACTTTAAACTCTGGGTTTCGACTTTTTCCCCCTGGGAGTTTCTGTTGAAAGCAAAATTACTCAGGTAAGCTTTTTTCCCCGGAAACATTGTTTTGATTTACATTCCATTCCTTGTCTGCAGTTTATCTACTTACCCTTGAGCAGGGATGGGCTGCTATGGGTTCATCCGGGTTTGGGTTCGGAGAATTGCCAAATCCTAGCCCTGGCTGGCCCCTCTCACCCACCCTGCCCCTCCTGTCCCTTCCCTCCCCTTCAGCCTGCTTTGGATTTGAGGTAAGTGCAGAGCTTGCACAGAGGCTCAGGGAGGGGAAAACATGGGCCTCCCGGAAGCTCCAGAAGGGCCTCAGGAGCCTGAAGGAGGCCATTTTTGCTCTCCCAGAGGCTCGAGGAAAGCCTCCAAAGTCTGGGGAGGACAAAAATGCCCTCCCCCCCCCGCCATGGTGCATGAGGCTGACTAGACCAGAGGTCTCCAAACTTAGCAACTTTAAGACTTGTGGACTTCAACTCCCAGAATTCCTCAGCCAGCTGGCTGAGGAATTCTGGGAGTTGAAGTCCACAAGTCTTAAAGTTGCTAAGTTTGAGGACCCCTGGACTAGAACACACCCACCATGGCCACGCCCACCCAGAAACCCACAGAGAAACTGTTGCTGAAATTTTTGAAGCCCACCCCTGCCTGTGAGTCAATTTTTGCTCTCACTGTGTGTGTGTTTGTGTGTGTGTATGTGTGTGTGTGTGTGTGAGAGAGAGAGAGAGAGAGAGAGTGGAGGGGGGAGGGAGAGAGAGAGAGAGAGAGAAATAGGACATTGTAATATTTTTGAAAAACTGATCACAATCAATGGGATAATAGTGCATACTGGATAAAACTGTATTTTTCCTTGGGTTTGGAGATATTTTTCAAATGGCTTTTCCATTTTTTGGAACTCTATTAAACCTATTGTGGAATATGACAGTTCACTCAGCTCTACCCATAAGAACTGTAAATATGGTCTCTTTGTAAAGTTAAAAAAAGAGACAATCCATGTAATTTCTGAATTATCACACTGGTTATAACCACAAGTGGGACTGGATCTTCCATCGCTAAGTGATGCAATCATTAAGTGAGTTGCACCAGATTTTATGACCTCTGGTTCCATGGTCACTAAACAAGTACCACAGTTCTTAGATGAATTGCATGGTTTCCAATGAATCTGGCTTTCTCCATTAACTTTGCTTGTTGAAAGCCTCCTGAGAAAATTGCAAAGGATGAACATGTAATTCCCACTGTCAAGTTCCTGAATTTTGATCACATGACTTTGGAGATACTGTGATGGGTATCAGTGCGAGACAGATCATTGGTCACTTTTTTCCAGCAGTGTTGTAACACTGAACAGTTGTTAAACAAATGGTCGTAATTCAAGGATCAGCTATATAGAGTGCAGTGGTGCAGTGGTTAAAATGCAATATTGCAGGCTAGTTCTGCCAACTGCCAGCAGTTTGATCCTGACTGGCTCAAGGTTGACTCAGCCTTCCATCCTTCCGAGGTGGGTAAAATGAGGACCCAGATTGTTGGGGGCAATAGGCTGACTCTGTAAACTGCTTAGAGAGGCTGTGAAGCACCCTAGAGTGGTATGTAAATCTAAGTGCTATTGCTAAATAGCACAACTTCTCACTTGGCTGACCTTGTTTGAATTCTAGAAGATTGGGAAGCCAAAACATATCTCAAAAGAAGAGGATGACAAAGCCCTTCCCACTGCTGCTAAGAAAACAGGGAGGGAATTTGGAGTCTAACCCCAGAGAGAAAGCTTGCTAAGCATTCTCTTCCTCCAAAATGGATCTGATAGCAGCTATTCTTGGCTAATTAAATGATGGTACTTAAATCACTCCATCTTGTGTACATACAATAATGTGATTTCTTCTCAACTTGATCCAAGTTATACTGGATTCACCCACACCTTTGATTCCAGGCACTCCCCACGGGCTGAAGAACCTGGAGCCTTTTAAATATATTGCATCAAATTATAGCATTTTTTAAAAAAATGAAAAGAATAAAATAGTAAATATAGATTTTACCAAGAATAGCTAAAGACATGCAAGCAAGATCTTCCGGGGCTTCCACATTTAAGAATAGGATGTGATTAAGACAAAAGTTCTTGGCCTGAAATGTTCTAATTTTTTTTCTTAAATCAAAATTTTATCTGGGGCTTATCATCTGAACTTTTTTTTTTTTTAAGATTAAGAACCAAGATGATTGGAACAAGCTTAGGAAAGTGTGACTCAGTTGCACACCTATATATATGCACTGATATTGTTACCTAGTTTAATAATAAAACATCTGCAAGAAAATACCCAGGTTAGAGAACACCAAGGAGTCCCACATCCTTCATTCTCTGGCTTACTGCTTTTCATATCTTATAGTCACTAAGCTTTTAACTCCTTTGTTTCTCTCTTCTGCTGACGGGCTTGTCCTATCCACTGTCTCACTCATGGCCAAGCTAAGCTCCCTCGATCTTAAAAGCCAGCCATTAAATGGCACAGAATGAGCACTTCTCCTCTATCATTCTGGCCAGTCTGAAATATTGGGTCTTCTTTATTTATTTCATTGGCTCTCCAGTGCTGGTTTCCTAGCTAGCAATTGGACTCTATGGAAGCTATGCGTCCTCCAATGGACCTGGGAGTCTTACCTGATTGTGGTGGTGTCCCAAACAGTGTTGATCAATTAGATCTAATCATCTTTAACATTTGCTACAAGACTCAAGAGCAAAGGAGCATTTGGGGGGAATTTAAATTCTAATTAGGCTGAGCCACCTGATCACAGCTGATAGGAAAAGAGGAGGGGTCCTAAGGATGCTAAGGGTTGGCACTCATCCCCTTTAAGTGGGCTCACAATCACAGCCTTTTAAAAAAGCTCTTGCAAATAAACAACAGAGATGTCAGCCAGCAAAGCAACATGCAAGCTTTGACATCTAACTCTCAATAGGAAAAGAAATATTAAAACGTAGGAAGGATATTAAGGTATTTGCTGTTCTTATTATTTCCTATAATAAGAAAAAAGGCTGAAAAGTTCTGAGCCTTCTCTATTCCCAAGATAAAATGTCAGATTCTGAATCGTGTCTCTTCAGATGGCACCTAAGGACTCAAATGCTAAAATAAAATAAAACTATATATATATATATATATATATATATATATATATATATATATATATATATATATTTGTTTTCTGAGATTCTCGCGGGTATTTGTATGTGGATCTTTGGTTATTCGGGTTTTCTCCCGCGTAAGATTGGAAGTATCTAGGCAACGTTTCGATGAAGTCTCATTCATCATCTTCAGGCTTGGTCTTCAGCTCTGTGCTTCTCAGAGTGATGTGAGCTTGCAGCTGCTTCTTCCTTTTAACTGCTAGTGGGGGTGTGACTTGATTGGGTGGGGGCTTGGCTGTGTTCTGATTGGGTGGGGGTGTGTTCTCATTGGTTGGGGGTTTGGCTGTGTTCTGATTGGTTGGGGGGTTGGCTGTGTTCTGATTGGCTGGAGGCGTGTTCTATTCAGGTGGGGGCTTGATTGTGCTCAGGTTAGTCTTAGTTAGTTCAAAAAGGAAGAACCAACCTCTTCCCTGGTCCAACACCTCAAAGCCACAGGACATGAGATTGACTTTAAAAATACAAAAACTATCGCCAAAACCGAACACTTCAGCAGCAGAATCATCAGAGAAGCCATAGAGATAGAAAAACGCCCACACAGCATGAATAAGATGAGATGATACCTCCCGCCTGCCAGCCATTTGGAAACCCGCCCTCATGAACAGACGCGTACCTAACATGAAGAATGACACCAGACCCACACCCCTGAGAGCCACACAAGATGCCACTACCACACTTCCATGTAGAAAGCAGACTCACACCCACACAGAAGATGAAACACGACCACAGACCAGAAGCCGCACCGCAGCTGCATCACTACCCACTTCAAACCCCTCTGAGCCATACATGAAGCGAACTGACCTCCACCATGAAGATGCAGCACGACCATGAACTCGAAGCCAAACAGCAAGATCACAGCTCACCAGCTCAAACCCTCCAGCAACTAAGACTAACCTGAGCACAATCAAGCCCCTATCTGAACAGAACACGCCTCCAGCCAATTAGAACAAAGCCAATCCCCCAACCAATCAGAACACAGCCAAACCCCCAACCAATGAGAACACACCCCCACCCAATCAGAACACAGCCAAGCCCCCACCCAATCAAGTCACACCCCCACTAGCAGTTAAAAGGAAGAAGCAGTTGCAAGCTCACATCACTCTGAGAAGCACAGAGCTGAAGACCAAGCCTGAAGATAATGAATGAGACTTCATCGAAACGTTGCCTAGATACTTCCAATCTTACGCAGGAGAAAACCCGAATAACCAAAGATCCACATACAAATACCCACCTCAAAAAACAAATATTGCACCTCTACGGGGAGGAAACCCACCATCTGACCAGGACTTATGAAAAACTTGAAGTCCAAAGAGCTTCCATTTTATGTGACCTCGCATTCCTATGCAACTGCCGAGATCAAAATTTAATTCCCACAAGCTTCCAATTGAAATTCTACACCAACACAGCAGCCACCAAACGCATCCTAAAAAGAACAGAATTGGCCCTAATTAGAAATGAACTTCACACAAAAAGATTTCTCCTAGACCAAATCAACAAAGATCTCCTCACACTTAACCTCAGACTCAGCAACAAGATTCACCCCTTACTTTGGGACAAATCCAAACAGCTCGCTGTCTGGAGAGCCGAAACACAGACCACCCTCAAGACAGACACACACACCAACAAACTCAGAAAACTACAACAACGCCAGAAACCAACTCCTCCCCCCACACAGCCACACATGAAACAAACAGTGCACAACATCTCAGACAAGATCCTCACCGAAGCCGAAACCAAGGTCCTTTCTAAAGGATTCAACTTTGCTGTTGCTCCCAAACACATCCCCACAGAAACCATCATATGCGGAGTTGAAACCAGCCTGACCAAAACCAACCCTGATGATGCTAATAGAATCAGACTCGAAATCACCAACATCCTCTGCACTAGCAAACCACTCAAAAGCAACTTATCCAAAGAAGAACAAACTGCACTACTTAACCTGAAAGAAGACACCAGCATAATAATCCTACCAGCAGACAAGGGCAACGCGACAGTGGTTATGAACACATCTGACTACCAATCCAAGTTAACCAATCTACTCCAAGACCCCACATACAAGCCCCTAAAGACAGAGCCCACCACCTACCTGGAAAAAACCACCAGATCCAAAATAAAAGCCTCCCCCATCAGTGAAGAAATCCAGCAAAGAATCATACCCAGAGAGAAATCATCCAGATGCCCTAAACTTTATGGTCTCCCCAAGATACACAAAGAAGGAACCCCACTCAGACCAATAGTCAGCTCCATAGGCTCACCTCTACAAAACCTAGCCAAATTTCTCACCAAACAACTACAGCCCTATGCAGAATCCATCAACTCACACGTAAGAAACTCATTCCAATTCATCGAGATCATAAAGAAACAAAACTTACAACCCAGTGACCTACTAGTGAGCTTCGATGTCATATCCCTCTTCACCCAAGTGCCAATAAAAGAAGCCTTGACAGCCATCCAAAACAAATACAACCCCCCCAAGCACATCCTAGATCTGACCAACCACTGCCTATCCAATACATACTTCACCTACAACGGACAAAAATACAAACAAATAGAAGGAGCACCCATGGGATCACCCCTCTCACCTGTCATCGCTAACCTCTACATGGAACACTTTGAAACACAAGCTCTAGAAAAATATGATCACAAACCCAAACTCTGGCTCAGATATGTAGATGACACCTTCATAATCTGGCCACACGGGAAAGAAAAACTGAACAACTTCCTCACGCACCTCAACAGCCAACACCCCAAAATACAATTCACCATGGAAACAGAAGCTAACAACCAACTTCCCTTCCTAGATGTCTTGGTATACAAAAAATCCAATGGCTCCCTAGGACACACCATCTACCAGAAGAAAACACATACAAACTGCTATCTACACGCACTCTCACACCACCACCCAGCACAGATCAATTCCGTAGCCGAGACACTCATTTCCAGAACAAAATGCTTAGCTGACGAACAACACCTACAGACCGAACTACACACTCTCACCGGCGTGCTGACAGCCAATGGATTCCAAAGAAAGAAGATCACCCACCTAATCCAAAAAGAAACCCCAGCCAAAATCCAAGACAAAGAACAACAGAATGGCAAAGCCCTCCTCCCATATATAAAAGGCACTATGGACAAAATCAGCAAGATCCTCCAAAAACACAACATTAAGACAGCATTCTGCACAAACAGAAAGATATCCACCATCCTAAGAAACCCTAAGGACAGAATCGAGTTAGAAAATCAAGGAGTATACGAAATCCCTTGCACTGCCTGCCCCACCACATACATTGGACAGACTAACAGAAGAATAGGTGCACGCATTGAAGAACATAAGAACTCAATCAAAAAGGAAGAACCGACCTCTTCCCTGGTCCAACACCTCAAAGCCACAGGACATGAGATTGACTTTAAAAATACCAAAACTATCGCCAAAACCGAACACTTCAGCAGCAGAATCATCAGAGAAGCCATAGAGATAGAAAAACGCCCACACAGCATGAATAAACGAGATGATACCTCCCGCCTGCCAGCCATTTGGAAACCCGCCCTCATGAACAGACGCGTACCTAACATGAAGAATGACACCAGACCCACACCCCTGAGAGCCACACAAGATGCCACTACCACACTTCCATGTAGAAAGCAGACTCACACCCACACAGAAGATGAAACACGACCACGGACCAGAAGCCGCACCGCAGCTGCATCACTACCCACTTCAAACCCCTCTGAGCCATACATGAAGCGAACTGACCTCCACCATGAAGATGCAGCACGACCACGAACTCGAAGCCAAACAGCAAGATCACAACTCACCAGCTCAAACCCTCCAGCAACTAAGACTAACCTGAGCACAATCAAGCCCCCACCTGAACAGAACACGCCTCCAGCGAATCAGAACACAGCCAACCCCCCAACCAATCAGAACACAGCCAAACCCCCAACCAATGAGAACACACCCCCACCCAATCAGAACACAGCCAAGCCCCCACCCAATCAAGTCACACCCCCACTAGCAGTTAAAAGGAAGAAGCAGCTGCAAGCTCACATCACTCTGAGAAGCACAGAGCTGAAGACCAAGCCTGAAGATGATGAATGAGACTTCATCGAAACGTTGCCTAGATACTTCCAATCTTACGCGGGAGAAAACCCGAATAACCAAAGATCCACAAGATCCACAAGTGCGGCTTCTGGTCCGTGGTCGTGTTTCATCTTCTGTGTGGGTGTGAGTCTGCTTTCTACGTGGAAGTGTGGTGGTGGCATCTTGTGTGGCTCTCAGGGGTGTGGGTCTGGTGTCATTCTTCATGTTAGGTACGCGTCTGTTCATGAGGGCGGGTTTCCAAATGGCTGGTAGGCGGGAGGTATCATCTGTGCTGGGTGGTGGCGAGAAATTTGGCTAGGTAGAGATAGAGATAGAGATAGAAAAACGCCCACACAGCATGAATAAACGAGATGATGCCTCCCGCCTACCAGCCATTTGGAAACCCACCCTCATGAACAGACGCGTACCTAACATGAAGAATGACACCAGACCCACACCCCTGAGAGCCACACAAGATGCCACCACCACACTTCCACGTAGAAAGCAGACTCACACCCACACAGAAGATGAAACACGACCACGGACCAGAAGCCGCACCGCAGCTGCATCACTACCCACCTCAAACCCCTCTGAGCCATACATGAAGCGAACTGACCTCCACCATGAAGATGCAGCACGACCACGAACTCGAAGCCAAACAGCAAGATCACAGCTCACCAGCTCAAACCCTCCAGCAACTAAGACTAACCTGAGCACAATCAAGCCCCCACCTGAACAGAACACGCCTCCAGCCAATCAGAACACAGCCAACCCCCCAACCAATGAGAACACAGCCAACCTCCCAACCAATGAGAACACACCCCCACCCAATCAGAACACAGCCAAGCCCCCACCCAATCAAGTCACACCCCCACTAGCAGTTAAAAGGAAGAAGCAGCTGCAAGCTCACATCACTCTGAGAAGCACAGAGCTGAAGACCAAGCCTGAAGATGATGAATGAGACTTCATCGAAACGTTGCCTAGATACTTCCAATCTTACGCGGGAGAAAACCCGAATAACCAAAGATCCACAAGATCCACAAGTGCGGCTTCTGGTCCGTGGTCGTGTTTCATCTTCTGTGTGGGTATGAGTCTGCTTTCTACGTGGAAGTGTGGTGGTGGCATCTTGTGTGGCTCTCAGGGGTGTGGGTCTGGTGTCATTCTTCATGTTAGGTACATGTCTGTTCATGAGGGCGGGTTTCCAAATGGCTGGTAGGCGGGAGGTATCATCTGTGCTGGGTGGTGGCGAGAAATTTGGCTAGGTAGAGATAGAGATAGAAAAACGCCCACACAGCATGAATAAACGAGATGATGCCTCCCGCCTACCAGCCATTTGGAAACCCGCCCTCATGAACAGACCTAACATGTGTACCTAACATGAAGAATGACACCAGACCCACACCCCTGAGAGCCACACAAGATGCCACCACCACACTTCCACGTAGAAAGCAGACTCACACCCACACAGAAGATGAAACACGACCACGGACCAGAAGCCACACTGCAGCTGCATCACTACCCACCTCAAACCCCTCTGAGCCATACATGAAGCGAACTGACCTCCACCATGAAGATGCAGCACGACCACGAACTCGAAGCCAAACAGCAAGATCACAGCTCACCAGCTCAAACCCTCCAGCAACTAAGACTAACCTGAGCACAATCAAGCCCCCACCTGAACAGAACACGCCTCCAGCCAATCAGAACACAGCCAAACCCCCAACCAATGAGAACACACCCCCACCCAATCAGAACACAGCCAAGCCCCCACCCAATCAAGTCACACCCTCACTAGCAGTTAAAAGGAAGAAGCAGCTGCAAGCTCTTCCAATCTTACGCGGGAGAAAACCCGAATAACCAAAGATCCACATACAAATACCCGCAAGAACCTCAGAAAACACACACACATATATATATATATATTTGTTTTCTGAGGTTCTGAGGAATATATATATATATATATATATATGTATATATGTATATATATATATATATATATATATATATATATATATATATATATATATGTTTTCTTAAGTTTTCGCGGGTACTTACATGTCTGGCATTCAGCTTTGTTCGGGTATTTTCCCACATGGTGCTTTTAAAGTTGTAGCAACGTTTCAGCAGAATCTCATCTGCCATCATCAGGCTTCTGTATGGTGTTTGTCTGTGAGTCAGACTTTTACAGTGGTTTCAGATTTAAATTTGGGGCAGCCTATTGCTGTGTCAGAATGGTTTTTTCTTCCTCCTGATTGGTTGAGAGTCTTGGTCTGTGTTTATTGGTCTTGGAGTTTGCTGTGTTCTGCTACAAATATCTTCTGTCTGTTTTTTTTTTGGGGGGGGGGCTCTTTTTGTATCTTGATTGGCTGGCAACATTGTGTTACTTTATTGGAGGCCTTTAGCGCAGCTTGGCTTCGGGCAAATGGACGGCTATCATGGGAAAATACCCGAACAAAGCTGAATGCCAGACATATATATATATATATATACACACACAGAAGCCTGATGATGGCAGATGAGATTCTGCCGAAACGTTGCTACAACTTTAAAAGCACAGCTACAATGATGTGGGAAAATACCCGAACAAATGCCATACATGTAAGTACCCGCGAAAACTTAAGAAAATATGAAATAGATAGATAGATAGATAGATAGATAGATAGATAGATAGATAGATAGATAGATAGATAGATGGATGATATATTCTACAGGTGAGAAAACTAAAATTCCAAAGGGGATGAGAACTGCTTGATTTTTTTTTCCATTTGAAAGCTTAATCTTAGTGAAGAGGAAATTCTACAAGCTTTCTCAACCTTGGTTTTATGATATTGTTAAAATATATTCTTTCATGGCTAATTATTGGCTATGATTACTGGTGATATAGCAATAGAAATAGCACTTAGACTTATATACCACTTTGCAGTGCTTTATAGTACTCTCTAAGTAGTTTACAGAATCATCATATTGCCCCAAACAATCTGGGTTCCCTTCCCATCATTTTAGGACATTTTAATAAAGCAAACTTAAGGAAAGAACTTCCAAAATATTTTCAGCATGTCAATTGTCCCACTAGAGGCAAGAATACTTTAGACCATTGCTACACAATACTAAAAGATGCTTATAGGTCTTTACCACAAGCAGCTGTGGGACACTCTGATCACTGCATGATTCACCTTGTACCTGCCTACAGACAAACTTAAAACTATGAAACCAACAATTAAATCAGTGAGGACTTGGATTGAGGAGGCAAAGGTAAAACTACAGGCTTGCCTTGATTGTACTGACTAGAATGTTTTCAAAGATACCTCTGCAGACTTAGATGAACTCAGAAATACTGTAACATCAAATGTCAGCTTCTATGAAGAGCTATGTGTACTGACCAGGAACCTGCAAATATACAGTAACAATAAACCTTGGTTCACAGCTAAACATAAGCAGCTATGTTGTTAAAGAGGAAGCCTACAGAAAAGGTGATAGAATGCTGTACAATCAGGCCAAAAACATATTAACAAGGGAGATCAGAGGAGCAAAAAGAAGCTATCTGAAAAGTTAAGGAATCAGTTCTCAACAAATGAACCAGCAACCATGTGGAAAACTCTTAAAAACATCACCAGCTACCGCAAACCTCCTTCCCACTCAGAAGGAAACCAACAACTAGCAGATGACCTGAATGTGTTTTATTGCAGGCTTGAAAGGAAACTACAGCCACCTATCTCCACAACCCCCATCTAAGACACACCAACAACAGCCAAACCTCCCAACCCTGGTGATCACAGAAAAAGAAGTCCAAGATCTATTTCACAGACAAAAGCCAGGAAAAGCACCAGGCCCAGACAAGACAACTCTTTCTTGTTTAAGTCTATGCTGACTAACTGGCTCCCATCTTCACCTCCAAGAAATCACTAGAGATGAACTATGTTACTTCTTGCTTCAAACACTCTACTGTCATCCCAATCCTGAAGAAGCCCTCCATCAAGGAACTGAATGACTACAGACCAGTTGCTCTAACATCTGTAGTTATGAAAACATTTGAAAGGCTTGTGCTGTCCCACCTGAAAACCATCATGGATCCACTATTAGATCCCATGCAGTTTGCATACCAAGCAAATAGATCCATCGATGATGTTGTTAATATGGCTCTGCACTACCTCCTACAACATCTTGAATCTCCCAAGACCTATGCAAGGGTCCTCTTTAGTTCAGCATTTAGACTTTAGTTCAGTATTCAATACCATCAGATGTTCTTCGAATTAAACTAAACCAGCTAGTGGTACCTGAACACACTTGTAAGTGGATCATAAGCTTCCTAACAGACAGGAAGCAGCGGGTGAAACTAGGCAGAATCTGATACCTGATATCTGTACAATTAGCACCTAAGGCTGTGTGCTCTCTCCACTTCTTTTCTCCCTATATACCAATGACTTCATCTCAGATGATCCATCTGTTAAACTACTGAAGTTTGCACATGATACAACAATGATTGATCTCACTTGAGACAATGATGAATCCACATACAGATGGGAGGTTGAACAGCTTGTCCTGTGGTACGACCGGAACAATTTGGAACTGAACACACTCAAAATTGTAGAAATTGTGGTAGACTTCAGGAGAAACCTTCCGATACTACCACCTCTTAAAATACTAGACAATACAGTATCAACAGTAGAGACCTTTAAATTTTTAGGTTCTACCATATCTCAAACCCTAAAATGGACACTTAACATCAAAAACATCATCAAAAAAGCACAATAAAAATGTTCTTTCTGTGCCAACTCAGAAAGCTCAAACTGCCCAAGGAGCTGCTGATACAGTTCTACAAAGGAATTATTGAGTCTGTCACTGCACCTGTATAACTCTCTGGTTTGGTTCTACAGACACAGATTTCAGAAGAAAATTAGGACTGCAGAAAAAAAAAAAATACTACCAACCTGTCTTCCACTGAGGACCTGTATACTGCACGAGTCAAAAAGAGGGCTGTGAAAATATTTACAGACTCCTCACATCCTGGACATAAACTGTTTCAGCTCCTATCCTCAAAATGACACTGTAGAGCACTGCACACAGAACAACTAGACACAAGAACAGTTTTTCCCCGAAAGTCATCACTCTGCTAAACAAATAATTCCTTCAACACTGTCCAACTATTTACTAAGTCTGCATTATTATTACTATTAATTTTCTCATTCCTATCACCCATCCCCTCTCACTTGTGACTGTATGTAACTTTGTTACTTCTATCCTTACGATTTATATTGACTCATTCCTAGTATGATTTGATTGCTTATTTGTACCCTATGACTATCATGAAGTGTTGTACCTGATGATTCTTGATGAATGTATCTTTTCCTTTTATGTACACCGAGAGCATATGCACAAAGACAAATATCTTGTATGTCTAATCGCAGTTGGCCAATAAAGAATTCATTCATTCATTCATTCATTCATCCATTCATCCATCCATCCATCCATCCATCCATCCATCCATCCATTCATTTATTTTATCAACCTCGGAAGGATAGAAGGCTGACTCAACCTTGAGCCGGTGATAATCGAACTGTTGACAGATGGCAGAATTAGCCTGCAATACTGCATTTTAACCACTGACTCACCATGGCTATAAGATACTTTCTCCAAAAAAAATCTGAGGACTCATTTAGAAAAATCTGGTTCAGTCTGGTTTGTGTGAACCAACTGGTAAATTGTTATACACATTACAGCTAAGCCAAAAAATTACATTTTTATCTCAGTCTGGGTAAACTGACAGCCTTACTGATTAACTGAGATTAGCCTTTGCCTGTGCAGCCAAATCCAGCTGTTGCACTAGGGATTTGGACAAAACAACACTCAAAACTGAAAAAAATGTAAGGTCTTGACTTAGCTCGAGTTTCATTGAAAATACCAGGATTTTAGCAATTAATCAATTATTTGATTTCTATTGATTTCTTTTTAATATATCTTGATGTTCATAGCTGAGGCTTGCGGGTGAAAGTTTCTTCCAATATTTTCTGTGTACAAACTCCTGTTTAGTTCAGTAGGACTTGGGGCAAAAAAAAATGTATTACATCAGCCTAGTTCTAAGCAGAAGTGTTATCAGTAAGTTTTGGATCACAATGCTCCTTAACAAGTTAGACCTTTAAAATAATCTATGCACCATATTAGCAATATTAAAAAGGAGGGGGACATTAAATCATGTGGGGAAAATCTATCCAAGTCCCTTATACCTTCACCACCCAGTCTCAAGAAAAATGGAAAGTTATTTTCTCTTATATTTCTAGCTTTCTGAATAAAATAGAACTTTTCCTCTCTTTATCAAGAAATGTCAAACCCACTCAAAAGGGATTCTTTTTTCTATCTGCTGCAATCCCTGCCTTTGTCAAGCACTCCAGTTTAATTTCATTGAAATTGTTATTTGGAGCTGACTTCTGAATTTGTGACATCCAGGAATTGGAAAAAGTCAACCCTGTTTAGATAGGGCAATGCAGTGTTAGAAAACTCCTGTTTTAATGTGATTTTGAACCTGTTAGCAGATACAATCCTTATGGCAACTCTGAAGCTTCAAAATTATTTTGGTCAGGTCAGTTTCAGGGTTTCATCAAAGAGCATAACACAGTGAATGATTACCGTAAGTGGTTGTTGCCTCATTTAGCTTTGGGTAACTCTGATCAGCAGTGTGAAATGAGTTGGTTGGACTTGTCAACAATTCCTTTCACTCTCCTGCCATCTTCTTATAAGCCTTCCTCCGGCTCCTCACCGCCATTTTCTACATCCCTAATCACATGGCCTTCCGGTGCTGTCTCCTCAGCACAAGCTCCTGGGCAACTCCCCTGAGGCTCACTGCATATGCGGCGACACCTTTTGTTACAGCAGAACTGTATGTGAAAGTAGCCACAATAGGCTATTATGAAAAGGATGGAGGTGAACGCCATCCCCCATAATGCCATCTGTTTTTCAGCCCTTCCTTTCATGGCACATTCAATCACTTCAGGGCAACTGGCAGCATCTGGAGAGCAGACCCAGGCACGGGCAACCACTCTGGGCATCTGGAGAAGAAGTATAACACACAGAAAGCAAATCTCACTTGTTAGGAGAAGCGCCACCCAGATGTCAAAGAGAGGGATGCCACAGATGTTTGCAAGGAGCAACTTGGCATGGTCCTGTGGGCCAGCTATCGATCGTGTATTAGAGGCGAGTGCAGCATTGGAACCTGGGTCACTCTGGGGTTGAGATGAAGGGCCTGGATGGCATGGATTATTCCCAGCACACGTACACGCTGCACCACGGGGCAAGGTGGAGTCGGTCCAGGGGCCATGGCAGCGCTTGTCATGGCTTTATTTTCATCCCTTGATCTACAGTGGGAATCCTCTGCCATCCATGGTTGGGGCCCCATCTTCTTGTCAAACGCCATGTCACTCCTACCAGGAGTATCAAAAGCTAATTGCTGTTTGGTTTTCATTTTCCATCTAGGAACTTGCCTACATTTGATGGCCATGTTCATGGCATCTGGCTTAGGATGGGGCTCAATTTGGTCCACATGGCTTTCGGAGTTTGTTTTACATTTGGTTGCCATGCTATATTTGCTTTCTTCGGAGTATCTGGGGTTCACCTTGTTTCTCCCCAGAGACGTTCTACCCATGGTGTATGCATAGTCAGTACCGTCACCATATTCTTTAGGGCTTCTGTACCTCTGTTGGAAACTTTCATGATCTTTCTCCTCAGACCAATAATGAGGAGGCATTTTACTTTTATATACCATGAGAGCAGGCGCATAGCCGCTAGGAGCATTGATTGATTCTTTAGAACTTTGAAGGGAAGGCATTTCGTATTGATCTGTTTCGGGGCCATGGGTTGTCATCCTGGCATGTTGCATATCTGTTGTGTATGCAGTCATTGTGTGTTGAGACATACCATGGTGGTGGTCAGGCATTTCTGATGGGTCAGGGTATCCAAAGTAAGGAGGCATGCTGTAGCCTCCATATGGCTGCAAGCCAACATTGGGATGATGGCCTCCAGAAATGTGGGCCATAGGCCTGCTGCCCCAATCATGCCAAACATTGGGGTGAAAGTATCGGTGATGGCAAAATCGGGGATCAGTGTTATCATAGCGCATTGGAAGACCACAAGGTCCAGCCAAGTAAACAGAGGATGCCCCACTTGATCCAGCAGCAACTATAGCCACACCTCTGCCACTACTCTCACTGGTGCTACCAGTGATTTTGTTGTTCTCATCCTCTTTCTTTTTCCTTGGGACGGTGAGCCTCATAAAGCCCACCAGGAGGATCACGATCAAGAACGACAACGCCGCCGTGGATGAAACTGTGAGTGGAAAATATTGGTTTTGGCACAGGACTGTGCAGAATTCCTTTGATTTGTCTTGTGTTGGGGCCACCCAATTGCAGGCTATGTCCTGCTTCAAGGAATCCCAGGGCCCGCTGGAGAAGAAGATGGCCACAATGCGAAGACCTGTGAGGAAGTACCATGGTGCAACACCCTTGCACTCGAGTACTTCAGAGAGGGATGATAGCAGTGGCCGAAAGAACTGGATAAGACCGGTGAGGATAATGGACATCTGTTGGGGACAGGGAAAACACAAACAGGAGAATTATTCTTAATTTTGGAATTGACCCAGCAAGTTACTTAGATTGGCAGAAGTTGAGCTTAACAAAGACTTTTGCTGTCTAAGGAACCATCTCACCCAAAGTCAACTCCTTAAATCTAGTCAGTGATGAAAAGAGGCCAGACATATAAAACAGAAGAAAATAAAAGGTAAAGTCTTCCCCAACTCAGCATCCTCAGCATGGATTGGGATCATAATTCTAAGACTAGCATGGTGGCTGAAAATTTTAGGTCTTGTACTTACAGTGGTGGGATTCAAATTTTTTTACAACCGATTAGGTGGGTGTGGCTTGGTGGGCGTGGCTATGTGGTCATGTGACTAGATGGGCATGGCCAATTTAGCAATCATTTTGCCAATTTAGCAGTCCATTAAACAATACACAGCAGCCCCCTTTTCTATTCTTTTTAATACTGAATGGAGTTTTTGCTCTAGATTTTTTTTTTTTACTGGGGGGAGAGGTTGGCAATGCCTGGGGATTTCTGGGAATTTCTCTTCTGTGTTAGAGGCACCAAAATAACCAAGATGATATAAGGTCTCCTGCTGGAGCTGGGGGTTGGACTAGATGACCTCCAAGGTACTTTCAAGCCCTGGATTGCTGTGCTGTTTCAAAGCATCCTCTGAAGCTGCATGTGATGACCTGGAGTGCATCAAAAATATAACAAAACCCAAAATGTAAATAAAGGTCCTTTAATGCCTTCAACTTGGCTTCACTGTTTAATTGTTCACAGTTGAAGATTAAACTATTTTCAAAATAACATTCAAAACAAAAGAAATTACAGTTCAAATTCAAAGAGCAGATAACGCAGCAAAAATTAAAAACAAACTGCACTGAAGAAAGTTCCACGACAAACCAGAATAAATAATTACAAACTTCAGGAAGATAACTAGGTACAGTCCATTGGAAGAACGCCAGCCAAGATAAACCTCATCCAGGTATAAAACATTAATTTGTCTCCAGCGTTTGTTAGCACTCAGGTCCATACTCTTATGCAGATCTCATACCTGCAACCCATGAAGAGGATCAAGGCCTTCTCCTTCTGAATAGACCACGTTTTTCCCTGATCCTCTCCTCCCTGCGTGCCCTAGGATGGAGAGGGGATGGGTCTGGGCCCTCCTCTCACTGCTCAGCTGGCCTCTGCCCTTCCCCAGCCTCCTCCACCACCTCTGGAGCCACACTTCCACTCCCTGTTGGCTGTTCCTCCTCTTCCTCAGAGTCAGTCTCCACCCGGGGCATGACACTGCAGTCTAGTGCCAGGGTTTGTGATCCTTCCTTCCTCTCCTTTTTCTCTCCCTCTGTCCATCCGTTCATCTATATCTCATTCGCTTTACCTTCTCTTCCCTCTTTCTCCCTTCCCTCCCTCTCCCCCCTCCCATTTCTTTCTTTCTTTCTTTCTTTCTTTCTTTCTTTCTTTCTTTCTTTCTTTCTTTCTTTCTTTCTTTCTTTCTTTCTTTCTTTCTTTCTTTCTTTCTTTCTTTCTTTCTCCCTTCCCTTCCCTCACTCCCTCTCTCTTTCTCTTTATTTCTTTCTTCCACTTACTTTTTTTCTCTCTTGAAGGCCCCCCCCCCTCATTTTGGGCATAGCAGGCCTCCCTGCAGCCTCCTGGGAACAAAAACAGGGCGTGTGTGTGTGTGTGTGGGACTCTTGGAAGGGAAGGGGAGGGACCAGCCAAAGGTGGTATTTGCTGGTTCTCCAAACCAGTCAAAATTTCCGCTACTGGTCTGCCAGAACCAGTCAGAATTGGCTGAATATTACCTCTGTGTACGTAGTTGCAAATCACCTGAAGGCTACTTGCCTGGGGGAGAGCAACTGATCTAATCTCCTCCTTCACAATCCCAGACTTTGCCTTGACATCAAGAGAAGCAAGCGCCCATTGTATGGCTTTAGACAAGATATCTGATGATTCTAAATAAGATCATGGAGACTTGCATTCCTCCACAGAGTCAAGTCCAGCTTGGCTTTGATCTGCATTGACTTTGCCCTTCCATTCCTGCCTTCCTTGATTCATAAATTAGAGGCCATTCTTTCTTTTTCACATGTTGTTTTATTTCTTGTTCTGTTTTTCTCCATTTGTTTTGCCTTACTTTCAGAATTAAATTGCTATAAGTCAAGGGTACATTTAGATGAGGTTTAAAAAAACCCAAAGAGGCTATTGATGGAAATTGTGCTCCATTTATGGTTCTCCTGGACCTCAGGCAAGCCTCCTGGGCAAAGCATGGCAGCATCAGGGATCCTGGCACACCTGATCATCGGAACAGCTAATCGTCGGGGGGGGGGGAAGAAATACATAAGGAGTGACTGGGCGGGGTTGGGAGGGATGGGCGGAGAGAGGCGGGGCCAGTCAGTGGCGCGATTTGCCGGTTCTCCGAACTGCGCAGAATCATAACAACTGGTTCTATAGAACTGGTCCGAACTGATAGAATCCCACCCCTGCCTCCATCTCATCTTTACTCCACTGATGATACTAACTTGTGCCTACTGCATGGCGGAAGCAGGGTGAGATGATCCCTTCAGTAGTATTATCACAGTAACCTAATAATTCTATAACTGCTTGAACACAGCTTAATTATGCCAATATTTTCTTGGCAGCAATATGGATTATTGCATAGCACAGCACAGCACAGCATAGAATAGCATAGAATAGAATAAATCTTCTAGTCCAACCCCTCAAACAGGAGATCCTAGACAAGTGACTGTGCAGTCTCTTCTTAAAAGCCTCCAGTGATGAAGTATCCACAATGTCTGAAGGCGAGAGCTGTTCCACTGGTTAACTTTCCTCACTGAGGAAGTCTCTTCTTAATTCCAGGTTGCCTCTCTCCACTGTTTTTTGTCTTGCCTTCTAGTGCTTTGGAGAATAATTTGGCCCCCTCTTCTTTGTGGCAGCCCCTCAAATGCTGGAATACTGCTATTCACTGTTCACTCCTAATTCTTCTTTTCTTTAGATTAGCTAAATCCAAATCCTGCAGCCTTCATATATTTTTAACCTCCGGGCCTTCGAGATCATCTTAGTTTGCTTTCCTCTAAACCTTTTCCAAGGTCTCAACATCTTTTCTGTAGTATGGTGACCAAAATTGGTTGCAGTATTTCAGGTGTGGTCTTACTAGGGTTTTATAAAGCAGTACTAATACTTCACGTGATCTTTAATTCTATGCCTCTGTTTATACAGCCCAGAATTGTATTAGCTTTTTTGGTGGCTGCTGCACATTGCTGGCTCATATGCAAGTGATCATTCACTAGGACTCCAAGGTGTCTCTCACAGTTAGTTTTGAACCTCTCCTAATCTGTACTTGTATCTTTCATTTTTCCTGCCTAAATATAAAAACTTTGCTTTGCTTTTTGAAAGAAGGGCATAATTTACTCAAGCAAAATTTTCCTCCTGCCCCAACAGTAGATCTTCAGGACCATGGATGGTGGTTGGGAGGAGTGGAAGGCATGGAAATTCTCTCTCTTTCTCTCTCTCACTGATATGGAGAATGGATCTGCTGCCTTAAAGATGAGTCTTTATTATTAACTAAAGCCCAATTCAAAAAGATTGTTAGATCTCTAAAGCTCTCTCCATCTTTGGTGAAATGTTCATTCCCTTCTCACTATTGTTTCTATTTATTTCCTTCTGACTTGCCATCGTTTCTTCTTTAGTTCAGGTCCAGCAATAAACTAATTGGTGTTCCATTGATTTTGATTTGCAACTCTCTCTGTCTCAAAGCTCCTATTATTCAGAACCTTATAAAAGTAAAGCAGAAGCATTAATTGCTTTGTTAAATTTGAAACCTGAATACCCTTTTTAGAAAGAGAATCAAAGC
Source organism: Hydrophis major (assembly GCA_033807585.1). Lineage (NCBI taxonomy): Eukaryota > Metazoa > Chordata > Lepidosauria > Squamata > Elapidae > Hydrophis > Hydrophis major. The sequence continues at coordinate 22,845,040 of CM066343.1, read as the reverse complement.
CAGCATGACTAAGTCTCCTTGCCTACACTATGGTGCAATGTATATAGGCAGTGGAGAGATCAACCTGTGACATCAAAGTACAGAAGATCCTCATAGGGTCACTGGATTAATAAAGGATTTCTCAGAGTGAAGAGACAAGCTAGGCAAGGAAACTCAGATCTTCTCAGTAAAAAGTAACTAAGATAATGTCTTTAAATTAAAATTTAAAGTAGTCTTTGGGAAATAAAAACAATGAATCTGACATATAAATCAACAAGTTTCTTCAAAATAATCAGAAAAAGGACACATATTGACTGGGGTGAGAGGGAGGAATTCACTAAACGTGACCCAACTAAGCAATTTTTAAAAATCTTGAGGTTCCATGGAGTGATGCCCTTATTTCAGGGGAAAAAAAACCTTTTTAAAAAGCTGATGTTCTAATTTATCCAGCAAAGAGATGAAAATAAAGCGAACCGCCATATAATATATTGCATTGATGTGTTTATACAGGTAGACCTCGTCTAGCAACTGCCTCACTTGGCGACCATTCACTGTAATGAAAACTAACTTTGAAATCAATCCTCACATAAAACAAAGGAAAGCTGAAGTAAAGACATAATCACCATTGCCGTTTCACTTAGCAACCGCTTCACTTAATAACTAACTTCCCAGTCCCAGTTGTGTTTTCTATACAAAGACAGCCCTGTATATTACTGCATGGCAATTCTTATTGATTAAATTTGTATATTGCATCTCAGAAAGCTCAGAAAGGGTTGTGAAGCAGATAGAGGCAGGTCTGCTTGTCATCCTGCTAGGTCAGCCAGATCGCTTTACTTCTCAAAAAGGGCATATGCTGGTGCACCCAAATTAATCCCTTAATTCTGTCCAATGTGCATGTAACCAAGATGACTCCCTCCATACCTGTGGCTTTGTGAGTTTTCCCCTCTTCTTTCATTCATCCTCCTCGGAAGTTCAGTCTCTCTTGCCAAAGGGCAACAGACCCTAAACAGGTATATCTCAGTGAGTGGATGCCAAACAACCAGCCAGCTGGACAAGAACAGAGGCTCACAAGGCTGATGCCTGATATTAGCTGACAATATCCTGAGCCACACCCTGTGCCACCTACCAATGAATTTCTCAGCCACCCACAGGGCATCCCAGAGTGTTACAGCAAAATTGAGGCTAGTCCTGAATGACAGCCTGATTTTCTCTCCTGTATGGAGGGCACCCCAGTCAAAGAGATTTTGTGCACATAAATCTTTCCTACACAGACCAAACCACAACAGCTTTGTCCCACCCTGTTAGATTTATGAGCATGAAAAGAAAAAGAAAAAAAACCCAGCAGCTGCTTATCATCAGAGAGATAAAGGGAAAATAAATCAGCCTCTCCCACAATATCAGATGCATCTTTTAAGTTTTCCCCAAGTCTAGGTTATGTGCAGCTTCATGTCACTAATAAAAGCTATTTGTTGGTGGAAGTAAAGAATCAGGTGCTTTTTCTATGGTTCATCCTAAGGCCAAAACTTTTAGAAAAAGTATCTCTGCATCACAAGACTTCAGTTTATACTTACATTGCTCATCCAAACCCTTGCATGGTTTTATCACACCACTGGAAATCTATAATTCTAGGGACCCTTTGAGTGGTTTTCTTTTTTTAGGATTGGAGTCCTGATGGCAAAACTGACTGCTTCTTCAAAAGAAGCAACAAATAATACAAATGCTCCAAACAGTGCTTGATGGAAAATTATATTTATTTTCTGAGGTACAATAAGGTTCGTATGGATTTTAAAAATCATTTTGTTAGGTGTGCCATAGTGAGAATATGAAATAGATGCAACTCAGTATCCAAAAGAAGCTGTGCAACTGTTGGCACAAGAGGCATTTTATAGATGAGAAATAATAGCAAAGATAAATAGATAACTAGTGAGATACTGGTGACTTGTAACCATTCATTTAATGACCATTCAAACTTACAACAGCACGAAAAATGTGACTTATGGCCATCTTTCATATTTATGACTGTTGCAGCATCCCCATGGTCATGTGATTTACATTTGGATGGTTGACAGCTGGTCCATATTTATGATAGTTGCAATGTCCCAGGATCCTTTTGTTACTTTCTAACAAAATCAATGGGGAAGCTAGATCCACTTAACAACTGTGCTACTAACTTAACAATTGCAGTGATTTACTTAACAAGTGTGGCAAAAAAGGTAATAAAATAGGGCAAAATTCATTTAACAGATTTCTCACTTAGCAACATAAATTTTGGGTTCAATTGTGGCCATAAGTTGAGAACTACCTCTATTAGAATATGGTCAAGAGGAATGTAACATAAAATCAAGAGAAGAACTGGTGGCACAGGGACATAGCTGTCAATGGTTCTCATAATTTACAATTTTCAGAAAGATTTAAAGTAGATGAACAGGTTTGAGGATCTGAACATTCTAAAACCAAGTTTGAAAGAGAATTGTGTACAAATAAAGAATAGGTAATTAACCAAAATATATAAACTTTTATTGGAGGTTGAAAGAGAAGAACAAATGAAAGAGTGTATGATAAAGTGGACTAAACATTTGGATTATAATATTCAGGTGAAACAATGGGAAAATATGTGGCTGAAATATTGAAATTCTAAGTATGTTATGATCTTAAAGCAAAATCACAAAACTGTGTCTCGCTTATTTTGGCCATGTCATGCAGGGGAATTCACTGGAGAAAGTAATTATGTTTGGAAGAGTTAGCAATAAAAGGAAACCAAAGAACATGGCGACTGGACAGCATAAAAGCTGATATCAGTCAGAGATGATGCATAACTCAAAGAAGTAGTGCAAGATTGGAAGATGTGGAGAGACCCCATAGAATTGCCAAGAATCAGACACAACTGGAATACTCTACTTGACTCTGTGGTTTCTTCCCCAAACCCCAAAAACTTTAATCTTAGACTGTCTACTATTGACCTCACACCTTTCCTAAGAGGTCTGTAGGGGGCGTGCATAAGCGCACCAACGTGCCTACTGTCCCTGTCCTATTGTTTCTTTTATTTTTATTTTATTTTTCTTACATGTACCCATTTCATGTATTCATAACTATGTATACACTTATACCTGTTATCTTGTAAGCAATTGACAAAAATAAATAAATTAAAATAAAATAAATAAATGCCAAAGGAGATGACAAAATGAAACGTGAATGGCAAAACAATTAAAAAAAAAAAACTGAGTAGATCAGGGCTCTCCAACGTTGGCAACTTTAAGCCTGAAGTACTTCGGCTTTGCTGGCTGGGGAATTCTGGGAGTTGAAGTCCGCCAAGCTTGCCAGTTGCCAATGTTGGAGATCCCTGGAACAGATAACATCATCATAATTCTAAAGATAATTTTGATGAAATGATGTTGATACATGTCATTAGAGAAATTGTTTAAAATGTATAAAGCACTTTCAAATTTATGTTGGAAAAGTGAACAGCAAGAAGGGACATTTTATTATGCTTGGTGGACATTAAAAAATGCTGGAAAAATCTGGATTCAAACACATACACCAATTTCATGGATTCACACTGACCATGTTACCTGTTACGTCCGCATGGAAGGAAGCCAGGAGTCGGTGGCTTTGTTTCAAGCTCTTTTTATTAGGCTGGTACCCAACTGAGCATATAGGAAAACTTTGCGGCTTTTTATTTCCAAGCCGCCGCGGCCGCAGCCAATGACACCACTTTGAATCTCCCGCGATTCGAATGGACCAATCGCGGGAGATTCTCAGCGAGCCAATCGGCGCGGCTCGCCTAGCCAATCAGAGTGCCCCGCGCTTTGGCCAATCAAAGTGCGGGGATCTCAAGAATGCAAATGAGGGGACAGAACACCCCTCCCCACTTGGTTCAGTCCTTACGTTGCGTAGTCCCGTAGGTAAGCAGGGCTCCGTCTCTGCCTACTGGACCTGCGCAGGTCAGTTGTAGGTTGGATCCCGGCCGGTTCGGTCGGGGTCTCTGTTGCTCCGGACTCCGTCGTGGGACCCGCCTGGTCTGTCTGGCCGGGCCGCTCTCCGCAGCTCCCTCCTGGGCTACCCAGGTTGGTTGAGCTGGCCTGGCTGTCTCTTTCTGGCGAGGTTTCATGCTGGCTGCTTTCAGGTGAGTATGGCTGGTTTATTTTTTCTCGGTTTTGGTTCCCTGGGTATTCCCTCCCCTCTTGGTTTGTGTTGTGGGGGTTGGTTTTGCTTGATTGCGTGTTGGTGGTTTCTTGTGTGGTTGTCCTCGATCTTAACTGGTCGATGTGGTGCTTCCATGCTCGTCCGTCGGTTGTTTGTAGCCGGTACGACTGTGGGCCTGTTAGTTGTGTTATGACGGTCGGTACCCATAATGGGTCTCCGGTTAGGTTTTTCGTGTAGACGGCGTCGCCTGGTGCGAAGGTTCAGTGTTTGCTGGTGGAGTCTGGGGGTTTCTCTGGGTTGTACGTGGGGTGTAATCTATCGAGTGGGGAACTTATTTTCCTCCCCATTAGCAGTTCGGCTGGGCTTTTATTTGTTGTGGTGTTTGGGGTTACGTGCTGGATGAAAAGTAATTTATTTATTTTGTCCTGGATCTCCCCGTGGTCTATTTTCTGGATGGTTTTCTTTGTGAATTGAACCATCCGTTCCGCCCTACCATTCGCCGCCGGATGCGCCGGGGCTGTCAGCGCGTGTCGTATGCCCCTCTCCGCTAGGAATTTTTCGAATTCTAGCGAGGTGAATTGGGGCCCGTTGTCGGAAATGAGGACGTCTGGGAGGCCGTGTGTTGCGAAAAGTTTGCAGAGTTCTTTGGTCACGGCTTCTGTGGTGGTTGTTCTCATGTTGCTTACCTCCAGCCAGTTGGAGTAAGCGTCTACGGTTATTAAGAAAATGTGTCCTTTTGTGGGCCCGGCGAAATCTATGTGGATCCTAGACCACGGTCCCCTGGGGGTTTCCCACTCTAGGATGGGTGCTGCGGGTGGGCTTGGCCTAGTTTCCTGGCATCGTTGACACCTTGCTACCCAGGCCTTGATCTGTTTGTCCATCCCTGGCCACCAAGTGTAACTTCTGGCCAGGGCTTTTGTCCTAACGATGCCTGGGTGCCCCTCGTGTAACAGTTCCAAAACCTTCCCTTGTAGTTTTTCCGGGATGACCACCCTATCCCCCCATAGTATGCACCCTTTTAGTAACGAGAGTTCCATTTGCCGGTTCCGGAATGTCCTGACGGACTCGTCATTGTCCCTTTCCGGCCACCCTTTCTCTACCCAATGCAAAACCCGCGCCAGACGTTTGTCTTTATTAGTTTCTTGGGCAATGTCTGACGCAGTTATGGGTAGGTTGGGTAGAGTCTCTATGCTGAGGGTGGTCGTCGTGGGTGCTGGGTCAGTGTCAGGTTCCGGTAATGGTGAGCGGCTTAAGGCGTCCGCATGGGAGATAGTCTTACCAGGTCTGTGTGTGAGTCCGTAGTTGTAGGCAGCCAGGAACTCGGACCACCTTGTCATTCGGGGAGACACAATGTTCGGGGTGGCCCTGTTCCCTGCAAGGATTCCCAGCAGCGGTTTGTGGTCGGTGATGATGGTAAATGTCCGCCCGTAGAGGTACTCGTGAAACCTTTTTACTGCAGCGACGATAGCCAAAGCCTCTGTCCAGCTGGCTGTAGTTCCGCTCCGGTTTGGTGAGGGTCCTTGAAAAGAACGCGATAGGTGCTTCTTTTCCGTCGGGGAGAGTGTGGCTGAGGACAGCGCCGACGCCGAAGGGTGATGCGTCGCATGTGATGGCTAGTGGTAGGGTCTCGTTGTACTGGATGAGGACGGCATCCGAAGTGAGCAGGTCCTTGGTTTTTCTGAAGGCGGCTTCCTCGCGTTTCCCCCAAGTCCAGGTTGCCGCCTTGTCCAAAAGCCTATGCAAAGGCTCCGCCGCCATCGCCTTTTGGGGCAGGAAGACATTATAAAAGTTTAGTAGCCCCAGGAATGCCTGCAGTTCTGTTTTTGACCTGGGTGTGGGGGCTTCCTTGATGGCTTTAATATTCTTTAATATTCGGTGAATGCCGTGTTGGTCTAGGAGGTATCCTAGGAATTCGACCCGCTCTGTGTACAGCTGGCATTTTTCCCTCTTCACTTTAAGCCCGGTTTCTTTGAACCTCGTTAGCACCTCCCTTAGGTGAGCCTCTAGTTCGGCCTGGTTGGTTGCCGATACTAGTACATCATCGAAGTATGGGACCACCCCCTTGATACCCTGTAAGAGTCTTTCCATGAGGCTCTGGAAAATCCCCAGTGCCACGCTGACTCCAAATTGGAGCCGGTTGCATCTAAACGCTCCCCGGTGGGTGACTATGGTTTGTGCCTTGGCAGTTTCCTTGTCGACTGGCAGTTGCTGGTATGCTTGGGCTAGGTCAAAGTTTCGCAAAAACTTTGCCCCCTCCCAGCGAGTGTAGGAGATGCTGCACTACTGGGACGGGGTAAGCGATTTGCTGCAAGGTGCCATTTAGGGTGGCCTTATAGTCCCTGCAGATTCTCACTGACCCATCAGGCTTAATCGGGGTGACTATGGGGGTCTCCCACCGGGCGTGGTCTATGGGTTGTAATACCCCTTGCTTTACGAGGTTGTCAATTTGCTGATCTATCTTCGGTTTGAGTGCAAACGGGACCCACCTTGGTTTTAGGCGCTCCACCATCCATTTCGGTCACGTCGGCGGGTTTGGCTAGCGCTTTTGCCATCTTAAACACTGCGGGCCCGCAGTGTGTTAGGAAGATGGCTCGTTTCTTCGGTCCCGTGGCATCCTTCAGATCGTTGCATTCGAGGAACATGTGGACTCTGTCCATGTAAGATTCCCAGTCCTCGGTAGCGGGGTTCATGGGGGTTGGTGGCGCGATGCTGGCCATCTCGTCGGTTGGCTGGCTTCCGTCGGACACATGCTTCGGTTCAGGATGAGGATCCCACCTTCGTCGCCAGTGTTACGTCCGTGTGGAAGGAAGCCAGGAGTCGGTGACTTTGTTTCAAGCTCTTTTTATTAGGCTGGTACCGAACTGAGCATATAGGAAAACTTTGCGGCTTTTTATTTCCAAGCCGCGGCGGCCGCAGCCAATGGCACCACTTTGAATCTCCCGTGATTCGAATGGACCAATCACGGGAGATTCTCAGCGAGCCAATCGGCGCGGCTCGCCTAGCCAATCAGAGCGCCCCGCGCTTTGGCCAATCAAAGCGCGGGGATCTCAAGAATGCAAATGAGGGGACAGAACATTACCTACTTTGATAATGAAGTGCTGCAAGAAAACTGCCTAAGGTCACTACAACAATATTTGGCAGTCTATGGGTAATCTCATTCGTGATAATATTGTTTTAGCTTAAACAAGCTTAAGCAAAGATATGCAGGTCTCTGATAGCTTTGTTGTGTTCTAAATCTATCAGCTTGGCTCCTATAAAGTGAAAAGGGCATGTTGGTCTCATCATTAAATGATGTTGCCCACCCATTCGAGGTACAAAAGCCCTTTTACAGTGTTAGTTTTATCCCTTCCCAAATTATTTCCTGATTTCCCACCCCCAACATCTGTCAAGTATCAACAACATTGACTCTCACTTTATGTGCTAGAATTTCCTAATGCAAGATTTTGTACTTAGACTGAATGACAGTTATAGTTTTAACATATGTCTACCCAGTTTGGAGGGACCTTTTTTATTTTGTATTGCTTCTCCATCCCATGTTTTCCTTTGCTCCCTTAAATTATCAAATGTTACAGAAAATATGCAAATTCTGATCCTTCATGAGCAAATTAAAAAACACCAGAATCTACTGAGCTCCTTGCAAGACACTCTTTCTTAACTTCTTGCATTGCGAGAATTCTTTATTTGTTCCTTCTTGCCAAGCCTTCATTGACGAACAGTGTCAAATATTCAGAGGTAGGATTTATATTATTCACATCTCATGACAGTATAAATGAGGGCTGTTTTTTTTACTTGATTCATTCACATTTTGCAAATGAGGTTGCCTAATCTTGCATGTTCTTAACCAATGCATGAACTTGGTTTTCCTTCAAATAAAATAAAATAAAATAAAAACAACGTTCTCTGAATTCTAAAATGCAAGTTTGCCACTTTGGAAAAAAGGCTATGCCCTCTCAGAAATGCATACATTCCTGAAAATAGTATATGTCTATGTATGGAAATTGCTTGCAAAAAAGCCCAAAAGGTGTTTGACCTTCGATTAGACAAAAATCAAACAAAATGTGTACATAAGAATTTGCACAAAAATGCAAATACATTTCAAAATAATTTGAAAAAAATATTTCCAAATAGTATGTCATGCAATGAGAAAAACTAAAGCTATGTGTGGGTAAAAGGAGCAGCTGGAAGAACCACAATCTCCTTATTGGCCTCCTTATTAAAACTTTGATGAATCCATAAGCTTCATAACAGAGTAACAGAATTGGAAAGGAACTTGAAGGTCTTGTAGTCCAACCTCCTACTCAAACAAGAGACTCAAATCATTTCACACAAATGGCTGTCCAATCTCTTCTTAAAAACCTCCAGTGTTGAAGCACCCATAACTTTTGAAGGCAAGCCCTTCCACTGATTAATTGTTCTTTTTAAAAAAATAAATTTTATTAATTCTTTTACATTTTTAAAAGAAAAAAAATAACCATAACATTAACAGTACTGTAACATTCGTATTATACATCTCTGTCTCTTGTGCATTATACATTTATATACATTGTTATACAAATATGTACATTTATTTGTCATCCAAATAGTATAAACTGTATTTACATTTACATTTTCTGTAATTTCCTACATTCATCAAGTCGGAATTCATACTCAATCAGTATGTACTTTGTGGATTTAAAAAGATAGTGTAAAGTATAGTAGCAATTTATTCCTAAAGTTTAGTGTTGAAAGGAAGGAAGCTGTTGTGGGATATAAACAAGTGAAGAAACTGAGTTTCAATTTAGAGTTAGTTTTTTTTGACAATAGTCTTTAAAGTTGTTGGAGTAGGATATTGTAGTAGAGGAAACAAAGCAATGTTACTATTTTAACTTTCATTATTTTCCATTTGCCTAATTTCCAGTCAACAGTACCACATATTCCAAATTTTATAATATTCCGACTCTTCTTTGTCTTTTAGTTCTAGGATCAATTTGTCCATTTTGGCACATTCTAATATTTTTGAATTAACAATTCATCCGCTGATTAATTCTTCTAAGTATGAGGAAATTTATCCTTGTTTCTAGATTAGATTTCTCCTTGATTAATTTCCATCCATTCTGCTTTCAGGTGCTTTGGAAGCCATCTTCTTTGTGGCAGCCCCTTAAATATTGAAACATTGCTATCATGTCACACACCCCCTCCCCAGTTCTTCTTTTCATTAGACAAGACATGCCCAATTCCTGAACTGTTCATAGGTTTTTGCCTCCACTCCCCTAATCATCTTTGTTGCTCTTCTCTGCACCTTTTCTAGAGTCAACATCTTTTTTTATGTCATGGCAAAACAAGATCCAGTATCTATTTTATAAGGAATAGACTCACCTGTGAGGACATGCCGTTTTTTCACCAACATTCTTTCCCCATTTGCTAATGCTACTTCAGGAATATTTTTGAGCAGACGAGGACGTGAGGATGAATGATATATAAACTCCTGGATCTTCATAATATCCCTTCTTATAAAAAGCACTTGGCAAAGTTCCAGTGTCAAGAAAGGATTATCAGGCGCTGCCTGGTTTTTCAAGTGTTGCCCACAATTCCCATGTGCCTGAGAGAAGCTCATCTTTTTAATGAAGGAACAGCTGCGATATCCCCCAAGGCATGGGAGATTTGAAAATTTTAAATTAAATGATATTCCTTCCTTCCCCTGTCCCATAATTGTTTTATTTGCATCTTCAAAATAATTCTGTTTAGAATTTCGAATTTTCTGTGCCAATTCTTCTTTCTCTATTAATTTCATTTTATGTTTAATTACATCCAGCTTAAATTTAATATCTTTTTTCTGTGGTGTTTTCTGTAATTCTTTTTCAAGTCTTTTATACTCATCTTCCAAGGCCTTAGAAGCTTGCCTTTTCCTAGTATTCTTTTTTCTTGTATAATCTATTATCAAACTTCTAGCATATGCCTTCATTGTATCCCAAACATTCTGCGCTGAAATAACTTCTTTTTTATTTTCTCTAAAGAAAAAAGCCAGTTCCTTCTCCATCCATTGTATAAAATCTTTTTCCTTTAAGATAGTATTGTTTAATGTCCATCTCGATCTTTTTTTTGGTCCCTTCCATTTAATTGTCATTGGGCTGTGATCTGCCCAAGTACTTGTTTCGATATTTGTTTCTTGAATATTGGATATTAATTCTGTTGAGATCCAAATCATATCTAATCTGGACCATGATAAATGTCTATTTGAATAAAAGTATATTGTTTAGCTTTAACATTTCTTTCTCTCCAAATATCTTTTAAAGTTAATTCGTCTGTCATTTTAAAAAAAGATTTAGGGAGAGTCTTTCTATTTTGCTTTGTTGTTGTTGCTATATAGTCCAATTTATTGTCCACAATTCCATTAAAGTCTCCCATCATAATTATATTAACATAGTCCAGTCCAATTATTTTCATGTGTAGTTTTTTTATAAAAATCTATAAAGATTTTTTTATAAAAATCTTCTTGTTTATCATTCGGAGCATACATTGCAATCAAGAGTATTTTTATATTATTGTCCATTATTTCCACCATTAATACTCTTCCGTCTTCATCCGTGTAGATCAGTTTTGCTGGGATAACCTCTTTAATGTATAGAACCACTCCTCTTTTCTTACATTGAGTCAAAGAAGTAAATATTTTCCCTAATTTTGGCTGTACTAACAATTGTTCATGTTATTTTTTAATATGAACTTCTTGTAGACAAATTATATCAAATTTTAATTTCTCCAATTTATGAAAGGTTTTCCTTCTTTTAACAGCTGAATTGAGTCCATTTATATTCATTGTAATCAGTTTTTTTTTTCTTCCATGATTATGCTTTATATTTAGGTCTAACAGCTCTCGTGGATCTCACTTCACGCTGTTCTTTACTATCCACCTGTCCACCTACTGCACCTTTCTCTTTTTCAGTCTCCAGTTGTTTCTCTTGAAGCTCAATTAATGAGACCTCTTTCTCTGCCTCCTCTTCTCTCCTTTCAAAAAATTCTGCGTGGAAAAGTTCTGCTTTCTCAATTGAATCAATTCTATGTCTCTGCTCTTGCCACGTAAACATTAAACCTTCTGGAATCAGCCATCTATAATTCACTTCGTTTTCCAGTAGCATTTTGGTCAGAAATCGATATTCTCTTCTCATCTCTCTCGCTCTTCTGGGTATATGTTTTCAAACCACAATCTCTTTGCCTTTGTATTTCAATGTCTTTTCTCTTACCACTTGTAGTATTTATGTTTTAATGGATTTTTTGGTAAATCTAATATGGGCTTCCCTTGGTAATTTATTTCTTATCGCATATCTTGTATAAACTCGATATACCTCATCTACTCCATCCATCTTTTCCTCTGTAATTTCCAAAGCATCCACCAAAATTTCTATCATTATCGCAGCCAAATTTTGTCCTTTTTCTTCTTCTATATTTTGAAATATATTTATATTTATCCCTTCCGAGATATGGCGGCGCGTGCAGATGCAGCGGCTACTCGCTCCCCTGATAGTGCGATGTTTATGTGTTCTTCGTTGTGTATGTATAAGTGTTCGTCGCGTCCCTGTGTTTCTAGGCTAACATACAGCCGTAAGAGACTTTTAGATGTCAGTAGAACGGGTCTTATCGAGTTAGACCTGGCGTGCGTGGAGATGCTACGGAGCTACGGTCTTTTCCAGCGGCTCCAGCGGCCTGCTATGCCGCCGACCCCTACGGGAGTTACACGCCCGCTTTGGACGCGCCGCAGGCGGTGCTCGAGAAGGAGGAAGCGAGGCAAGCGTGGAGGTGTCCGAGCGAGGTTAGCGGCTAATCCAAACAAGCCAGCTATTCCTTCCATCCTACTTGCTAACGTACGCTCTTTGGACAATAAACTGGATCACATACGACTTTTGCGAGCATCCCAGCAGTCCGTGAGAGAATGTTGTGTTTTTGTTTTCACTGAGTCATGGCTCAACGACGGCGTCCCGGATTCCGCCATCCAGCTTGAGCAACTAACATGCTATCGGGCTGATAGGACTCTCACTGGGAGAGGTAAGACCCGCGGCGGCGGGATCTGTGTTTATATTAAAGACGCCTGGTGCCAGGACACAGTAGTGTTACGAAAACACTGTTCAGCCCTTGTAGAGTTTATGTTACTTAAGTGTCGGCCTTTCTATCTGCCGAGGGAGTTTACAGCTGTCTTGCTAGCCGCTGTTTACATCCCTCCCTCCTCCAACAACAAGGACAGGGAGGGGGCTCTGTGGGAGCTGAACAGTGCTATCGGTGAACAACAGATAGCACATCCAGACGGGTTTCTCATTGTGGCGGGGGATTTTAATCATGCAAATCTTAAGTCGGTGTGTCCACAGTTATACCAGCACATTGACTTTCCTACAAGGGGAGTCAACACACTGGACCTTGTTTATACTACTCAGCGTGGAGCCTACAAAGCCTCCCCTCTCCCCCATTTGGGTGCTTCTGATCATATTGCAGTTATGCTAATGCCGGCGTATAGACCAAAGATTAAACTCAATAAACCGGTTCAGAAACAAATTAGGGTGTGGCCAGAAGGTGCTTCCTCTGTGCTCCAGGACTGTTTTGGAACTACAGCCTGGGACATGTTCAAAGAGGCAGCCACCTTTAATGGCCACACTGACATTGAGGAATACACAGAGACTGTTACTGCCTACATCACCAAGTGTATTGATGATGTCACGGAAACAAGGACTATTACTGTACGGGCCAATCAAAAGCCTTGGCTCACAGGAGAAGTCTACAGGCTACTGCGGGCCCGGAATGCCGCCTTTAGAGCAGGTGATGATGTTGGCCTGAGAACAGCCAGGGCTAACTTGGACCGGGGTATCAAAGAGGCAAAGAGGCAGTATACCAGGAAGATAGCCCATCATTTCAGTGACAGCAGAGATACCAGGAGCCTGTGGCAAGGTCTTCAGACCATTATGGACTACAAACCCCGGCCTCGGACCTGTGATAATGACATCACTCTGCTGAACAATCTGAATGATTTCTTCGGTCGTTTTGAGGCACAGAACGGCACTCCTGCACGAAAGTCCGTACTTCCACCTGGCGACCATGTGCTGCGCCTGTCTCCAGCCAGCGTGAGATGATCCTTTTCCAGGATTAGTGCCCGCAAGGCTGCGGGGCCGGACAACATTCCTGGTCGCGTACTAAAGGACTGTGCAGAGGAACTCATGGATGTCTTTACAGACATCTTTAACATCTCTCTGAGCCAGGCTGTGGTTCCTACATGCTTCAAACTAACTACCATCATTCCAATACCCAAGAAGGCTTCCCCTTCCTGTTTTAATGACTACCGCCCTGTTGCACTGACTCCCATCATCATGAAGTGTTTTGAGCGGTTAGTCATGCAGTATATTAAATCCATCCTTCCTCCTACCTTGGATCCCTTCCAGTTTGCATATCGGGCCAACAGGTCCACCGATGATGCTATTTCTACTGCCCTTCATTCAGCTCTCACCCATCTGGACACTAAGGACTCACATGTCAGAATGCTGTTTATAGACTTTAGCTCAGCGTTCAACACCATTATCCCCCAGCAGCTTATACGGAAACTGGATCGGCTGGGTGTGAATACCTCATTGTGCAACTGGTTGTTGGACTTCCTGACTGGGAGACCTCAGACAGTCCGGGTTGGCGGCAACTCATCGGGAACTATTATTTTGAATACGGGGGCCCCCCAGGGATGTGTGCTCAGCCCTCTACTTTTCACTCTGCTGACCCATGACTGCACACCTAAGCATGGTACCAACATCTTCGTTAAGTTTGCGGATGACACAACTGTTGTTGGTCTCATCCATAATAACAACGAGTCTAACTATAGGGATGAGGTGAGCCAGCTCACCACATGGTGTGGTGTTAACAACCTTTCTCTTAATGTTGATAAAACTAAGGAGATCATTATCGACTTCAGGAGAGCACGTACCCAGCATCCTCCTCTGTCCATTAACGGTACAGTTGTGGAGAGAGTGAGCAGCACTAAATTTCTGGGCGTGCACATTACAGAAGATCTTACCTGGAGTATCAACACCACATCACTTTACAAGAAAGCACAACAACGTCTTCACTTTCTCCGCAGACTGAGAAACGCCAGAGCCCCTACCCCTATCATGCTCTCTTTTTATCGTGGGATTATTGAGAGCATCCTGACCAGCTGCCTCACTGTGTGGTATGGCAGCTGCACAGCATTCTGCCGTAAGACCTTGCAGCGCACAGTGAGAGCAGCTGAGAAGATTATTGGTGTCCCCCTCCCACCCATTCACAATATTTATAATACACGCCTGACCCGTAAAGCTATTCAGATCTCAGGCGATGTCTCCCACCCCACACACAGCTACTTCAGCCTCATGCCATCAGGCAGGAGACTGAGGTGCCTTCGGGCTAGGACTTGTAGATTAAGGGACAGCTTTGTCCATCAGGCTGTCAGGCAGTTAAATTCCCTGCCAGTTCTCCCCCCTAGTCTGTTTCCGTTGTCTTCGCATTAATACTATATACATACATGAACATTCATTGTGTTTTAATTGCTGCTTTTCCCATGCACTTTAGCACTCACAGTACTTTTAATGTTTTAACTTTTATCCTGCATTTCTATTGCCCTCGAATCCGCTGCACTAGGGTTACTGTTAGTGTTTTATTGTATTTTATTGTTCATTGTATTTTTTTATTGTTTTTATTGTTTTTATTGTTCTACTGTATTTTATTGTATTGTTGTTACTTTTTTTACTGTACTGTGGGAGAGTGGGAACGTAATTTCATTCCTATATATGATTTGCTTGTCATGTATGGAGTGACAATAAAGGAACCTTGACCTTGACCTTGACCTTGAAATCTGAGATAAAATTCTGACCTTTCCATCCCCCACCTCAACATCCCACTTTTATCTTGTTCAACCACTGTTAATCTATTGTCAATATTTCCAATCTTCTCCTCTCTTTGTTTCCCTTCTTCCTCAATTTTTTGGAATCTCTCCTCATACTTCACCATCATTTGTTTAATATTTTCCACTTTTTCATCAGTCTTCTCTATTCTTTGTTCAATAGTGTCTGTTTTTATCTTGAGATCTTGAATTTCTTGCATAATCATCTGTAAAGACACTTTTTCTTGTTCTTTA
Source organism: Hydrophis major (assembly GCA_033807585.1). Taxonomy (NCBI): domain Eukaryota; kingdom Metazoa; phylum Chordata; class Lepidosauria; order Squamata; family Elapidae; genus Hydrophis; species Hydrophis major. The sequence goes on along the minus strand of CM066343.1, from coordinate 22,829,808 downwards.
TCTTGCTTCAACATTGTCTGAATTAAACGTTGTCCTCCAGCTGGTGGGGAGGCAGAGGTAGAAGTAGAAATGCCAGATGATATTGGTTTCCTGCTCATTTTAATGCTTCAAAAGCTTCAAATTCTTTTTAGCTTTTAATCCAACTGGTAAAATAGCCAATTATAATCCAAAATGGAAAAATCCAATAGTAAAAAGCCCACAACCAAAGAAGAAAAAAGGAGAAAAAAAAGAAGAAAAATCTTCAGGTTCTTCTAGACCCTAATCCAATTACGAAGTAGTCCACCATAAAAAATGAAAAATAGAAAGAAAAAAAAACCCAAAAATAATAATATTGATTAAGAAGAAAGAGAACAAAAATAAAGAAAAAAAGAAGTAATTCCTTCAGGTTCTTCACACCTTAATCCAATTGGGAAGTCTCAATAATCAAAAAGAAAAAATAGAATGATCCAAAAACGTGGATAGAAAAAGCAAAAGGATCCCAGTAAAGATAAGGAGAAAAAAAGAAAAATAAAGAAAAAACTCTGAGGCTTTCCCTTTGAAATAAAAAGCAAAAATAAGAATATTACTAGAATTAAAATTTACAAAGAGGCTGGTGAGTAGGAGTATCACAAGTTAAAAAAATAATAAGAAAGCACACTGCACTTTATTTAGTTGTCCAAGGCTCTTATTATGACTCTCTCCTCCACCAGCTTCAAAGCCAAGCCTCAAGTGTTAAAATATTGATAAGAGTCCAGAACACCTGTCATAATATTTTGCTGTGCTCTCCCTCTATCTTATCACATTGAAATGTCCTTGAGAAGGAGTCTTCTTACAGTTCTCTCCAATGCAAATAAAATATTTTCAAGCCTCCATTTGGCAGTATTACAAAGTTTCTTAATACTCTTTCCCCCCCCCAGCCAGAAAAAAAAAAATTATAAAAAGAAAAAATAGCCAAAGGAAGCCTCTGTCCTAAAAGAAAATTAAAAAATCAAAAGGAGCATAAAAATATATGTAAGAGAACATTCAGTCTGGTTACCTACAAAGTCACACTAAAGTCCCCCCCCCAAAAAAAGTAAGGAAAAATAAAATAAAATCCAAGCCTCAATTTGACATCACTTTAAAAAACACCGCTCATACAGTTTTTGTCAAAAAAAAATCTCACAGGTTTCTTCTCTATTCAAGGTGCCCTTTGAAATCTCATCGAATTTACAACAAAAAAGAAGTTTCTCACCCAGCCGACACACTTCCAGCCACTTCTTTCCCGGAGCTGTCCTGACTTCAGCAGCTATGAAGGCTGCCTCTCCGCCGCCAGCAAAAGGACTTCTCCTGGATCAAACCAGGGGTTTTGCGATATCCCTGGGATCCTGGGACTATGCCCTTCACGATCACCATCTCTACAGGACGGTTTAGGTCCGTTGGGACCGACCGGGGCGAAAATATCGGCTGTGATCTCAGAGCCCCGAGATCGCAGCTGTATCGCTGAAATGAAGCTCCGCCTTCTGTCCCATAATTGTTAAACCTCTTATTTAGATTCCGTTTTTCCAAAAGGAAGTGGCAGAACCCAATATTCATGTAACTTTTTTTAAAGCATTTTTTTTATACCTTTGATCCCTGAGATCTTTGTGGTCAGTAATTCTCACATTATCAGATAACAATGACAACAAGTGTGAACGAGGACACGCTTTAAAAAAACCCAGATTAGATCATTTTATAACTTATATGAACAGAAATGTTGTGCTTGCTTTGGCAGCACATATACTAAAATTGGAACGATACAGAAATGTTGATGAAACAACTGTGGTCAAGCTTTATTGTTTGCTCCTGAGAATCCAGATAAACAGGATGGTGTAAGAATGCCATCTAGAAGGTAAGAAAACTGGCATTCAGTGCAACTTCTTGATGGAAATCTCATAAACAGGACAATTCCAACAAAAAACCCACTTCCATTGGTAGAACTCTCGAAGATTTCATATGTGTCCAGAGTCAAAGCTCCAACCACGCTATGGCATCCCCATTTGACTTTTTTTTTTTTTTACACACCCTGTGGACGCGCCTGAAAGATTCGGATAAGAGTTTCAAAAGGTAATCATAGTCCATAAAACAGGGTATTTGGGGTGGAAATGAACATTCTCTTGAACCATATTTTTCTGGAGGACCTCACCTTTCGTGCAGAATTTCAATCAGCCTAAACACACCATACTTAAGAAATTAGCTGGGTGGGTTGAAGAGAATGTCCAGAATGATCCCTCTTTTTTTTAACTGAAGCCACAAAACTTTATAAAGAATCCAATTTGTTTATCCTTTTATGGAAGCCCATGATATCCCCCACAACTCACTGGGACAACAGGACCCGCAAGGAAGGTTGTGACACACAAGTACCTTCATTTAGAAAGCAATTAGTCTTTGAAATATCTTAGAGTTTTTAGTTTAAAACAACCACCGGGGTTCTGGATCCACTCCTCCTCCTTCTGAATTGCTGCTTTGATCAAATTCCAAGCAATTTCATTCCATCCTATGACAGCTTCAAGGGAAGATATAAACATTACAAGAGCCTGGACCAACACTTCTCTTGATTTCACACAGACATTTCAGCCTTTATGTTGTTCCTGGCAAGGGTTGTTGTGTTCCCGAATAGCGCTTCTCTTAGGTAGACAGCTAACTTTCTTCACAGGTTGGTTTTTCTTTAAACATATAAAAAATGGAAGGAGGCACAGTGATTCTGAAAAATAATGTAATTGTAATATAAAGAAATATTGTCTTCAACAATGCTGCTGAGAAAAATGTTTTGCTTTTATTCAGTCAGGGATGAGAATCCTTATTTTATGTATTTATTTATTTTTTGTTTGAAGAGGCTGAATTGATGGAGCTGTGTTCCATGGGGAGATGAGAGATAGATGAGAGATGATAGGTAAATGATAGATAGATAGCTAAGTAGGTAGGTAGATAAGTAGCTAGAGATAGAAAGATGATGGATAGATAGGTTGAGAGTTATAATGATATAGACAAAGATGATAGGAGAGTGGCTTTTTCTAATAATCAGTTTATTAATATGCCCATATCTGTTCTTTAAAAAAAAAAAGTTTTATTGAATTTTAACAAAACAAATAAAACATCTTATTTGAGCATAGCATGGTTCCGGGTTATCACATTTCCATACAGAAACAATTTCATATGCATATTCATCTTATATATTCAACTTCATATCTTATTACTCTTTTTCCAACTTCTCATTATTTCTCCCTTTACTTCTCTTAATTTTCTTTTGTGGTTATCTCATTTTCTTCTTATTCAACTGTATTTCTTTTACCTAAATTTCTATATCTTTTTATTCATTGTACTTATACTTTTGTCTGTCTTGTTTACAATTTCATATGTTCTCTTCCAACATTCTTAAGAAGCAAAATTCCCCCTATGATTGCCAATCGAAGTGCAACACCTTTAAATCTTATTGTAATTATCATATGAAATCTCATTAAACATTGAATTTGTGCATTCTAAAATTATAACATTCAAATTTCTAATATCTATTTTATATCATGTAAATCTCATCATTCAGACTCTGCTTGGTACTTCCCCTTGAAAATGTAAAAAAAAAATTATAAAAACATAACAAAAACAATATATATATATAAACATTAGCAAACAAAATAGTTATTCAAATTCATTCTAGTACTGGTGTGAGCCTTGTAAATCTTTCACATTTCTTTTCAATATTTATCAATCTTTGAGAACAATTGAAATGTTTCCCTCCCTTCTTCATTATTACTTAACTGTTAATAAGCATACCATTGGATAGTCATATAGTGTTATTTTATAAATTATTTACTATTAATAAGCAAAATAATTATTCAAATTCATTCTAGTAACTGGTATAAATTTCCTTATATATCTTTCACATTTCTTTTCAATATTTTATTGATCTTTAGAAACAATTATAATGTTTCCCTCCCTTCTTTATTATTGCATTAATTATAAATAAACATATCATTACATAACAATACAGTTTTATCTCATAGATTATTTACTTATTTCATTTCTAACTCATTACAGTATTGTACTGTCACAACACTATCTTTTGTATCTTTGCAGAATCCTCACTTTTAACTTAATTTAGCCATTGTCTCTGTGTTTTCTAGCTGAACAAATACCTTTAATCCTAGTACATTTCCCCTTTTTCTTTATTTCCTGCTTTTGTCCCTCCTAAGTTCTTTCCCTTTCTATCTTCCCTCCTTTTTCTCAACCCTTTTTTTAATACCCCCCTCTCTCTAATTTCCCCTTCTGTAGTTTTCTTTTATGCTTCTCCTTGCTGTTATATTTCTTTTTCAGACTATTTTTCTTTTTGGCAGTTCCCTTTGATCTCAAACTTTTAACTCCTTTCCCCCTTTTTACCACACTTTGCATTATTTGACCATTGAAAATGGCTTCTTCTTTGTCCTGCCCTTCTTCTTGCTCTTGAAGCTTTTCCTTTTCCTTTTCATAGTTCAGGATCTTCATTTCAAAAAATTCAAATATGAAGCCACAGGGTCTTCCTCCCCTTTCTGCATCTTCTTTCTGTTTTTTAAGACTCATCTTCAATTCCTCCAGGAGTGATGGCATTTTAAACACTTTTGAATAACCACCTGATTGACTTTAAGTAAAAACAGAAAAAGAAAGAAAAAAACCCCAATGCCAAAAACTTTTTTTTAAAATCACCAAATGATCCCAGACTGTTCCTCCTTGTTTCTTTCCTTTCCTTTTCCTTTCCGTGGGTTACTGTATCTTTTAATAAGATTTCAGGAGTCTTTTCAAAGTTTCACTGTTAATCCTCTTTATTTTTCCAGGTGGCACTCCATTTTTTCATTATTCCAAGTTCCACCCTTTTTCTTCCACTCTTTTCCTTTTTAGGGCTTTGAAATGACCAAAAAAATTTTTTTTTTATTCTCCTTTTGACACTTAGATTTCAGTTTAAAGTTGCCTATTGATTAACATAAATTAAATAGATTAAGATAAATGTCTTTCCATACCATTTGTAATTATGAATATAAAGGTTTAAAAAAAGAGTTTTTAACTTCCTTTTCTCTCTCCTTCGCCACTTAAAAATCTTCTTTCAGAAGTATCCCTCTAAGTACTTTTAAATTCAGGGTACCTTCCTTAGATGTTCTCTGTTGTTTAGCCTGGTCGGTCCTGCTTTATCTTCCTCCTGCACAATCTTATCCAGTCGGGTTCTTCTTTGAGGTGGCCATTTCTGACCACCACTGCAAGTGCCTTCAAGGAAGGGAGTTTAGACCAACCAAGGAGGAGAGATGCGGATCCCCTCCACTTGGCTAGCAATCTCCCCCCTCTTCACCACCTCTATGGGGTGGCTTCAGCTCCAGATCCAAAGGATTGGGGTGCTCCAGCGGCAAACACAGATCGAAACCGCACACGATCGTGGATTTTGGTCTGTCGCTGAAGAAACCTAAACCGGACTCCATTCCCGTATCTATTCTTATTGAACCATCCTGTTCCCTTTTGACTTCTCCTATCTGTATGTCAATCTTTCTGTCTCTGTTTATGCCCACTTGCTGTTCTATGACCCTCTGTCATGAAAGATGCCTTTGGGTGAGGTTTCTGTGGGTGAAATATTGCAAACATTTAATCAAGGGAAGGAGGAAGAGGAGGAGGAGGAGGAGGAGGAGGAGGAGGAAAGATGTGAATATTAGGACATAAATATTTATAGTAAAACTTTAGTGTATTACATCCAATATAGAAGACTGTAGATAGGATCCCATGAACTATTTTATGGAATAATTGGTATTTAATTCTCCCTTTCCTATCTGAGGAACTTTTCCAGGACTTCCTTTGGCTCCAGAAAAGACAGCAAGTACTGATGTTTTAAGCAGCCTAAGGCAAATCATATGGCTTTCCCACCCCATAGCTTTCAGCTGCTGATCTCTGTTGCATTGGGTGACTGGAAATAAAGCTGAGATAAGAAATATTTTTGTACCTTTCAGCCTCTTTCTCTGTTTTTGCCATAACTGAATGGCCTGGTGTCCTCTCCAGGCCATGGCCCACCAGTTCCCAATTGGTGGCTTCCCCTGTTTCTTTCATCTTCCCAGCCATGCCAGAAATCAAGTAGCACAAGTCCCTTCAGTGGACATGTCTTTAGAGGTCAAGTGTGAAAAAAAACCCAACACTTTTACATTCTTTTGTGGTCAGGGTTCAACACACCCAATAAAAGTACCATAACAATCTAAAAGTAATAAATAAATAAATAAAATAAACATAGAAACTAGGCATATAAGTATATAAAACTCAAGAAAACAGAGCATCACAATCTCATGTAGCCACCTTGTAGTGCCTTTCTGGGATGTAAACCCCACATTTTAAGGACATTCTGGAAAACTAACAGAGATGGGCCTAACCTCACCTCCAGGAAGAACGATGTTCCAAAAGGGGAGGGAGGGGGCACAGCAAAATAGGCCCAATCCCTGAGACCTGTCAGATGGACCTTCTTTAGGCTTGGGGCCTACAGCATGCCCCTCCTGCGTGACCTGGTGGGACAGGTAGATATACAAGTAGTCCTCAGTGACTGTTCGAAATTAAGACACTGAAAATAGTGACTTATGATCATTTTTCACACTTATGACCATTGCAGCATCCCCATGGTCACATGATTTACATTCAGATACTTGGACAAATGACTCACATTTATGACAGTTGCAGTGTCCTGGAATCATGCGATCCCCTTTTGCAATCCTTCTGAACCTTCTGGCTTCCCCAAAAATCTGGGGAAGCCAGATTCAATTTACAACCATGTTGCTAATTTGGCAACTTCTGTGATTCACAGCTGTGGCAGGAAAGGTGGTAAAATGGGGGAAAACTCACTTAACGTCTCACTTAGGAACGTCAATGTTGGGCTCAGTTGTGGTCGTAAGTTAAGGGCTACCTGTAATCTATTCTGGAGGGGATCAGGGCACAAGCAACTATAAGTAGAACCTAAAGGGCCGATAAAGCCACGTAACTGGAGCACAAGGTGTGCAAAGCTCCTCCCAGCTATGACTGATGTCTGCTCCTCAAACAGGGCTTGTGTGTCTAGAACTGTGTTGGTGAACCTATGATACGCATGCCGGAAGTGGCACACACAGCCATTTCCCATGGCATGTGAGAGGTCACCTGGAAAAGCCCCACTGTGCATGCGTGTGTGCGCCGCTGCCCGACCACTGATTGTTGGGTACCTGGCTTGCCTGTGCAAGGGTGGAGGGTGTGTGTGAGAGAGAGACTCATGTGCATGTGCAGGGATGTGCTACAAATGAGAGGGAATCATGCATACATGCGCAAAGATGCACGGCATGTGAGGGGGAAATCACACACTCATGTGCAAAGATGAGCAATGCACGAGGAGGTTCACACGCACATGCACAGGGGGCATGGGAGGGCAGCAGGCATAGCCTTCTGGGTGCTTGCAGCACACACGCAATTATCGGCATGGGAGCTGAAAAAGGTTAGCCACCACTGGTCTGGAAGGACTCCCAGACTGCACACATTGCTGAGGCAGGGACTCCCCATCTGGTATGAAAGATGATAATCCCAGAATCAGAAAGCCCCAAAATCCAGAGCCACTGAGTCAGGGTTCATTTGTTCTGAGCCAAACCTCTACAGCAAAGCTGGCTGAGGAATTCTGGGAGTTGAAGTCCACAAGTCTTAAAGTTGCTAAGGTTGGAGACCCCTGATCTACAGCCTTCAAGAACTGAGGAGGAGACATCAACCGCATTGCTTAGTTCACCAAAGGCATGGATATTTAAGTATTTAAGATATTTAATCAGCATATTGGGTATATTTCACCTCAGGGCAACTGATGACCTCATCCAGTGGCTTCATGTAGATGTTAAATAAGAGGGGAGTGTATACGCAGTCCTGCAGAACCCGACATGATAAGGGTTGAAGGCAGAACCTCTCACTCCTAATTGATACTGAGTGGTACCAGCCCACAGAAAGGAAGTGAACCAGCATAATACTGTGCTACCCACTCCTAGCCCTCAGAGATGATCCAGAGCATACCATGGTTGATGATATTGAATGCCATCAAGAAGCACATCAGAGCAAGGACAGATATTTTATGCCTGTCTCACTTTCATCAGAGTTCCTTTAGAAGTATGACCAATGTTGTCTCCATCCCGTATCCAGACCTGAGACAGAGATTTGGAACCATACAATTTATTGTTGGCCTGGTATTGCAATTGTACTATTCTCTTCTTGGGCTATTATTTTACTATCAGTCAGGTACAAAAGATTCATTTTTCCTTCTCAGAAAGAAATTCCATTTGAATGTTATCTCTATCTAGTATTATCTGCATATGTAGCAAACACAGGAAATTGCTGGATTTAAGCCAATAATTAATACAAGTATACCTTTGGGTGTGCACCCTATTTTTTAAAAAAAATTATCAGACTTGAGTTGTTAACTAATCACTATAAGTGTGTTATCCTAACATCCATCTTGGGCAAAAATGTTTTCTGGCACTTGCTCGGTTAGCCTGGCATCCAGGAAGATATCCCTGACCTGCAGCCAATAAAGTTTTTCTAGTACTAAAACTGGGAACTAGTTTAAGTTGTTTTCAAAGGATAAAGAAACATTCTTTCACTGTATAACTTTCTGTCCTACATTATCTTTGAAACTTTTCATTTGAGTTGTATATACAGGAGAGCTTGTGATGGTCACTTTAAGCCTGGCCTTGTCTAATCAGGGGTGTCAATCTCAAGGTCCACAGGCTGGATCCGGCCTGCAGGGTGCTTAGATCTGGCCTGCGGGGCAGCTCGGAAAACAGTGAAGGACTGGCTCGTGATGCCTCTGCCAGCAAAAAGTGAGCTTGGGAAAGCCATGCCCCACTCCAGGTTCCTTTTCGTTGGCAGTGGGCTGCAGGAAGCCATCACAGGCCAAAACAGAGGCCGGGAGGGCCTTTCCTAGGATCTACTAGTGTCCCTCTCCCAGCTTAGGAGGCACAGCCCTAAATGGTCTTTATCATAATTGGGACCACTCTGGCCATTGCTTTTCACATTCCCTCCAGTTCCTCCTTTAGGCCTTGGTACTTCTCCAGCTTCTCATACTCCTTCTTCCAGATGTTGCTCTCAGTTGGCACTGCTACTGTCACCACCTCTGTCTTCTAGTCTTTATCTACTATCATGATATCTAGTTCATTGGCCAGTACTGTCCTGCCTTTCTGGATTTAGAAGTCCCACAGGATCTTAGTTTTCTTATTCTCCACAATCTTCTCAAGAATTTCCCATCTAGACTTAAGAATGTCTATAGGTAAAGGTTCCCCTCACACATACATGCTAGTCGTTTCAAGCTCTAGGGGCGGTGCTCATCTCCACTACAAAGCCAAAGAGCCAATGCTCTCTGAAGACGTCACTGTGGTCATGTGGCCAGCATGACTAAATGCTAAAGCTGCACAAAGCACTGTTATCATCCCACCAAAGAGATCCCTATTTTTCTACTTGCATTTCGAACCACTAGGTTGGCAGAAGCTGGGATAAGTAACAAGAGCTCACTCTGTTAAGTTTTGAGCATGGGCAAGAAAGAATGGAGACAAACCTCTGAACGGTGAACTTCAGCTCTTTATTTACATCATGACTTTCTCTCTTCAACAGCAGTAAAACCCGCCTTATATAGGCAACCCTGTAACATTTAACCAATAACGAGCTAGGAACGCTAGCTCTTATAACCAATAAGAACTCTCTGTTAAGGGCCAATCGGATTCCCCGGAACGGGCCAATCCGGTCCGGCCGCTTAACAGCCAATCAGAAGTGCAGGGCCAGAACCCTGCACTTACTCCAAGCTCACACTTTATTAATCTTATTGCATACACAACACACTCCATTACGCAGCGCTTGGGATTCGAACCACCATACTTACTACCAACCTTTCTGATTGACAAGCTCAGCATCTTAGCCACTGAGCCATTGCATTTAGCTAGCTCATATTCTGTAAGATGTTCCTGTACCGACACCAACTATTTGACTGTGCCGTTCACTGTATGCTATTCCTGCCTGCATCTTACACCCTGCCACTATGTGTTCAGCTGTCTCTGTGGCTTCTCTGTGTAGCCTGCACCAACAGTCCTTTCTTGTGTGGAAGACTTCTGTTTCTATGGCTCTGCTGCTTCGTACCTTTCTCATGCTGTTTACACACATGTATATTGGCACAACGTTCGTATTAGATAATTATTAACAACTGTTTAATGTAACATTGTATTTTGTTTTATAATTCCCTCTATATGTTGTTGTTTTTTTCCAATTATATCTTTTTTATTTTTTTAAACACTCATCATACATTTTTTGGCAATGTATGCATTTTTGTGTCCTATTCCTTTTGTTGTTGTTTTCTTTTGTGGTTGTGCTGTCTAGCCAGTTATAGTTAATGGGGATTGGCATAGTTAGTTAAGAATTGAGAGCTATCTCCTTAAGGGAATGCATCATGGTAAATGTAGTTTAATGCATCTTGGGAAATGTAGTCCATGTCGTATGGGCACATCTGTAATCCTGATTGGTCACTAAATTGACCCTTTGTTGGGTTGGTGGGAGGTCTCTTCTTTCTCACCTGGACCTCATTAGCACACTGGCATCTCTACCTCTTGCTCATTCGATATAGGATGAAAGGAATGAAAGATTACCATTTTACACCGTAAATTGCAGCTATGCAGAGAATTGGACATTGAGATGAATCTCGACATAACTGTGAGTTATCTGGAGGATGCCTGATGAACCAATAAAAAGACTTTGTATGGATGCTTTGTGGAGTTATCTGTCTGCCTAATATTCAGCTAGTAATTGCAGTGCAGAACAGTGGATACTACTTTCAAAGTAATAAAAATATTTTAAAACCTTGGAGAAAGAAGGTGATAGTGAGCGGTTAGTATTCTTGTAATCTGCCTGTTGGCAAAACTAAGGCACCATCTTCTCAAACCCAGATAATTAAATCAGAACAGAACTGGAAGGGACCTTGGAGGTCTTCTAGTCCAACCCTCTGTTCAAGTAGGAGAGACCCTATACCATTTCAGAAGGAGGCTGTCCAGTCTCTTCTTAAAAACCTCCAATGATGAAAAACCTACAACTTCTGAAGGCAAGCTGTTTCATAAGTTAATTGTCCCCACTGTTAGGAAGTTTCTCCTTAATTCCAGGTTGCTTCTCTCCTTGATTAGTTTTCATCCATTGTTTCTTGTCTTGCTTTCTGTCACTTTGGAAAATAGGTTGACCCCCTCTTCTTTATTTCAGCTCCTACCTCTAATTCTAAGAGAAGAACTAGGGCTGACATGATAGCAGGCTACTCCAGAGAGCAGGGGTTTGACTTATTCTCCAATGAACCAGAGGGCAGGATAAGAAGTAATGGACAGAGTGGAGGAATATCAAAGAGAAATCCAACCTAGACCCGAAGAAGCTTCTTGGATGAGAAGTGAAATGTCTTCAAAGAACAAAACTAAAAAGACTTGGGGGAAAAATTTGGAACTCTGATGTTAGATATGTTGACGGCAGCAGGTCTACTTCATGCACAGAAATGGAAGGTCACCTTGATCCCTACAATGGTTGAATGGCTGCAAAAACTGATGGAGTTAGCAGAGATGGCTAAATTGACTGTTTTGATTAAAGAAAAAAACACAAAGACCTTTAATTTGACTTGGAAACCAGTTCTGGACTTTGTGCTTGAAGTGGGGAAAAAAAAATGAAACTTAGATTTTGGGTTAGATAGATTTGTTGTTATAGAAATGGCTAGTTTATATTATATTATTATTGTATAATACAAGGGTCTTCAAACTTGGGCAAGTTTAAGACTTGTGGACTTCAACTCCCAGAATTCCTGAGCTAATATGACTGGAGGAGGAATTATAGGAGTTGAAGTCCACAAAGCCTTAAAGCTGTCAAGTTTGAAAACCCCTGTATAATATATTGTTATGAAAGAGTAAAAAGTTGAGGGTGGGTGTTAATGCCTTATTTTTTACTGCACCAAAGGAGTCCGAAGTCAATGCCTTTTTTTTCTTTTTCCTTTGCTTTCCCCCACTATCTACTTCACTTTTTTCTTCCCTTATTTCCCTAATATTTACTTTATAATTTTTTTGTATGTCATATTATGAATTAATAAAAAAAAAAAACTTATATTAAAAGAAAAAGGAAAAAACCCAAAAAGTCCAGTTGCCTCTTGAAAAAGCACCTTTGGGACATCCAGCCTACAACAATAGAGAAATTTCCTGTCAGGAAGAACAATCAATCAGTGAAACAGCTTGTCTCCAGTAGTGAGTGCTCCACCACTGGAAGTTTAAGAATAGATTGGATAGCCATTTGTCCAAAATGCTATAGGGCAAATGTCTTCAAATGGTAATATGAACCAGGTATCTGATGACATTTCCAGCATTTATCTGATTTATTCTTAAACATTCTCGCAAGTCTCGTCAGGGGTAGATGCCACCTGTAAAATATCTTATACAAATTTTCTTTATATACAGTTGACATTGTCATTTTATAATTTTGAGACCACAATTTTTGCCATTTTTCTAAATCAATCCCATATCCAAAATTTTTCCCCCAAGCAATCATCGTTTCTTTAACTTGTTCCTCCTCCAATTTAAAGTCTAATAAATGTTCATAAAGTTTTTTAATTACCTTTTCATCAGTAACCATCAAAATTTTATCTAAATCTGTCAACTTATCATAAATACCTTCTGTTTTAATATCTTTATCAAATCTAGATTGTATTTACAAATATGAAAACCAGTTCATTTTTACACCTTGTTCTTCCAATGCTTGCATAGATTTAAGTTTACTCTTTTCATTCAATATCTCACCATATCTAACTGCTTGTTCCTTTTTATACATTATTAGATAAGAAAAAGCTTCAATAATAGATATCCATAATGGAATTTTTAAATAATATTGTCTTTTTATCTTCTTCCAATTCAAAAATAACGCCTCTCGAATATAATGTCTTCTAAAATGCCCCTGTGTTTTAGTTCCCTTATACCAAAGGAAGGCATGCCATCCCAACAGCAAGTCATGCCCTTCTAAGATCAATAGTCTATTATTCCTTAATGTTATCCATTCCTTTATCCACATCAAATTTGTCGCCTAGTAATACAACTGCCAGTTGGGCAAGGCAATCCCTCCTCTTATTCTTGCATCTTGTAACAATTTTAATTTTATTCTTGCTTTTTTTGCCCTGCCAAATATATTTCAGCATAATTCTATTTAAGTCTTCAAAAAACTCTTTCCCTAGTTGGATTGGAATTGTCTGGAGTAAATATAAAATTCTAGGTAATACATTCATCTTATGTAGGTATTCTCCCAATCAATGATAATTGTAAGTTTCCCCATTTTGTCAAATCTGTCACAATCTGCTGTTTGAGTTTAAGATAATTATCCTCCTTCAGTGTGCTACATCTTGGTGTGATGTATATCCCTAGATACTTAACTTTGTTTGTGACCTGTATTTCTAAAACTTCTTCCAACTCTTTCTTTCATCTTACTAGCATATTCTTTGTTAATATCTTTGTTTTATCTTTGTTTATTCTCAAAACTGCTACTTTTCCATATTCTTCTATTTTTTTTCTATTAATTTAGGTGCCAATGGATCTTCTAATATAAATACCAGGTCATCTGCAAAGGCTTGCAATTTATACTCTTCCTTTTTGATTTTCATTCCTTTTATTTCTTTGTCTTCTCTAATATTCCTATTCAACACTTCCAATATTAACACAAACAGCAGAGGCAACTTTGCCTTGTCCCTTTTCTTATATCTATAAATTCTGTTTGTTCACCATTTACTATAACCTTTGCAGTTTGTTCATAGTATATTGTTTCAATGGCTTGAATGAATTTTTTTTTACCAAAGCCTATTTGTTCCAATTGCAATAACATAAATCACCAACTCACATTGTCAAAGGCTTTTTGTGCGTCTAAAAACACCAAAGCCATTTGCTTCTCAGGATGTGCCTCATAGTATTCCAGAGTATCCAAAATAATTCTCACATTGTCTTTGATTTATCTCTTTGGCAGGAATCTATTTTGATCAATATGGATAAAGTTATTTAAATATCTTTTTAGTCTTTCTGCCAAAATTGAAGCAAAACTTTTATAGTCTGAATTTAATAGGGATATAGGTCTGTAATTTTTAGCTTGCTGCAGGTCTGTATCCTCCTTTGATATAAGTGTAATATATGCATCTGTCCATGTTTTGGGTATTCTTTTCTTTAACATAAGTTCGTTCATAAGTTCTAATAGGTAATGATTCAATATTTGCTGGAAAGTCTTGTAAAATTCCACTGATGCTTTTCCAACATTCTGTTTTTGTTTTTGTTTTTTGGTAAAAAATTGTATTGATTTTAACGACAGACAAAAAACATATAAGGTATAAAACATAACATTAAAAAAATTATATCATTTTAATTTTTACTTTTGAATTATATTTGCGTATTTTACAATTGGATTAAGGTCTTGAAGAACCTGAATAATTTTTTTTCTTTTTAATTTTGGGCTTTTTACTTATTACTGTTTTTGTTTTTCATTTTTTGTGGTATTTTCCTTTTTTAAATTGGATTATAATTGGCTATCTCACTAATTGGATTAAAAGACCCGGAAGACCCTGAGTTATCGAAATGAGTAAGAAAATTTTACCTTTGAACATCTCAACTTCTGCTCCTGTCTCCCCGTCATCTGGAGGATGACTCTCAACAATGGTGAAGCAAGACAAAGCACAAGTGGATTTAACGATGGTTATGCAAGGAATACAAGATCTTAAAATGAGTATGGAACAAAGAATGGAGAGTATTGACCAAAGAATTGGAAAGATGGATGAGAAATTTGAAAATTTCCAACAAATGATGGTGAAACATGATGAGAGAATCCAAAAAATAGAAGAGAAAGACAAGCAAAGAGATGATACAATTGGGAATATCGATAACAGATTAACAATGGTCGAACAAGAAAAAAGTGGGATGTTGAAGTGGGAGATGGACAGGTCAGAATTTTATCTTAGATTCCAAAATATCGAGGAAGAAAAAGGACAAAACTTGGCAGCAGTAAGGATTGAAATTCTGGCTGGAGTCTTGGAAATAACAGAGGAAAAGATGATGGATGGAGTAAATGAGATATATCGAGTCTTCACAAGATATGCGATGAGGAACCAATTACCAAGAGAGGTCCATGTTAGATTCACTAAAAAAACTATTAAAAACCAAATATTACAAGTGGTAAGAGAGAAGGGGTTGAAATATAAAGGCAAAGAGATTCTGGTCTTAAAACAAGTACCTAGAAAAGTGAGAGAGATTAGAAGAGAGTATTGATTTTTGACTAAAATGCTATTGAAAAAAGAGGTGAACTACAGATGGCTGATTCCAGAAGGATTAATGTTTACATGGCAAGAACAGAGACACAGAATTGATTCAATTGCGAAAGCAGAAATGTTTTATAAGAAATTTTTCGAAAGATGAGAAATGGAGACAGAAAAAGAAAAGATTTTAACTGAATTTGAAGAGGACCAAATGGAGATGGAAAAAGAAGAAGGCGCAATAGGTGGACAAATGGAGATCAAAGAACAACGTGAAATAAGATCCACGAGAGCTGTTAGACCTAAGTATAAAGCATAACCATGGGGAAAAAAAATTGATTTCCATGAATATAAATGGACTGAACTCAGCTATCAAAAGAAGGAAAACTTTTTATAAATTAGAGAAGCTAAAATTTAATATAATTTGCTTACAAGAAGTACACATTAAAAAACAACATGAACAATTATTGATACGACCAAAGTTAGGGAAAATATTCACTTCTCTGACTCATTGTAAGAAAAGAGGAGTGGTTTTGTATGTCAAAGAAACCACTCCAGCCAAATTGATTTATACTGATGAAGACGGAAGAGTATTAATAGTTGAAATAGTGGATAATAATATAAAAACATTCTTGGTTGCAATTTATGCCCCAAATGATAAACAAGAAGAATTTTATAAAAAATTATATATGAAAATAATTGAACTGGACTATGTTAACATACTTATGATGGGGGACTTTAATGGAATTGTAGACAATAAACTGGACTATACAGCAAAAACAACACGACAAAATAGGAAAACTCTCCCTAAATCCTTTTTTAAAATGACAGATGAACTAAATTTAAAAGATATATGGAGAGAAAGAAATGCTAAAGCTCAACAATATACTTTTTATTCAAACAGGCATTTATCGTGATCCAGAATAGATATGATTTGGACATCAACAGAATTATCTAATATTCAAGAAATAAATATTGAAACAAGTACATGGGCAGACCATAATCCAATGACAATTAAATGGAAAGGACAAAAAAGAAGATCTAGATGGACACTTCTAGAAGATCTAGAAGGAAAAAGATTTTATACAATGGATGGAAAAAGAATTGGCCTTGTTCAATGAAAACAAAAAAGAAGATACTTCAATACAAAATGTTTGGGATACAATGAAGGCATATGCAAGAGGATTAATAATTGACTTCCCCCGACAAGAATAGTAAGAATGTTCAAGAATAAATCTGAAAAGTGCTGGAAATGTCATCAGATACCTGGCTCATATTACCATATGTGGTGGACTTGTGAGGAGGCCAGGAAATACTGGACTAGAATTCGCATGTGGCTGAAAAAAATGACAGAGAAACACATAGATTTGAAACCAGAGATTTTTTTATTGGGAATCGTACCTGATATATATAATAAAAATTTAAAGTATTTGATTGTAAATATATTAACAGCAGCTAGGATTGTATTTGCTAAACATTGGAAGAGTGAGAAAATACCATTAGAGGAAGAAATTATTAAGAAAATATTGGAATGTGCTGAAATGAGTAGATTGACATTTGAAATTAGAGAACAAGAAGATAAACAATTTTATGAAGTTTGGGATCTTTTTTTATTAATGGTTAGATAATACAATATAATAATAGAATATTTAGAAATTTAGGAAATAATGAATATATAATTTTTCTTGGTTTTGATAATTTTTAAGAATATTTTATTAAGATAGATTTGGTATGATTCTATGATTTGTTATAAAATAATTTAACTTAATTATAGTTATCTCGCTTAAGTATGAATTAGTTAAATTATAGTCAAATGATTGTTTAATAATGATATTGGGATATTTTATTGATGATTGATAATGTGAGTTATTATGTAATATAATTATTTTGATGACTATGAAATGGATGCACAAAAGAGAGTAGTAAACCAACCGATACATTGTAAATTTATGAAGAACCAACATTCTGTTTTTTTAAGGCTTCTGTTAGTTCCATCATTGTTAAGAGAATATCGCTTTTTTCAGAGGGAACTCTACCAAAAATAATACAGCATAGTAATCAGGTAATGGAAAAACCAAGCAATGTAGAAATGTAATTTGAAAAGGCATCTCAGACAGGACCCTCCCTATTTCTCATCAAGATAAAGTGAGGGAGGAGGGAAGCCCATTCAGACTTGCAAGTTTTTATTACATTAATCTTATAATAAAACTACAATGGATAAGCCTTGATTTATGATGATAATTGAGCTGGAAATTATAGTCATAAATCATGACTGCACCTAACTTTATAATCTTCTTTGCAGCAGTCAGGGTGGTGGTTGAGAACCAAACCCATTGTTTGTTTTTTGGCAGAAACCAGGAGTGAACACTGGGCATCTCACTTGATATCATAAACCATGGTCACATGACTTCTGGATGCTGCAAAATGACCTTAAATGCCAGCCGATTGCCAAGTACCCAAAATGCAATCACATGACTGGGGTGTTATGTCGTTGTTGGGACTTTGAATCTGAGCCCTAAGTTTTTCAAGGGTTGTTGTAACTTTGAACAGTCACCAAATGAGGACAATCTGTATTCTTAACTCTGGTTTCCTAGTTATGACGATAATTGAGCTGGAAATTGTATAATTGAGCTGACATTCATCCTAAAGGGGTCCTGGAAGTACTATGTTATTAACAAAATAGTAAAAGACAGTACAGATAGTCTCTGCTTTACAGCTACAATTGGGACAAATATTTCTAAGCAAAATGATTTTTGAGTTGAGTTGTGCCTGATGTGGGGACCTTTTCTTCCATGGTTGTTAAGTTGATTTAATTTATTGATTAGCCCATGGGCCATATCAAAGTGAAGAGTTCCAAACACAAATTATGACTAAAATCCTATCAAAACAATTTAAAATGGAACTAGAATAAAATATAATAATTTAATATATAGAAAAATAAAATATGATAAAATTATATTTCGGTGTTACCACTACAATCTATGTGGGTAAGTCCCATATATGCTGATTTCAACCAAACCATTTTACTCAACTACTGTGCTGTTATGAACTAATAAAAGCGCTTAAATAAAGTTTTAACAAAGCTTAAAGAAAAAGCAGGGTTCTAATCCTGCACTTCTGATTGGCCGATAATAGCGATATCGGATTGGTCTGTTCAGGAGAATCTGATTGGCTGTTAACGAGCCACTCTCATTGGTTCAAGGGTTTAACACTTCCATGTTCTCATTGGCTAATAGGTCAGCAGCCTGCCCTATAAAAGGGCTGCTGCTGCCCTAGGTTTTTTGCTCTGTTCAGAATTATTAATAAAGAGTTGAAGTTCACTGTTCACTGCCTCGTCTCCGTTCCTTGCACCCATGCGCAGAACTTAACACTGGCAATGAAGGTGGGATGTGGAGATATCAGAGCTGACTGAACAATACAGAGCACCAAACAGAGCACGTGGCTAAAGGCACATCGACAACGGAAACCATGTCTGGCGGCGCCATACCACCCGCTCCATTTGACCCGGCACAAGAAGACTGGGACTCGTACATAGACCGGTTCCAGATGTTTCTGGAGACCAACAATTTGAAGGATGCCACTATGGGAAAAAAGCGAGCAGTGTTCCTGACCCATTGCGGGCCTGCCATCTTTAAGATGGCCAAGGCACAAGTGAAACCGGCTGAGATGAAGACCATGGACTGGGACGTCCTCGCGCCCTTCTATGGGCCCACTATGCACCCGCCGTACCAACGCTTGTCCGACGACATGAATTTTACCAGAGGGACCAGCGGAAAGGAGAGAGTGTTGCAGATTTCATTGCGGATCTCCAGAACCTGGGAGGCCTCTGTGGGTTTACAGACCTCGAAGAAGCTCTGAGAGACCGAATAATTCTGGGATTAGATGACCACACGACACAGAGCAAGATCATGGCCAAAGGGGACATTGACCTTGCTGATGTCATCAAGGACGCTACTGCAGCAGAAGCAACCAGGAAGTCGGCCGCCCAAATGCGCCGCACTAACGTACCGCTCCGTCAACTCGCCAGCGGTACCTCACCTCGCTTAGAGAGGCACACAACAGTGACCCACCACGAGGACCTCGAATCACCATCAGAAAGTGATGAAGAGAAGGTCAACTGGCTCCGGTCTGAACGTGACCAACTCCATCAGCGGAATCAAAGACTACCGCACCAATGCGCGGGTTGTGGAGCAAACCACCCGCGATCAGACTGCAAATTCCATTTCTGTGGGAAAAGAGGCCACATTGGGAAGGTCTGTAAAAGCAAGCAAGGATCCAGCCCACTTCAGAGGGGAAACAACTACCGCCAGATCACAGAGAATCAGCCTGTGAGTCGGGAACAATTGAACTGCCAATGGAACAACCACTCCTACAGAAATAAAACACCGGCCATTTTATCGAGAAGAGAAGAGACACACCAAACCATTACAATCGGCCATGCCTCATCGCTAGATGCAAAGAAGATCCGAGTGAAGGTCGCCATCAAAAACCAGCCTTGTGTGATGGAAGTCGATTCAGGATCATCCCTCTTGATGGTTTCCTGGAAGACTCTTAAACAATTAATCCCTGCCGTCTGGCATCAAGACCTCAGAACCCAAAGAATCATACTGAAAGATTATCAGGGGAACCGAATTCCAGTCGTTGGATCCAGCCAAGTCCAAGTATCATTCAAAAATTATACTGCGTCATTACCACTGACCGTCGTCGACCGTGACCGGCTAGCTTGTTAGGCCTTCAATGGTTCGCCTCACTCGGGATCGAGGTAGCCGGCATTCACCAAACCAGAAGCGACGGCTGGGAGGAGGCCATCATCCAGGAATTCCAGGACGCTTTTGCAGACAAACTTAGGCGATTACAAGGGGACCCCAATATCATTTAACCTTAACCCTGAAGTAGCCTCCATCCGCCTTAAGCCTCTTCGGGTACCTTTTGCCCTTAAACCAAAAATTGACGAGCAACTCGATAAATTAATAGCCCAGGGTGTTTTAGAACCAACTGACCACGCTCGTTGGGAAACCCCACTTGTAAAACCCATCAAACTGGATGGATCGTTAAGGATTTGTGGGGACTACCGGGCTACCCTTAATCACGCCCTTCAACAGAACGCTTACCCGATGCCGGTGGTACAACACCTTCTCCATTCCCTGGGGGGCAGAAAAGTCTACACTAAACTGGATTTAGCACAGGCATACCAACAACTGCCTGTAGATAAAAAAAAACCCGCAGAGACACAGACGATCGTTATGCACCGAGGCGACTTTAAGTGCAACCGACTCCGATTCGGAGTGAGCGTAGCCCCAGGGATTTTTCAAAGTCTGATGGAGAGACTATTGCAAGGGATCAAGGGGGTCGTGCCATACTTTGATGATATTTTAATTGCGGCCCCGAATAGAGAAGTACTAGAAAAGCGTCTAACAGCCAGAGACATTGCAATCGAAACAAAATGAGATCCTGTCTTGGCGTGAGTTCTTAGCTGGGTCGAAAGAAGATGGCCAATAGAACAAACCTCTGACGATTTCACTCCTTTCAGAAAATGGCAAACAGAACTTTTTTCGCAAAAAGGCTGCATCCTATGGGGAGATAGAGTCATTGTCCCAGAGCGGTTACAACAAGCAGTATTGAAAACATTGTATGATGGTCACCCCGGCATCGTGCAAATGAAAGCGCTCGCACGAAGCTATGCGTGGTGGCCGGGCATCGACAAACAGATCAAAGCCTGGGTAAAGACTTGCTTTAAGTGCCAAGAAATCAGCAGTGCCCCACCTAGAGCAACTCCAACAGAATGGGAAACCCCCTGGGGGCCGTGGTCCCGCATCCACATTGATTTTGCGGGACCTACTAAAGGACATACGTTCCTCCTAACAGTGGATGCCTATTCCAACTGGCTCGAGATCCACGAAATGAAGAATACTACAACGGAGTCCATCATCCGAAAATTGAACAGGCTATTCGCAATGCATGGGCTACCAGATGTTCTGGTCTCCGACAACGGACCTCAGTTCACCGCCCTGGCGTTTGAACAATACTTAGCGGATTGGTGCATCTGCCATGCGCTAACTTCACCAGCGCACCCTGCAGCTAATGGCAGGGCTGAGCACATGGTACAATTGGTTAAAAAAACTCTCCACAAAATGGACTATGGAGACATT
The DNA here is from genome assembly GCA_033807585.1 of Hydrophis major. NCBI lineage: Eukaryota > Metazoa > Chordata > Lepidosauria > Squamata > Elapidae > Hydrophis > Hydrophis major. Next base: position 22,808,409 of record CM066343.1, on the reverse strand, counting down.
GATGAAAAAATAAACAGAATACTCCTACTCCAACACATCACTCCGCACAGCGTCACCAACAAGACACCAGCTGAACTGTTGATAGGACGCAAGCTCCATTCCCACCTTGACCAGCTTCACCCTTCCTACAAGCCAGAGAAACCCTGTGGATCTAGCGGAAAATGCCGCAAGTTCAAAGTAGGTGACTTAGTTTTCGCTAAAAACCTCTCCGGCGAACCATTATGTAATTCAAACCACCAGGCTCAGATTGTACCATGTGCAAACCTGCGACAGAAAAATATGGAAACGCCATATAGAGCAGCTTCGCTCTAGGCTACAATCCAGTTCCCGCGACTCCTATGACTCCCAAACTGAGGGGGGAGGGGATGTCGAAGAAACCGAATTCGAGATGGCGGAAAGCAGAAGCGAAGGAAGTCAGCAATTGGGCGCGATAAATGAAGAAGAATCAAGGAGGGGAATGTCCTCGCCACAGAGGAATACCTCAACGGAGGCTAGCCCGCAAAGATCGGAGGACAACAACAACGACAGAATTAGCGGCACCGAGTCATCCACTGAGAATGCGGAACCGCCTGTACCAGATATGTCCAAAAACGTCCCACCGAAGTCAGACTGCAGACGGGAACTGGTGGGACAGCACAAATCTAATAGACAGTTAAAACAACCTGCACATCTTAGGGATTACATCACCGTACCCCTCAAACGGAATCCGGGGGGAAGGGGTGTTATGAACTAATAAAAGCGCTTAAATAAAGTTTTAACAAACCTTAAAGAAAAAGCAGGGTTCTAATCCTGCACTTCTGATTGGCCGATAATAGCGATATCAGATTGGTCCATTCTGGAGAATCTAATTGGCTGTTAACAAGCCACTTTCATTGGTTCAAGGGTTTAACACTTCCATGTTCTCATTGGCTAATAGGTCAGCAGCCTGCCCTATAAAAGGGCTGCTGCTGCCCTAGGTTTTTTGCTCTGTTCAGAATGATTAATAAAGAGTTGAAGTTCACTGTTCACAGCCTCGTCTCCGTTCCTTGCACCCATGTGCAGAACTGAACATGTGCTGTATTAAATGTTGTTTTCAAATAATGTAAGTTGTTTTGATATGGGGACCCCAATGGATCATTTGTTTAGTATACAGACCAAGGCATCTGTCTCTCATCCTCTTATACAGGCCACAATCAAATAGCATGTGAGCAGAGGCGTCTATTATACAATATAGAATGGAATCTCCCATATCTGATCATTGTGTTGAGATGTTCAAATTTCGCTCACGTAAATATATCCTTAAGATGTTTTGGCAGTTGTAACTTTAAATAGCTGTCTATTTGAAAAGTACATTTGTATTTGCTGAGTCATTTCAAGTTACCCACCTTACTAAGGGTAGCTATGTATGGTTGTTAAGTGAAACACCATGACCCTGGGACACTGCAATTTCTGTGATCATGTGACCAGCATGACATCACATTGCTGCGCAGAGCGTATGATGAAACATGGAACTCTGTTACCTTCCCACCGAAGTGGTATCTAATTATCTACCTGCATTTACATGCTTCTAAACTGCTAGCTTGGCAGGAGCTGGGGCAAGTGACAGGAGCTCACTCCATCACATGGTGATAGGATTCAAACCTATCTATTTGGATTAGTTAAGTAGCCAGTCCAAGTAAAATGGCCATTTTGTGGTTCTGTTTCACAACTCTGCTCCGCAGTGCAAAGCTGTCTTTTGTTCAGAATTTAACTAATATCCTGGTTGATCTGGGTTCACAGAACCATAATAATTTTCCAGGTTCCTATTCACCTCTACTATCATCCCTCTTCATTATACCTACTTCCACCACTCAATTCATTTGGGTATATGAATAATTCTTCCTAAATATATTTTGGTGTTACTTAAGCCTATATGCTTGAAAGTCCTTTAAATTCCTTATGACTATAGCCAAATCATGCATGTACTACATTTCTGTAAGATTTTAAATGAATGTGAAATGTAAGATTTCTGTAAGATTTTAAATGAATTTTCAAATGAATTTCTGTAAGATTTTAAATGAATGTGAAATGTTTTCTAGTTGTGATTAATACAGCTCAAGAAAAAATAAAATGTTCCTTTCCCAAATTATTTTGCAGCCTATCCAGAGACACTTGTTGGTGAGATGGGTGGTTATATGTTGAATAAATTAATTAAAAAGTTAAAACTTGTTGAAGAAGTATGAAAGGTAAGTTTCTCTGGTGATTGTATTATTAAAATAGGTTTATCTGATGGAGCAAGCAAACCAAATTATGAGTGGTTTAAGTTGGGACACCAACATATAGTTGTTATGCCAGAAGCAAAATCTATTTGTTACTCTCAGTCATTACTGGATGTTTTCTATTAGCATCAGACAGATAGATAGAAAGAGATAGATAGATAGAAAGAGATAGATAGATAGATAGATAGATAGATAGATAGATAGATAGATAGATAGATAGATAGATAGATAGTGTTCCATATCCATAGACTTGAAACCCCGTACCCCCATTAGTCCATTTACCCGTTACCTGATTGGACAGCTTGGACAGTTGTGATTGGCTCACTAAGAGTCTGCCGCGATTGGCTAAAACCAAGCGCAACAGACTTGAAGCGGTGTCATTGGCTGCCTAGCCACGGCAAGCTCTGTAGAAGAGCCGCCATGGCGACTATTCTTTTGAGCTTGTTCTAGCCGATAAATAAAGAGCTGTTGTTACTGAGCTGAAGTCTCTCGTCTTAATGAACCTGACCTTCCAAACTTAACACTGGTGATGAAGGTGGGATCAGAGAAGACAACGAGACAACCCAGCACGTGGTAAATGGCGCGAAATGACCATCAAGATGGCCAGCAATGACACAGCACCCGCTCCCTTTAACCTGGCCACTGAGGACTGGGAGTCCTACATCGACCGGTTTCAGATGTTCTTGGAATGCAGCAATCTGAAGGACGCCAACGGGAACCAGAAACGGGCCGTATTTTTAACACACTGCGGACCTGCCGTATTTAAATGGCCAAGGCTTTGGCGAAATCGACAGATGTCAAGGCGATGGACTGGAACGATCTAGCACCCATCCTCCGAAACCACTATGCTCCAGCTGTGCCCACCCTCATCTGCCAGCACAACTTTTATCGAAGAAACCAGTGTGAGGTGAGAGCATCAGTGAATTCGTAGCTGATCTAAGGGACCTAGGAGGGTTGTGCGGATTCACCGACCTAGAAGAGGCCATGCGAGACCGGGTCGTCCTTGGCATAAAAAGACCCCATACTATAGAGCAATCTGATGGCAAGGGGCAGTATCTCCCTCACCAATACCATAGCTGAAGCAACTGCCACAGAAGCCACCCGCAAATCAGCGGCTTGAATGAGGCAATCAAACGGAGCCAACTGCCACCCTGTCAGCGAAACAGCTGCACCAGCAGAGAAACACACCACCTCCACCCACCATGACAACACTGAATCCCCCTCTGACAGCGACTACGAGGAGGAAGAAATCCACCGGCTCCAGTTGGAACGTGATCGACGAGACCGGCGTGGTCGTAAGTCGGGGTTTCAATGCGCCGGATGTGGAGGCGATCACCCCAGCTCTGAATGCCGTTTCCTTGATGCCATTTGTCACCATTGCAAGAAATGGGGGCACATCGCAAAAGTATGCTGAAACAAACGCAATCTCAGCCCCCAGCATTGAGGAGGTAGCCCGAGACGACGAGACGGCACCCCCCCAAAGTATCAGGACTGCCAGACTGACAGCCGATGGAGCTGAGACGGCCAGACCAAGCAATTCAACGAGGCGCCGCGGAAGGAAGAGACCCATCAAATGGTTGTCATCGGCCATTCTTCTACCATAGATGCCCGAAAAGTACGCATAACATCGAAAACCAACCATGCTCCATGGAAGTAGATTCTGGATCCTACCTCTCCATGGTCTCCTGGCACACCATCAAGCACCTAATACCCAGCATATACTGACACGAGCTAAGTGACCAAAAGCTGATCCTCAGAGACTACCAAGGGAACCGCATTCCCATAACCAGCATTGGGCACTTCAAAATCTCATTCAAAGACCGCACCAACATACTGCCACTCACCATCGTGGACAAAGACCGTCCCAGCTTGCTCAGGCTACAATGGTTTGAGCCGCTAGGGATAGAAGTGGCCAGTATCCACCACACCAACAAAGAAGATTGGGAAGCGGCACTTGCACAGGACTTCCAAGAGGTCTTCGACGACACCTTAGGCAAGTACAAGGGGTCCCCAATCTCCTTCAATCTTAACCCAGATGTTGCCCCATCCTCCTCAAACTGCAGCGAGTGCCAATTGCACTCAAGCCCAAAGTAGACGAGCAAACAGCGAGTGCCACTTGCACTCAAGCCCAAAATAGATGAACTAAATAAGCTCATCGCACAAGGGGTATTGGAACCTATTGACCACGCCCGTTGGGAAACACCTATAAACTGGATGGCTCCTTAAGAATCTGTGGTGACTATAAGGCCACCCTCAACCATGCCCTGCAGCAAAGTGCCTACCCCGTACCAGTAGTCTAACACCTCCTGCACTCACTGGGGGGGGGGTCGGGTCTTTGCAAAACGACCTGGCACAAGCCTATCAACAGCTACCGGTCGATGCAGAAACCGCCGAGGCACAAATGATTGTAATGCACCGAGGGGCATTTAAATGCAACCGCCTCCAATTCAGCATCAGCGTAACGCCCAGGGTTTTTCAAAGCCTCATGGAAAGGATGCTGCAAGGCATTAAGGGAGTAGTGCCGTACTTTGATGATGTATTAGTGGCAGTGGCCAATAAAAACAACTAGCAAAATGCCTAAGGGCTGTACTCCAAAAATTTAAAGACTCTGGCTTGAAAGTTAAAAAAGAGAAATGTCAACTATGCACCGAGAAAGTCGAGTTTTGGGGGTACCTCCTAGACAAACACAGAATTCACCCCACCGAGAAAAAACTTAAAGCCATCAAGGAAGTTCCCAGACCAAAAAAAAAAGCGGAGCTTCAAGCATTCCTAGGACTCATTAATTTTTATAATATTTTCCTACCCCAAAAAGCGACCGTGGTGGAACCCTTGCATAGACTACTGGACAAAACCACTTCCTGGACTTGGGGAAAATGGGAGGAAAATGCCTTTCAACAAATAAAAAACCTTTTAACTTCCGACGCAGTCCTCATCCAGTAAAGTGAAATTCTACCATTAACGTTGACATACGATGCATCTCCTTTTGGAGTAGGGGCAATCCTCAGTCGTACATTACCAGATGGAAAAGAGGCACCCATTGCCTTCTTTTCATGAACCCTGTCCAAGCCAGAAAGAAATTACAGCCAGCTGGACAAGGAAGCACTAGCGATCATCTCCGGAGTGAAAAGGTTCCACGAATACATCTACAATAGGACCTTTTCAATCATTACTGATCATAAACCCCTGCTAGGCATATTGGCGGGCAACAAGGCCACCCCCAACATTCTATCACCTTGCATGAGAGGTGGTCTAAGTTCTTGGCCGCCTAAAACTACCAGCTCACACACCGCCCCGGCAAGGACATTTTGCATGCTGATGCCTTAAGCCGCTCACCTCTCCCAGATGTGCAAGATGACCCAGCACCCACGTCCCACGTCCTCCAAATAGAAACCCTACCCAGCCCATTCCTCACCGCACCAGACATTGCTCGCAAGACAAAAAAAGATAAGCAACTGGCGTGAGTCTTGAGCTGGGTAGAACGAGGTTGGCCAGAAAATGACAAAGACGAACACTTTAAAGTTTTCAGGAACTGGCAAACTGAACTATTTTCCCCAAAAGGGTGCATTCTTTTGGGAGATCGGGTGGTGATACCAGAAACATTACAAACCAAAGTATTGGACATGCTGCACGAAGGGCACCCGGGCATCGTCCGGATGAAAGCCTTGGCAAGGAGTTACGCATGGTGGCCGGCGATGGACAGACAGATCGAAACATGGGTCGCCACATGCAACAGTTGTCAACAAATGCGATCCACCACCCCCAGCACCACCCCTGAAATGGGGAACACCCAGAGGCCCCTGGTCGCGAATCCACCTTGATTTCGCTGGCCCCACTCATGGACACAGATTTCTGATAACTGTTGATGCCTATTCCAATTGGCTGGAAGTTTGCACCATGAAAAAGACAACCACTGAGGCCGTCATAGCTAAACTCAACAAACTTTTTGCCACACACGGGTTGCCTGATGTAATAGTGTCCGACAATGGGCCACAGTTCACTGCATTGGCATTCGAACAATACCTAGCTACCCGAGGCATCAGACATGCATTGGCATCACCCGCTCACCTGGTCGCAAATGGGCGAGCGGAATGAATGGTTCAGTTTACAAAAAAAATCATTCAAAAAATAGAGGACGGCGATATCCAAGAAAAAATCAATAAAATGCTGCTGATACAACATATCATGCCTAACTCAACCACTAACAAATGCCCAGCAGAACTGCTCATGGGCAGAAAGCTTCTCTCTCCACTAGACCTTTTGCATCCCACCTATAATCCGGAGAAACCCCCAGGCTCCACTAGCTGACATCGCGCATTCAACATCGGCGACACCGTCTTCATGAAAAGCTTCACCAGGGACCCTCTCTGGGTACCCGCACGCATCACCCAAATAACCGGCCCCCAGTCCTATCGCCTAGAAACAACTGATGGGTGTAGCTGGAAGCGACACATTGACCAGCTACGGTCAAGGCTAGCCAGTCCAGACTGTAATAGAGAAATCGGGGGGGGGACCTCAAACATCGAAAACGGAAAAAACTCAACGCAGGCAGAACACCCCCCAGACAAAAACAAAAAAATAATAAACCAACCATACCCACCTGAAAACTTGGAGCCGTTGCAGACAGGTGCTTCACCTGAAAGGAATGGCCGGACAAGCTCAACCAGCCCAGAAAATCCAGGTGGGAGCAGCAGAGGGAACGACTCAACCAACCCAGACGAACCAGGCTGGAGTCGTAGCTATAGGCCCAGCTCACCCTTTCAAGCAGCTCCATCCATAGAGTTGAGAGCGATGCGGAGCTCATCTGAACCGGCCGACGACCAGAGATTAAATGAAATGCGCAAGTCAAGTAGGCAGGTACGGAGACCCGCCTACCTATGTGACTACGTCAACCCGCCCCTTGGACGATGCCAAGAGGGGAGGGGTGTTCCATATCCATAGACTTGAAACCCCGCATTCCCATTGGTCCATTTACCCATTACCTGATTGGACAGCTTGGACAGTTCTGATTGGCTCGCTAAGAGTCTGCCGCGATTGGCTAAAACCAAGCATGACAGACTTGAAGCGGTGTCATTGGCCGCCTAGCCACAGCGAGCTTTATAAAAGAGCCGCCACAGCTACTATTCTTTTGAGCTTGTTCTACCGATAAATAAAGAGCTGTTGTTACTGAGCCAAAGTCTCTCGTCTTAATGAACCTGACCTTCCAAACTTAACAGATAGATAGATAGATAGATAGATAGATAGATAGATAGATAGATAGAGATTAGAGGTGGCATTCAGCCAGTTCTGACAGATTATGGAGAACCGGTAGTGGAAATTTTGAATAGTTTGAAGAACTGGTAAATGCCACCTCTGGTTGGCCCCGCCCCCCATCTATTCTCTGCCTCCTGAGTCCCAGCTGATCGGCTAGGTCTTCTTTTGTTGCCCTGCACAGGAGAATGGAGCTGGAAAGCAAATTAGTGGAGTGGGGAGGGAATGTGGATATTACAGTTATCTTTCCCCTGCCATGCCCACCAAGCCACGCCCACAGAACCAGTAATAAAAAAAAGTTCTATAAAGTATAAATTTGTCTAAAACTTCCTTACTCATTTAACACATAACTTTTGAACATTCCTAACTAAAGTACCAATTTCTCTAAAGAAATTTAATGAATTAAACATAATAAAAGTGGGTTAAACATCTAACAAATAAATAAAATAAATAAATATTGCAATTGGTCTCTGTGGCCTACCTGTATATGTATTTGTGTGTATCTGTGATTCCCCAGAAGAAAATGAAAAATTAAATTAAGTAATCAGATGTTATAAATGTCTTAGGAGCTGCACATAGAAATATATGTAACAAACCAATAAAATCAGCATTGCTCGATTCATTTATACTTCGATAATAAAAGAGAAAGCCCTGAATGCTTGTATATATATTGATTTAAGTTATTAATTTCTCAAATTTAGGCACACCCATCTCACTATCTCACTATCTAAGCAACTCTGGGTGGTTTACAGGTAAATATCATAAAACTATGTAAAAAAAGAAACAATTAAACTGGAATTAAAACCGGATAAAAACAAAGATAAAAGATAAATTAAATGCCAGAGCTCTCAAACTACTAACCACCCCCAAGGTGGCATGTTGCTATTTGATCCTCAAGCAAATTGGGCAGAGCCAGGACTTCAGGCTCTTCTGGAAGGCAAGGATAGTGGAGGCCAACCTCATCGCTGGAGGAGGCTGTTCCATAGGGTGGAGACAACAACAGACAGTGATATATAGCCTAAAATACACACACACACACGACTTGTCTAGTGCACTAAACACAGTTCTGATCAACACCCCAAACAAGATGTAATAAAACTTGAGGAACATACAGGTAGTCCTCGACTTACAACCACATTTGAGTCCAAAATTCTTATTGCTATGTGAAACATTTGTTAACTCAGTTTTGCCCCATTTTATGACCTTTCTTGCCACAGTTATTAAGTGAATTGCTGCAGTGGCTGAGTGAATCTGGCTTCCCCATTGACTTTACTTGTCAGAAGATCACGAAAGGGAATCACATGACCCCAGAACATCATATCATCCCATGACCCCAGAACATCATCAAATATGAGTCAGTTGCCAAACGTTCGAATTTTAATCATATGACCATGGGGATGCTGCAATGTTCATACGTATAGAAAACGGTGGTGTCACTTTATTCAGGGCTATTGTAACTTTGAATGGTTAGTAAATAAATTATTGGTAGTCTGTATAGAGTAGGACAGGCCTGTCAAATAGGTCAGGCAGCCCGTGCATGGATACTGCCCACACCCACCCTGGCTCCGCAAGGGCAAAAAATATCCTGATACATCACGATACAGCCCACAATGCAATTGAGTTGGACACCTCTGGAGTAGGTCAACCTCTAAACTGATCTATCCTCTGAGAAATGCCCCTCTCTAAGCAGATTACCAGAGTAATTCAATTGCCCCCAATAGTCTGGGTTCTCATTTTATTGACTTCGGAAAGGATGGAAGACTTAGTCAATCTTCAGCTGGTGAGATTCGAACTGCCAAACTGCTGGCAACCAGGAGTCAGCAGAAGTAGTTGCAGTATTGGATTCTAACCACTGTACCACCACAGATCTTCTTTGTGTATGTGTGTGTGTGTGTGTGTGTGTGTGCGTGCGTGTAAAAAAATTAATATATCTTTATCTTTTATGATTGTAAACTACCCAGAGTTACCCTGTGGTAAGATGGGTAGCCAATAATTTTTATAAATAAATAAATGGAAATGAAGTTTACCTGACCGTCTCTAAAGCCAGGTATTATGCGATGAAGCTTATTGAAAGGAGATTTGGAGCAGATAGTTTGTGCATAATTAAGCTGTAAAATTCATTGTGGAATCAGATGTTGGCTACTAACTTGGATGTGTTTAAAAGGGGTTTGGATAACTTCATGGAAGACTGCTTTTACCCAGGGTTATGGCATTACTGCCAGCCAATAGTTTCTTCTCCCGGAAAGTTAATCTCATTTGAATACAATCTGCAAAAAGGAAATATAATTAAGTTCTCTTTCTTACATGCCAACAATTTTGGATTACCTAAAGGGATCCTTCAGACATTTTGATGGCTCAATTTCTGGTGTCCTTTGGGCAACCAAGGCACTCAGTCTAAGTCAAATTAATAATGCAGGGTAAACCTAACTTGTATAAATCATGAGTCCAAATTTAAATTTAATTTAATTTAATTTCCTATATTTAAGAACATTCATTTGTTTATTTTGTTTCATCTTCAGGGCCAACTGAATCCTTGCCAACTCTGGGTAACTCAGAAATAAGAAGAGAAATACAGATAATCCTTGACTTATAACCGTTCGTTTAGTGACTGAACTTTATAATAGCATTGAAAAAAGTGACTTATGACCGGTCTTTATATTTACAATTATCACAGCAGCCATACAATCAAATGATCAAAATTCAGGCACATATTTATTTATACATAGATAGCATATATTACAACAGTTGCAATGTGCCAGAATGATTGCTATTTGTGTCCTTCCCTGATGGCATCTGACAACGGGGGAAGCTGGATTTGCTTAACAACCATACGATTAACTTAATAACTTTAGTGGTTTGCTTAACAACCCTGGCAAAAAAGATAATAAAACTTGGTAGGACACACATAACTACCAGCTTGCTTAGCAACAGATTCTTATGAAGGAGAATATTTGTAGCTCAGGGTTGACATGAAGGGTCCTTGGTGCTCTCTGAGCATGTTTTCTTGCAGACATTTCATGACCCAAACTAGGTAACATCATCAGTGCTAGTCACAGAAATTCTTGTCCAAATTGTGATTGTAAGTTGAGGACAATGTGTATATTAAAAAAAAAAAAACATGATAAACCAGGAGAAGAAAACTAAGCTCATTTAAAGAGGCTCCACAACCAGGCTGTCCCAAAGCTTAGAATAACAACAAAGTTTTAGTATAATTTAGTAGAGGTGGGAGCTACACAAATCCACAGGAGGTTATTATTTCAGAGGACAGGTGCTACAACCAAGATTTGCCTCCTGGGTCTTGCACTGTTTGATGGACAAAGACTGCTTGATAATACAGGACAGGCAGAAACATTTTGGAAATAAGTGGCCCCCTCAGATATCCAGGCTCTGTATGACATGTAAGACATTAAAGTAATAATCAGTACATGTGGTGGTTTCCCATGGAAAGAATGAGACACAAGCTGGTGTACTCGGGATGGGAGTCCAGAGCAAATTCTAGTGCTCCCTTTTATTGAGAAATTTGTACATAGTAAGCATTCACATTGTGGATTAAAATAATTACACAGAATTGGAGAAGGCGGAGCTTCGTTCCGGCGATACAGCTGCGATCTCGGGGCTCTGAGATCGCAGCCGAAATTTTCGCCCCTGGTCGGTCCCAACGGACCTAAACCGTCCCGTAGAGACGGGGATTGAGAAGGGTACTGTCCTAGGATCCCAGAGATACCGCAAAGTCTCTGGTTTGATCCGGGAGAAGCCCTTTTGCTGGCGGCGGAGAGGCAGCCCCCATAGCTGCTGAAGTCGGGACAGCTCCGGAAAGAAAGTGGCTGGAAAGGAGTGTGTCGGCTGGGTGAGAAAAACTCTTTTGTGTTGTAAATTCGTTGAGGTTGGAAAGTTCATCCTGAACAAAGAAGAAATCTGTGAGACTTTTTTTTTTGACTGAAATCGTCTGAGCGGCGTTTTTTAAAGTGATGTCAAATTGAGGCTTGGGGGTTTTTTTTGTTTTCTTTATACTTTTTGGGGGGGATTTTAGTGTGACTTTGTAGGTAACTGGATGGAATTTTCTCTTATATATATTTTTATGCTCCCTTTGATTTTTTAACTTTCTTTAGGATAGAGGCTCCCTTTGGCTATTTTTTTTGTTTCTGTATATATTACTCCTTTTTTCTGGCTGGGGGGGAGGAAGAGCATTAAGAAACTTTGCAACACTGCCAACTAGAAGCTTGAAAGTATTTTATTTGAATTGGAGAGAATTGCAAAAAGACCTCTTCTCAAGGACATTTTAATGTGATAAGATAGAGGGAGAGCACAGCAAAATATTATTGCAGGTGCTTTCCTGGACTGTTATCAACAACACTTGAGGTTTGGCTTTGAAGCTGCTGGAGAAGAGAGTCATAACAAGAGCCTTGGATAAATAAACAAAGTGCAGTGTGTTTTCTTATATATACCCCATTTGCTAGCCTTTTTCTAAATTTCAATTCTAGTAATATTCTTATTTTTGCCTTTTATTTTAAAGGGAAAGCCTCAGAGTTTTTTCTTAATTTTTCTTTTCTTTTTTATTGGGACTTTTTTGCTTTTCCTATTTATGTTTTTGGACCACTTTGTTGTTGTTGTTGTTGTTGTTTTTTGGATTATTGAAACTTCTTAACTGGATTAAGGTGTGAAGAATCTGAAGGAACTTTTTGTTTTTTCTCTTTTTGCTTTTCTTTTTTCTTTTTTTGCTCTTAATCAATATTATTATTTTTGGATTTGTTTTTTTTTTCCTTTCTATTTTTTCCTTTTTTATGATGGCCTATTTCATAATTGGATTAGGGTCTAGAAGAACCTGAAGATCTTTCTTCTTCCTTTTTTCCTGTTTCTTCTTTGGGTTCGTGTCTTTTACTATGGGAGTTTTCCATTTTGGATTATAATTGGCTGCGTTACCAGTTGGATTAAAAGTCAAGAAGAATTTGAAGCTTTGGAAGCATTGAAATGAGCAGGAAACCAATAACATCTGGCATTTCTGCTTCTACCTCTGCTTCCCCACCAGCTGGAGGACATCGTTTAATTCAGACAATGTTGAAGCAAGAAAAGGAACAAGAAAGAGTAACTTTACAGATGATTATGCAAGGAATCCAAGATCTCAAGACAAAATCAGACATCATTGAACAAAGAACAGGAAATATTGAACAAAGAACAGAAAATATTGAACAAAGAATAGAGAAGACTGATGAAAAAGTGGAAAACATTAAACAAATGATGATTAAGTATGAGGAGAGATTCCAAAAAATTGAGGAAGAAGGAAAACAAAGAGAGAAGAAGATTGGAAATATTGACAGTAGACTAACAGCGGTTGAACAAGAAAAAGGTGGGATGTTGAGGTGGGAGATGGAAAGGTCAGAATTTTACCTCAGATTTCAAAATATAGAAGAGGAAAAAGGAGAAAACTTGGCAGCGGTAATGATAGAAATTTTGGCAGATGCTTTGGAAATTACAGAGGAAAAGATGATGGATGGAATAGATGAGATATATCAAGTCTATATAAGATATGCGATGAGAAATAAATTACCCAAGGAAGTCCATATTAGATTTACCAAAAAATCCATTAAAACGCAAATATTACAAGTAGCAAGAGAGAAAACACTGAAATACAAAGGTAAAGAGGTTGTGGTTTTAAAACAAATACCCAGAAGAGTGAGAGAGATGAGAAGAGAATATCGATTTCTGACCAAAATGCTATTGGAAAACGAAGTGAATTATAGATGGCTGATTCCAGAAGGACTAATGTTTAGGTGGCAAGAGCAGAGATATAGAATTGATTCAATTGAGAAAGCAGAACTTTTCCATGCAGAATTTTTTGGAGAAAGAAGAGAGGAAGCAGAGAAAGAGGTCTCATTAACTGAATTTCAAGATGAACAACTGGAGACTGAAAAAGAGAAAGGAGCAGTAGGGGGACAGATGGATAGCAAAGAACAGCGTGAAGTGAGATCCACGAGAGCGATTAGACCTAAATATAAAGCATAATCATGGAAGAAAAAAAACTGATTACAATGAATATAAATGGACTTAATTCAGCTGTTAAAAGAAGGAAAACTTTTCATAAATTAGAGAAATTAAAATTTGATATAATTTGTTTACAAGAAGTTCATATTAAAAAACAACATGAACAATTGTTAGTACAGCCAAAATTGCGGAAAATATTTACTTCTTTGACTCAATGTAAGAAAAGAGGAGTGGTTCTATACATTAAAGAGGCTATCCCAGCAAAATTGATTTACACGGATGAAGATGGAAGAGTATTAATGGTAGAAATAATGGACAATAACATAAAAATACTCTTGATTGCAATTTATGCTCCGAACGATAAACAAGAAGAGTTTTATAAAAAGCTACACATGAAAATAATTGGACTGGACTATGTTAACATAATTATGATGGGAGATTTTAATGGAATTGTGGACAATAAATTGGACTATATAGCAACAACAACAAAGCAAAATAGAAAGGCTTTCCCAAGGTCTTTTTTTAAAATGACAGATGAATTAACTTTAAAAGATATTTGGAGAGAAAGAAATGTTAAAGCTAAACAATATACTTTTTATTCAAATAGACATTTATCATGGTCCAGATTAGATATGATTTGGATCTCAACAGAATTAATATCCAATATTAAAGAAACAAATATTGAAACGAGTACTTGGGCAGATCATAGCCCAATGACAATTAAATGGAAGGGACAAAAAAAAAGATCGAGATGGACATTAAATAATACTATTTTAAAGGAGAAAGATTTTATACAATGGATGGAGAAGGAATTGGCTTTTTTCTTCAGAGAAAATAAAAAAGAAGATACTTCAATGCAGAATGTGTGGGATACAATGAAGGCATACACTAGAGGTTTGATAATAGATTATACAAGAAAAAAGAATATTAGAAAAAGGCAAGCTTCTAAGGCCTTGGAAGATGAGTATAAAATTCTTGAAAAAGAATTACAGAAAATGCCACAGAAAAAGGATATTAAATTGAAGCTGGATGTAATTAAACATAAAATGGAATTAATAGAGAAAGAAGAACTGGCACAGAAAATTAGAAACTCTAAACAGAATTATTTTGAAGATGCAAATAAACCAGGTAGATGGCTAGCATATAAATTGAGAAAAGAGAAGGAATCAAGAAAAATATTGAAGTTAATAGATGAACAAGGCCAAGTTTGTTATGGGAATAAGGAGAAAAAAGAAATTATTCGAGATTTTTATGGGCAACTATATAAGCAAGAGAATATTGATGAAGAAAAAGTCAAACAGTATTTACAGGAAGCTAATTTACCAAAGATACCTAAAGAGACTGAAGAAATGCTAGAAAGCAATATAACAATGATGGAACTAAATGAAGCATTTAAGAGACAAAATAATGGGAAAGCACCGGGTCCAGATGGGCTTCCATCAGAATTCTATAAAACATTTCAAGAATCATTGAGCATCCCATTGTTAGAAGTTATGAATGAAGTTATGTTAAAAAAGATGATACCTAAAACATGGTCAGAGGCTTATATTACACTCATACCGAAGGAAGAGACTGACCCATTGTAAATTAAGAATTATAGACCTATTTCTTTATTGAATGCAGACTATAAAATCTTTGCTTCAATCTTAGCAGAAAGACTTAAAAAATATTTAAATAATTTTATTCACCCAGATCAAAATGGATTTCTGCCAAAGAGACAAATTAGAGACAATATGAGAGTAATCTTGGACACTTTGGAATACTATGAGGCTCATCCTGAAAAGCAAATGCTCAAAAAGCATTTGACAATGTGAACTGGAGATTTATGTTATTATTATTGGAGCAGATGGGTTTTGCTAAAAAAATTATTCAAGCAATAGAAGCCATATATAATAAACAGACAGCAAGGGTAATGATGGAGGGGGAACTTACAGATTTTATTAATATAAGGAAAGGCACAAGACAAGGATGCCCCCTATCTCCTTTGCTATTTGTGCTGACCTTGGAAGTGTTGAATAGAAATATTAGGGATGATAAAAGCATAAAAGGAATGAAAATTAAGAAGGAAGAATTTAAGCTACAAGCTTTTGCTGATGATTTAGCTTTTATTTTGGAAAACCCACTAGAAGCAGCTCCAAAATTATTGGAAAGGATAGAGGAACATGGAGAGGTGGCTGGTTTGAAAATAAATAAAGATAAAACAAAGATTTTGACAAAGAATATGCTATTGAGACAGAGAGAAGAACTGGCAGACCTTTTGAAAATTCAAGTTACAAATAAGGTTAAGTATCTGGGGATATATTTGACAACAAGATGTAGCACATTAAAGGAGAATAATTATATTAAACTTAAACAACAGATAATTACAGATTTGAAGAAGTGGGAAAACTTGCAATTGTCATTAATAGGGAGAATTTCAACAATTAAGATGAATATTTTACCTAGAATTTTATCTTTGTTTCAAACAATACCAATTAGGCTTGGAAAAGACTATTTTGAAGATTTAAATAAAATTATGTTGAAATTTATATGGCAAGGTAAAAAAGCGAGAATAAAGCTAAAGCTTTTGCAAGATGCTAGAATTAGAGGAGGTTTTGGCCTGCCTAATTGGGAATTGTATTATCAAGCTGCAAGTTTGATGTGGGTCAAAGAATGGATAACATTAAGGAAACATAGGTTGTTGACATTGGAAGGGCATGACTTGCTGTTGGGCTGGCATGCTTTTTTATGGTATAAGGGAACTAAAACACAGGGTTATTTTAGAAGACATTATGTACGGGAGTCTTTGTGGTTAAATTGGGAGAAGATAAAAAGACAATGTTATTTGAAAATTCCAGTTTGGTTATCGACCATTGAAGCATTTTCCTATCCTATAATCTACAAGAAGGAACAAACAGTTAGATATGGGGAACTTTTGGATGAAAAGGTGAACTTAAATCGATCCAAAACTTAGAGGAACAAGGTATAAGGATGAATTGGTTTTCATATGCACAAATACATTCAAGGTATGATGAAGATTCCAAAACGGAGGGATTTTATGATAAGCAGACTGATTTAGATAAGATCTTAATGGGTACTGATGAGAAGGTGATTAAAAAATTATATGGTTATTTACTGGGAATGAAATTAGAGGAAGAACAAGTCAAAGAAACTATGATTGTTTGGGGGAAGAATTTTGGATATGGGATTGATTTAGAGAAATGGTAGAAATTGTGGTCTCAAAATTATAAAATGACAATGTCAACAGCATATAAAGAAAACTTGTATAAGATGTTTACAGGTGGCACTTTCCTCCGACAAGAATAGCAAGAATGTTCAAGAACAAATCTGAAAAATGCTGGAAATGTCATCAGATACCCGGCTCGTATTACCATATGTGGTGGACTTGTGAGGATGCTAGAAAATATTGGACTATAATTCGCATGTGGTTGGAAAAAATGACAAAGAAACATATAGACTTGAAACCAGAGATCTTCTTATTGGGAATTTTACCTGATATATATAGTAAAGATTTGAAATATCTGATTGTAAATGTATTAACAGAGGCCAGGATTATATTTGCTAAAAATTGGAAGAATGAGAAAATTCCATTACAGGAAGAAATTATTAAGAAAATATCGGAATGTGCTGAGATGAGCAGATTGACATTTGAAATTAGAGAGCAAGAGGAGAAACAATTTTATGAAATTTGGGATCTTTTTTATCAATGGCTAGATGATAAAATATGATAATAGAATATTTAGAATGCTAGACAGTAAGGAATATCTTTATTTTGTTTTACTTGCCTTTGTTATTTGACATATTTATAAAGGGTTTTTTAGGATTGATTTGGTATGATTATATGATTTGTTACAGAATAAGCTGGTTAAAGTATTGTTATCTCATAAAGCATGAATGATTAAAAGTATAGTTAAAAATTTTTTTTTTAGTGATATTAGGATATATAAGTTTGGATTGACAATATGAGTTGTTATGTAACATAATTGTGATTGAGACTACAGAATGAATGCACAAAAATGATGAACCAACTGACACACTGGATGTACATTTGAGAGTTGATGTTTTTATGTTTTGTTTGTCTTGTTTGTTTGTAGAAAATTAATAAAATCTTTTTCAAAAAAAAAATAATTACACAGAATTGTTTACAGTCATCTGAGCTGCTTAAATGTTTCTGATGTTTGCTTTTAATTTCCTTGCTTTATCTCAGTGACCCTTAGGCAGACATGTATGTATAAGGTCTTAGACTAATCATTACCCAATACTGAAGTCAAAGTTTATTCCCACATCTCCCCTGTTTTAGTTTTTTGATGATCGCGGATGCCTCGGTAACTTTTTGCCATCTGCAACAACAGTTCTCCTTCCGTAGGCTTCACCCGACACATTCCTAAAAGTCTAGGGAGACATTGGATACAACAGCATACACAAAGAGAAAATATAAAAAGCAATATCACTCCAACAATTAGGTGATGAATCCATGAACCATCTGGCAACCAGGACCAAAGTGCAGAACACACGTCCAGTCCCTCGTCCTCCGATTGTAATGGATTCTCATTCAGGATTTGTTCCATATGCTGTATAGTAGCTGTAATGTTTGGAGAATAATCAGAGATATACATGCAACAATGTGTATGAATCACAGCACAAACTTCCCCTTGCGCAGCCAAAATAGTGTCCACCACATACCTGGTTTGCAGGACAAAGTCAAGGATTTTTCCTTGCTCTTCTTCAAGCAGCTTTAGAGTTTTAATGGTGTCTTTAAACATAGTAACTGTCCAATTGTTTAAACGATGCAAATCTCTATAGTTCATCATGACTCCTAAAGGAGGAATAACTCCCCTTGATATCTGTGTCCAGTAGTCATGATTCAAAACAGAGTTTACTTCCGTTGCGGAACGCGCATTGCGGATATGAGCAGTCCCCAAAGATTTTAAAATGACATGAGATGGGATTACTTTCCCAAAGGTGCAGACTCCTTTCCATTGTGCTCCTTTCCATTTTCATGCGATCATAGGCCATCCATCCACACAGCAACCATAGATTTGCTCCCAGGAAATGACCAACTGTATTTGGTTCAGCATAGATTAATTGTGCAAAGGATTCCATTAACATAGCCAAATAAGTGGGCGGTGGTGTGTATTTCCCATTTGCACATTTGGGCAGCTGGTTTTCTCTCGTGGTGGGACAACATGTGGCAGGGATAAATAGACACCCATTTTCATTGATCAAAGATATGATATCAAATTTAGAAATATTATGTACAAAGTAAGTGAGATTTTTAGTTTTCATGTCATCTGGATAAACCCGACTTCCATTGTCAGTAACAATTGTTTTGTTACAAAATGGATATGTTCCCAAGTAAATCTTATTCTCTACTGTCTCATTGTGGGTCCAGCAGATACCCGCCACCTCTTGGATTCGACTTCCAAGATGCAATGTATTTATGTTACTTGTAGTCCAACTGTAGACCACATCCCTGAACAACCATAGCATTGTCCCTTATACCAGTCACCTTCGGCCAGAGGTACTGCAACCATTGGAAGCCCTGATGTTTTGTGAGTTGGCATGTGCATACATATCCAACAATCAGTTTTATTATGAAGGTTTGCTAGCTTCCCCATGTCCTGGATCAACGTGTTTCTTTTCCATTCCCCCAAATCCATCCCCTTGTCTCTTTGGCTGATGATAAGGACGCACACAGCGAGCAGGAACCCAAACAACTGTCCCCTCATCTTCAACAGCAGCGTATCCTCGGCCCCAAGTTATCAGCAGGACAGGTCCTTTCCATGTTGGATCTAGTGGTCTCTTATACCAAACTTTCGGTTTTGACGTACCTGCAGAAGGGGAGGAAGCAAAATGCCTACTGGTTGCCGTAGCAGTGGGAGATCCTGTCATGTTTAAAAAGTTTAAAGTGTATAAGGTAATATTAAGAATGTTTTGTATGTAAGGCAAGCCATATCTATCCACTTCCCCCGTTTTTGTTTTTGTGTGAAGGAGTGCTTGTTTTAGTGTTTGATCAGTTCGTTCCACAATGGCCTGGCCAGTGGAATTGTAGGGAATGCCAAATTTATGTATAATTGACCATCGATGACAAAATTCCGCAAAGGCGGTGCTAATGTAAGCAGGGCCATTGGTCAATCCAGACTGGCTGAGAGGTTAACAATTGTAATTTTTCCATTATCCAACAACAATTTTTGTGCGAAATTGTGACAGCAAATCTCTACCCCACAAGTTTATATGCAGGGGCAACACAAGAGGTTGAATCCTTGCAGTCTCACCAGTTTCTCTATGCAATGCCTTCAACCAACGTACACTACTTCTTGCAAACTGCATATCACCCACTCCACAAACAGCCGGAGAGTCTTCAAGCGCCCATTCATTTGGCCATTTCTTTTGGCGTATCACAGAGACATCTGCTCCGTAATCTATAAGGCCAGAAAATGATTTTCCCTGAATTTTAATTGTCATTTTTGGTTGGTCTGTAGTCAAATTTTTTGTCAGTGCTAGCAATTCTGCAGCAACTGGAGAACTTGCCATTTCAGTGCACCCAAAACCACCAGTTCGTGGGATCCCAATTAAAGGATTTATAGGGAAGTATGGAAGCAATAATAACTGGGCAATAGAGTCATCGGCCATTAATGATGCAGGAGTATCAGTGTACAATTGTATCTTAATAACCCCTTTATAATCTTGATCAATAACTCCTGGAATAACAAAAAACCCTTTTTCTGATGCAGAAGACATGGGAAGTACTAATCCCACTGTTTTTTCTGGCAGTGGCCCATGCAAATGAGTGTCCTCAATGTACACTTGATTAGGAAAGGTCACATTAATTGAATTCAACATTTTTAAACCCAAACCTGCACTCCCAGTAATTGCAGGTGATGCTTTTGTGACAGCCTTGGGAGCGGGGCTAGCTGCACACCTCAAATTTAGTTTCCCGGATTTTGGTTCTGATCAGAGCAACATTGATTTGCCCAATGAAACCCTTTTTTGCATTTTGGACAGACCGATTTTGGATGGACGTCCTTAATTTTGTTTTTGTTAAATGCCATCCCCCACCCCAGGGGCACGGCACTAGGCTTTAAAATGGCCAGGCTTTCCACAATTAAAACAATTCCCTGTAGGTTTCATCCCTTTTTGCAATGCCATAGCCAAAGTCTCCATGTTGTAAGCCTGAGAACCCACCACTGCACATGCCTTTAACAGATCAGCCAGAGTAACGTCACCTCTAGCCACCAAGGGCTGTAAAATATGCTTGCAGTCAGTGTTTGCATTTTCAACTGCCAATTTCAGCAAAAGTTCTTTTGCAGCTTCCTCATTAGAGATTTGCCTGGTAATAGCTAATTGTAGCCTTTCCACAAAATCATTATAACACTCAGATGCTGTTTGCTTAATTTGAGAAAAAGACCGTGCTGGGGTTCCCACATCCTGGATGCGGGACAACGCCCCAAGGACAGCTGCCATAACCACTGGAAATACGTGTTCAGGCAAATTAGCAGCTTGATCAGCAGTGGATTCAAACAAGCCTGCCCCATAGATTTGGTCTGGCGTATACAGCCCCCCCCCCCCGAATTCCTTCCCCTAGTGACAGCTTCCCTTTGGTATTCTGAGTCAAAAACCACATACTGAGTAGAGCTCAATATCATTCTCATTAAATCTTTCCAGTCACTAGGAATCATGCGTGAGGTAGCCAAACTTGTCAGGAGCCCCTTTGTAAAAGGACTTTGAATACCATAATCTTTAACTGCTTTTTTAATTTCTCTAAGAACTGCTAAAGGAATTGGAACCCATTCAGTCTGCAGATTGCTTTGAGCATCCACTTGCCTATTGACTGGAAACAAATTCATCTGGGGAATCTCATCAGACTCTAATTTCCCCTCATTGAAAGCCTGATGCATCATGGCTTGAACTTTTCCCATTTTTGATTGGATTTTATCATCCACAGGCATAGGCACTGTTGGAAATCATAAAGCATACTCCAGTTTTGTGGTAGGAGGGTGCAATACAATTCCTTTATAAGGAGGAGGTTCTACTAAAGTTTTTAAAAGAGGTTGTTGCTGGGTCTCTAAAGCAGTCATAACAATCTTCCAATATATCAAAATTTCAGCTGTTGCCCGTGGCTCTTCATGAAGGATAGTTCCAATTCTCCTCCATGTGTCTAACTTTAAAGAGCCTTTCTCTGGATTCCAGGGACATTGTCGCCAGATCTCTTGCAGCAGCTCTCTCACATTATCTTTTGAAATAACTATTTGCTCCCCCCCAGAGGGTTTAAAGATAAAGAAGTTTGTCCTGACTAACTTCAGCAGCTCACTAAAATGCCGTTCCTGTGGCTGAGAGAGTTTCCCCCCCATGTTCCCTGAAAAAATCCTATTGTCCAGCAATAGTTAAGTACATACTTTATCTATTCCAGGCGAGGAAACACGGAGGTCCAGACACGTACCACCTGCAGTGGATCATGTTGGGGTCACCACTTGTGGTGGTCTCCCATGGAAAGAATGAGACAAAGGCTGGTGTACTCGGGATGGGAGTCCAAAGCAAATTCTAGTGCTCCCTTTTATTGAGAATTTTGTACATAGTAAGCATTCACATTGTGGATTAAAATAATTACACAGAATTGTTTACAGTTGTCTGAGCTGCTTAAATGTTTCTGGTGTTTGCTTTTAATTTCCTTGCTTTATCTCAGTGACCCTTAGGCAGACATGTATGTATAAGGTCTTAGACTAATCATTACCCAATACTGAAGTCAAAGTTTATTCCCCCAAGTACACCCAGCAGCAACTAGTGCAGATCGCAAAGCAGCAAAATCAGGGAAGCCTGAGGTAGTTTCTCTTCTGGTGCCTCACTGTCAGCCTTCCCAGGTAAACCAGACAGGAGACATGACCAGATGAGCTAATTTTACTTTATGGTAAGGCTACATTAACAGAATTTTATAGCTCTGAAAGTACAAATCTCCCATCCCCTGCTCAACCTCCTGAGAAGTTCCCTTCCTAATCTCTTTTTTCCCTTTATTATCATGTGAAGTATTAGTACCACTTTATAATGCCTTGGTAAGGCGACACTTGGAATAGTGCATCCAGTTTTTGGTAATCATGATATAAAAAAGTTGAGACTTAGAAAAAGTGCAGAGAAGAGCAACAAAGATGATTAGGGGACTGGAGGCTAAAGCATATGAAGAACAATTGCAGGAATTGATATTTTTGAACCTAGAAAAGGTAACTTTGAAAAGGAAAGGGAGAAAAAAAATCAAGAATAGAAGAATAAACACAATAAATAACAACATAAGATCAATTCAGTATTAACAGTTTCATATCTAAATAAATACATTTCTTTATTTAAAGTAATGTGCATTATAAGAAATGTTGAAAGAAAGTTGCAAAAAGAATTAAAGGATCAATTGATGTACTGTTAAAAGGCTTTTAAAATGCCTTTCTTCTGAGGATTCGATTTTCCTGCTGGGAGGGCTCTGGGGCAAGGATACAGACAACTGCTTGAAAGCTGGTTCTTTTTATTTTTCAGGAAGGTGAGAGATAGCAAGAAGTCTGCGTTCCTGGGGCTAGCTAGCTTTGTATAATAAACCCCTGATTTTTATACTTTTTTTCTCCTTTTGTGTGTGAGTGCTTGTGTTTGTATTTCTTAATGTTCTAAATCCTGTCAGGGGTTGTCTTCATTTCTGCCGGAGGGTAAACTCCGCGGGGTGGATTGGATTATCAGTTTCGTCCTAATGTTTTCTTATATTTGTTTTGTGGCAATCTCCTGTCTGCTATGGAATTTATTTCATGTCTTTTGTCTATTTGTTTTGCTGATTTGGCATGACCTGTTTGTAAGGGATTTCTTTTTCTTGTTTCCCTAGCTTTCTTAATTACTTGGCTTTTGTCTAGGGGGCTTCTTTCAATACCTTTTATTAAATCTCTTTTCCTATGCAAGTTTGTTTTATGGCTGGCCTGATGTTCCCTTTGGGCTTTTCCTGCTTGGGTGTCACCTGTCCTCATGAAGTTCCCTTTCCACAGTACAAAGAAGAAAAGAGCCTTCTGAACACCATTAATCCACTTTTAAAAGGACTTAAAAGAAACAAAGATTTCCCTAAGTACAATAGATCAGAATTGATCAGTCATATTTGCCATATTTCACCCTCTCAAATCAAGCATCACTCTCATGAGTATAGCTCCACTCTATTAATTTCATAATTAGTAAATAAAGATTTATATAAATATTTTTTCAGTTAGATAAACTTTGGCATATGGATTCAAATGGGCAAATTCAAATATTGGTCAATAAAACAGATCAATAAGTAAATAAATCCAGTGATTCTCATTAAATAATATATTTTTCAAAGCCATATACGAATTGTGATATTTTAAATATGGATAATATTAAATAGGAGTATTTTTTAAAAAATTCCTGTTAGATCTGGGAGAGTGGGCGCAAGAACGGAGACGAGGCATCGAATAGTGACTCCAACTCTTTATTAGTGACTTCAGAACAGAGCGAAAGGCTAGGGCAGCAGCAGCTCCTTTTATAGAGCTGGCTGCTGTTACAACAACCAATGATTTGAGTTTGCCTTGCTGGAAAATGTCCAATCAGCAGTGACCCTTTAACAGCCAATCAGATCAGCCGACAACAACCAATCACGATCCGCTACTAGCGGGCCAATCAGAAGTGCAGGTTTATGAGCCTGCTGTGAAAGTAAAACTATTAGAATTGCAGGCTAATGAGTTTGCTTAGTTCGGAACACCCTCCCCCCTAGGTTCCGTCTCAAGGGTGGGGTGATGTATTCTCGCAGGTAGGCAGGTCGTCTCACCTGTCTACCTGATCTTCATTGCTCCACCAGTCTTTGCCCAGATTCTGGTTCCGGTGGGCTGTTGGTTGAACTCGGCAGTAATGGTGAGCTGGCTGCTCCGATGGGCGACTTGGTGTTGTCATATCTACTCCCGTCAAGACTGTCATCTGGATTCTCTGGGGTTGCTGATGCCGCCGTGCTGCTTTGTGGAGAGATGGCCATCTGCCCCGGCTCTTCTTCGGAAGATGAATAATCCAGCTTTGGTTGCGCTGATTGCTGGTTTTCGAGTACTGGGTCAGGTACTAGTTCGTTTTCGGCCCCCTCGATTTCCCTTCCCCCCCTGGTTTGGAGTTCAGGGCTTGTGAAGGGGGTAGATGCCAGCCAGGAGCGTAGCTGGTCAATGTGGCGCTTCCACAGTCTCCCATCAGCAGTTTGTAAATGGTAGGAACGGGGACCCGTAAGTTGAGTTATGGTAGCGGGGACCCACAATGGGTCACCGGTAAGGTCGCCTACCTTGAACGTGTGATACTTGGAGCTGGACCCCAGGGGCTTTTCTGGTGTGTAGGCAGGGTGTAGTCGGTCAAGATATGATAGAAGTTTCCTGCCCATCAGGAGTTCGGCTGGGGTTTTGTTTGTGGTGCTGTTTGGAGTGATATGCTGGAGGAGGAGCATCCTGGTCACCTTGTCATGGATGTTCCCTTGTTCCATCTTGTGTAAGGTTTTCTTTATGAACTGGACCATTCATTCAGTCCTACCGTTGGCCGCAGGGTGAGCCGGCGATGTTAAGTCGTGGCGTATCCCCTGGTCTGCTAGGTACTGCTCAAATGCCAAGTTGGTGAATTGTGGGCCATTGTCTGAAACCAAGACATCTGGCAAGCTGTGTGTAGCCAATAGTCTGTTTAGTTTTTTAACGACTGTTTCTGTTGTGGTGCTCTTCATTTTGTGGACCTCAAGCCAGTTGGAATAGGCATCCACTGTTATGAGAAATGTATGTCCCTTGGTGGGTCCCGCAAAATTGATGTAGATACGGGACCAGGGACCTCGGGGTGCTTCCCATTCCATTGCTGGTGCTTTTGGTGGAGCTGAGCGTGTTTCCTGGCATTTGTTGCAGATAGCGACCCAGGTTTCTATTTGCTTATCTATGCCTGGTCACCAAGCATAGCTCCTTGCTAGTGCCTTCATTCGCATGATGCCCGGGTGTCCATTATGCAATAGTTTTAGGACCTTATGCTGCAGTCTTTCTGGGATGACGACTCTGTCTCCCCCTAAAACAAATCCTTTTTGGGAGAAAAGTTCTGTCTGCCTGTGTTTGAAAGGCTTGAAGTTGTTGTTGAGTTAGTTGTCAGGCCAACCTCTTTCCACCCAGCTGAGGACCCGTGCTAAACAAGGGTCTTTCCTTGTTTCTGACACAATGTCTTGTGTAGTCAGTGGTGGTGATGGAAGTGTCTCGATTTGTAGTGTGGCTAGGGTTGGAGCTGGGTCGTCCAGGACTTCTGGTAGTGGAGAGCAGCTCAAGGCGTCAGTATGGGGAATGGCTTTCCCCAGTCGGTGTTGCAGTTGGAAATCGTATGCGGCTAAAAACTCTGATCAGCGTGTCATTCTTAGCGATAAGATGTAGGGAGTTGGTTTATCCCCTGCCAAGATGTCGAGTAGTGGTTTGTGATCGGTGATTATAGAAAAGGATCTTCCATATACATACTCATGGAATCGTTTGATTGCAGACACAATAGCGAGAGCCTCTTTATCTAGTTGGCTATAGTTTCTCTCAATTTTAGATAAAGTTCTAGAAAAGAATGCAATGAGTGCCTCAGTACCATTTGGCAGGATGTGGCTCAGGATGGCTCCTACTCCAAACGGTGAGGCATCACAGGTAACCATTAATGGTAAAGTCTCGTTATATTGTATCAATACAGCATCTGATGTTAAAAGGTCTTTTACTTGCTGAAAAGCTCGCTCTTCTCGATGTCCCTAGACCCAGGAAGCCTTTTTGTCGAGGAGCCTATGCAGGGGTTCAGCAACAGTTGCCTTCTGGGGTAGGAAGATGTTATAAAAGTTGATAAGTCCCAGGAAGGCTTGGAGATCAGTTTTGTTTCTAGGTCTCGGGGTGTTTTTTATTGCAGCCAATTTTTTCTCAGTAGGGTGAATTCCCTGTTTGTCAAGAAGGTAACCAAGGAATTCAACCCTCTCCATGCATAGTTGGCACTTGTCCTTCTTGACCTTAAGGCCAGCGTCTTTAAATTTCTGGAGGACCATTCTTAGTCGTTTTTCTAGTATACTTCTAGTGAGAGTAGCTATCAGGACATCATCGAAATATGGCACGACCCCTTTTATGCCTTGTAGCAATCTCTCCATCAGACTTTGAAAGATGCCAGGTGCTACGCTTACTCCGAACTGGAGTCTATTACACTTGAATGCACCGCTGTGTGTAACTATAGTTTGGGCTTCTGCGGTCTCTGCATCTATGGGCAGCTGCTGGTATGCCTGGGCTAAGTCCAATTTTGCAAATATTTTTCCGCCCCCAAGGGAGTGAAGGAAGTGTTGGACCACAGGCACAGGGTAAGCGCTCTGCTGAAGTGCGTGGTTCAGGGTGGCCTTGTAATCTCCACAAATTCTCAAGGACCCGTCAGGTTTTATGGAGGTTACAATTGGGGTCTCTCATCGGGCGTGGTCAATCGGTTCCAACATGCCTTGGGCTATTAATTTGTCCAATTGTTCATCAATCTTTGGTTTGAGTGCAAAGGGCACTCGGCGAGGCTTAAGGCAAATGGGCGCAATATAGGGCAGAGATTAAACGATATGGGGGATCCCTTGTACTTGCCTAGCTTCTCGGTGAAAACTTCCTGGAATTCCTGGACAAGGGCCGCTTCCCAGTCATCGCTTTCGGTCTGGTTGATGCCTGCCAGTTCAATTCCCAGAGGCGCAAACCACTGTAAGCCTAGCAAGCTGGGTTGATCTCTATCGACGATGGTAAGAGGTAGGGTTCCAGTGTGGTCTTTGAAAGAGACTTGGACGTGGCAGGAACTGGCGACTGGAATTCTATTTCCCTGGTAGTCCTTTAATATAATTCTCTGAGTGCTGAGGTCCTGGCGGCGGATGTCAGGGATCAGTTGTTTGAGAGTTTTCCAGGAAACCATCGATAGGGACGACCCGGAGTCGACTTCCATAACGCATGGTCACTTCTCAATGATGACCTTTACTCGGATTTTCCTTGCATCAAGGGATGAAGCATGGCTGATGGTGTGCCCCTTCTCGTCTGGTAGAAGTGGCTGTTGCTCGGTTTCTGTAGTAGTGATTCCATTGGTTGCTTGGGCGGTCCCGATTTACTGGTGGGATGCCTGTTGTCTGCTGGAAATTATTTTCTCTTCAGTTTGGGCTGGACCCTTGTTTGCTTCTACAAACCTTTGCAATGTGGCCCCTCTTTCCACAGGAATGGCAGAGTGCATCTAGGAATGTGCAGTCTGATCTTGGGTGGTTTCCCCCACAACCAGCACACTGGAATGAGGGCTTACGACCCTGTTGATCTCGTTGATCACGTTCTGACCGGAGTCTGTTGACCTCCTCTCCCTCGCTTTCTGATGAGGACTCGAGGTCTTCATGGTGGGTGGTCGTTGCATGCCTCTCGGGACACGGCGTAGTATTACTGGTGAGTTGGCGGTGCGGTCCGTTTGCTCGGCGCATTCGAGCGGCCGACTTCCTGGTTGCTTCTGCTGCAGTAGCATCAGCGATGACATCGGCAAGACCGATGTCTCCCTTCACCATAATCTTGCTCTGGGTCGTGGGGTCTCTTAGACCCAGAACAATTCAAACATGGCTTCTTCAAGATTGGCGAAGCCACAGAGTCCCCCCATGTTCCTGAGGTCTGTGATGAAGTCTCCCACACTTTTGCTTTCCTGCTGATCCCTCTGGTAAAACTCGTGTCTTCTGATGAGTGTTGGCACCACTGGGGCATAATGAGCCTGGAGAATTGGGGTGAGAGTATCCCAGTCCATTGTCTTGACTTCCGCTGGTTTTGCAAGCGCCTTTGCCATCTTAAATATGGCTGGCCCGCAATGGGTCAGAAATACAGCTCGTTTCTTGCCAGGCGTTGCATCCTTCAAATTGTTGGTTTCTAGGAACATCTGAAACTATCCATATACGAGTCCCAGTCTTCGTTAGCCGGGTCAAATGGAGCGGGTGGTATGGCGCCGCTGGTCATGTTGCCACGATTGGTGCGCTCTCAGCCACATGCTCTGTTATTGTGCAATAAGTGATCAGTCAGCTCTTATCATCTCCGCATCCCACCTTCATCGCCAGTGTTAGATCTGGGAGAGTGGGCGCAAGAACGGAGATGAGGCATCGAATAGTGACTCCAACTCTTTGTTAGTGACTTCAGAACAGAGCGAAAGGCTAGGGCAGCAGCAGCTCCTTTTATAGAGCTGGCTGCTGTCACAACAACCAATGATTTGAGTTTGCTGCGCTGGAAAGCGTCCAATCAGTGGTGACCCTTTAACAACCAATCAGATCAGCCGACAACGACCAATCACGATCCGCTACTAGTGGGCCAATCAGAAGTGCAGGTTTACAAGCCTGCTGTGAAAGTAAAACTATTAGAATCGTAGGCTAACGAGTTTGCCTAGTTCGTAACAATTCCTTTCTTCTTTTTTTTCCAAATTTGAAAAGAGCATTGAAAAAGCATATAAAAAGCTGGAGAAACAAGAGCTGTAGATGGATTAAACACCTTTTGAAATGACTAGAATGTTTGTGACTCTTTAGTTCAAAGAAAAGGTAATAGAAGGAGGATGGACAGGCAATCCTGACCTTACGATGGGACCCTGAAAATCTACCTGGTTTTGAAATTAAAACTTTGTCCCTCCCTCTGGTCACGTGAACCCATTTTGATGACTTGGTGCAACTGGCCCTCATTTATGGCTGTTTGTACCCCCTCACAGCCTCATGACCACAATTTATAATGGTTTTGCCAGAAACCCACATTTATTTTAGGGTTTTGGCAAAAACTGGCCCACAGCAAGCAATGGATTTACATAACAACCCAAATTATCTTTATTATAAAGTTAAATTGAACAGAATTTTGCATTTGCAAAATTGGCTTGGGGGAAGTTACTCTTTCCCAGCCGAACTATATTAAGAGGTTGCTTCTATAAAGAAATATTAGAAACCAAAATTTTGTGTACAGGTAGTCTATTACCTATAACTATTCATTTAGTGTCTGTTCCAAGTTAAAGTGCCACGGAAAAAAGTGACTTATAAGTTGATCCACAATTTTTGTGCTTGGCAACCTGCATGTATTTGCAAGAGTTCCAGGATCTTTGAATTGTGTGATCACCATTTGGGACCTTCCCAGCTTTCTTCTTACAAGCAAGTCAATGGAGATATCCAGATTCAGTTAACGACCACATGATTCACTTAGCAATTGCAACAATTCATTCGACGACCATAGCAAAAAGGTCGTAACATCAGGCACGGCTTACTTAGGAACCCTTGCTTAGAAATATTGGATCCCATTTTACCACAAGCAGTTATGGAACACTCTGATCACTGCATGATCCATTTTGTACCTGCTTACAGACAAAGACTTAAAACCATGAAACCAACAATTAAATCAGTGAGGACTTGGAGTGAGGCAAAGCTGAAGTTTCGGGCTTGCCTAGATTGCTCTGATTGGAATGTTTTTGAATATACCTCTACATTTTCCACAGCCTTTAAATTACAAACTGCCCATTTCCAAGATTATGGTTACTACCTGCCTATGCTCTTAGCTTCCAGGGTTTGTAAGGACAAATTGAGGTTAGTCAGTGTGCAATCCAGGCTATTTAGTTGTTGTTTTTTATTACACACGATGAGCCCTGGGACTTCTACTCATGAGACCACCAGTGCAACATGTTATGCTTTACTGGGCAACTGGGCAGCATCATTTGTGAGTCACAGTCAGGGCTTGGGATTTGGAGATCTCTTTTCTGCTATCTCTTCAGGAATTGCGTGAGGGGGATGTCCCCTCCCCCATGGAATTAGTAGGGAGTTTGCATGGGCCTTAATGCCACAGAGCAGCAAAAAAAGCAATAAACACAAAAAGCTAGGAGCAGCAAAAGGATCAAAAAAACCAAACTAGGAGCAGCTTTGTGTGGAGGTAGGTGAAAGGGATAACCTCTGTGTCTGTGTTTGTGCTGTGTATGCAGCTAATTTTACAATACAGATAATACAAACATGCTAGACAATTTTCCCTCCCACCAGACAGAAGTCCAAGGTGTGCAGAACTTGCTGGGCCAGCTCAAATACAACCCTTATGTTACGAACAAGCAGGCTCATAAGCCTGCAAACCTTACTGGCTTTTCACAAGCAGACTCGAAATCCTGCACATTTGATTGGTCCGTGAACAGTGGGTCGTGATTGGTCATTCTGGACTGATCCGATTGGCTAGTTAGCAGGCTGCCACGATTGGATGCTCCAAGCGCAGCAAACTTAAACCATTGGATGCTTTGACAGCAGCCAGCTGCTGCTGCCATACGTGTTGAGCTGCTTTTCCCGAAGTCACTAATAAAGAGTTGGAGTCACTATTCGATGTCTCGTCTCCGTTATTGCGCCCATTCTCCGAGATAGAACACCTTACATCAATATATCAAACTGGTTACAATATAAAGCTACAAGAAAGAAAACATGACAATGAATTTCCAATTACAATGAATTTCCAATTACAATGAATTTCCACCTTCTCCCCATAATCTTTTTAATTGTCTTCTGGAGATTGAAAAAGAGTCTTTTAGTCTTTTACTGGTCTATCTCAGGGTCCTTTCCTTCATGTCTCTGTGGCACCAGCTTGGCCTGGTGGTATGGGTGGTCAGTCAGGCTTGGGAAGGTCTGTTCTACTCTGGTTCTCTAAAAATTATCAAATTGATGGGAAGGAGAACTTGTTTGCAGAAATGACTAAACTGACTTTTTTGACCAAGCAGGGAAATAAATTACTTTTATAAAAGATTGGAGACCCTTAGAGACTCAACTAGGAAAAAATTAAAAGCAACTGAAAAAGAGAAAATTGTCAAAAGTGTAAATAGCAGCATTGATTTAAAGGAAGTCCCAAGGGACTAGTGTCATAAATTGTTGGTGCTGTGATAATGTATAGTAAATCTTCAAAGATTCCTTTAGTCATGATTGCATGATTCACTTAGCTAGTGTAATGATTTCCAATTCAGAATAGAGCTTGAAGGGACACTGGAGGTCTTCTAGTCCAACCCACTGCTCAAGCAGGAGATCCTATAGCATTTCAAACAAATGGCTGTCCAGTCTCTTCTTAACAACTCCAGTGATGAAGCACTCACAACTTCTGAAGGCAAGCTGTTCCATTGGTTAATTGTCCCCACTGTTAGGAAGTTTCTCCTTAATCCCAGGTTGCTTCTTTCCTTGATTAGTTTCCATCCGTTGTTTCTTCTCCTGTCCTCAGGTGCTTTGGAAAATAAGTTGACCCCCCCCCCTCTTCTCTGTGGCAGTCCCTCAAATACTGGAATTATACTGCTATTATGTCACCCCTAATCCTTCTTTTTTCTAGACTAGCCATATTCAAATTTTGCAACCGCTTTTCAAAAGATATGCTTTAGTCTTCCAGGCCTTTAATCATCTCAGTTGTTCTACTCTGCATTTTTTTCTGAAGTTTCAATATCTTTTTTGTAATGTAGTCACCAAAACTGGATGCAGTATTCCAGGTATGGCCTTACTAAAGTTTCATAAAGTGCTACTAATATTTATTTTTATTTTATTTATTTTGATTTGCCAACCGCTTACAAGATAATAGGTATAAGTATATACAGTACTTAGTTATGAATA
The DNA here is from genome assembly GCA_033807585.1 of Hydrophis major. Lineage (NCBI taxonomy): Eukaryota > Metazoa > Chordata > Lepidosauria > Squamata > Elapidae > Hydrophis > Hydrophis major. The sequence continues at coordinate 22,776,357 of CM066343.1, read as the reverse complement.
CATGAAATTGGTACATATAAGGAAAATAAAAGAAACAATAGGACAGGGATGGTAGGTGTTAGGAATATGAGTCACCTAACAGCTATTTGGGTTAGAAATATATAAATCAGGATAAACATTTTAAAACTGTATTTTTAAGAAAATGCAAAACTGTAATTAAGTGTTGTTTCTCAAATGGCCATAAGATGGAGCCAGAAACCTGGGTTGTTTAGTCTTAGTCTCAGAAGAGAGTGTGTCTGAGTGAGTATCTCTGTTTCCTTCTTTTGGAAAGTATTGCCGTTCCTCCATTTCTTCTAATTGATTGATATTACTGGATTTAATGTAAGTCTGATACTGAACTGTTTTTTGGCACTGGACTTTGATATTTGGATGATCCCTGGATGAAAACTGACTGATTTTACCTGTGAATGACTTTGGACTGCCTATTTTGGATTTTGCTTAAACCTTTCTGAAAGTAAAAACCTACATTTACTGTACAGTGTATCTGTGTGCTCTGTGTGTATTATTCCAACACTACCCTCTATACGTCTCCCTGTATGCACTCATTATCCTAACGGGGAATTACCTCAACACTGGTTATGGGCCCAGACCATACTAGATAACTGAGATAACTGAGAGTTAGTGTGAATGCACAGTACTGTATACAGATAGCTGTTTACTGTTTAAATGTGGTTTACTATCCTGGTAAAGTTGGCACAAGTCACTTCAACAAGTCTATCACTGATAATCCGGTTGGATGGAACAAACTATGTTTCCTGGTCTATGAAATGCAGTCTACTTCTGTGTAAAGAAGGTTTATGGAATGTAGTTCAAGACCCACCAGATGTAAATGCTTGGGATCCAGAAAATGAGGATGATGCCAAGAAGCTTGCTGACTTTAACCAGAACAATGAACAAGCTCTTTGAATAATTGGACTAACACTGAGTGACCAGCAGCTAGTCCATATTCATGGAGAAGAGTCTGCTGCTAGGTGTTGGGAGAATTTGAAGAAGACTTATGTTCATGACAGTGTGCATGTATACATACATCTTACACGTAAACTGTTTAGAGCACATCTTCTGAAAGTGGAGATATGTTAGCTCATTTAAACTTCATGAAAAGAACTTTTCAAGAGCTTCATGAAAAAGAACAGACATTTCCAGAGCTACATCAAATTTACATCATTCTTTCCTCATTGGATGAAAGTTATGATGATTATGTATCTTCACTGGAAGTCCTGCCCAGAGATAAACTGATATTGACTGACATAACTGGAAGATTGTTAGAAGAACCAAGAAGACGGCTGGATAGGGACCAACTGAGGAAGGAACAACTACAAGAAGAGGATTTGTCTTCAACTGCCTATACTGTTAGGAAATGTTTTTCTTGTGGGACTAGAGGACATATAACTAAATTCTGTAAGAAGAGAAAACAACAGAATACTTGTTCTGTATGGTCATTTGCATTCTCGTAAATGCCGCGCTATGATTGGTCGCAGGGATCCGATTGGTCGAGCGAGCCGCTCTGATTGGCCCGCTAGGGATCTCCCGCGATTGGTGGAAACTAATTGCGGGAGATTCAAAGCGGTGCCATTGGCCGCAGCCGCCGCAGCTTGAGAATAAAAAGCCGAAGTTTTTCCCTCGGAACCCGAGCCGTTCTCGGGACCAATAAATGAGCTGAACCAAGTCACTAGGTCCTGGTCTCCTTGCCGCGCCGGACACAACACTGGCGACGACAATGGAATTCCAAGGCTAATCCCCCACCAACACGTGTCTGGAAGAAGCGAGACCGATGAGATGGCCAGCATCGTACCGCCCGCGCCCTTCAATTCTGCTACCAAGGACTGGGAATCATACACCGACAGATTCCTCATGTTCCTCGAGTGCAGCAACATGAAGGACGCCGCCGGGCTGAAGAAAAGAGCCGTCTTCCTGATACACTGCAGGCCCGCAGTGTTCAAGATGGCAAAAGCTCTAGCGAAACCCTCGGACGTCAAGGAGATGGACTGGAGGACCTCGAACCATTGCTCCGGAACCACTATGCCCCCGCTGTGCCCACCCTCATCAGGCGGCATGACTTCTACCAGCGGGACCAGAGAGCGGGCGAGAGCATCAGCGATTTTGTGGCTGAGCTACAAAGCCTAGGGGGCATGTGTGGGTTCTCGGACATGGACGAGGCCTTACAAGACCGTGTCGTACTTGGACTCCAAGACCCAGTCCTACAGACTGATGGCCAAGGGAGACATCACCCTCACCGACGCCATCGCTGAAGCCACCGCAGCCGAGGCAACCCGGAAATGGGCGAACCGCATGCGGAGATCAGACACCAGAGACCGCACCGTGACCGCCGACCCAGGACGGGTGACTGAGGCCCAACCGGAAGCAAATCGCCGCGAGACCACCACCCATCATGGCGAATTCCACTCCGCCTCTGACACCACGGAAGAGGAGGAGGAGATCCACCGGCTCCAGATGGGACGTGACCAGCGAAATCGGCGGGGTCATAAGTCGGGGACTGCATGTGCCAAGTGCAGGGGTGACCACCCTTGAGCAGAATGCTGTTTTCTCGATGCAGTCTGCCGGCACTGTGACAAAAAGGGTCAAATCGCCCAACTCTGCCGATTGAGGAAAGCCTACAGCCCCAGACGGCGGGACCACAGTGAGCGGAGATGGGACAGCACACACCCCCAGAGCCAGAGATTGCCCAGCCAACAGCCAATGGGACCAGAGCGGACGGAACCGACGAGGTGGCGAGACCCGACAGAGGGAGGAAACCCACCAGACGGTCATCATCAGCCACGCATCAACCACCGACGCCCGAAAAGTCTATGTGGACTTTTCCATCGAAGGCGAGCCATGCAAAATGGAGGTGGACTCTGGGTCCTACCTCTCCATGGTCGCCTGGCAAGAAATTAAGCGCTTGGTGCCTACCATCCACAAGAAGGGACTGGAGAATCAGAGACTAATAATCAAGGACTACCAAGGAAACCGCATCCCAGTAGTCGGAACCGGACAATTCAAGGTAACCTTCAAGGGCTGCACTGCAAAGCTTCCCCTGACAATCGTGGACCGAGACAGACCCAGCCTTTTGGGACTGCAATGGTTCGCACCGCTCGGCATCAAAGTCACGGGCATCAACCACACCGCCGAGATCGATTGGGAACAGCAACTGGCACGGGACTTCCAGGAAGTGTTCGACAGCACCCTAGGCAAGTACTGAGGGCCCCCCATCTCCTTCAGCCTAGACCCCAACATTCCCCCGATATGCCTAAAACCAAGGCAGGTACCCTTGCACTCAGGCCAAAAATAGACAAGCAAATTGACAAGCTCGTCAAGCAAGGGGTCCTACAACCAATCGACCACGCCCGGTGGGAGACCCCAATAGTCACCCCAATCAAGCCTGATGGGTCGGTAAGAATCTGCGGGGACTATAAGGCCACCCTAAATTGCGCCTTACAACAAAGCACCTAACCCATCCCAGTAGTGCAGCACCTTCTACACTCACTGGGGGGAGGCAAGGTTTTTGAGAAGCTCAACCTGGTCCAAGCATACTAACAGCTGCCGGTCGACGCAGGAACCGCTGAGGCGCAAATCATAGTCACCCACCGGGGAGCGTTTCACTGTAACCAACTCCAGTTTGGAGTCAGCGTGGCACCTGGGATTTTCCAGAGCCTCATGGAGAGACTTTTGCAAGGAATTAAGGCAGTGGTGCCCTACTTCGACGATGTGCTAGTGTCGGCAACCAACCAGCTAGAACTAGAGTGTCGTCTAAGGGAGGTGCTAACTAAATTCAAGGAAACCAGGCTAAAAGTGAAGAGAGAGAAATGCCAGTTTTACACAGAGTGGGTCGAGTTCCTGGGGTACCTCCTAGACCGGCATGGCATCCACCCAACCGCAAACAAAATCAGAGCCATTAAGGAGGCCCCCACGCCCAGGAATAAAACTGAACTGCAGGCATTTCTGGGACTGCTTAATTTTTACAATGTGTTCCTGCCCCAAAAAGTGACCGTGGCGGAGCCTTTGCATAGGCTCTTGGACAAGGCGGCCACCTGGACTTGGGGGAAGCGCGAGGAAGCTGCCTTCAGGAAAACCAAGGACCTGCTCACCTCGGATGCCATCCTCATCCAATACAATGAGACCCTACCACTTGCCATCACATGCGACGCCTCACCCTTCAGCGTCGGCGCTGTCCTCAGCCACACACTCCCAGATGGAAGAGAAGCACCCATCGCTTTCTTCTCGAGGACACTCACCAAACCAGAGAGGAACTATAGCCAGCTGGACAAGGAGGCCCTGGCCATCGTCGCAGCAGTGAAGAGGTTCCACGAGTACCTCTATGGCCACATGTTCACCATTATCACGGACCACAAGCTGCTGCCGGGCATCCTGGAGGGAACCGGGCCACCCCGAACATCCTATCTCCCAGAATGACAAGGTGGTCCGAATTCCTTGCCGCCTACAGCTACTGGCTCACACACCGATCCGGTAAGACTATCACCCATGCAGATGCTTTGAGCCGCTCGCCGTTACCCGACCTAGACACCAACCCAGCACCTACAACAAGCACCCTCAGAATAGAGACTCTGCCTGATCTACCCATAACCGCGTCAGACATTGCCCGAGAAACTAATAAAGACAAACGTCTGGTGCAGGTGTTACATTGGGTAGAAAAAGGGTGGCCGGAAAAAGATGACGACGAAGCATTTAAGACATTCCGGAACCGGCAAATAGAACTCTCGCTACAAAAAGGGTGTGTACTGTGGGGTGATAGGGTTGTTATTCCGAAAAAAACTACAAGGGAAGGTATTGGGGTTGTTACACGAGGGGCACCCGGACATAGTTAGAATGAAAGCCCTGGCCAGAAGTTACACTTGGTGGCCAGGGATGGACAAACAAATCGAGGCCTGGGTGGCAAGATGTGAACGCTGCCAAGAAACCAGACCTAGCCCTCCCGTGGCATCGATCCTGGAATGGGAAACCCCTAGGGGACCATGGTCCAGGATCCACATAGACTTTGCTGGGCCCACTAAAGGACATACATTCCTTATAACAGTAGATGCTTACTCCAACTGGTTGGAGGTAAGCAACATGAAAACCACCACCACGGAGGCCGTGACCAAGGAACTTAGCAAGCTATTCGCAACCCACGGCCTCCCAGATGTCATCGTATTGGACAATGGGCCCCAATTCACCTCGCTAGAATTTGAATAATTTCTAGCGGAACGGGGCATAAGACACGCATTGACAGCTCCGGCACATCCGATGGCAAACATAAGGGCGGAATGGATGGTTCAATTTACAAAAAATACCATCCAAAAAATCGAATACGGGGGAAATCCAAGAAAAAATAACTAAAATGCTCTTCATACAGCATATAACCCTGAACACAACAATGAACAAAAGCCCTGCAGAGCTACTAATGGGGAGGAAAATAAGGTCCCCACTAGACAGGTTGCACCCCACATACAACCCGGAGAAACCCCCTATCTCCTCTAGCAAGCACTGGTCCTTTGCACCAGGCGACGCCGTCTATGCAAAGAACCTAACTGGAGACCCACTGTGGGTACCAGCAACCATAACCCAACTGACAGGCCCCCACTCGTACCAGCTGCAAACAACCGACGGACAAGCCTGGAAACGCCACATCGACCAACTAAGATCAAGAGCAATCATGGGAAACACAACTGACATGCAATCAAACACAGACAACCCCCTTAATACAAGCCAAGAGGGGAGGGAATACCCTAGGAACCAAAACCCAATAGAAAGAAACAGCCATACTCACCGGCAAGCAGACAGCTCAAAGCCTCACCAGGGAGAAGCAGCCAGGCCAGCTCAACCAGCCCGGAAAGACCAAGCGGGAGCGGCGGAAACTGCAGCTCAACCAGCCCAGGTAGACCGGGAGGGAGCTGCGACAAGAGGTCCGGCGACACCTTCTAGGCAGTTCCATTGACGAAGCCGAGAACAACAGAGAACCCAACTGAACTGGCCGGGAGCCAGACAATGACTGACCTGCGCAGGTCCAGTAGGCAAGTACGGAGCCCCGCCTACTTACGGGACTACATCACATAGGACCGAACCAAGAGGGGAGGGGTGTTCTGTACGGTCATTTGCATTCTCGTAAATGCCACGCTGTGATTGGTCAAAGCATGCAGGGATCCGATTGGTCGAGCAAGCCACTCTGATTGGCCCGCTAGGGATCTCCTGCGATTGGTGGAAACTAATTGCAGGAGATTCAAAGTGGTGCCATTGGCCGCGGCCGCCGCAGCTTGAGAATAAAAAGCCAAAGTTTTTCCCTCGGAACCCGAGCCGTTCTCGGGACCAATAAATGAGTTGAACCAAGTCACTGGGTCCTGGTCTCCTTGCCGTGCCGGACGTAACAATACTAGTAAACACCAGAAGGCTAAGAAGAATGTTAGTTTAGCTATGTCTAGCAATTCACCTGTAAAAAATGATTTGTGGGTTGTTGATGGTGGAGCATCACAATGCATTACTACAGAAAGAAAAAGGTTTGTAAAGATGTCCACGAGTAAACATGTATCATTGCCAAATGGATGGAAGGTTAAAGCATCAGGTGAAGGTACTGCATATTGTTCTTGTATAAACGAACATTTAACTATGTTATATGTACCTTAACTGAAATTTAATTTATTATCAGTAAGGGCTTTAGTTAATCTTGGTTATGTAGTACCTTTAGGGGAAATAACTGTATAATAGAGAAAGAGGGTAAAAGTGTTACTGCTACATTAGAGAATGATTTATATATAATACATGATGACCAGTTGAAGATGGCTAACTCAGTTTATAACAGTGTTAAGCCACATGATGAATGTATACATTTATTGCATAGACGTCTAGGGCACATTAATTTCAAAATGCTCAAACAAACTGTTGAATTGTCAGAGGGAGTAAAATTGAAATCCTGTAGCAAGTATTTACACTGTAATGCTTGTAGTCAAGAAAAGAGTAAGGTTACTCCTGCAAACAACTAAATGCATTTAAGACCAAAGAACTCTTTAGGGGTTGTGTTTGCTGACATAATTGGTCCTAAGAAACCAAGTTTAGGAGATGCCTACTATATTTTGAGCATTATGGACCATTACTCATGATACGGTTTCTGCTATCTTATGAAAAACAAAACAGAAACATTCCAACATTTCTTTAACTGGCTAAGGTTTGCTGAGAGAAAAATGAAAAGTAAAGTAATTACTTTAGTCACTGATAATGGGACTGAGTTTGTTAACAAAAGATTCCAAACTATGCTGAAATTGGCTGGTGTTGAACATAAACGTTCTGCACTTTACAGACCACAACATTACTCGTTTATAGAACAAAGAGGGCAAACATTACAAGCCATGGCTCGCACTATGTTATCTGATTCAGGTTTACCTGAAACACTGTGGGGTGAAGCCATAATGTGTAGTAACCATGTTTTAAACAATGTAGTTAATACAACAACTGGAGAATTGCCATTCACTCATTGGCATGGCAGAAAGCCAAATTTAGGTTATTTACACACATTTGGAGCTCCAGCATGAGTGTATATTCCCTCACAAGTAAGACAGGGCAACATGGAGCTAAGAAATTATTTTTTGTGGGTTATGAGGCCAACCATAGATCATTTAGATTTTGGGATCAAGGCACAGCTCATGTTTATTGTAGTGCTAATGCAAAATTTCTCGAGCACGTTGGGTGGGATAAACTGGAACAGGAATCCAGCAATGATATTATTATTGACACCCAAATAGTCCCTAAAGATGATATCAGTAAACAACAAATAGCCATTAAAGAGGAAGAACAGGATAAAGTAGGAGAACAGGCACAGGAGAACAGGAGCAGGTGGCACAGGAAAGTCCACCGGTAAGCCCTGTATTACCAAGACATTCAATCCAAGTAACACGACCACCTGATAGATATCAGGCTTGTGTTGTATGCCAAGTGAATACAGTTCCAAGTAATTATAGTGAACTAAAACTGTATCCTGCTAAGGATTAGGCTGCTTGGCAGAAAGCAATGGATAAGGAACTGGAATCATTTAAAAAGTTAGAAGTATATGAAAATGTTAAATTACCATCAGGTAAACATGCTATAGGATGTAAATGGATATATAAACTGAAGACAGGTGTAGATGGGACTGTTACCCATAAAGCCAGGTTAGTAGCACAAGGATTTAATCAGACAGCAAATGACTATGATGAGGTGTTTGCTCCTAGTCTGAAGGCTACTACATTAAGGGCAGCATTAGTGTGGGCAGCTAAGGAGAAATACATTGTAAATCATTTGGATGTAGATACAGCATATCTGCATGCACCGTTGCAACACACTATATATTTAAAGAAACCTTTAGGTATCAAAGATGATAATAATGATTGCTGGAAATTGAAAAAGAGTCTTTATGGTTTGAAGCAATCAGGATATGAGTGGAACGAATGTATAGTTAAAGAATTAACTAAGATTTTGTAGCTGGCATGGCTGATCCATGTTTGTTAAAAGGGAAAGTAATGGTGTAATTTCATTATTGTTATTATTTACTGATGACATAGCATTAATCACCAAAACTGAACAAGAAGCTATACTGAGATAATTTCACTATTGGAAAAGAAATTTAAGATAAAACAATTAGGAGAAATCAAACAATATCTTGGTTTAAAGATAGATAGAACTAGGGGAGGATACAAGATCTCACAGGCAGATAATTACTAAAAAGTTTTAAAATGGAACTTTGTAAGCCAGCTAAAACACCAATGAGCCAGGAGTTTAGCCATAGTGATGTTCAAAGTCCTGTCTTTGAAAAGAACATTTATCAGTCCTTGATTGGTACCGTGTTTCTCCAACAATAAGGTGAGGCGTGCCTATGCATCAGGTTCCCAACTGCAAACTCAATGCAACTGCAAGCTCAATGCAATGTACATATGCTCTTGTCAGAATAAATATCAGAGGAGTCCAAGATTCCCACTTTATTTCTGCTTGAGCCATCCCCCCCACACCTTGATTTCCCTACTGCAAACATTTGGATTGCAGGAGGGTCGCTAAAGAAGCTTTTGTCTTCTCCTCTCCCACTCTTTTAAACTTCTCTCTGCAGCCTTGGAAATCCTCTCCTGGGGACTCCATCCCAGCTCCAACCCTGTTTAGTTTCCATCCTAGACAAGCCCCCTCCCAGGTGCACTCTGGGAATCAAGGCTTGTTTCCCCCTCCCCCAATCTCTGGCTTGAGCAGAGCAGGCACTGGAGTGGGCAGGGAGGGGTGGAGTGGAGGGGCTCCTGGGTTTTTTGCCTGAGCTGGGTGAAGATCATCCTGGTGGCCCCAAAGGGTGGTCTTTCAGAGTGCTTTAACAGGACACTTCCCTGAACCCCCAACTCCCTCCAGTGGGGAGGAGTCTTGCTGGGCCCAGGAGAGATGCTGGCTGCATTGCAGAGGAGAAACACTCCCTCCACTCACACAAAAAAGCCCCTTGGAGAAACGTAAATGAATGAATAAACTCAAAGGGTCTTGGAACAAACCCCCCCCCCGGTAAAAAGAGAGAGGTGGTGGAAGAGCAGGGACCTTCAGGTTAAGCAGAAGCTGCTACTTCTTCCCTCCCTGCCCTCATTTCACGTTGCCTTTGATCACAAAGCAAATCTTAATGATAAACAACCCTTTTGTAAGTTACCAACTGCATGCCAAATCCCAGCCACCACCCCCAGTGGAACCACAAAGCAACACCCCATTTATTTAAAATCTACCATTTTAATAAAAATAAATAAACCAAGCCATTTATTCAAATACAGGAACAATTTATTCAAACACAGGAACAATTTATGCAAACATATGTAGGAACAATTGATTCAAAAACAGTTATGTCATCTTCTTCTGCAACATCGTCATAACACTCCAAAGCCTGAATTCCACCTGGCATCTCTTGTGATTCCATTGCCTGTAAAAGAATTGGTCCCAATCGCTGATGTTTAGCAATAGAGGTCTCCTTAAAGGAGTATCTCTTGTCCAGGTATCCTGCTCGTAGTGCATTGGCAACACAGGTGTCAATGATGGTATCCCATGCCTTCTTCACCCAACTCACAATCTCTGCCAGGCTAGGCTTCACAAAGTTTCCTCGTTGGTTTCTCTCTATGCGATTCTCAATATAGTCATTGATTTGTACCTGCAGATTGTCCTTGAATGGTTTGTTTATTGCAATGTCCAGGGTTTGGAGATGTCCTGTCATTCCTGCTGGGATCATTATTTGATCCACTCTTCTTTGTGCAAGAAACCGCTTCATGTCTTTGGCACGGTGAGTGCTGGCTGCATCCCATATTACCATGCCTCTTTGGCCACCTCGCACAACAAGTGGCAGTATTAACTCGATCCACTTCCTTATAACACCCTGTGTGCACCAAGCCTTTTCGGTTTCAAGCACATAAATCCCTAAAACACGTTCAATTTTTTCTTTTTTGCCCTTGGCAATGACAAGAGGTGCTACTTTTGTCCCATCCAGGCGAATGGCCAAGACGCATGTAATACGTGCACTTTCGTATCCAGTTGATGGAATGTAAATTGACGAGGCACCCCTCTTATCGATTGTTGTTTGAGCCTCTTGGCCCAAAAAACCTGCAGTCTCATCCATTGCAATCCCGTGAGAGACATTATATTTGGAGAAATCAATGGCATCAACAAATGATTTAAAAGCAAGTGCCCGTTTGACAATTTCAGCATCTTCTAACTTGAAGAGGGAGGTGGATCTTCTGAGAGACAATTCATATCACTGAAGGAAGCCATCCAGCCAGTTATGAGAGGCTTTGAATTCTCCTTGGGTAATTTCAAACTGTGGTGCCATTGCAAGGGCAAATGCTTGAATATCAGCCCTGCTTACAACAAAAGCCTTTGCTCTCCTGTCAGCAATGCATTGAGAGATGGAGTCTTCAAGTTCAGGATATAATGGATGCCGACTTGATCCACACCTGCACTTCTTGGCATTTCCCTTCTGCACCTGTTGACTGAGGTTATCATACTCAGCTCTCCATTTTCGGACCATATGGAGATGCAACATATTCCCTTTGCAGGAAGCGGTCAGATTCTTACCACGAGAATCCTCCACAATTGCTTTCTTGAATTCCACAGAGTAGCTCTTTCTTTTTAAACTTATCTTCTCTCTAGACCAAAATAAAAATCACTTTAGATCATTAACTCAATTAATCAATTAACCCAAACACATTAAGCCACCTTGGGGTGGTGGCTGGGATTTGGCATGCAGTTGGAGCTGGGATGGAGTCCCCAGGAGAGGATTTCCAAGGCTGGAGAGGTAAGTTTAAAAGAGTGGGAGAGGAGAAGACAAAAGCTTCTTTAGCAACCCTCCTGCGATCCAAATGGTTGCAGTGGGAAATCAAGGTGCGGGGGATGGCTCAGGAAGCAGAAATGCAGTGGGAATCTTGGACTCCTCTGATATTTATTCTGACAAGAGCATATGTACATTGCATTGAGCTTGCAGTTGCATTGAGTTTGCAGTTGCATTGAGTTTGCAGTTGGGAACCTGATGCATAGGCACGCCTCGCCCTGAAGCAGCTGGGGACTGTGTCCTCAAGGAAGCTTTCGATGGGCATATAGAAGTGGCCTGGCGATGAGGGGAGTGTGTGTGTGCGCTCACCCCAAGCCACTTCTACCGGCCGATCGAAGTGGCTGTTGAGCGAGCTTGGGGAGCTTCCCTCTCGGAAAAGAGTCTGCCTGAAAGGTGAGGGGACAGGGGCAGCCACGCCTCGCCCGAAGCAGCTGGGGACTGTGTCCTTTAGGGAGCTTTCGATGGGCAGATAGAAGCGGCCTGGCAGCGAGGGGAGTGTGTGTGTGCGCTCGCCCCAGGCCGCTTCTACTGGCTAATCGAAGTGGCTGTTGAGCGCGCTTGGGGAGCTTCCCTCATGGTAAAGAGTCTGCCCTAAAGATGAGGGGACAGGGGCAGCCACGCCTCACCCGAAGCAGCTGGGGACTGTGTCCTTAAGGGAGCTTTCGATGGGCAGATAGAAGTGGCCTCATGGAGAGATACATGCACATGGGCCACTTTAGGTGGGGGAGGAAATTAAGTCACCCCCGAAAAGACGGTCTAGCCATTTTTTCAGGGATCAAAAAAAAAAAAGGCCCGGCCTTATTATGTGAGAAACACGGTAGTTTATCTTATCTCAGTAATTGGTCAAGGCCAGATATTGCATACAGTGTTAATCAATTAGCAAGATTTAACACTGAGCCAACTGAAAGGCACTGGCAAGCTGCTAAACGTGTGTTAAGATATCTGAAACAAACAATGCACTATGCATTGTATTTGGAGCCAAAAGATTAATTGAATTTGACTGTATATGCTGATGCAAGTTTTGCTACAGACATAAATACACGAAAATCTGAAAATAATACTGCTGTATTATTGGGTAAAGCATTGATTGGATGGAGATCTATTAGACAGAAACATCTAAGTTTGTCAACAATGGAAGCTGAATTCTCATGTTTGTCTTTATTATGTACAGATTTAGTTTTGTATAAACAATTATTAATTGATATGGGAATTAATGTAACAGATTCTATTGTTGTTTACGAAGATAATCAATCAGCAATACAGATGGCTTCAAATATTGCTGTTAAAACAAGAACGAAACACACAGATTTAAGATATTTAAATGTGAGACAATGTGTGCAAAGTAAGATGATTAAGCTAGAATACTGTATGTCAGAAAACAATATAGCAGATCATTTTACAAAGGCCCAAGGCTCTATAAACCATAAGGCTAGCTGTGAAGATTATGGACTTAGAATGTAAGGTTGTATATATTGTCTTACCCAAAAGGGGAGAATGTTAGGAATATAATTCACCTAACAGGTATTTGGGTTAGAAATATATAAACCAAGATAGACATTTTAATACTGTCTCTTTAAGAGCATGCTAAAAACTGCAATTAAGTGTGGTTTCTCAAACGGCCATAAGATGGAGCCAGAAACCTCGGTTGTTTAGTCTTAGTCTCAGAAGAAAGTGTGTCTGAGTGAGTATCTCTGTTTCCTTCTGTTGGAAAGTATTGCCATTGCTCCATTTCTTCTAATTGACTGATATTACTGGATTTAATGTAAGTCTGATACTGAACTGTTTTTGACACTGGAATTTGATATTTGGATTATCCCTGGATGAAAACTGACTGATTTTACCTGTGAATGACTTTGGACTACCTATTTTGGACTTTGCTTAAACCTTTCTGAAAGTAAAAACCTACATTTACTGTACAGTGTATCTATGTGCTCTGTGTGTATTATTCCAACACTACTCTCTATACCTCTCCCTGTATACGCTCATTATCCTAACGGGGAATTACCTCAACAGTAGGCATGCTTATGCACCCCACCTACAGACCTCTTAGGAAAGGGGTGAGGTCAATAGTAGACAGTCTAAGATTAAAGTTTTTTGGGTTTGGGGAAGAAACCACAGAGTCAGGTAGAGTATTCCAGACATTGACCACTCTGTTGCTGAAGTTGTATTTCCTGCAGTTAAGTTTGGTGCGGTTAACCTTGAGTTTGTATCTATTGTGTGTTCTTGTGTTGTTATGGTTGAAGCTGAAGTATTCATAGATAGGTAGGACATTGCAATGTATGATTTTATATACTATACTTAGATCAGACTGAAGACGGCATAATTCAAGGTTTTCTAGGTCTAGAATTTCAAGTCTGGTGGCATAAGATATTCTGCAACGAGTAGAGGAGTGGATAACTCTTCTTGGGAAATATTTCTGGACTTTCTCAACTGTGCTAATATCAGATAATGTGGGTTCCAGACTGATGAGCTGTATTCAAGTATTGGTCTAGCAAATGTTTTGTATGCTCTAGTTAGTAGTGTGATATTACCAGAGACAAAGCTATGTATGATTAGGTTAACAACTCTTAATGCCTTTTTGGCTATGTAGTTACAGGGGGCTCTAGTACTTAGATCATTGGAGATGAGTATTCCAAGGTCCTTTACAGAGCTTGAATCATCAACAAGGTCTTGACTATTCAGCTTCTATTTTATTCTGATTTTTTTTTTGCCAATATGTAAGACAGAGCATTTATTTGTTGAGATTTGAAGTTGCCATTTGTTTGACCATTCTGACATATAATCAAGATCTTTTTGAAGGGTAGCAGCATTGTCAGTCATATTGAATAGCTTTACATCATCAGCAAAAAGAATGCAGGTGCTCTTAATATAATCACAGAGGTCATTAATATAGAGTATGAAGAGAGTTGGTCCTAGAACACTGTCTTGGGGGACACCACTATTGACAGATACAGAATTTGATAGGACACTCCCAATTTTGACCATTTGTTGTCTGTTTGAGAGGAATGCTTCTATCCAGTTATGCAGTTGTCCAGAGATACCATAAGATTTTAGTTTGTCATGTATCACTGAATCAAAGGCTTTACAGAAGTCTATGTAGATTGCGTCTAATGTTTTGCCCTGATTGAGTTATGTAGTCCATATGTTTTTGCAGTGTAAGAGTTGCAGATTACAGGATAGTTTTTTTCTGAAACCAAATTGTTTATTAGAGAGTAGGTTGTTTGTCTCTAAGTAGAGGATAATGGATTGGTTAATAATTTATTCCATGACTTTACAGGTGATGCAGCATAAGGAGATTGATTTGTAATTTTCAACTAGGCTGGGGTCTTCCTTTTTGAAGATGGGAGTGACTGTGGCTTGTGACCATAGGTTAGGCAAGGAGCTGATCCTGAAAGGTTTTTCAAAGATTATGCTTAGAGGTTCTGCTATGGCAGCGGATAGCTTTTTTAAGAAGTAGGCACAAACTCTGGTCCAATAGATAGAGATGGTTTTAGATTGCGTAGTGCTTTTTCAACATTGTCTTCTGTAAAATCGATATGTATTAATCATTGTAGTTTTCTGTGGTTCAGCTAGGAAATACTGGGCATGTTTACAAATACTGAGCCAAAGAATGTGTTAAAGACATTGGCTTTAATGGTGTTGTCATTGCAGTCTTTACCATTAGGTCCTATCAAGGATGGGATGGTCCTTGAATCTTTTAGTTTGTTGTTTACAAAACTGTAGTAAGCGTGGGTAGAATTGGTGCATAGAAGTTTTTCCTCTTGTTTAATGTGATAATTGGTGCATTCAGTCTTTATCTGGTAATTTTTTTTGAACAAATTTTATTAATTTTCTTTTTAAAAACATACACAAGCAAACACAACATAGGATGTAGTAACATAAAATATCTTTTTCTAAAAAACACAAAGAATATCTTATTTAAAAACAAGATAATTCCAAATTATCACATTTCTATACAAACACAATTTAATATATATATTTATCTTATCTGTTCAACTTCATATCCTTTCCCAACTTCTCTTTACTCTTTACTTCTGTTTAATTGTATTTCTTTTGCCTTAAATTATATATATTCATTATATATAGTTTCATTAATTCTCTTCCAACATCCTTTCAAACATAAACAAACATTACACAAAACATAAATACATAAAACTTCTTTTTGGAAAGCTGCTTACCCCGGGATAGATCTTTTTGTATAGACATAAATCAAATTCGTGCTCACATAATATACTATTTCATATCTTATTTAACATTCTATATTTTCTATATATTTTCTCTCTCCTATTCATTCTTTTAATTCTATTTTATTTATTTCATTTCAATTTAAATAATTATACTTGCATCTTTTGTCCGTTCTCTTTCAATCATCTATTTTTCCTTTCTTTCTAATACAATATTAATAAGTAATAGTAAAACCAAGAAAAAAGGAATATTAAGTTTATAACATAATAAGAGCAATATTTAATAGTAAATTAAACTCTATTATCAAATCTTAAACATTTTCATAGCTTCCCTTTAATGCATTATTAATTCATGTAATATTTTAATTTTCTAATTCAATTTCAAATACTAATATCTACCAGACAATCTTATGTACTTTTGCAGAATCATTTTTATAAAATTATATCTTACCCCTTATCTCTGAAAAAAAAACCTGTTTTTTAACATCTTGCTTAAAACTTTTATGACTTCTTTTTCCTTTTTCCTTTCCTTTCTTGTCAGTTCTAACTTTTTGACACCCCCCCCATCTCTCAAGTTTCACTCTCTTTATCTTCCCTCTCTGTTGTATTTCCCTTTTCTGTTGCTTTCTGACATCATATAGATTTTTCATCTTATTTTTCTTTTTCTTGGTTGCTTTTTTAAATCCTGAATTCACCATTTCTTTATCCCCCTTACACTTTTCTTCCTCGAGTATTTGTCCATTAAAGATGGCTTCTTCTTCTTGATCCCAGCCTTCCTGTCACTGTTGTATTTCTTGATAGGTAGAAATCGCCAATTCTAAAAAGTGGGGAATAGATCCAGAAGAGCCCATGCCTTCCTGTTCCTCTTCTTTCAATTTTTGAAATTCCATTTGTAATTCTTCAAAAGATAATGCCATTTTTTCCCTTTTTAAAAAACAACCCAAATATCTTTAATCTTTCAAGAAATAGTTCACAAAGATCCCAAAGTCACAAAGCAAACCAAAGCAAAGCAAACAGTTTCATTTAGCACTTTCTTCTTTCTATATTTTCTCTTCCTAGGGTAGAATTCAAATACACAGTTCCAAAGTAATCTTCTAGAAGTCATAATACCTTTTATTTCTGATCTTATAAACTCAAAGCAGTCTCCTTCAGTACAATCTTAAAATAAATCTTTACCTCTTCCCTTCCACTTATAGCAAATAAAAAGAATTTTAAGTTTTTAATTCCAATGTCCAGAAATCTTTTATCCCCTTGGCTTTAAATTTCAAGTTTACCTTCTATGCCCAAGCAGGTTTTCCAGATTTCCAACTGCTGTTTTTGTGGGAAGGGAGAGTGAAAGAAAGTAACTTTCCCTTTCAGCTTTTTTTCAACGCTTTTACGATCTTCCTTGGGAGACAATGTATCCTTCAAACAATTTAGTTTCCAGGGTATTTAAAAGTTTCTTCTAGTCCCAGTTCAAAACTTTCGCCTTCACCTGCTTCCTCCTGCACAAATCTTACCCAGCTGCAGGCTTCTTTATGGCGGCCATTGCTGACCGCCACTCCACCACCTTGGGAAAAAGAGGTTTTGCTGGCTGAGGAGGGAGTTTGCGATACCCCCAAACCCAAATCCGGATCCCCTCTCTCTTCGGCTGCCTTTATGGGGCAGCCCTATCCTCCAGATCCATCTGGATTGGAGGAACCTCGGCAGCGAGCGCAGCAGGAATTGCGGAGGATCACGAATTCCTGCCGCCACTGAAGCCTTGCAAAACCAGAACCTGGTGGCATAAATTTTTGTATTTGTTTTTGAAGTTGCAATGTGACCAGATTTGTTTTTCCATCAGAGTGATCTCTTTTTGGATTGAAGTTTCCCTATTGCTATGGGAAATCTGTTTTTTTTTTTTGTTGTAGTTTTGGGAGTTGTTATTAGTACATATAGTAATGGAGTCAGGAAGAGATGTGTTGAGCCATGTTTTACAGACAAATATGATGTTGAATTTAGCCATATTTAGAAAGAGGAGAAATTCAGGTATTTTTATTCACAAGGCTTCTTGCATTAAGTAGCTTGCATTTAAGGCCAGCTGCAGTTGGAATTGAGGTAGTTAGGGGCGTGTGTGCCTAGTCTAGGGTGATGGTGGATTGGTTAAAGTAGAGTTGTGGTTGAAGGTTAAAGCTGAGTTGTGGATTGTGTGACTTACTTTTGATACAGTCAGCACAGTAGTCAATGCACAGGTCCTTCTCTCCATTGTCTAGATGTTTTTTGAGTTCTGTGCGGAGTACACAGGAGTGGGCACATTGCTGTATGGTTAGGTCAGGGCGAGAACGGAGGTTCTTATGGTTGGTGTTGCTTTTGGCAAGTGAATTTATATATAAAATAATTTACGTTTGCTTGATTCATTTTTGCAAATGACCCTGCAGAAGCGTGGGGCCACAGAGCCATCTCTGTTTTTGAGCTCTCGGCCAATGCGGGAAACCCTGATGCAGGAAATGTCAAGTATTTCATCAGGGGAGGTGGTTGATGCTTGATAATTACTGATGATGTTGTGGACAGTTGTGATGTCATCATTGTCATTGATGTCCTCTAGACCAAATAAGATGGCTTTTGGATGTTTCCGTTTATGCTCAACAGCTTCTCTGATGAGGATTGGGATATCATTATTTGTCTGGCTTATGTTTTTTTGTGGATTGGGTTGTGGTTGTTGGTTAGAGATGTCGTTTGTAGCTATTGGATGTTCAGGTTTTTGCATTGTGTCTTTTTTTTCAAGGTTGGATAATCTTTCTTTTAAAGTGTCCAGGGATGCTACTATGGGGTCAATGGATGTTATTCGTGTTTCTATGGTATCAACTCTTTCAAACAGATCCAGTTTGGGTCTGCATAATTTGTAGAGATATGGAAACTCATTGAATGATTCTAGATATTGAATCATTTGCTCGGGTAATCCCAAGCAGTCATGATGAATGTATTTGCTACATAGAGAACATTTGATGGAATTTTCATTATCCTTTAGAGTTTTATAGCATTTAAGGCATGTGGTTCATTGATGGGGATTACTTTCTCTTTAGGTTGTGGTTTGGCATTGGATTTTTTTCTTGGCATGGTGGTTTGTTAAAATGGTACATTGATTAAATTACTTAATGAAACAATTTTGGGTAATCAATATAGCCAACATCACACCAATCAATCAATTGCAATAATCTCTCTGGTCAAATAACTTTGCGAAGCAACAATCAGCCTAATCAATTAATTACACTAATCACTAATACCTCATATGATTTTGATCACATGTTCAAAATCCTATGCCTATGTTTATACAACCAAGGATTGCATTAGCTTTTTGGCTGCTGTTGCACTCTGCTGATCATATTTAAGTGATTGTTCACTAGGACCAGTGGTAGATTAAGGCTCATTGGTGCCCTAAGCACCAACAAATTTTGGTGCCCCACTCCTTTGTACATACTGTACAAACAAAGCCAAGCTTAGGCTACATAAAAGTTTTTGTGGTGCCCCCTTTGGGCCTGGTGCTGTTTTAGTCTGCTTAATAGTTAATACACCACTGACTAGGACTCCAAGTTTCCTCTAACGGTTATTGTTTTTGAGCCAGGTTTTGCCTAATGTATTTGCACCTTTGGTTTTCCTGTCTATGTGTAAAGCCTTGCTTTTCTCTACATTAAATTTCATTTTGTTGGATACAGCCCATTGTATAAGTCTGTCAAGACCTTTTTGGATCCTGAAAATATCTTCTGAGGTATTGGCTATTCCTGCCAGCATGAACTTCTGAAAAAAACTATTTCATTATAGAACCAATAAATAGGAAAGAAGGGAGGGAGGGAGGGAGGAAGGGAGGAAGGGAGTCAGTCAGTCAGTCAGTCAACAATTGGGTTCCTGGCAATGTTCTCCACTCTTCTATGTTGTGAAGCACCAGTAACTTGGCTTGAGCAAAAAGTGAAAGACTGCTTTCACATTTAGACAAGGCTTCTATTAAACTAATTAGACCTTGGTTTATATGAATAAGTTGGGTGTGTACTTCACTAAAGCAGCGTCCACCCACTGTTACTAAGTCATACAGAACAGACTTTAAACTTCGTAGGAAGATGTTGCTATGAGGAGACCAGGCTTCATTTAAGCCTATTTTTATTGGCTTGTTTCAGCAATCTTATTTAATTATCTATCTATCTTTGTATATATACATAGCTGCTTATCTCAGAAGAAACAACTCTGGGTGGCTTATGGTTTGTATATTCCTGAAACATTTTTTAACCAGAATACTGAAAACCCTAACATGGACTGGCAACATATAATTAGTGTGTTCTTTTCTAGATATCTTCTGTTTATCTAAAATCTAAATCTAAAATCTAAAAAATCAGGGTGTCTTTTCTGTCCAGGGATGCTGGGATTACAATTCCCTGTATTGTTGGACAGCAATAAACAGAATATTTCAATCAAAGCTTCCCTTTTCTTTCCTAGATATCTCTACAAACTTCAGCTGTTTTTTCCTACGCATGCTTATATATATTTCCTCTGCCAGCTGCCTCACATTCCAACAGAGGAATGATAGAATCAGAACTATGTATTATCCATTAGTTGAAACATCCACCAACTGACATCTTCTAACAAAAAAAAAATATTTATTTAATCATTATCTAATTCTTTTAATATCTGAAGAAGTATTGGCAAATTATAAAGTAATGTAAAGTGTTTACCACCACCACAACAAAAATTAATAAGCAGGACATACCAGTTGTGGGATTCAATTTTTTTTACTACCGGTTCTGTGGGCGTGACTTGGTGGGCGTGGCAGGGGAAGGATATTGTAAAATCTCCAGTCAGAGGTGGTATTTGCTGGTTCTCCAAAATACTCAAAATTTCCGCTGCCGGTTCTCCAGAATGGTCAGAACCTGCTGAATACCACCTCTGGGACATACTGTAGAAGACAGAAGAATAAACATTTACCAATATCCCTGCCTGACTATTTGTTAAATTTTATTTATTTGTTAGCTAATAAATTTTACAAATAAACAAGTAATATTTGTTGCCTATCTCCCTCTGGGATTATTCTAGGCAGCTTTCAATAATAAAAAGGAAGCAATGAAAAGAGTGTAAACAAAACAAAAATAAAATAATAGAACAATAAAATAAACAATGAGAAAAGGCAAAGAGAATACATCAATATGATAACTAAAGATAGATGGGTAGATAGAAGAGAACAAGGGGAGAGATGGAATCTGCCCTCAATCCACCTCCAGAATGTATTTTAAAAATTATTGGGGGGAAATTCTTGAAACTGAAAGTTTGAGTGCAGATGCCAACCAGGCAACATAAATTGCATTGTTGTGTACACATGTACACATACATGTTCTGTATTCTATGTATATCTGTAGATATAGTTTCCTCTTGTGGGAGTGGAGATGTAGATGAAAAAAGGTTTATATGTTTAGTTCTTTTGAGTTTAAATCTTTCATTGTAACTGCTTGCTAGGATAAAATTTCAGTGTTTTTGTTTTTTCCAAGTAGTGCCAGAACCAAAGATTATACCCTTATTCTCTATGAAAATCTTCCCAGAGAGAATTTATCAAATGACATTTGGGAATATAAAATACAAAATGAATTGATATTTCAAATAGAAAATGTTAAGGGTTCTTGGGCTCTCTTAGCTTATAAGGGAAAACACCCCATATTTTTAATCCTGTACAGAATGTAATGAGCTACCTTAAATGGAAAGGAAAAAACATTGGATGGAAGAGATTAAAATATATTCAAGAGCTGTCTACCTGTATGCAAACATTGCATGCAAATATTTAATATGCATATACATGGTCATCCCTTAATCCCCTGGCTTCTAACTCCAGGGCCCAACCGGGTGTTTCTATATGTGTCATCTGCAAATCTGCAGAAAAGGGAGGTTCAAAATATCAATTTAGTGGCTGAAAGCTCAATCAAAACTGTCGTGTCCGCAAAAGAAGCTCAGAGTCGGTGACTTTCATTCAAAGCTCTTTATTAATAATGGGAGAACCGAACCAGCGAAAGGCAAAAAGCCCGCGGCTTTTATACCTTTCGCAGCGGCGGCCGCGGCCAATGGCAACGATTCAAGTCTCCCGCTCTTGGTTTGCACCAATCGCGGGAGACTTCAATCGGGCCAATCAGCGCGGCTCGCCTGGCCAATCAGAAATCCCCGCGCCTTAGCCAATCAAGGCTCGGGGATTTCGAGTATTCCAATTCAGGACATAACACCCCTCCCCTCTTGGTATGGTCCGTCACGTGGTGTAGTCACGCAGGTAGGCGGGGCTCCGTCGAGTCCTAGTTGACCTGCGCAACTCACTTGCATGCTGTAACTCGTCCGGAGCGGTCATCTTTTTGGCTGCTCCTGCCTCTGTGCGAACCGGCTGGATGATCGGGCCGGTTCTTTTGCCGTGGCTCCCGCCTGGGCCTACCGGGTTGGTTGAGCTACGGATTTCGCCGCTCCTGCTTGGCTTCTCCGAGTCGGTAGAGCTGGCCAGGTGGTTCTTCTCCGGAGGGGACTCGCGATGGCTGTGTTCCGGTGAGTATTTTTGGTTTATTTTTTCCTGCGATTGTCTCTCCGGGTATTCCCTCCCCCCTTGGTTCGTGTCTTGGGGGTTGAGGTCAGTCGCTGTTCGTGACCTGAGCTGGTCGATATGTCGTTTCCAGGCTCGCCCATCGATGGTTTGGAGCTGGTACGACCGTGGACCAGTGACTTGAGTTATGACGGCTGGGATCCATAGGGGGTCCCCCGTCATGTTCTTTGCATAGACTAAGTCACCTGGGTCAAATGTCCGGTACCTGGAGCTGGAGTCTGGGGGCCGCTCCGGGTTATAGGTCGGGTGCAATCTGTCGAGTGGGGACCTCAGCTTTCTGCCCATCAGAAGCTCTGCAGGGCTCTTGTTAGTTGTGGTATTGGGAGTGATGTGCTGTATGAAGAGCAGTCGGTTGATTTTGTCGCTGATCTCCCCGTGGTCCATTTTCCGGAGGGTCTTTTTCGTAAACTGGACCATCCGTTCCGCCCTACCGTTCGCCGCCGGATGCGCCGGTGCTGTTAATGCGTGGCGGATACCCCTCTCCGCCAGGAACCATTCAAAATCGATGGAAGTGAACTGGGGCCCGTTGTCTGAGACGACGACGTCTGGGAGGCCGTGTGTGGAAAACAGTTTACACAGTTCTTTAACGACGGCCTCTGTGGTAGTGGATTTCATGTCGCTTACTTCCAACCAATTGGAGTACGCGTCAACTGTGATTAGAAAAGTATGCCCATTTGTGGGGCCAGCAAAGTCTAGATGGATTCTGGACCAGGGCCCCCGTGGTGTTTCCCAGTCCCGGATAGGTGCTGCGGGTGGGCTGGATCTGGTCTCCTGGCATCGGTGGCATTTGGCGACCCATGCTTCAATTTGCTTGTCCATCCCCGGCCACCAAGCGTAACTCCTGGCCAGGGCTTTAGTCCTGACGATGCCAGGATGACCCTCATGTAGCATCTCTAATACCCTCTCTTGCAATCTGTCCGGAATTACCACCCGGTCACCCCACAGAATACACCCTCTTAGTAGTGAAAGTTCAGTCTGGCGCTGACGGAATGTTTTAAAAGTCTCGTCACTGTCTTTCTCCGGCCAGCCTTTTTCTAACCAGTGTAAGATTCGCGCCAAACGCCTGTCCTTAACGGTTTCTCTGGCAATGTCTGATGCGGTAATAGGTAAACTCTCGATACTTAGGGTGTTTGTTGTTGGTGCTGGGTCAGGTTCAGTGTCAGGTAAAGGCGAGCGGCTTAAAGCGTCCGCGTGCGAAATTTTCTTACCTGGCTTGTGTAACAGTTCGTAACTGTAGGTTGCCAGGAATTCGGACCATCTTGTCATCCGGGGTGACAAGATGTTTGGTGTGGCTCGGTTTCCAGCGAGGATGCCCAGCAATGGCTTATGATCCGTCACGATGGTGAACGGGCGGCCATACAGGTATTCATGAAAACGTTTAACGGCGGCAACTACAGCCAAAGCTTCTTTGTCCAGCTGGCTATAGTTCCGTTCCGGTTTAGTCAGAGTCCTGGAGAAAAAAGCGATGGGTGCTTCTCTCTGGTCTGGGAGGGTGTGGCTGAGGACAGCGCCGACGCCGAAGGGTGATGCGTCGCAAGTGACAGCTAAGGGCAAGGTTTCGCTGAATTGCATCAGGACGGCGTCGGAGGTGAGGAGGTCTTTGGTTTTTTGAAAGGCGGCTTGCTCTCGTCTCCCCCAAGTCCAGGCTGCCTTCTTGTCTAGGAGTCTATGTTAAGGTTCCGCCGCCGTTGCCTTTTGAGGTAGGAAAACATTATAAAAATTTAGTAAGCCTAGGAACGCTTGTAGTTCCGTTTTGGACTTTGGGGTGGGGGCTTCCTTGATGGCTTTCACTTTTTTAGTCGTAGGGTGAATGCCATGCCGGTCTAGGAGATAGCCCAAAAACTCTACTTGCTTTGTACATAGTTGGCATTTTTCTCGTTTGACTTTAAGTCCTGTTTCTTTAAATTTTGTTAAGACTTGTCTGAGTCGGTTTTCTAATTCGGCTTCGTTTGGCGCCGCCACTAATACGTCATCAAAATAGGGCACCACCCCCTTGATGCCCTGTAGCAAACGTTCCATCAGGCTCTGAAAGATGCCTGGTGCCACGCTGACTCCAAATTGGAGCCGGTTACACTTGAAAGCCCCCCGATGGGTCACGATTGTTTGGGCTTCCGCCGTTTTCTCGTCCACAGGTAGCTGCTGATATGTCTGGGCGAGGTCGAGCTTGGCAAAGACTTTGCCCCCTCCCAGTGAGTGCAGTAAATGTTGCACTATTGGGACTGGGTAGGCGCTTTGTTGCAACGCGCCATTTAGGGTGGCCTTATAGTCCCCGCAGATTCTCACGGACCCGTCTGGCTTTACTGGGGTCACTATAGGGGTTTCCCATCTGGCATGGTCTATCGGTTGCAATACCCCTTGTTTGACGAGCTTGTCGATCTGCTCGTAAATTTTAGGCTTTAAGGCGAATGGTACCCTTCTAGGTTTAAGCCACTTAGGGGGAACCCCTGGGTCTAGGTCAAACGAGATAAGGGGCCCCTGGTACTTGCCCAAGCCTCCATCGAAGACCTCCTGGAACTCCTGGGCTAGCCGCTGTTCCCAAGCTTCGATGGTGACTTGGTTGACACCTGTCAGCGCGATGTTAAGCGGGGCGAACCATTGTAAACCCAGTAGGCTTGGGCGGTCGCGATCGACGATTGTGAGTGGCAGTTGTTCGGTGTGGCCTTTGTAAGTTATATTGAAGTTCTTGGTGCCCACTACCGGGACGCGATTCCCTTGGTAGTCTTTAATGATGATCTTTTGGGCATGCACGTTTCTTTTTTGTAGTGTAGGCACCAGTCTTTTGATTTCGCGCCATGCAATCATGGAAAGGTAGGACCCGGAGTCCACTTCCATTTTGCATGGCTGGCCTTCGATATGGACTTCTACGTGTACCTTTCTGGCGCCATCGGAGATGGCGTGGCCGATGGTCACCGTCTGGTGGGTTTCTTCTTTTCGCCGACCGTCGCCACTTCTTTGAGATCGTTGAGTGCGGTCCCACCGACCGTCTGGCTGGCGCTCTCTGGTTCTGGGCGGGGAGCTTTCTCTCCGTCTGTCGTGCTGTTCCCATTTGGGCGGGCTGCGGGTCTTCTTTTGGCGGCAAACTCGGGCGATGTGACCCCGTCGTTCACAATGCCTACAGATAGAGTCAAAAAATCGGCATTCTGACCTGGGGTGACCGCCGCCGCACCCGGCGCAGTTGGTCCTCGACCTACGACCTTTTCGACTTCGTTGGTCGCCGCGTCCCGTCTGCACGCGATGTATGTCCTCCTCGTCTTCCGACGTGCTGGAGGTTGATTGGTATTCACCGTAGTGTGCGGTTGCTTCGTTTCTTGTGTCGGCCGACCTTGCCGGGTTGTTGTTTCCGCCCTTCGCGTCAGATCTTCGCATGCTGTCTGCCGACGTGCGGGTTGCTTCAGCGGCTGCGGCTGCGGTAAGGGCATCGGCTAGGCTGATGTCGCCCTTGGCCATAAGTCGGCTCTGGAGTGTAGGATCCCATAAGCCGAGTACGAAGCGGTCTCTTATGAGACTGTTCAGACCTTCGAACTCGCAGAGTCCTCCTAGGCGCTGTAGCTCTGCGACGAAGTCGCTCAATTTTTCGTCTGGTTTCTGGTTTCGGCGGTAGAACTCGTTGCGCCGTATTAGGATGGGGACTTCGGGGGCGTAATGGTGCCGCAGTATAGGTTCGAGGACGTCCCAGTCCATGGCGGTTGCGTCTGCCGGCTTGGCCAATGCTTTGGCCATCTGGAAGACCTCTGGTCCGCAGTGCGTAAGGAAGACGGCGCGTTTTAGTGGGCCCGGGGCGTCCTTCATTCCGGCGCATTCCAGGTACATCCGGAACCGATCCGAGTATGATTCCCAATCCTCGGCGGTGGGGTTGAAGGGGGCGGGCGGTGCTATCTTCGCCATCTCTGCGCTGGAGCTGGTTCTTGGGTGGACACGGGGTTCGGTTCAGGGGCGAGATCCCATCCTCGTCGCCAGTGTCGTGTCCGCAAAAGAAGCTCAGAGTCGGTGACTTTCATTCAAAGCTCTTTATTAATAATGGGAGAACCGAACCAGCGAAAGGCAAAAAGCCCGCGGCTTTTATACCTTTCGCAGTGGCGGCCGCGGCCAATGGCAGCGATTCAAGTCTCCTGCTCTTGGTTTGCACCAATTGCGGGAGACTTCAATCGGGCCAATCAGCGCGGCTCGCCTGGCCAATCAGAAATCCCCGCGCCTTAGCCAATCAAGGCTCGGGGATTTCGAGTATTCCAATTCAGGACATAACAAAAACTTTGCCCCATCTGTGTGTGAAATGCATGTCTGAAGCTTTGTGTGGTTGCGACTGCTTTCTTGGCTTTTTAAAATCTCATTTGTGGACTCTCCCCAGGTCAAATAACAACTCCAAAAATCCCCAGCTTTTTCCCCCATTCAAGATTTGGAAGGAATGCTACCGTTTTTATCCCTGCTCTTGCATTAAAACAGTTCAAGTTCCGTGAGTTTGTAAGACAGTGTAGAAAGCAGGAACACAAGAGAAAAGGGAGTCATCTAAGCAACTGCTTCTAAAGGAAGCCCTTGACTTATGATCACAATTGAGCCCCAAATTTCTGTTGCTAGGTCAGGCAGTTGTTAAGTAAATTGTACCTCTGTGACCTTTTACCATAATTGTTAAGCAAATTACTGTGTAGGAGATGACTAGGCTCAGCCTGAGGGAGTGGTCAAATGTGTTATTAGTCATGAGTCCTTTCACACCCATAAGAGATTTAAGTCCAGCCCACCTTGAATTCCTTTGACTCTTATCAACCGCCAATTGACTTTGACTGTTAATCGTTCAGATTCTTGTAAGCTTGCAATAAATCTTTACACTCATTTGAACTGCCTGGATTTTCTGATTTCCCTGGGACTCAACACACTTTTGCTTATCTGGAGTTAGTCTCCAGTCTGTTGATCAGTTTAAGAATGTTAAAAGTTAAACCTGAACATCATTTTAAAAGACAGAAAATAAATCAAATTAAAATACAAAGTAATTATGTTAGCAAGTTGCAAAACCCATGTCATGTGCTCCTCACTTCCCAGCTGGCTTCTGTCAACCAAAGTCAATGGGGGAAATCAGACTGATTTAATACAGTTGTGTTAAGGTCAAGGACTACCTAAAGTTAGATTATAAGTCAAGGACTACCTGTATTTAGAGTAGACACTAGACCAGTTAGATAAGGCCAGGATTTGCATCAGGAGGTCATCTTAGGCTGCTGTGGTTGTCCCGATTTCATCATAGATATGTCCACACCATCTCGTGAATTAGTAAAACCCACAGCATCTGAAAACAAAATGAATCTTCTTTAAAAACAAAAAAACCCATGCTTTTCTTTCAAGCTAGGTGACTTTTCCCTGAAGCTAAAGAAGAGCTTTTCAGAAGTGAGCAAAATGTTCTTACGCTTCTTATATAATCCAGTGAATTGAAATAATGCTAAAGAGAATGAGTTCCCTAAGGAGGTTTTTGATAGAACATCTCTCAGTCCAATGAAGCTGATTAGTTTAGAGCCATATTTAGCTCAACAGCTCCTTCACTGACAAGAACCTCTTCTCCTGTAGTCCAATCGTTATGAATTTCCTTTACAATGTACACTTCAGAGGCTATCTTGACCAAGAGATTTAAGCTAAAGCTCTTAAATAAAATTTGACTTAGAAGGCTGAGCTTTTTATAATAATAACACCCTAAAAGCAGAAATATAGTCATGAGGGAATCCATTTCCTCATTTCCGTTAACTTTCAGCAATGATGACAGGTAGCAGTAAAGAATCAGGAAAGGGACAATGAATTATACAATGAGAATGAGAATTATTTCCAATTCTCAGACAAATAAAAGGACTAGAATAGGAATTATGCTGTAAAATCTGATATGGAAAAAACCAGGATTGAAAAACTGAGAGGAATCAGATCTGCTGCAGAATTGGGGCCAGGGTGGGAGGAAAGTTTTATATAAAATTACTTGTGTGCCACACAAAGGAGCATTCACATTAACAAGGTTCACATAGCTTTGATGATGCTGACGGAAAGGAATTATCATAACATTGCTTTTCACAGGACTTTTCAGCATCTATTCTGACTCCCCAGTTGAATTAGTGAGCCATGTTCTAGTCTGATTCATTGCTGCTGTTATTGTTGCATGGCTTGTATGGTTCCTAATCCCTCGTTACTCATTGTGCAAACTGACCTGAAACTGCTCTTCTACTTGCTGACCTGTCCACTTAAATGCCCAAGAATGAAGTATTGCTCAATTGTTATTGCTATCAGAAAGATCTGTGCTTGATTCTTAGGCAAATTAAGGGCAAGGAATGGATCACCTATAGGTAGGAGAGTGACAGAACTTGGGGCGGAGTCAAAAGACGAATCAGCCTAATGTTGCTTGGTAGCAGTGTTGCCAGACGTACGATAATTATCGTATTTGTACGATAATTTGGCCCTCTGTACGATGTACGATCAATAATTCCCAAAAAGGTCAAATGTATGATAATTTTACAGTTTGGCAATTTAAGAAGATAGTTGGCCTACTTTGAGAGCTAGTATTTTACCATACTGTACTTTTCGTGGGTTCATGCAACTTCATGAGTCTAGATCACGTGTGTGTGCGTACGCGCGTGTAGTTTGTGCATACGTGATACACGCTCGCTCACGAGCTACGTACAAGTACGAGTACGAGTCGAGTAAGCTAGTCGTCGCGCACGTCAGGCCCATTGAGGTAGTTTATTGCTGATCGTAAGTTTTGCGGGATCGTATCTTGTGGCTTCATGCCTTCAGTTCGGACATTTTCCACATGGACATATGCCTACAGTTGGTACTTCCTGTGAGATATAGAGTTTGCTATATGTACGATAATTTTCTCAAAAAAACGATAATTTTGAGTCTCGGGTACGATAATTTTACATTTTGAATCTGGCAACGCTGCTTGGTAGCCACAAACCTCTCCTGCATTTTAGTGCCAAAATAGTGCTAATTGTTAGTAGAGTAGATTCCTGGACACAGGCATGAGCAATAATCAATCAGGTTTAATTGGAACTTCACATGCAGTTGGTCTTTCAGCCTGATACTATATCAACATCTACATGTTTTTATATTATTACAGGTAGTCCTTGACTTACAATAGTTCGTTTGGTACCGTTCAAAGTTACAACAGCACTGAAATAAACTGACAAGACCATTTTTCATACTTATGACCCTTTCAGTATCCCCGTGGTCACCTGATCAAAATTCAGACGCTTGGCAACTGACTCGTGTTTATGACGGATAGAGTATCCCAGAGTCGAGTCTTTTGCAATCTTCTGACAAGCAAAGTCAATAGGGAAGCCAGTTTCACTGAATAACTATGTCACTAACTTAACAACTGCAGTGATTCACTTCAGGCAAGAAAGGTGGTAAAATGGGGAAAAACTCACTTAACGAATGTCTCACTTGGAACAGAAATTTGTGGCTCAATTGTGGTCATAAATCAAGGACCGCCTTTATTCTACTCTGTTCTATGTTTATACAGAACTGGTAGAACAGATCACTAACCTCCTTCTGCTGCCTCTTTTCCGTAACTCTAACCCTTTTGTAGGTGTGTGTTTCTGGCTGTAAATTAATAAAATATTTTTCTCGTAAGACAGTGATAATTTCCCTCTCAAGGTTTGCTAGTGTCTTTTATTTATTTCCCTTTTTTGATAATTTTTTATTTTATTTCCAAAGTTAAAATACAAACTTCAACAAAAAAGGGGAAACAACAACAAACAAAGCAAAAAAATAAACAAGACAAAAATGTGCATAAAAAAACCAAACACACACAAAAATTATCAACATGGGTGAATAGTGATTAATATACTATATTTCAACAATAATACTCCTCCCCCCCCCCAAAAGCAGGTCTACAATTTATAACTCTGCAGTTTTATTTATTTAGCT
Source organism: Hydrophis major (assembly GCA_033807585.1). NCBI lineage: Eukaryota > Metazoa > Chordata > Lepidosauria > Squamata > Elapidae > Hydrophis > Hydrophis major. Next base: position 22,746,428 of record CM066343.1, on the reverse strand, counting down.
ACTTTGACCTTCCATCCATTTACTGTAAAAGAAAACATTTAACTGGAAACCCCACTCCCCCCAAAAAACTAAACTTCAAAGCCTCTTTTAATAAGTAATTATTTTAATTCACACCAGAAAGTCAACAGTGTCCTCTAATCTACCATGAAACACTGGAGATATATCAGAGATATATCTCTGATATATCTAGGATCAAATATATTTGACTGATTCTTAATAACAAAACGTTTCCTTAAAATTAGAATTGGGTACTACTTCCGGACAATTGCACCTCATTTTTCAAAGTCATAAATCTCTGTTGTGAATATCTGGGCATCATTTGTTGTTCAGACATTTTATGTACAAGTTGGGCCACAACATCTCTTAATAGTTGTCATCTGATTGAAGTCTATTCCACCATCTCATCAGCTTTCTTAATAAAGTCCCCTTCATCACTGATCCATGTTCTTTTAATGATCTTTTAATGTTACTCGATTTTCATGATGCTGATACATCAAGAATGCAAAAATACTTAATGTCACCTCAATGATCGCTATAAAATGCTGCAATTACTAGTGAACAAATAGCTTCTCTCTCCTACATAATACAGGATGGTTAAAATTATCCTAAATTCATTGTGTATTTCCAGCTGTACTTATCACAGCTGTCTGAAACATGTTTGAAGTTCAGGAAGAAGTTTATTCACCATGGGCAACACACATCTAAAATCCATCCATCCATTCTAACCTGGGAAATCCTGCAAGATCATGCTACTAATATTTGTATTAGTACATGAGATCTTATGAGATTTCAGATTGAGAAAGGACACAATTTTGATGCCTTGTTGAAATATTTGAGGTTGAAAATTTGGTTCTTTTATGCATGAATACAGTATTCCTTGACTTACAACCGGATACTTAGTGACCGTTTGAAGTTACAACCAGACTGAAAAATGGGACTCGTAACCTGGATTTGAAGCTTTAACAGTCAGGCCAGCCCCAAAGTCACATGACTGAACTTCACATATTTGACAATTTGCAGTATCCTGCAGTCATGTGACTGTGTTTTACAATGATTTGCAGAAAACTTCTGTCGTGTCCGCAAAAAGACGCCAGGAGTCGGTGACTACGTTTCAAGCTCTTTATTTAACAGTTGTGAACCGAACCAGCGAAAAGGAAAAAGCCCGCGGCTTTTATCCTTTTCGCTGCGGCGGCCGCGGCCAATGACAGCGATTCAAGTTTCCCGCTCTTGGAGTGAGCCAATCGCGGGAGACCTAAAACGGGCCAATCAGCGCGGCTCGCCTGGCCAATCAGAAATCCCCGCGCTTTAGCCAATCAAAGCGCGGGGATTTCGAGTATGTAAATTCAGGACAGAACACCCCTCCCCTCTTGGTATAGTCCTTACGTTGCGTAGTCACGTAGGTAGGCGGGGCTCCGTCTAGTCCTACTTGACCTGCGCAACTCAGTTGCAAGCTGTATTTCGTCCGGAGCGGTCATGTTTTTGGCTGCTCCCTCTTCTGTGCGAACCGGTTGGGTGATCGGGCCGGTTCCTTCTCCGTGGCTCCCACCTGGGCCTTCCGGGTTGGTTGAGCTACGGGTTTCGCCGCTCCCGCTTGGCTTCTCCGAGTTGGTTGAGCTGGCTAGGTGGTTCTTCTCCGGTGGGGGATCGCGATGGCTGCGCTCCGGTAAGTACTGCTGGTTTATTTTTTCTTGCGTTTGCTTATTCGGGTATTCCCTCCCCCCTTGGTTCGGATTTTGGGGGTTGAGTTCTGTTGCTGTTCGTGACCTGAGCTGGTCAATGTGCCGTTTCCAGGCTCGCCCATCTGTGGTTTGGAGCCGGTATGATTGTGGGCCTGTGATCTGGGTGATGACGGCTGGGATCCATAGGGGGTCCCCCATCAGGTTTTTCGCGTACACTAAGTCGCCGGGTGCGAATGTTCGGTATTTTGTACTGGAGTCTGGGGGCCGCTCCAGGTTATATGTTGGGTGTAACCTGTCGAGTGGGGACCTCAGCTTCCTACCCATTAGTAACTCGGCTGGGCTTTTGTTGGTAGTGGTGTTCGGGGTGATGTGTTGTATAAAGAGGAGTTTATTTATTTTGTCGTTGATCTCCCCGTGGTCCATTTTCTGGATGGTTTTTTTGGTAAATTGAACCATCCGTTCCGCCCTACCGTTCGCCGCCGGATGCACTGGTGCTGTTAATGCGTGGCGGATGCCCCTCTCCGCCAGGAATCTCTCGAAGTCGAGGGAGGTAAATTGGGGCCCGTTGTCGGAGACGACGACGTCTGGGAGGCCGTGTGTTGCAAAGAGTTTGCAAAGTTCTTTGATGACGGCCTCCGTGGTGGTAGATTTCATGTCGCTTACCTCCAACCAGTTGGAGTAAGCGTCAACTGTTATTAGAAAGGTATGCCCATTCGTGGGACCGGCAAAGTCTAAATGGATTCTGGACCAGGGCCCCCTTGGTGTTTCCCACTCCAGGATGGGTGCTGTGGGTGGGCTTGGTCTGGTCTCCTGGCATCGTTGGCACTTAGCTACCCATGCCTCTATCTGCTTGTCCATCCCTGGCCACCAAGCGTAACTCCTGGCCAGGGTTTTAGTTCTGACGATGCCAGGATGCCCCTCATGCAACATCTCTAAGACCTTCCCTTGCAACCTGTCCGGGATGACCACCCTGTCACCCCACAAAATACACCCCTTAAGCAGCGAGAGTTCAGTCTGGCGGTTTCTGAATGTCTTAACGGATTCGTCATTGTCCCTTTCAGGCCAACCTTTTTCCACCCAATGTAAAATTCGCGCCAGACACCTGTCCTTAATAGTTTCCCGGGCAATGTCTGACGCGGTAATGGGTAGGTTGGGCAGGTTCTCGATGTTAAGGGTGTTTGTCGTTGGTGCTGGGTCAGGATCAGAGTCTGGTAAAGGCGAGCGGCTTAAAGCGTCCGCGTGCGAAATTTTCTTACCCGGCTTGTGTAACAGTTCGTAGCTGTAGGCTGCCAGGAACTCGGACCACCTTGTCATCCGGGGTGATAAAATGTTCGGGGTGGCTCGGTTTCCTGCGAGGATGCCCAGCAACGGCTTATGATCTGTCACAATGGTAAACGGGCGGCCGTAAAGGTATTCGTGGAATCGCTTAATGGCGGCAACTATAGCCAAAGCTTCTTTGTCCAGCTGGCTATAGTTCCGCTCCGGTTTAGTTAGAGTCTTGGAAAAGAAAGCGATGGGTGCTTCTCTTTTGTCGGGGAGGGTATGGCTGAGGACAGCGCCGACGCCGAAAGGTGATGCGTCGCAAGTGACAACCAAGGGCAAGGTTTCGCTGAATTGAATCAGGACGGCGTCGGAGGTGAGAAGGTCTTTGGTTTTTTGGAAGGCGGCTTGCTCTCGCCTCCCCCAAGTCCAGGTTGCCGCCTTATCCAGGAGCCTATGCAAAGGCTCCGCCGCCGTAGCCTTTTGGGGTAGGAAAACATTATAAAAATTCAGCAACCCTAAGAAAGCCTGTAGTTCCGTCTTAGACCTTGGGGTGGGGGCTTCTTTGATGGCTTTCACTTTTTTAATTGTAGGGTGAACGCCATGCCGGTCTAGAAGGTAGCCCAAGAATTCCACTCGCTCTGTGCATAGTTGGCATTTTTCTCGTTTTACTTTAAGTCCCGTTACTTTAAATTTTGTTAAGACCTCCCTGAGTCGGTTTTCTAATTCGGCTTCGTTTGGCGCTGCCACTAATATGTCATCAAAATAGGGCACCACCCCCTTGATGCCCTGCAGTAAACGTTCCATCAGGCTCTGAAAGATGCCTGGTGCCACGCTGACTCCGAACTGGAGTCGGTTGCACTTGAAGGCCCCCCGATGGGTAACGATGGTCTGGGCTTCCGCTGTTTTTTCGTCAACCGGCAACTGTTGATATGCTTGGGCGAGGTCGAGCTTGGCAAAGACCCTGCCCCCTCCCAGTGAGTGCAGTAGGTGTTGCACGATTGGGACAGGGTAGGCGCTTTGTTGCAACGCGCCATTTAGGGTGGCCTTATAGTCCCCACAAATTCTCACGGACCCACCTGGTTTGACTGGGGTCACTATAGGGGTTTCCCATCGGGCATGGTCTATCGGCTGTAGCACCCCCTGTTTGACGAGCTTGTCAATCTGCTCGTCAATCTTAGGTTTTAGGGCGAATGGCACCCGCCTAGGTTTTAGCCGCTTGGGGGGAACCCTAGGGTCTAGGTCAAATGAGATAAGGGGCCCCTGGTACTTGCCCAGGCTTCCGTCGAAGACCTCCCGGAACTCTTGGGCTAGCCGCTGTTCCCAGCCGTCGTCGGCGACATGGTTGACTCCTGTTAGCGCGATGTCGAGCGGGGCGAACCATTGTAAACCTAGCAGGCTTGGGCGGTCGCGATCGACGATTGTGAGTGGGAGTTGTTCGGTGCGACCCTTATAAGTTACATTAAAGTTCTTGGTGCCCACTACCGGGACGCGGTTTCCCTGGTAGTCTTTTATAATAAGTCTTTGGGCGTTTATGTTCCTCTTATGGAGGGTGGGCACTAACCGTTTTATCTCGTGCCATGCAATCATGGAGAGGTAGGACCCGGAGTCCACCTCCATCTTGCATGGTTGGCCTTCAATGTGGACTTCTACGTGTACCTTTCTGGCGCCGTCGGAGATGGCGTGGCCGATGGTCACCGTCTGGTGGGTTTCTTCCTTGCGCCAACTGTCGCCGCCTCTTGAGGGTCGCTGGATTCGGTCCCACCGGCCGTCCGGTTGGCGATCTCTGGTCCTGGGCAGTGGGCTTTCCCTCTTACGCTTGTGTTGGTCCCATCTGGGAGGGCTGCGAGTCTTCTTTTGGCGGCAAACCCGAGCGATGTGTCCCCTTTTTTCACAATGCCTACAGATAGAGTCAAAAAATCGGCCTTCTGATCTGGGGTGGTCGCCGCCGCATCCGGCACAGTTGGTCCTCGACCTACGACCTCTTCGATTCCTTTGGTCGCCGCGCCCCGTCTGCACGCGATGTATGTCCTCCTCGTCTTTTGACGTGCTGGATGCAGACTGGAATTCTCCGTAGTGTGCGGTTGATTCGTTTTTTGGGTCGGCCGACCTTGCCGGGTTGTTGTTTCCGCTCTTCGCGTCAGATTTTCGCATGCTGTCAGCGGAAGTGCGGGTTGCTTCTGCGGCTGCGGCTGTGGTAAGGGCGTCTGCTAGGCTGATGTCGCCCTTAGCCATAAGCCGGCTCTGGAGTGCAGGGTCCCATAGGCCGAGTACGAATCGGTCTCTTAGGAGGCTGTTCAGACCTTCGAATTCGCAGAGTCCACCTAGGCGCCTCAGCTCGGCGACGAAATCGCTCAGTTTTTCGCCCGGTTTCTGGTCGCGCCGGTAAAATTCGTTGCGCCGGATCAGGATGGGGACCTCGGGGGCGTAATGGCGCCGTAGGATAGGTTCGAGGACGTCCCAGTCCATGGCGGTTGCGTCGGCTGGCTTGGCCAATGCTTTGGCCATCTGGAATACCTCGGTTCCGCAATGGGTGAGGAAAACGGCGCGTTTTAGCGGGCCCGGGGCGTCCTTCATTCCGGTGCACTCGAGGTACATGCGGAAACGGTCTGAGAACGATTCCCAGTCCTCGGTGGCGGGATTGAAGGGGGCGGGCGGTGCTATTTTCGCCATTTCGGTGCTGAAACTGGCTCTTGTTGGACACGGGGTTCAGTTCAGGGTCGGGATCCCATCCTCGTCGCCAGTGTCGTGTCCGCAAAAAGACGCCAGGAGTCGGTGACTACGTTTCAAGCTCTTTATTTAACAGTTGTGAACCGAACCAGCGAAAAGGAAAAAGCCCGCGGCTTTTATCCTTTTCGCTGTGGCGGCCGCGGCCAATGGCAGCGATTCAAGTCTCCCGCTCTTGGAGTGAGCCAATCGCGGGAGACCTAAAACGGGCCAATCAGCGCGGCTCGCCTGGCCAATCAGAAATCCCCGCGCTTTAGCCAATCAAAGCGCGGGGATTTCGAGTATGTAAATTAAGGACAGAACAACTTCATTTTCAATAGCAATAGCACTTTGACTTATACACAGCTTTACAGTGCTTTATAGCCCTCTCTAAGCAGTTTACAGAATAGAATCCTTTATTGGCCAAGTGTGATTGTACATACAAGGAATTTGTCTTGGTGCATATGCTCTCAGTGTACATAAAAGAAGAGATATATTTGTCAAAAGTCAAGAATCATGAGGTACAATACGTAATAACAGTCATAGGTACAACAAGCAATCAAATCATATTAGGAAACAGTAAGTTGTAAGGATACAAGCAACAAAGTTACAGTCATACAGTCACAAGTGGGAGGGGAGGGGAGAAGATTAATAGTAATAGTAGTAACCAAATAGTAGTGCAGACTTTGTAAATAGTTGGACAGTATTGAGGGAATTATTTGTTTAGCAGAGTGATGGCGTTCTGGTGTGTTCTATAGCATCATTTTGAGGGAAGGAGTTGAAACTGTTTATGTCCTGATGTGAGGGGTCTGTAAATATTTTCACATCCCTCTTTTTAACTCATGCAATATACAGGTCCTCAATTAAAGGCAGGTTGGTAGTAATTATTATTTCTGCTGTCCTAATTATCCTCTGAAGTCTGTGTCTGTCCTGTTGGGTTGCAGAACCAAACCAGAGAGTTATAGAGGTGCAGATGACAGACTCAATGATTCCTCTGTAGAACTGAATCAGCAGCTCTTTGGGCAGTTTGAGTTTTCTGAGTTGGCGCAGAAAGAACATTCTTTGTTGTGCTTTTTTGATGACATGTTTGATGTTAGGTATCCATTTTAGGTCTTGAGATATGATAGAACCTAGAAATTTGAAGATTTCAATTTGAAGAGTCAGCATACTGCCCCCAACAATCTGGGTCCTCATTTTACCAACTTCAGAAGGATGGAAGGCTGAGTTAACCTTGAGCCTGGTGGGATTTGCACTGCCACAATGCTGGCAGCCGGCAGTCAGCAGAAGTAGCCTGCACTATTGCATTGTAACCACTGCGCCACCATGGCTGCAAACTGTTGTTTCATTTAACAATTGTGGCAACCATTTAATAACCACTTCATTCACTTAACAATCATTGCTTTTGTTTAATGACTGCCATGTCTGCTTAACCTCTATCACAAAAAAGGTAATAAAATCAGCTTGGTCCCATGATGGGTTTGACATATGAGCATAATGGGCAGGCAGACTCCATTAAGATTGTATGACCTACCTGCATAACTCTTATATTCAGAAATGGCCCTAGGTAGAGGCTCAGAAAGTTAAGATGGAAGTGGAACCACATGATCAAAATCCTGCCCAATTTTTATGCACAACACAACACACATTAGAAGTGATGTTCTGGTCAAGTCTTGCACCATTCTTTGTTTTCATTCCTTCCATTCTGCTAACACTCCTGCCTAGATGATTGAGCAAGTTCACACAGTTCTTCCTGAAATTTACTGTTGTAAAGACTGCTGTTTCCTGCAAGAGTTGATGTCCAAACCTCTCATTTCTGAGTTATGTACAGACATCGTTGATTTCCTCTTTATCATTTTTTAGCATTTCCCCCATGTATGGTTGCCCCCCTGCCTCCAATGCTTTTCTGAAAGGCACTAAGATGTGGTTTTGTCAGCAGGCCTGGGGACCACAAACACAGATGGACTTGATTAAAAGGCTGATTTTTCCAAAGCATCGGAAGGCAAGACAAGAAATAATGGTTGGAAACTAATCAAGGTGAGAAGCGTGTATGACATGGACAGTTTATTGCACTGTGCTATTTCTTCAAGTTAACATTACTACAACTTGTTCAACTCTATGTGGCTGTATATTTCTTCATAACTGTTCTCATAAACCGTTTTCCGTGTATACTCTGCACATATCCTAACACAAGCCACCCAAAATCACCTTGGTGTGAGTTCAGGAGCCATAACAAAGGGTTGATTTCCTGTTTAATTACATTTCCAGTTGCCAGTTTTTAGCAGTTTGCAATTGTTTTGTCACTGGGTTTCACACAACCTCCTCAATGTTATGTGGCATATAGCTGCTTTTGTAAAGCAGCTACATTTAAATCTCAGCTATATGTCCCACAAGAAGAAAATGAATATAAATATTATGTACAAGATACACCAGGGATGGGATTCAACCGGTGTTACTACTGGTTCAGTGACATGTTTTGCATACGTGTGTAAAAAAAACCTTAAGCTGTGCCGCCGGAATAGCTGAAAAGCGCTGCATGGGAATACGTAGCATTTGAAAAGCCTCTTTTTTCCTACTTTTTCAACCTCAGTTGTGCTGTGCAAAGCAGCTGAAGTTGAAAAAGCAGGAAATAAAGGACAGGAAAGAGGCCAGAACCGGTTTGGTGTCTACTGTTCTTCAGAGCTACCAGTAGCATCCCACCCCTGGCAGAACCAGTAGCATCCCACCCCGGGACACACCGTGGACATGTTTAATAAATTGCACAGTCGTGGCCAAACCAAAATACAATAAAGTGATAATGGTCCTAACCGCCATTATTAAAATGCAGGTTGCTTTGGCCTTTGTGGGAAGTGGATAGTGGTAAGAGGAAGATTTCAATATCTAAACTGCAAAATGGCAGATGACCACTAGGTGGCAGCAGGGAAATGGAAAAACTCCACCACTTTGCTGCCATCTAGCAATTCTCTGGAGCAGTGGTCGCCACTGGTGGGCTATGGCCCACTGATAGTCTGCAAGAATTTTTGGGCGGTTCCGCAGAGAAATGTCACCCCCAGAGCACCCCCCAAAGCAATTAATCCAGGCTGTGCAGGAACACAAGGCTGTGCCACACACATGGCCCGCGGGAACACAAGGCTTGCTTTGCGAACAACATGAGGTAGTGAGGGGAGGGGGAAAGGACAGAGAGGGGAACTTGCCCCACATGCCCCAGTCACCTCGCCTGGCAACCGGGCTGCTTCTTTCCACTTCTTACTTCTTCTGCTTTTGGCTGCATACAAGGAAAGCAGCAAAAGTCTTTCTCTCCCCCAAACTCCACCAGAAATGAGTCTTTGAAACCCTGCAAGGCATCCTGCTCCAAGAGGCTTTGCCAGCAAAGACTAGTTTCCGGCAGAGTTTGGGGAATAGAAAGAAAAACCTGCTGCTTTCCTTGCATGAAGCCAAAAGTCAGTCAGTCAGTCAGTCTCTCTCTCCCCCCTCCTCTGAAAATGGAGCTGGAAACTGTATCCTGCAATCCCAAATAAAGATCGATTGGTAGGAAAACGGGGTGGGGAATTTTCCTGCAGCCCTCCAAGGTTAGATCAGATCTCTCTCTTTCTCCCACCAAAGTCAGCAAGCCACCATCAGTCAAAATTCATATTAGTGGTCCGCGGGATTTAAAATTATGAGTTTGGTGGTCGCTGAGGTCCAAAAGGTTGGCGACCCCTGGTCTGGAGTTTTTTGCCACCAAAATGTAGTGAGCCCCTTCAGCTCTGGGACTTGATATCCACAGATCTTAATATTGGCAACACTGAGAAACCCTTACCTAGATAGACTCATTTAACATGATCTGTACCATAAATGTGTCTATCCATTCTGCATAATTAAACATTCTGTACTTCTGGCACACTGAATTTACGTGACCACGTGCCATAATGTGCTCTGGCTTTGCTGCAGAAGAATAACATAACAGTCCATCTGGGAGGCATATGTGAATAATCTGAGAGGAAGGGGCTGTTGGGAGTTAAGTGAAGAGTCAGAGGAAAAAACATGTTTCATGAAAAAGTTGTGTGACTATAATGCACTTCATCCAGCCTTAAAATGTCAGCATCTTCATTTTGGAGATGGCTTGATGTTTGTTAATCCTTTACTGCCCCCTGCTGGAGAGAGAGGGGGGGTTACCACCAGGTGCCATATCTACTACCCCTTTCTATATTTTAATTAAGATCGTTCTCAAATCAGAATTCTGAAGAATTTGGTGTTACTTTGTGATGTTTAATGTTCTCATACTTCTCTCTGCTGCCTAAGAATAATAAAATATTTGAATTCAGTCTTCCCAAGTCCTTCCATGTTATTATTTGCTGCCTATGTTTCTGGGAAAATATTCTTCAAATATCACTGTAACATCCCAGGAAACCTGTTCTACTCTGTCTGTCCTCTTTCTTTCCTTCTTCCTTCCTTCCTTCCTTTCTTTTTTGGCTAATAAATCTCATATTGGTTGCCTCCAGCAGCTCTTGACAAAACCTCAAGCTTGATTTAGTTTTTTCCCCCCTTCTCTTGCCTGCAGGCCTTTCTTTTATCAACGATACTGAAATCACTATTTTACACTGCAATCCAATATCTTCTCAGAAACAAGTTCCAGTGTAATATATAACTGTTCAGAAGCTTCATTCGGTGAATTGTTGTGTATAGAATTGTAGCCTTTGTCCTTAGTTTGTCAGGCTTCAGGAATGGCATGACATGGCATGGCATAGGAGTGGATTGGAGTGGAGTAGAATGGAGTGGAGTGGACTAGAGTAGAGTAGAGTAGGTCCTTGATTTACAACCAAAACTGGGCCTAGAATTTATGTTGATAAGCAAGGCAGTTGTTAAATGAATCACATCCAATTTTACAACCTTTTTTTTCATCATTAAATGAATCATTGCAATTGTTAAATAAATCACTTGGTTGTTGAGTGGATCCAACTTCCCCCATTGACTTTGCTTGTCTGAAGCCAGCTAGGAAGGTCACAAATGTTGATCACATGACCCAGGATACTTCATGTTTCAATTGTAAATAGATGTGAGTTGTCAAGTACCCAAACGATGACCACAGGACCACGGGGATGCTGAGATGATTATAAGTGTGAGGACCAGTCATAACTAACTTTTTTTCAGTTCTATTGTAACCTTGTTAAACAAATGGTTGTTAGTTAAGGACTACCAAAAGAAGGGTGGGGAAGAGAAGAGAGAGAGTAGAGTGGAGAGGAGACAAACAAGACAAGGAGAGGAGAGGAGAGGAGAGGAGAGGAGAGGAGAGGAGAGAAGAGAAGAGAAGAGAAGAGAAGAGAAGAGAAGAGAAGAGGAAGCAAGGGAGGTGGTCTTGATTACAATGATTACAGTGTTGGAGGACCTGAAGGAACAAGTTGGAGAGGGTATCCTCCTGCTGAACATCTAGCTAGATATTTGTTAAAGACACACACTGACATCATGGCACATAATCAATCCATCAATCATTCTTTCATTGTAATCATCCGTATGTAATCTATAGTTGTAAACAATTTCTTAAACTGCATACAACTCTAAGACTTCAAGAGAACAATTCTTTCTTTAATACGATTAGCATTTTAATATGAAAGCAGGCCATTTCAGAATATGTGGACTCAAAGGCAGCTGAAGGGGTGATGTGGACAAGCATTCTTCATCTGGATAGCCTGCTCCTCATTTAAATAAACGTATATTACCTTTTTTATGAGAAACTAATAAATGGGATACAGCTTCCTCTTCCAGCTCAGTAGTGTCCCTCTTCTGAATCTGCCTGGGTTTCTTTTTTTGTTTTTGTTTATTTGTTTCTGACTATTATTGCTGGCAATTTAAACTGGAAGGGTGTCCGTAGGGTTTGGTTGAAAAAGTCAAGATATGGCTACAAGAGGGTGTTTGAAGTCCTCTTGTTTTTTATGTGCATCACATTTAGAGTTGGGATCACATTATTGAGACAACCATCCTGACAGTGCTAATCACACCAAAAATGTGATTTCACAGCTGTTACCAGTGCTTCTGTTCCCCAGTGTCTTTCCTCATGTATCTTCTCCAGAATTCCTCTCATTACATTCACGGGAACCACCCTCACTCCCTCTGAAGTTCTCCACCCATCCTCAGTTAATGTACACCCTTCTTTTTCCAAATCATCTTTCTCTTTTCCCTCAGGTTTCCATTCCTCATCCTCTTCCATTTCTAGCAAGGGAATTAATGCCATTACCAGCTTTATTTCCCCTGCAGCTTTTTCGCCCATTTGTCTGCCCACCTGTTTCCAACTACCTGTGGAGTATTCCTTTTCTGATGAGCATTCACATGTACTATTGACACTTGATTTGGCAGTTACAGGGCCTCCAGAACCTGTTCCACAAGCTGTAATTGTTCAACTTGTTTCCCATCAGCGCTAATAAATCCCCTCTCCTGACAGATCTTACCAAAGGTATGGACCACACCCCAGGCGTATTTGGAATCAGTCCAAATCGTCACATCAATTCCTTCAGCCAATTTAACAGAGCTACAGATGCTGATCTAACTTCTTTCTCTTTCTCCCCAGTCAACAACAAGTCATCCACATACTGAATCAACATAATTCCCTTCCTTTTCTCAAGTCTGTCCAACTTTTCAAAGTCTGTCCAAACAACAAAGGAACTGCTGTTTTCTTCCACTCTCAGGATCATCCCATTCAAATGCAAACAGGTCTCTACTTCCCTTCTCAAGGGGGCATGCCCAGAAGGCATCCTTCAGATCTATCACAGTAAACCTTTGTCCTTGGGAGGGATTCGTCCCAAGATAGTATAGGGATCAGGAGATCCTCCCCAAATCCAAAACCAATCTATGTTTCCCATCCTTCTTCAACACAGCTATTGGAGAAGTGAAAGGTGACATAGCAGGCTCCAACATGCCCTGTTTCAACAATTTATCAATCACAGGCTTCAACCCCTCTCTCCCCCTTCTACTCATTGGATATTGTGATGTCCAAAGCTTTATCACCCCAGGCTGCACTTGAATCTGGATAGGCTGAATGTTCATTCGCCCTACCTTCTCATCTCCTGCCCAAACCTCATCCGAAATTGCCCTCTCATCTTCCACAGTCATCTTACACATCCTTACTCCCTTCCCGGTATCCCACAGCTGGATACCAAACACAGGCAACAGATCTCTTCCTAGCAAATTCACTCCAGCAGCCTCAGTCACCACTTCATTCATTTCCAGTCTGATTTGTTCAAACACCCTCACATCCTGTGATTTTCCACTCACCCCCACCACTTTTATCATTTTCCTTGATCTATGTGCACCCTTTATCGGGTCACACACAGAAGTCCGGCTTGCGCCAGTGTCTATCAGGAACAGCCACTCCTGATGGTCAGGACCCACTGAAATGTTTACCGATGGCTCCCCGCAGGTCCTCTTAAAGGAGCTGGAACATCCCTAATCTTCATACAATGCATAACTCCTCTCCTCCCGGTTGGTAGGACACTCGTGCGCAAAGTGTCCTTCCTTCCTTCCCATATCGGAAGCAACTCCTATCCATTCCAGGCTGTCTCATTCCCATCCCTCTGAAACGTCTTCCTCTGAAACTTCCTTGCATTCTGCCTCACCTTCTCTCACCCTGGCCTCCCATTGCCCCCCTTACATAATCCACACTTTTCTTCACCTCATTCTTAGCTGCAGCCTGCACAGCTGCAACCATCATCTGTGACTTCTGTCTGGTTTTTACAGTGTCTCTGTAGTTCTAACTGTTCAACCACCTCATGAGCATTCTCATGAAGTTTTGGAAGAGTCTTTTTCAATTCTCACAACTCGGCTGGTTTTATGGGGGCAGCCACAAAGACTGTCACCGGGTTGCCTGCAGCATTGATCCCATTAGGAACTTCCCTAAGAGGAAATGCATCCACTTCAGGTTTTACTCTGAAGGGGAAATTTTGAACACTTCTCTTCTCAACTGTTCCACTTCTTTTCTCAGTCACGGATAGAGAGGCAGCTGAGGAGGGGGTTGTGCCACCAGCAATGGCAGTGGTGCCATAAGAGCATTGGCGGGCGCGTTATTCAAATTAGGATTTGCGGGCGGTGGATTCTGCAGCCAATCGTCCATCTCACTCTCATTGTCTTTTTGTTGAGACATGTATTGACCCTCGATTGGAGGGACGGGTCCTTCAAATTTCACATGAAACCATACATCTATGTATGCAATTTGAGTGGTCATTTTGTGTTGGAGAATATAGTCTCTCAATTTGGTTATCCAATAGGTACTGGTTTCCTCCTCAGGACTCCAGTGATATGGAAATTTAGGATCAATCAGAGGATATTTTGGCCATCAGTCTCGACAAAGATAAATCATGTTTTTTTTTCCGAGATATCTGGTGAATTCCTTTAGATTCAGGGAGAACCTACTGCTAGAGTAGCTGTCCCAGGGGCGAATCTACCGGAATTGATTTCCTGCCATTGTCAGTTTTTCCCTGTCCCAGACAGGCTTCTTCCTGGTCTCCAAGACCCTTGCTTTGTCCCTTTCCCATCTCTACTCTTCCAGACTCCCAGAGCCTTGACTCACCAGTCCAGTCCTCCAGCAGACACTGGATTCTCCCAGAGAGTTTAAGGACCTCTTCCCCCTCCCCTTTTCTTTTTCTGACTGAAAATGAAAGGAACAAAGTTTTACCTGATCACTCCAGATCTCCGAAGTAGTGGATGTGTGGGCGTCCCCAACTCAGGCTTTCCTCTATTCTCTTTTCGATAGTCCCAGACTATCAGCCGGGAAAACGCTGTTTCCAAGGATCGTCTGGATTTCCAGTCGCCTCTGGAGCCAACCAGAATTCGGGGAGGAGGCACCTCTCAATGGGAGGTTGTGGCCAATACTCACCTAGTCCCCGGTTTCCAGAAGACCACCGTTAAGGCTCCTGGCTTGGCTCGCCAAATTGTGGGGTGGGGGCTTGAAAAACCACCAAAGATTCGATATTAATCCAAGGAAAACAGCTTTATTATAGCATTTCTGCAGAAATGGGTTCCTACTCTGGCAGATGGGAGGAACCCAGAGCAAAGTTTGCATTCTATTTTATACCCTAACCTACCCATCCTATGATAGCTTGGTTTACAATCTACCTATTGAATTTCAGTATACAATTCATCACCAAATATGGGACATCAGGAAGTTAGATGTTCCCTAACACGTACACATTTTCCCAGATTTTCCCAGATTTTCCCAGATTTTCCCAGAGCACAATGTGTGATTGTTCAATGTTTCAGTGTCCCTTTTGCAATAGAAAAGTATCAACTTGCAGTTTTGAAGTTTGAGTCACAGTTACACAATACACAATGGATTTTATTCATGTTTTCCTCTTACAACAGGAAACAATGAATTCTAGTCCCACCTTAGGCATTAAAGTCGACTGGATTACTTTGAGTGCCTCTCTCTCCCCCCCTCTCTCTCCCTCCCTTTCTCTCTCTCTCTCTCCATCCCTCTCTCTCTCCCCCCCTCTCTCCCTCTCTCTCTCTCCCTCTCTCTCTCTCCCTCCCTCCCTCTCTCTCTCTCCCTCCCTCCCTCTCTCTCTCCTTCCCCTCCTCTCTCTCCCTCCCTCTCTCTCTTTCTCCCTCCCTCTCTCTCTCCCTCCCCCTCTCTCTCCTTCTCTCTCTCCTTCCCTCTCTCTCTCTCTCCCTCCCCCCTCTCTCTCCCTCCCTCTCTCTCTCTCTCCTTCCCTCTCTCTCTCCCCCCTCTCTCCCTCTCTCTCTCTCCCTCTCTCTCTCTCCCTCCCCCTCTCTCTCTCCTTCCCCTCTCTCTCTCCCTCCCTCTCTCTCTTTCTCCCTCCCTCCCTCCCTCTCTCTCCCTCCCTCTCTCCCTCCCTCTCTCTCCCTCCCCCCTCTCTCCTTCTCTCTCTCTCTCTCTCTCTCCTTCCCTCTCTCTCTCTCTCTCTCCCTCCCCCCCTCTCTCTCCCTCCCTCTCTCTCTCTCTCTGCTCAACCCACCTCACAGGGTGACTATTGTGGAGGGAAATAGGAGAAAAAGGAGTATGTTCAGAAGAAAAGAAGAGAGATGTGTTGCAGCTATAGAATAAGAGGTGAATTTGTAATTGTAACTGTGTACAGAAGAGTAGAAGCTATTTCGTTATATATATTTTTTCTATTTTTTTTCTTTTCCTATTTTCTCTATTTTTCTTTTAATTCTTTTACTTCCTTCTTGCACTTTTGGCTTTCTCGATCTTTTTCTCTTCCATTTCTTACTTTGCATTAGATTTTATCTTCCTTTAAAAAAAAAATTATATACTGTATATTACATACATATAATTAATGTCTGAGTGTATGGATGGGTGTATGGATGTAAGTATGTATACACACACACTTCCTGCAAAAGCCTGAACTTGAAAACACTAGATCAGTGTTTTTCAAACTTGGAAAACTTTAAGATGTTTGGACTTCAGTTCCCAGAATTCCCCAGCCAACAAAACCCTGGCCTGGAGGATGCGCTCCTTAATCCATCAGTGAAATGTGCAAACTCTGTCTGTACTTTCAAGGCAGTAGATCTAAAAATCTACTTTCCAGCCCTGCCAGACCCTACACACTACAATCTCCAGTTTCTCCGAAGCTGATATTTGGGCATGTTTTTTACTGCGGTGCCCCCCCTTGGGCTGCCTTGGCACCTGTGTGCCTCCATCTTGACAGGCTCGTTCAGCTGCATCCAGTTGTCAATTGTTTCCCACTTTTTCCTTTCTCCCCCTATTTCTGTGTCTCCTCTTAAGAGCTTCCCATCTGAATCCTCCCTGCCTGTCAGGGAAGACAGCCCTGTGTCACTTCCCTGGAAGAAGCAGGGACAAAGCCGGTTGTCTTGGCAACCGCAGGCCACGCCCTTGCTTCCCTCGTTGCCTTGGTGACAGCAGCAGCTGACTCCTCCTGGCTGGCATCCACACTTTGCTGACTCTGCCTGGACTACCTCGTGGTTGCTAAGCACCTCTGTCCATTTACTGCAGTCACCTGGGCAACCATGGCACCCTGCATCATGATAATGGCAGCCATATTCTGCTGGTCTGGCCTTCTCTGGGCCTCTGCATAAACCACAGGATTGACAGCACTGTGAAGACAGCACACCGATACAGAAGATGATGTTGGCTGCTGAGCAAAAGGCCAAAACCCAGAGGATGGCCCTCTTGTCACTGACACCAGTAACAGCGCACTGGGCTGTGGCAGGACAGGCTGGGTCATTAGGGTAGCAAGTTGTGACCTCTTGACTCAAGTTGGGTAACTGAAAGCCCAGAAGTGTCCAGATGAAGGCGACATCAATTGCTAGAAGGAGGGCAATGCAGAAGATGTAGATCCCGTATCTCCAGCCCCCAAACCCTTCCCCCACTTTGGGAGAACTTTCGGTTCCTGATGTGGGCTTAGGCCTTCGGGCAGCTTCTTCATCCTTATCTGTGGGGCTTTTCTTTGTAACATAAACAAACTTCAGGAGGGCTACGGTGAAGATGATGGCAATGAAGTGGAAAACCCAGAAGCCAGAGATGGGGAGAGGGAAGCGCTGGTTATAGCAAATGGCTGAACAAAATTTATTTTCATCCCCAATGTTGGAGGGCCAACGGCAAACCAGGTCGGCCTTGAGGGAGTCCCAAGGCCCATAAGCAAAAAATAAAGTCACCATGCGAAGGCCAATAAGGAAGTACCATGGGTTGGTACCCTGGCATATCTTCTCCGCTGAGAGTACTGCAATTGTTGGCTGAAAGAGCCGGGAAATACCACTGATCACCGTAGCCATCTGCACCGGCAGAAAGTGAAGAAGGAAACAGATGGAAGATAACTGATTAGAAATTAAAACAGCTTTTTTTAAAAAAGGACTGTCATGCTAGACCTGGTTCCTTTTTTTATGCTCTTTTTCTCCACTTTTCTTCCTCTGTAATAAGATTTATACATTGCATTAATTTGTTGCTTATTTAACTAGTGTTTGTCAAATAACTAGTTAGATTTATTAATCTCTAACTATACAAACCACAATATCCATTCAGCATGTCAAAACCCAACAGACTAGGTTAAGATCGAGCAAAAGTAACTTTTCTTCATGTTGATCTTTTGCTTCTTTCTTTATGCCCCATTCTCATTACCTCTTTTTGTCCCCTCATCTTGGCTTTTCCTACCAGTATTTTCTTATATATTTGATATTTTATGCTTGAGCCTTTGAAAAAGTTAAATATTTTGCTGAAATATCTCAGAATGGCATTTTAATCTAAAGCAAATCTATTGCTTGAGGTAAATTTGATGTACACATTAATAATCTCTTTCAAATTAGAGGCAATGGACAGAAAACCAACAAATTAGAATAATTAAAAAAATTGGCTTTGAACTGGGGAAAGCCTGATTCAAATGTTTGCTGATCATCAAGGTTTATTGGTGTACAGAGTACAAAGCTTAGAGCAAGCAGTAGTATGCTATGGGCTTGGCCTTAACTTAAAATTTCCTAGGATTGCCCAGATTCTACTTTCTAGAAAATACACAATTTATTTAAGGGGACAGAAACAAATACGAGCATCTTAAGATCCAAAATGCTATACATAGGTAGACATACCTACCATCAGCTGCTGCTGTCATCTTATAGTGTCTGTCTTGAAATTGACAGATGTGTCCCCACTTATACCCAAAACATGCCACATGACAAAATCTTTTTTCTCCCACATGCCTATTTATTTGAAACCATTTATATCAGGGGTCCCCTACCACCGGGCCAAGGACCGGTACCGGTCCGTGGAACATTTCCCAGCGGGCCGCTGGTTTGCTGGGTGCCACCATCTTGTTTGACGAGAAAGTGCTTCTGGGTGAGCTTTTCTGGTTGGAAAGTAGCGTTTGGGTCCTGAAGGAATCCTCGCGCCTTAGTTTCATCAAAGGGGGGGGGCTTTGAACGAAACTAAGGCGTGAGGATTCTTTCAGCACCCAAGACAAGGCGAGCCGAGCGACCGTCCCAAAGCAAAGCCCATCGACAAAGGTACAAAGGATGAGTTGAAGGTGGCAGGGAGAAGCGGGGGACGGCTGGCTGGCCAGTCGCTCAGCTCACCTTGCCTTGTCATGCGTACTGATGCCAGTACCAGGCCGCAGATCATTTTGTGATGCCGGTACCAGGCTGTGGCACAAAAAAGGTTGGGGGCCACTGATTTATATGGTCATCGCAGACATGGCAGTGATTCTGGACAGCATGCAAGTATTCAAAATCAGACAGCAAAAAAACCCTGAACAACTAATAATCTACATAACCAAAATCCAGGAACTAGAAGAACCATCCCCAATTTATCATTTAAAAAAGCAATAAAATGAATCAAGCAACTAATCAGCAGGACTGCCAGCTTTTGAGTACAGGCAGTCCTCAATTTATGAATGCAATTGGGACTGGATTCTTTCTCACTGAGTGAAATATCAGTAAGCAAGATGCCCATGCAGTTGATTTGCTCAGTGATCATATTCCAGTTGCAATCATTAATCAATTTCCTGGGTCATTAAGTGGAGAGAGCAAAAAAGGTGTCTGCTGAGTTCAACTTCCCTCTGTGCAGAAAAGGAAACTCCTCCGAGGGATGCTAGAACAGATTTTCTGACCTCCATTTCTGCAACCTGTCAAGGAATTCCCCTCTCCTAAGCAGCCTTATTGTTTTCAAAGAGCGGCTTCCTGAGGGGGAGCTCTAGAGCAGACAGCTGCAGCATCTTGCAACTTTTCCTCTGGCTTCACCATTGACTTTCTGGAGAAGCCAGTAGAAAATATTGTAAATGGCAATCACACCAGAGGTGGAATTCAGCAGGTTCTGACCAGTTCTGGAGAACCGGTAGCAGAAATTTTGAGTAGTTCGGAGAACCGGCAAATACCACCTCTGACTGGAGATTTTACAGTATCCTTCCCCTGCCACACCCAAAGAATCAGTAGTAAAAATTTTTGAATCCCACCAGTGAATCATTTTATCACCTGACACTTGGCAACAGGTCATAAGATTGTCATAAGTACATACAGATTGCCAAGCATCCAAAACACAATCATGTGATCATAGGAGTGGTGGTGCTACAATGATTAGACGTACTTAACAGGCAGTTAAAGCACCCATTCCAGGCCATTGTTAAACAAATGGTTGTAAACCAGGGTCTACTTACAGACTACAAAACACTAATGGGATGGGAGAAAGCGGGTAGCAAAACTTGTTTACCATCTTAGATCATTATAAGTTGTTCCAGTGAACTTTCCTCTTTCTTAGAATAGTATAATACAATAAATTTGGGGTAGGTAAAATGTAGTAGACATACCACCCATTGTCAGATGTGAAAGACCAGGTCCACACATGAAAGTCCAATTAAACTAATTTATTGCTAAGCAGCCAATCTTCACAGAAATCTTCTCAACTAAAGGTTAGTACCTGCTTAGAATTAAACACAGGTCATCAGAATTCAAGAAAGGTTGGATGTGGTCTACTTGTGGCTATGTAGGGATTCTAGGCTAATCTCTCTTTTAACTCCATCCCCAGTTTCTGCTACTCTTTCTTCTACATTTATTACTTTAGAACAGGGGTGTCAAACTCAAAGTGGTTAGATCTGGCCTGTGGGGCCACCCTGGAAACAGTGAAGGACTAGCCCATGGTATCTCTGCCAGCAAAAACTGAGCTTGGGAAAGCCATGCTCCCCCCCAGCTCCATTTTCACTGGCAAAGAGCTGCAGGAGACTGTTGTGGTCAAAAACACACATCAAGCTGGCCATGTCCCCCCTGGCCACATACACCCCAGTTCCCCAAGGTCAAACACAACCCTGACGCAGCCTTCAATGAAATCAAATTTGATACCCCTGCCTTAAAGCAGCATTTTTCAACTTTGGCAACTTTAAGATGTGGGACTTCAACTCTCAGAATTCCCCCTGCCAGAAGTCAAATCACTAGAGTACAGCAATTAGAAAGAGAAGCAAGATAAGGACTGGCAAAGGGCATCTTCGTGTTATTGCTTTCAGCTGATTCAAGGAAAAGTAAAGGACATTTCAGCAAAGCTGTAGGGAAAAACAGCTTATACTGCAAACTGTCCAACTGGAATAGAATCTCTAGAATAGAATAACAGAGTTGGAAGAGACCTTATAGCAGTGGTAGGATTCAATATTTTTTACTACCGGTTCTGTGAGTGTGGCTTGGTGTGCATGGTGTGGCTTGGTGGGCGTGGCAGAAGATACTGTATAATCCCCATTCCCTCCCCACCCCACTAACCTGCTTTCCAGTTCCTGTGCAGAGCAACAAAAGAAAAGCCAGACGATCAGCTCAGACTCGGGAGGCAGAGAATAGATGGGGGCAGGGCCAGTCAGAGGTGATATTTCAAACTACTCAAAATTTCTGCTACCGGTTCTCCAGAACTGGTCAGAACCTGCTGAATACCACCTCTGCCTTGTAAATCATCTACTCCCGCCCCTTGCTCATACAGGAGAAATAGACAGTCTAATTGTTAAGTGTTATTGTTGTTATTGCTTCTCAATCTGGGGTTTTTTTCCCTCTCATTTCTCCTCGTGAAGAATTCTGGAGAACCTAAAAATGTGCATATCAAGCCAAATAAAAATATTATTAATTCAGCTTTTCTTCAGAGCCATAGATCAACAGGAACCTGATTATTTTCATATGCATACTTCATAACGTTGTTATGAGATAAACCAAGGGTGTGTAGCAACATTAAAATCAAATAATTAAATATAAAAATAAGCATACTTGAAAGTAGATAACTATGTGCTATTAGTCACTTGTTGCTTTGGGGCTTATATGAAACTTCAAACATGCATGTTTCTGCACAACTAATATTCCTTGATCCAACCATGAGATAAAAATAATAAAAGAATAACAATCATATCAAAATACCAATGAACAACATGCACTAACAACCAGAAACTCTTGTGTCAGGAGAAGATAAATTGATCTTAATTCCAGAAGCCTTTGGGGGGCGGGAATTAACTAATAAAAATATGGATATCTGATCTTTGGATGGTTCCATGGGCAGTTTCCATGATCCCTGATAAAAACACTCCTTAAAGAAAAGAGCTGGAAGGAAATTTCTTTTCCATCTCTTATTGAGCAGGCAGATAGATTCCCAGGTCCGAAGATCATTTCCATTAATCTATTAAAATCAGGATAAATCTAAAATGTCTTCTCCAGATGTATTGAGCTCACAAGTGCCTACAAGAGCTTACAATTAAAAGCCAATACAAATAAAACATATTACAGTATCATGTAATATGTTTTATTTTAATTTCAAACATTAAGAAAAAGGAAATATTTTTGGGTTAAATGATCATGGTGTAGTTTTTGGGGGCCCTGATGTTTCACCAGCAATTGTGTCTGGCATCTTAGGCAGCTTACCATGCCTTGAAGATGCCAGCTGCTGGAGAAACACCAGGACATTAGAAAAACTAGACAAGCCTGAAAACTTATCACTGCTGGACTGATATCAGGTGTGAAAGCTTACACCAGTATAATGAGATATGTGGCAAGTCTATTTTGAACCAAGACACCAATTCTCTTTCTTACCTCATTACAGATTTTTTTTTTCTGACAAAAGGCAGGTTTTTTTCCCAAGCCAGAATACCCCATTAGTTTCAAAAGCATGGGACAGATTTGCAATAAATGAATATTAGACAACACATATGCCTGCAAATGTTTTTAGCATCTTTTTACTTCCTCTCTGCTTTTCCCTTTCTATCCCACAGCCAGAGAGACAGAAGGGATATATCATCTACATTAATGAGACGGGATAAAGTAGTTCATGACCATCTTAGCTTCTGCACTTCATTTGACTAAAACTAACAGCAATTGATTAGACAAACTTCCCCCAACTGGCACCATCCAGATGCTTTGGGAGTAAAACTCTCCTAATGACACATGGCCAACAATTGTGAATCTGGAAATATTAGTCCCAAAACATGTAGAGGCAGCCAAGTTGAAAAAGATTGTCTTACTGTAATGAAAATCTATTTGTAGCTAACTGATCTTCACAAATAGCAATTGATTGATCTAGGTATCTTATCTGCTAACAAAACTATCTCACCCACTAGCATCCTATTATCACCTCCTAGTGATAAATCCCATAATTTAGCCTAGAGATGTATAAAATATATAAACTTGATCTGACTCTCCTAGCCATTAATTTCAGCAGCATGACTTTGAATTCTGCTATTATCCAATTTATCCTTTCAGTCCAAGATTTTACAGACTTTGCTTCTATTTCCGTTGGTTTCCTTCCTGCTCTTTCTGTACAGATCCCGGGTTCATTTAATTTTTGTGGAAAAAAGTCTCCTTCAGCTTGTGGTTCGCTCAGATGTGCTGAACTGGGTATCGTAGCTTGCTACAATATTATGATACAGTATAGGCAATGTAGTGCAAAAGGTGCTTTTTTTCCCAAGAGGCAACTGAACTTCCTTTGTTTTTCCTTGAAGATGTTTCACTTCTCATCCAAGAAGCTTCTTTAGTTCTTCAGAATTGAAGAAGCTTCTTGGAAGAAAAATGAAATGTCTTCAAGGAATAACAAAGAAAGTCCAGTTGCCTCTTGAAAAACAAGCACTTTTGGGATAACCATGACCTGGATGACTGAGAGCTTCCATAGGCATATAGGCACCGTAGATTGCTGTATCAAAGGATTGGTTATAAAAAAAAATTGCTGAAAAATATGCACCACTCCATCTGTATTCCTTGAAAGATGAATCTTGAACTCTAAAATTCCCTATCCCGTCTTTCCCAGCTCCTTCTCACTTGGTGAGTGATAAGTCTTTCCTACTCTTATTTTATCCTTTTCAGGGTACCCTATCAATGCCCTTTCAACTTTTTTTACATAAGTTCCCATTACCTTATTTTCTTAGATTTTTCTTACTTCTTCTTCACCTTATTTCTTCTCCTCTCTTCCTTTGAGCTTAATGATCCTCCCAGTCCAGTCACTCTCTATCAACCTCAAATCATCCCAGGCAGGTATTATTTAATGCAACCTTTCTGCAGGAAACCAGCTGCTGGTCCTAATGCATCACACCTCCTACACACCACCAGCCAGGTGTTCTTTGCATTAATGTTGCACTGTGTACTTCCCAGTTGAGAAAAAAAAAGAAAAAGGAAACAAACTAAACCAGCTAGGCAAGTTTAAAAAAAAATAAATCAGAAAATTGGACTTCATCATTCTTATTGGAATGATGGATTCTCATCTTTTCCTGCCTAGCATGCTAAGTTTATACTGTTTCCAGATGGACAGGAAATGATCCTAATCAATTCTCTTTTTCATCATTCCTGCCATTTTGAAATATGATGCATCATAGAAAAAAAGAAAATGATTAAAAATCTAACAATTCTACTATCGACAGTCTATGGTTCCTTGTATGTTATCAATATTGGTGATACATTTACAAATACATCTTATTGCGAATATATAATTATGATTTACATTTTACATTATTTACTAATATATTTTCTATTTTTGTTCCATCCAGTCATACCAGCATTCCCAGCTTCTATAATATTCTGATGTTTCTTTTTCCTTAAGCACTAAGGTCAACTTGTCCATCTCTGCACAGATTGTTATCTTCTGAATAACCATTTCCTCTGTTGGAATATCTGCTTGTTTCCAACACTGTGCAAAGGTTATTCTGGCTGCAGTAAGAATATGCTGTATTATATATTTGACAATTTTAGGAATTTATCTATTAAATATCCCCAATAGGAAGAATTCTGGTTTTAATTCAATTTGCTCTGCCGTTATTTCCTCTAACCATTTTTTTATTCTATGCCAGTATCTTTGGGCTTCAGTGCAGGACCACCACGTATGAAAAAATATTCCGTTTCTTTTTACATTTCCAGCAATTCGAATTCATCTTAGGAGACATTTTGGCTATTCTCAAGAGTGAGAGATGCCATCTATAAAACATTTTATAGGCATTTTCTTTATATGCTGCTGATTTTGTAATTTTATTATTCCTTGTCCAAACCTTTTCCCATTCTAATAATGTAATGCTACATCCTACGTTTCTGTTCCAAGCTATCATGTTGCCTTTGACTACTTCCTCTTCTAATTCCGTCTCTAGTAAATAATTATAAAATTTAGTTATATTTTTTTTATCTGGACCTAATAAAATTTTATCTATTTGTTGTGCCTTAGTATAAATTCCAAAAATTTTTTTGTCCTGGCTATATCTATTTTGAATTTGCAAGTAAGCCCACCGGTCTACTTGTAGCCCCTGTTCTTGGAGATCTTGCCATGATTTTAAAGTTCCTTGTGCATCAAGAAGGTCTTTGTATTTTATCATTTTATTAAGATCTAGATTATTTGGATGTATCATCACCTCCATTGTTGACATCCAAATTGAGATTTTTAAATAATGTTTATTTTTTGTTCCAATTAGCCAATAAGGAATCTCTAATTGTATGTCTGTGGAAATACTTCTGCTTAATTTTCCCAATGTCCTATAAAAATGCATGCCATCCCCTCTGTAAATCACGGCCTTCTAAAAATAAGATCCTTTTATTTGACAGATTTACCCACTCTTTCAACCAGAGTAAGGAGGCTGCACTGTCGTATAATTCCCAATTTGGGAGTGCCATACCTCCCCTGCTCTTCATATCTTGCATTGCCTTTAGGTTTATCCTCAGTTTTTTCCCTTGCCAGATAAATTTGGTGATTATCTTATTAAGTTCCATGAAGTAATTTTTATGTATTTTTATTGGTATTGTTTGGAATAAGTAAATAAATTTGGGCAGAATATTCATTTTTATAGTGGCAATCCTCCCTAATAAGGAGATTTGCAATTTAACTCATATCTCTAAATCTTTTTTGACTTGCTGTAATAATTTATTATAATTATTTTCCATTAGAGTTTTGCATTGAGCAGTCAACCAAATTCCTAGGTATTTAACTTTTTTTACTATTTGTAATCCCATTATCCTTTCCAATTTTAGTTTTTGTTTTTCTGTTAAATTTTTAGTTATTAATTTCATTTTTTCCCTATTAATTTTAAGTCCTGCAACTTTCCCAAATTGATCTAACTCTTTCAGTAATTCTTGACCTGTTTCAATTGGTTCCTCTATGAAAAATACCATATCATCCGCAAATGACTGGAGTTTATATTCTTTTTTTTTTTTTTTAGTCCTTTTATTCCTGGGTTCTGTCTAATTCGTGTAAGCAATGTTTCCAAAGATAATATGAAGAGCAGGGGGGATAATGGACATCCCTGCCTGATTCCTTTCTCTATTTTTATTGAGCGCGTGTACTCTCCATTAATTATAATATTCTCCTTTTGTGAATCATAAATTTAGTCACAATGTTTTCAGACTTAGTTCCTAGATTCATATTGTAAATTTGTTGAATTAGGAATTGCCAATTTAAATTGTCAAAGGCCTTCTGTGCATCCAAGAATACAAGGGCTATTTGTTTTTCTGGGTGGGCTTCGTAGTATTCCAAAACATTTAATACTATACTTAAATTATTCCTGATTTATCTATTAGGAAGAAATCCATTCTTTATGTATATATTCATTCAATATTTTTTTCAATCTATTTGCTATAGTAGTAAATATTTTATAATCAGTATTTAACAGGGAAATTGGTCTATAGTTTTGTATATGTCATAAATCTGAATCTTCTTTCGGAATCAACGATATCAATGTCTCCTTCCATGAATCCGGCGTCCTTGCTGCTAGTAGGATCTCATTATATACTTCCACCATAAGAGGTCTTATTTGTTCTCCTATTTTTTTTTATAAAGTTCCCCTGGTATCCCGTTGGGTCCTGAGATTTTATTGTTCTTTTGGTTTTCTATTGCTGCTTTTAACACGGCCACGTAATATCTCTAATTAACATTTCCTTCATCTCCTCCTTAATTATTTTATCTTTAGTAATACCCAAATAGTTTCTTATCATATCCTCATTTACCTCCTTCTTTTTATAAAGATCTTCAAAAAATTTACATGCAATTTCTTTTTTCTGTTCTATCCCTTGTTGGGCATCCCCATTCTCATCTATTAATTGGTAGATCAATCTTTTTTGTTTTTCTTTTTTAAGTTTATAGGCCAACTACCTTCTTAGTTTATTGGCCTGTTCAAAAAAATATCTGTCTGGCTGTATATAATTTTGAGACCATTCCTTCTTGTTCGATTAAATTTAATTTATGTTTAGTTATTATCATCTGTTTTTTCAATTTGCAATCTTTTGAGGTGTTTTGCAGCTGAATTTCTAATTCTTTGATTCTTTGTTCTAATTTATTTTGTTGGGCATATTTTTCTTAATTTTTTTTAGAAGTGTATGAAATCATTATGCCTCTTATTATTGCCTTCATTGTATCCCAAAAATTCTGTTTCGTAGTTGCCTCATTATTATTTTCTTTTAAAAAATAGTCGAATTCTTCGTCAAATTTATTCATAAATTCTTTCTCTTTAATTAATGGTGTATTTAAGGTCCACCTTTTCCTTGGTTTCTTCCTGTCTTTCCACACTATTTGAATCAGGTTGTGATCTGTCCATTCGTTTGGTAAGGTTTCAATCTCTTTTAATTCATTTACTATTTCACCATTCATCCACACCATATCAATTTGTGGTGGGGGTTGGAGTAAAATGTAAATTGCTTTTTCTCAGGGTTTAATTTCCTCCACATGTCTATCAAATTTAGTTCAATCATCATTTCTTCACATTTTTGGTAGTTCTCTTTTTTCCTCCCCCCCCCCCGCCCCCTACTATTATGATCTTTCTGGTGGTCCACAATAGCATTGAAATCTCCCAAGATACAAATATTCCTTTTATCTAATTCCAGTTATTTCTCATGTAATTGTTTTAAAAATTCCTTTTGGTTATCATTAGGGGCATAGATTACCATTAGTAAAATTAGAATTGATTTAATCCAAATTTGTAACATCAGAATTCTTCCATTGGGGTCTATCCAAATTGGTTCTGCTTTCATATCATCTTTCACATATACTGCTATCCCTTTGTTTTTTCTAAAATCTGCTGGCAACGTATAGAAATTCCCTAGCTTGGGGCCTTCTAAATATTTTTCTTCTTTCTTCCTTTTATGAGTTTCCTGTAAACATATTATATCTGCATTTTGTTTAATTAATTTGGTTAATATTCTTTTCCTTTTTATCCTAGAGTTTAATCCATTTATGTTAATTAATAGTATTTTTTTTTCTTCATCCATCACCTAATTGACTCTTGCTCTTTGTCTTGTAGTTACTCCTGTCTCTCTTTGTGGCTGATTGTGCGTCTTCGGTTCTTCTCTCTCTTAATATTGTTTATTTTTTGAATTCCTACAATTCCCATCTCTATTTTTTTGATAGTCTTGGTCATCTTGCGAATTCATTTCTAACTCATCTCTACTACTCGATTCTTCATGGCCTATCAATTGTTCATAGAATTCTTGGGCTTTTTCCACGGAGCCTACTTTAATTTTTCTTTCTTCCCAAGTGATTAGCATTCCCTCTGGGATTAGCCATCTAGATATGATACCTTTTTGGTTTAATTGGTTCACCAAGAATTTATAATCTCGCCTCTGCTCTCTCACGCTTCTTGGGATTAGTTTAAGCACCAAGAATTCTTTCCCTTTGTATGTAATTATTTCTTCTCTAGAAATTTTGTATATAATATCTTGAACTTTCCTTCTGGCAAATCTCACATAGACCTCTTTTGGATGTTTATGTCATCTTGCATAATTTGTGCTCACTCTGTATACTTTGTCTAACTCTTTCAGAATATCGTCCTTATCTTTTTCCAATAGGTCTGCTAATATTCCTGCCATCGCTTGTTCTAAGTCCTCTTCTTTAGATTCCATTATATTTTGGAATTTTAGATATGCTGCGGCCTTATCCATTTCCAAATATACCAAGGAATCGTTCATTTCTTTACTCACATTTCTTAATTGCTGACCAACCATTTCCAGCTTCTTTTCCATTTTTTTCCATTTTTTTTTCTCAACCTTCTTTATTGTTGATTCATTCCTTTCTAGTGCTTACTGTATTGTTTCAATTTTTTGATCCAGCTTTAGGATGTCTAGTTTCATTTCTGCCTTTAAGTTTCCCATCTCTTCTTTTAGTTCATTTGTGTCAGCTCTTGATTCGATATGATTTTTTACCACTATTTCCTGAAACTTCAGCATGGACTCTTGTAAGGGTCGATTGAATATTGGCATTCATGATGGTAGGTTGTTTTTCTCCAGATAAAGTTTTTTCAATTGTCTTTTGTGCTATCACTGAGGTTGATGGCATTGAAGTTGTTTGTATTGAAGAAGTCTTCTTTCCAGTTTTAAGCATTGCATTTAGTGACAGAGGTCATTTCTTGTAAAATTTGTTTTTGTTTTTGTATTATATTAAATATGTTGTCCCAAATTAACATTCACTATTAAGAAATATCAACTATAAATGGCCACTATGCTAAATAATATATGTTCTAAATCTTCTATTTAATATCAAGAAGACCAAAGAGGTTATAGTGGACTATAGGAAAAAAAGAGCAGACATTCAGCCACTGTATATAGAGGGAGTTCGTGTGGAACAGGTGGTTGAATGTAAGTTTCTCGGGACCATCATTACAAATAACCTGACCTGGAGTGCAAACACCGCTGCTTTAATTAAGAAGGCACAACAACGGTTGTATTTACTAAGGATTCTTAGGAAACAACAACTGGCTGAGAGTCTATTGACTACTTTCTATCGGAGTTCAATTGAGAGTATATTATTCTACTGTCTCTGTGTATGGTTCTTGAGCTGCACAGTGGCAGAGAAAAAGGCAATTCAGAGGGTGATTAAGATGGGCCAAAACATCATTGGCTGCTCACTTCCCTCTTTGGAAGAACTGTATAGGAATAGATGTAGGAGGAAGATACTTAATATATTGAATGACTCCTCTCATCCGGGACATCAGCTCTTTGAACTATTACCATCGAGAAGGAGATTTAGGGTATTAAGAACAAGGACGACCAGATTTAAGAACAGTTTTTATCCAAGTGCAGTTTTGAGTTTGAATGCAGGGTCATAAGATTTATGTGGAAGTGAATGAGAGTAATGGGGTTTTACATTTTTAAATTGCATAGAGATCATTGTATGGTCGGCTGTGTTTAGTTTTAATTTAATTTAATTTTTTTTCTTTTAGTGGTGTTTGTCCAGTTTTTACTTGTGGAAGAGCACCTCATTTCGTTGCACCCGCTTGCGAGTGTAATGACAAAATAAACTCTATCTATCTATCTATCTTACAGGATTAACCTCTCTTATCAATATATATATATATATTTTCCAGAACACTTTTACAGATAATTTCTGATATCAACCTTACTATACAATAATTATTTAGTTAATCTATAATAATCACAATTAATTATTTAATTCAATCTAATCAATGCCTATAATCAAATATCTATACCTAAATAATTAATTATCACCTCCCCTTTTTATTGTGTTATAACCAAATATAAACTACAATATTACTAACGAATCAATTAAGTATATATAAATTACATTTACCACTTCAAAAATCAGTTAAGAAATAATTGTTGCAATCCACAAATTTAAAACCTCAAAGTGTCTTAATATAATTGTCAAGAAATAATTGTTGCAATCCACAAATTTAAAACCTCAAAGTGTCTTAATATAATTGTTCAATTCTTCAAGATTCCTTCACTGAGAGCCCCGGAAGTTGTTGAGTAATGTCTCTGATTTCACTATCTCACCACACTTTCCACTGTAGTCATTTCTCCTTTCGTTTGAAAGTTTAACAAGTCAATTGAGCAAAGTTTCTATAAAGGAACTTAAGGAACAACATTTACAATGAGGAAGTCCCTGTGGAAGATAGGAGATAGTAATTTACTACAGGGTAATTATCAAAAGAAGGAGCTACAAAAAGAAAAGAAACTTGTCAAGTACTGAATATTTAAAAGTGTTAGGCAAACAAAAACTGACTGAGGAACAGAGGATTAAAGAAAAGGAGCAGCAAGGGAAAATAAAAGCCCACAAATGTCAGAAATAAGATAGCTCAACATGAAAAGAAAATGTTGCAATCTAATCTTCACATACTAAGATTCTGCTTTTCAGATTTGCCTGGAGAATATTCTCACGCTTTTCTGTCAACTTTTGAGAGAATTACTGAAAGGTGGCACAAAAGCTTGAACACTTCATCAAAATCAGCCTAATAAGTTTGGCTGAAGAACTAGCAGATATCTCATACTATATAATACTTCAGGAGAAAAAACAGTTTCCTCAGCTAACTTGAAACAATGGAATAAAAAAGATTTTAAAAGGAGTCTGTTTTTCTTTTCTTTTTTTCTATAAAAAATTTAGATCTTTGTTTCCAAAACAAGAAAAGCGTTTTGTGGGATTTAAAACACAGTTCGTACAACTGTTAAATAAATCGATAGATGGATCCTAAGTAGATAGCACAGAGAAAATAATGGGATTTAATAGGAATGAAAATTTTATTTTCAGCTCCCCCATAAATTAAATATAAGAATAGCAGTACAGGTAGTCCTTGACTTACAACTAATCATTCAGTGAAGGTTCAAAGTTATAACAGCACTGAAAAAAGTGACTTACGACCATTTTTCCCACTCATGACCTTTGCAACATCCCCAGGGTCATGTGATCAAAATTTGGATGCTTGGCAATTGACTTGTACTTGTGGTTATTGCAGCGTGTCCCAGATCATGTGATCAAATTTTGAAACTTTTTGATAAGGAAAGTCAATGGGGAAGCCAGATCCACTTAACAACCGTGTTACTAACAATTGTGGCAAGAAAGGTCATAAACTGGAACAAAATTCACAACAATTTTCTTGTTTAACACAGAAATTTTGGGCTCAGTTGTAGTTGTAAATTGAGGACTACCTATACTAGTGCATAGCAATAGCAATAGCAGGCATATACCACTTCACAATGCTTTACAGCCTTCTAAAAGTGGTTTACAGAGTCAGCCTATTGCCCCTAACAATCTGGGCATTGTACCAACCTCAGAAGCATGGAAGGCTGAGTCAACCTTGATCCGGTCAGGATCGAACTCTTGGCAGTGGGCAGAGTTAGTCTGCAATACCACATTTTAGCCATTGCGCCACCACAGCTCATAGAAAATATTATACTTAGCCAATACGTAATGGTTGAAGGATTAGAAAAGAAAACTTCATTTAAAGTACTTGTGGCAACGAGTGAAAATGAGATGTCAGTATAATAGAAATTTTTTTATCACTTTTTAAAGGAAGCAGTATCAGGAATCCTTATGTCCATATTTGCTTTTGAATTTTGAGATTAGACAAGCTTCTTGAGAATACTGTGGACAATCAAAAAAACAAACCAATGAATTTTAGAACAGATCAACCCAGCATTCGCAGTCTACAGTCATAGCTTGGCACTCGACTGCTTCAAAACTCATCGAATTTGGTATTCGACATCTTGCCCCAGCACTTGTCTTTCTCCCAATAGCCAACATGCAAGGAAGAACTTGCTGGTGTCGGCTGCCTCGTGATTTGCTATTTCTTCCAACCGAAATAGCAGGTCACGAGGTAAATCATATGGTTTTCTCAGTACCTCTTGGTTTTATTATTTGGCATTTCTTTGGAACAAATTACCAATGAGGACTGAGATACCACTGTGCAAATAACCAGATTTAAATTATCCCACTTTAGACATGTTATGTGAAGACCTAGGTTTCTGGAGAAGTCTTTAATGCTGGGAAAGGTGGAAGAAAAAGGAAGACAAGGACAACCAACAGGAAGATGAATGTTACAGTGATGATCAGTGTATCATTGGAAGACTTGAAAAACCAGGTTAGGGATAGAGCATCATACATTTATCTATGTGGAGACTAAAAGTTGACAACAACTTGATGGCATGTCATCAATCATCACTGTTGATGGCTCTATTCAGAAGCACGATTTTTAGATAAGGAAAAGCTTAAATGCTCTTCATGCTTGCCAATTTAGTGCTCTCCACCCAGCCTTAAGTCAGAAGAAAATTATACCAGCATGAGGTTAGCTGTTCCTATTGCCAATAAGGTCTGTCTATTAACTTTGTTCCTAGACTCATGTTGTCCTGACCTGGTAATTTTCACTTTTGTGACCTTGGTGCTCTCTGAGCTTGATTGTTTCCTTGAAGACATTTCATTACCAACTGATGATGTTACCTAGTTTGGGTAATGAAATGTCTGCAAGAAAACAACCAAACTCAAAGAGCACCAAGGACCCCTCATTTCAACCCTGAGCTACAAATATTATCCTTTATTGGTACTTCTGTGACTGCTCCTCAAAAATATGCCCATGAACCTGAACCTTTTCCAAGCCTAAACTATTTTATTCTATGAAGCTGCCCTTGGACAATGACAGAATAAAGAGGAAAATATTGACTTAATCCAGGTACAACTAAGGACACTTAAGCCTGTTTATCCGGACTTCCGGTTTGCCAGGCTTCGGCGGCGGCGGGGATTCGTGATCCTGCACAATCCCTGTTGTGCTAGCCGTCTTGGTGCCTCCAGTCCTGATGGGTCTGCCATGTAGAGGCAGCCAAAGATAGGAAGGATCCAAAGAGGGGTTTGGGGGTGTTGCAGACCCCCTTCTCACCTGGCATAACCTCCTTTTCTCAAGGCGGTGGAGCAGCAATCAGTAATGGCCGCCACAAAGAAGCTGGACAAGATTGCGTTGGAGGAAAAAAGAGAAAGAAGAATCAGGAGAAGTGAAAGTGCTGGCTGAGCCGGGAAAATAACAACCCTTAAATACCCTGGAAACTGAATTGCTTGAATTGCTTGAAAGATACATTGTATCCCTAAGAAGATTGGAAAGCGGCAGAGAAAGCTGTCAAAGGGAAGCTTTTTTTTTCTTCACTCTCCAACCCCATAGAAATATCAGACGGAGATCTGGAAAATCTATTTGGGCACTGAAGGTAACTCAATTTGAAAGTTAAAGCCAAGGGATAAAGGATTCCTGGGACATTGGATTTAACAACTTAAGAAATCGGAAAACCCATATTGGAGGTATGGATTTCTGAACATTTAAAGGAAAATCGCTGTTGTAAGTGGGAAGGGGGAAGAAAAAAAAATTGGAGCAGAATTTGAAAAAGGAGGAGATTGCCTAGAACTTTAAAAAAAGATATATCTTAATTGGAACTCTTTGATTAAACAGTAACCCCAGAAAGAGAAATAGAAGAAAGAAAGAAAAAAGGATTAAAAGAAATAGTTTATTTGGATTCTTTGGTGACTTTGGAACTTTTTGGAATTATTCTTGATTAAAAATACTTAGGTGGTTGTTTTGGAAAAAGTTTTTCTCTTCATGATGGCATTGCTTGTGGATGAACTAAAAATTGAATATAAAAAATATAAAAAAGAAAAACAAGATGGAAAAGATACTTTGGGCATTCTTTTTCAATTTCTAGAAATGGCAGTATGCACTTATGAAAAATTGACTGCGCAGCAGGACAACTGGGACAAAGAAGAAGAAGAAGCCATCTTTGATGAACAATGGGTACTTTTTGGGGAGAAGGAGAAAGAGGAAAAGAAAAGGGGGATTTTAAGGTTTGAAAAAACAATCAAAAAAGAGAAAAATGAGATGAAAGGTGGATACAAGGTTAGAAAACAACAGAAAAGGGGTAAGCAGAAGAAGAAAAGGGAGGAGGAGAGACAAAGGGGTAAAAAGGGCAAGGAGAAAAATAAACAAGAGAGAAAGGAGGGGATGAGAAGCCTTAATGGTGGGAAGCAAGATTTAAAGAAACAAAACTTATTTAGAGACAATGGGTAAATCTAATTGAAAAAGGGATTCTGGAAGGTACATAAGATTGTGTTTTTATATGTGTATTTAGAGTAAAATGTTTAAGATATAAATGAGTATCAATATATATGATTAGCTTTTTAATGGTATTGATAGTGGTTTTATATGCTTTTATTTTGTTATTGTAGTGTTTTTGCTTTTCTCATAAAATTTATTGTATAATTTTAGAATGTACTAAACAGAATCCCTATATAAGGTAAGTGTTATATTAAGTAGTATTATGTTAGGGGAAAGAGTCAAAGGCGTCACTCCAATCAGTGTATAGGAGAAGTATATTTAGAGAGAAAAGATGAATGGATAGCTGGAAATAGAACAGACAAAGAATGATAAGTATTATGAATTGAATTGAGATAAGATAAATAAAATAAAACTAAGAAAGATAAAAGAGGGAAGACGCTATATAGAAAATTGAAAATGGTAATAAGATATGGAATGATATATAAAGTAAATATGATTTTTGAATTTGTGTCTGTGCAAAGAGTTTTAACCCGGGATCAAGCAGCTTTCAGAAAAGAGGTTTTATGTTTTTTATGTTTTATGTTTTGTATGTTTGTGTATTGTTTTTGAAAGGCAATAAAATTTTAATTAGCAAGCCTGTTTATCCATCGACTGGAGAATATCTATTTCCGTATTAATGCAAAGAGAGTCAGTTTGGTCTAGTGCAGGGGTTGCCAACCTTTTGGATCTCAGGGACCACCAAACTCAATTTTAGATCCCATTGTTTTGTTTTGGGAAGACAATCAATAAACAAGTACATCAAGATTTTATGCATACCAATTCTTAATGAAAGACAGGTTGGACATAAATCTGTTCCAGCTTTCAGCACAATGCAAGCAAGAAGAATCATTGGATGCATTCAATTGAAAACTATTATGCTAATGAAAGAACACGCAATATTAATCAGATTATGTTGTGCTGACTGAACATTAAATACACAGCATGCCTTTTCTTTCTCAACAATGAAATGTAAATGTAAATGTTCCATGGAGATGATCTACTACTGATAAAATATAATGACAATTTATTTTTCTTCCCTCATTTGTTCTTTTTTAAAAAGTTTTAAGTAATTCAAATTAAAAACATTTAAAATATATGAAAAATGATTGTAGGAATTGGGAATGCCTAGTCTAGAGGAAAGAAGGACTAAGAATGACCTAATAACAGTGTTCCAATTATTTGTCACAAAGATGAGGGTGTCAATTTATTTTCCAAAGCCCCAGAAGGCAGGACAAGAAACAATTAATGGAAACTAATCAAGGTAAGAAGCAATCTGGAATTAAGGAGAAACTTTCTAACAGTGAGAACAATTAACTGGTGGAACAGCTTGCCTTCAGAAATTGTGGGTGCTTCATCACTGGAGGGTTTTAAGAAGAAACTGGGCAGCCACTACCCTGTTTCTCCAACAATACTGCCTCCGCCAATAGAAAGTCCCAGCATATTTTATAGGCATGAAATGAAATTAAGCCCCTCCTCCCAAATTAAGGCCTATATTAAAACATGCGAAATGGGGGGAATGGTGGGGGGGCTTGCTGTTAGGAAGTACTTTTTTTTTTTTGAAAAGAATTTTACTAATTTTCTACAAACAAACAAGACAAACAAAACATTAAAACATCAACTCTCATATGTACATCCAGCGTGTCGGTTGGTTCATCAGTTTTGTGCATTCATTTTGTAATCTCAATTACAATTATGTTACATAACAACTCATATTGTCAATCCAAACTTATATATCCTAATATCACTAAAAACAAAGAAATTTTTGACTATACTTTTAATCATTCATGCTTTATGAGATAACAATACTTTAACCAGCTTATTCAAACAAATCATATAATCATACCAAATCAATCCTAAAAAACCCTTTATAAATATAGTGTCAAATAACAAAGGCAAGTAAAACAAAATAAAGATATTCCTTACTGTCTAGCATTCTAAATATTCTATTATCGTATTTTATCATCTAGCCATTGATAAAAAAGATCCCAAATTTCATAAAATTGTTTCTCCTCTTGCTCTCTAATTTCAAATGTCAATCTGCTCATCTCAGCACATTCCGATATTTTCTTAATAATTTCTTCCTGTAATGGTATTTTCTCATTCTTCCAATTTTTAGCAAATACAATCCTAGCCGCTGTTAATACATTTACAATCAGGTATTTCAAATCTTTACTATATGTATCAGGTAAAATTCCCAATAAGAAGATCTCTGGTTTCAAGTCTATGTGTTTCTTTGTCATTTTTTCCAACCACGTGCGAATTTTAGTCCAATATTTTCTAGCGTCCTCACAAGTCCACCACATATGGTAATACGAGCCTGGTATCTGATGACATTTCCAGCATTTTTCAGATTTGTTCTTAAACATTCTTGCTATTCTTGTCAGGGGAAAGTGCCACCTTATACAAGTTTTCTTTATATGCTGTTGACATTGTCATTTTATAATTTTGAAACCACAATTTTTGCCATTTCTCTAGATCAATCCCATATCCAAAATTCTTCCCCCAAACAATCATAGTTTCTTTAACTTGTTCTTCCTCTAATTTCATTCCCAGTAAATAATCATATAATTTTTTAATCACCTTCTCATCAGTACCCATCAAGATCTTATCTAAATCAGTGTTTATCATAGAATCCCTCCGTTTTAGAATCTTCATCATACCTTGAATGTATTTGCGCATATGAAAACCAATTCATCCTTATATCTTGTTCCTCTAAGTTTTGGATCAATTTAAGTTCAGCCTTTTCATCCAATA
This sequence comes from Hydrophis major, assembly GCA_033807585.1. Lineage (NCBI taxonomy): Eukaryota > Metazoa > Chordata > Lepidosauria > Squamata > Elapidae > Hydrophis > Hydrophis major. The sequence goes on along the minus strand of CM066343.1, from coordinate 22,709,344 downwards.
GTTCCTCATATCTAACTGTTTGTTCCTTCTTATAAATTATAGGATAGGAAAATGCTTCAATAGTCGATAACCAAACTGGAATTTTCAAATAACTTTGTCTTTTTATCTTCTCCCAGTTTAACCACAAAGACTCCCGTATATAATGTCTTCTAAAATAACCCTGTGTTTTAGTTCCCTTATACCATAAAAAAGCATGCCAGCCCAACAGCAAATCATGCCCTTCTAATGTCAACAATCTATGCTTTCTTAATGTTATCCATTCTTTGACCCACATCAAACATGCAGCTTGATAATACAATTCCCAATTAGGCAGGCCAAAGCCTCCTCTAATTCTAGCGTCTTGCAAAAGCTTTAGCTTTATTCTCGCTTTTTTACCTTGCCATATAAACTTCAACATGATTTTATTTAAATCTTCAAAATAGTCTTTTCCAAGCCTAACTGGTATTGTCTGAAACAGAAATAGAATTCTGGGTAAAATATTCATCTTGATTGTTGAAATTCTCCCTATTAATGACAATTGCAAGTTTTCCCACTTCTTCAAATCTGTACCTATCTGTTGTTTGAGTTTAATATAATTATTCTCTTTTAATGTGCTACATCTTGCTGTCAAATATATCCCCAGATACTTAACCTTATTTGTAACTTGGATGTTCAAAAGATCTGCCAGTTCTTCTCTCTGTCTCAATAGCATGTTCTTTGTCAAAATCTTTGTTTTATCTTTATTTATTTTCAAACCAGCTATCTCACCATATGTCTCTATCTTTTCCAATAACCTTGGAGCTGTTTCTAATGGGTCTTCCAGAATAAAAGCTAAATCATCAGCAAAAGCTTGTAGTTTAAATTCTTCCTTCTTAATTTTCATTCCTTTTATGCTTTTATCATCCCTAATATTTCTATTCAACACTTCCAAAGTTGTGGGAATAAACTTTGACTTCAGTATTGGGTAATGATTAGTCTAAGACCTTATACATACATGTCTGCCTAAGGGTCACTGAGATAAGCAAGGAAATTAAAAACAAACACCAAGGAACAATTAAGCAGCTCAGACAATGGTAAACAATTCTGTGTACTATATCTAATTATTGTAATCCACAATGTGAATGCTTACTATGTACGAAATTCTCAATAAAAGGGAGCACTAGAATTTGCTCTAGACTCCCATCCTCTGTGTCTCATTCTTTCCATGGGAGACCACCACAAGTGATGACCCCGACGTGATCCACTGCAGGTGGTACGTGTCCGGACCTCCGTGTTTCCTCGCCTGGAATAGGTAAAGTACGTACTTAACTATTGCTGGACATAGGATTATTCAGGGAACATGGGGGGGAGGGACTCTCTCAGCCACAGCAAGTGAGTGAGCTGCTGAAGTTAGTCAGGACAAACTTCTTTATCTTTAAACCCTCTGGGGGAGAGCAATTAGTTCTTTCAAAAGATAATGTGAGAGAGCTGCTGCGAGAGATCTGGCGGCAATGTCCCTGGTATCCAGAGAAAGGCTCTTTAAAGTTAGACACATGGAGGAGAATTGGAACTATCCTTCATGAAGAGCCACGGGCAACAGCTGAAATTTTCATATTTTGGAAGATTGTTATGACTGCTTTAGAGACCCAGCAACAACCTCTTTTAAAAACTTTAGTAGAACCTCTTCCTTATAAAGGAATTGTATTGCACTCACCTACCCCAGGATTGGAGTGTGCTTTATCATTTCCAACAGCGCCTATGCCTGTGAATGATAAAATCCAATCAAAAATGGGAAAAGTTCAAGCCATGATGCATCAGGCTTTCAATGAGGGGAAATTAGAGTCTGATGAGATTTCCCGGATGAATTTGTTTCCAGTCAATAGGCAAGTGGATGCTCAAGGCAATCTGCAGACTGAATGGGTTCCGATTCCTTTAGCAGTTCTTAGGGAAATTTAAAAAGCAGTAAAAGATTATGGTATTCAAAGTCCTTTTACAAAGGGGCTCCTGACAAGTTTGGCTACCTCACTCATGATTCCTAGTGACTGGAAAGATTTAATGAGAATGATATTGAGCTCTACTCAGTATGTGGTCTTTGACTCAGAATACCAAAGGGAGGCTGTCACTAGGGGAAGGATTTCGGGGGGGGGGCTGTGTACGCCAGACCAAATCTATGGGGCAGGCTTGTTTGAATCCACTGCTGATCAAGCTGCTAATTTGCCTGATCACGTATTTCCAGTGGTTATGGCAGTTGTCCTTGGGGCGTTGTCCCGCATTCAGGTTGTGGGAACCCCAGCACGGTCTTTTTCTCAAATTAAGCAAACAGCACCTGAGTCTTATGATGATTTTGTGGAAAGGCTACAATTGGCTATTACCAGGCAAATCTCTAATGAGGAAGTTGCAAAAGAACTTTTGCTGAAATTGGCAGTTGAAAATGCAAATGCTGACTGCAAGTGTATCGTACAACCTTTGGTGGCTAGAGGTGAGGTTACTCTGGCTGATCTGTTAAAGGCATGTGCAGTGGTGGGTTCTCAGGCTTACAACATGGAGACTTTGGCTATGGCATTGCAAAAAGGGATGAAACCTACAGGGAATTGTTTTAATTGTGGAAAGCCTGGCCATTTTAAAGCCCAGTGCTGTGCCCCTGTTGGGGGGGTGTAGGCATTTTGCTTCCTCCCCTTCTGCAGGTACGCCAAGACCGAAAGCACGGTATAAGAGACTACCAGATCCAACATGGAAAGGACCTGTCCCGCTGATAACTTGGGGATACGCTGCTGTTGAAGATGAGGGGACAGTTGTTTGGGTTCCTACTCGCTGTGTGCGTCCTTATCATCAGCCAAAGGGGCAAGGGGATGGATTTGGGGGGATGGAAAAGAAACACGTTGATCCAGGACATGGGGAAGCTAGCAAACCTTCATAATAAAACTGATTATTGGATATGTATGCACATGCCAACTCACAAAACATCAGGGCTTCCAATGGTTGCAGTACCTCTGGCTGAAGGTGACTGGTATAAGGGACAATGCTATGGTTGTTCAGGGATGTGGTCTTACGGTTGGACTAAAAGTAACATAAATACATTGCATCTTGGAAGCCGAATCCAAGAGGTGGCGGGTATCTGCTGGACTCACAATGAGACAGTAGAGAATATGACTTACTTGGGAACATATCCATTTTGTAACAAAACAATTATTATTGGCAATGGAAGTCGGGTTTATCCAGATGACATGAAAACTAAAAATCTCACTTACTTTGTACATAATATTTCTAAATTTGATATCATATCTTTGATCAATGAAAATGGGTGTCCAATTATCCCTGCCACATATTGTCCCATCATGATAGAAAACCAGCTGCCCAAATGTGCAAATGGGAAATACGCACCACCGCCCACTTATTTGGCTATGTTAATGGAATCTTTTGCACGATTAATCTATGCTGAACCAAATACGGTTGGCCATCTCCTGGGAGCAAATCTATGGTTGCTGTGTGGACGGATGGCCTCTGATCACATGCCAGCATGATGGAAAGGAGTCTGCACCTTTGGGAAAGTAATCCCATCTCATGTCATTTTAAAATCTTTGGGGACTGCTCATATCCTCAATGCGCGTTCCGCAACGGAAGTAAACTCTGTTTTGAATCATGACTACTGGACACAGATATCAAGGGGAGTTATTCCTCCTTTAGGAGTCATGATGAACTATAGAGATTTGCATCGTTAAACAATTGGACAGTTACTATGTTTAAAGACACCATTAAAACGCTAAAGCTGCTTGAAGAAGAGCAAGGAAAAATCCTTGACTTTGTCCTGCAAACCAGATATGCGGTGGACACTATTTTGGCTGCGCAAGGGGGAGTTTGCGCTGTGATTCATACACATTGTTGCATGTATATCTATGATTATTCTCCAAATATTACAGCTACTATACAGCATATGGAACAAATCCTGAATGAGAATCCATTACAATCGGAGGACGAGGGACTGGACATGTGGTCTGCGTTTTGGTCCTGGTTGCCAGATGGTTTATGGATTCGTCACCTAATTGTTGGAGTGATATTGCTTTTTATACTTTCTCTTTGTGTATGCTGTTGTATCCAATGTCTCCCTGGACTTTTAGGAATGTGTCGGGTGAAGCCTACAGAAGGAGAACTGTTGTTGCAGATGGTGAAAAGCTACCGAAGCATCCGCGATCATCAAAAAACTAAAACGGCAGATGTGGGAATAAACTTTGACTTCAGTATTGGGTAATGATTAGTCTAAGACCTTATACATACATGTCTGCCTAAGGGTCACTGAGATAAGCAAGGAAATTAAAAACAAACACCAAGGAACAATTAAGCAGCTCAGACAATGGTAAACAATTCTGTGTACTATATCTAATTATTGTAATCCACAATGTGAATGCTTACTATGTACAAAATTCTCAATAAAAGGGAGCACTAGAATTTGCTCTAGACTCCCATCCTGAGTACACCAGCCTCTGTGTCTCATTCTTTCCATGGGAGACCACCACACAAAGTCAACAGAAATAGCAAAGGAGATAGGGGACACCCTTGTCTTGTGCCTTTTCTTATATTAATAAAATCTGTAAGTTCCCCCTCCATCATTACCTTTGCTGTCTGTTTATTGTATATGGCTTCTGTTGCTTGAATAATTTTTTTGGCAAAACCCATCTGTTCCAATAGTAATAACATAAATCTTCAGTAATATTCTTATTTTTGCTTTTTATTTTAAAGGGAAAGCCTCAGAGTTTTTTCTTTATTTTTCTTTTTTTCTCCTTATTTTTATTGGGATTTCTTTGCTCTTTCTATCCATGTTTTTGGACCATTCTGTTTTTCTTTTTTGATTATTGAGACTTCTCAACTGGATTAAGGTGTGAAGAACCTGAAGGAATTTCTTCTTTTCTTTTTGTTCTTTTTTGCTCTTAATCAATATTATTATTTTTGGGTTTGTTTGTTTTTTTCCTTTCTATTTTTCCTTTTTTATGGTGGACTACTTCGTAATTGGATTAGGGTCTAGAAGAACCTGAAGATCTTTCTTCTTCCTTTTTTCCTTTTTCTTCTTTGGTTTTGGGCCTTTTACTATTGGATTTTTCCATTTTGGATTATAATTGGCTATTCTACCAGTTGGATTAAAAGTTAAAAAGAATTTGAAGATTTGGAAGCATTAAAATGAGCAGGAAACCAATACCATCTGGCGTTTCTACTTCTACCTCTGCCTCCCCACCAGCTGGAGGACAACGTTTAATTCAGACAATGTTGAAGCAAGATAAAGAACAAGAAAAAGTGACTTTACAGATGATTATGCAAGGAATCCAAGATCTCAAGATAAAATCAGACACCATTGAACAAAGAATAGAGAAGACTGATGAAAAAGTGGAAAATATTAAACAAATGATGGTGAAGTATGAGGAGAGATTCCAAAAAATTGAGGAAGAAGGTAAACAAAGAGAGGAGAAGATTGGAAATATTGACAGTAGATTAACAGTGGTTGAACAAGAAAAAAGTGGGATGTTGAGGTGGGAGATGGAAAGATCAGAATTTTATCTCAGATTTCAAAATATAGAAGAGGAAAAAGGAGAAAATTTGGCTGCGATAATGATAGAAATTTTGGCAGATGCTTTGGAAACTACAGAGGAAAAGATGATGGATGGAGTAGATGAGGTATATCGAGTTTATACAAGATATGCGATGAGAAATAAATTACCAAAGGAAGTCCATATTAGATTTACCAAAAAATCCATTAAAACACAAATATTGCAAGTGGTAAGAGGGAAAACATTGAAATACAAAGGTAAAGAGATTGTGGTTTTAAAACAAATACCCAGAAGAGTAAGAGAGATGAGAAGAGAAGAGAATATTGATTTCTGACCAAAATGCTACTGGAAAACGAAGTGAATTATAGATGGCTGATTCCAGAAGGATTAATGTTTACGTGGCAAGAGCAGAGATATAGAATTGATTCAATTGAGAAAGCAGAACTTTTCCATGCAGAATTTTTTGGAAGAAGAGAAGAGGAGGCAGAGAAAGAGGTCTCATTAATTGAGTTTCAAGAGGAACAACTGGAGACTGAAAAGAGAAAGGAGCTGTAGGTGGACAGGTGGATAGTAAAGAATGGCGTGAAGTGAGATCCACGAGAGCTGTTAGACCTAAATATAAAGCATAATCATGGAAGAAAAAAAACCTGATTACAATGAATATAAATGGACTCAATTCAGCTGTTAAAAGAAGGACAACTTTTCATAAATTAGAGAAATTAAAATTTGATATAATTTGTCTACAAGAAGTTCATATTAAAAAACAACATGAACAATTGTTAGTACAGCCATAATTGGGTATTTACTTCTTTGACTCAATGTAAGAAAAGAGGAGTGGTTACATATATTAAAGAGGCTATCCCAGCAAAACTGATCTACACGGATGAAGACGAAAGAGTATTAATGGTGGAAATAATGGACAATAATATAAAAATACTCTTGATTGCAATTTATGCTCCGAATGATAAACAAGAAGAGTTTTATAAAAAGCTATACATGAAAATAATTGGACTGGACTATGTTAATATAATTATGATGGGAGACTTTAATAGAATTCTGGACAATAAATTGGATTATATAGCAACAACAACAAAGCAAAATAGAAAGACTCTCCCTAAATCTTTTTTTAAAATGACAGACGAATTAACTTTAAAAGATATTTGGAGAGAAAGAAATGTTAAAGCTAAACAATATACTTTTTATTCAAATAGACATTTATCATGGTCCAGATTAGATATGATTTGGATCTCAACAGAATTAATATCCAATATTCAAGAAACAAATATTGAAACAAGTATTTGGGCAGATCATAGCCCAATGACAATTAAATGGAAGGGACCAAAAAAAAGATCAAGATGGACATTAAATAATACTATCTTAAAGGAGAAAGATTTTAGAGAAGGAACTGGCTTTTTTCTTCAGAGAAAATAAAAAAGAAGATACTTCAACGCAGAATGTTTGGGATATAATGAAGGCATATGCTAGAGGTCTGATAATAGATTATACAAAAAAAAAGAATATTAGGAAAAGGCAAGCTTCTAAGGCCTTGGAAGATGAGTATCAAAGACTTGAAAAAGAATTACAGAAAATGCCACAGAAAAAAGATATTAAATTGAAGCTGGATGTAATTAAACATAAAATAGAATTAATAGAGAAAGAAGAATTGGCACAGAAAATCAGAAATTCTAAACAGAATTACTTTGAAGATGCAAATAAACCAGGTAGATGGCTAGCATATAAACTGAGAAAGGAGAAGGAATCAAGAAAAATATTGAAGCTAATAGATGATCAAGGCCAAGTTTGTTATGGGAATAAGGAGAAAAAAGAAATTATTTGAGATTTTTATGGGCAACTATATAAACAAGAGAATATTGATGAAGAAAAAGTCAAACAGTATCTACAGAATGCTAATTTACTGAAGATACCTAAAGAGACTGAAGAAATGCTAGAAAGCAATATAACAATGATGGAATTAAATGAAGCATTTAAGAAACAAAATAATGGGAAAGCACCAGGTCCAGATGGGCTTCCGGCAGAATTCTATAAAACATTTCAAGAATCATTGAGCATCCCATTGTTAGAAGTTATGAATGAAGTTATGTTAAAGAAGATGATACCCAAAACATGGTCAGAGGCTTATATCACACTTATTCCAAAATGACCCACTGCAAATTAAGAACTATAGACCTATTTCCTTATTAAATGCAGACTATAAAATCTTTGCTTCAATTTTAGCAGAAAGACTTAAAAAATATTTAAATAATTTTATTCACCCAGATCAAAATGGATTTCTGCCAAAGAGACAAATCAGAGACAATATGAGAGTAATCCTGGATACTTTGGAATACTATGAGGCTCATCCTGAAAAGCAAATGGCTTTGATATTCCTAGATGCTCAAAAGGCATCTGTTAGGAAGTACTTTTGTTGCACACCCGGATATGGTGCTGCCTGCGTTGACCCCGATACGTAGTGCCCCACCAACGCCGAGGTCAACATCCAAGCCGTCGCCGCCTGTCCGAAGATGCAAGAGAGGGGAATTAAGTCACCCTTGAAAAGACGGCCTAGCCATTATTTCGGGGCTCAAAAAAAAAAAAGACCCGCCCTTATTATGTGGGAAACATGGTTGGTGCCTCCTGTTTGAGCAGTGAGGGGTTGAGGTTGGACTAGAAGACCTCCAAGGTCCCTTCCAGCTCTATTCTGATTTTGATTCTGAAAAATGCAAAACAAGCTATTCTGACAGGGGGAAAAATATCACCCCTTAGCATTGCTCAAGTCAAAAAAGATGGTACAAAGAAACCATCGATTTAATTGGACAAGGGTTTTTAAGAGGAGTTTTAAAAGCAGTAAGATCTCTATGTGCAGAGATTTATAAAATTGAATTAAACTTTGCCCTCGTTTATTTTCATCCCCAAGTCCAAGAAAGAGAAATATTTCTTTGTCCATCATGACTGACATTTCCATCCTACTAGGATGATAGCCCTTGATTGGAGTTTTTTTTTTTTCAACACTGTTTTTCGTGAGGCTCCACCTCTCTTTCTTTTGCAAATAACTTGCATTTTGGATCCTAGGAATATAAGTGAGGTGTTATTTCCCCTATTGGCTTCAGTAATGCAATCCACTAGTCTTCAGGCTGAGACATGAAATGCAATAAATCTTCTGCTGTTCTAATTATTTTTTAATTGAAGAATGAAATCCTAATAGGATTAAAAATTGGGATTATCATATTGTAGCTCAATAGTCATTTTTTTTAGGAGTGGGTTAAACATGAGGCATATTAAATGTAAAAAATAATTAGACAAAACAGCCATTGCTATTCCATTGCTAATCTGAGTGGAAACACAGATTAAGGTTTTATAGGACTAGGACTTTAAAAGTTTCTACCTGTCAGCCTTTGCCTTAGTGACTATTTTCAGTGTTAATCCTCTTCCCTGTGTAACTCAAGATGTGGATTCATGTACACACCTTGCCAATTCTTCTATCATGACACAAAACAGGACACATAAGGAAACAACTTTGGAAAGAAAATGAACCTTTGTATGATACACAAATCTGAATCATACAGAGATTTATTTTCTTCCTGAAGACAATTCCCTGCATGTCCTCATTTCCTGCAATACTTAGGTGTGTATCCACAATGAAAATAAATTAAATGTAAAGTCTTGTTGAGATATTCATGCTCTTACAAACTCTAGGAATTCCTGGTGGTACTTTTTCTCAACTGTTTATAATTTTTAATGTATTGGTTTATTATGAATGAGCTAAGTGGCACAGTAGTTAGAATGCAGTATTTCAGGCTAACTCTGCCAACTGCCAGCAGTTCAATCCTAACTGGCTCAAGGCTGACTCATCCTTCCAGGACCCAAATTGTTGGGGACAATATGCTAAACTTCTTTGGCAGGGCTGTAATAAAGCACTGCGAAGCAGTATATAAGTCTAAATGCTATTGCTATTTGCTAAATTTATACTTTTTCTTTCTTCCAGTAACTCAAATTTATTTTTTTAGTACCGGTAGTCCTCCTGATTTTATGACTTTTTTGGTTTCATTTAGCAACCCAAATTTTGAGCTCAATTGTGGTCGTAATTCGAGGACCACCTGAACTGCATTTTCCAAATAAACTTTTACCTCTGCTTCAAGCAGTTACCTGTCTTCTGCATTCTTTTTGTTATCCTGGTTTGCAATGAACCTAATTTCACCACCATGCAGAAAAAAAAAGATGCCAAGATCCTAGAAAGTGTGCAGAGAAGAGCAGAAAAAAGATGATAAAGGGTATGGAGACTTGTTACTAACTAGCAGGCTCGTAAGCCTGCAAACCTGACTGGCATTTCACAAGCAGGCTCGAAATCCTGCATATTTGATTGGTCCGTGAACAGCGGGTCGTGATTGGTCATTCTGGACTGATCTGATTGGCTAGTTAATGGGCTGCCGTGATTGGACGCTCCAAGCGCGGCAAACTTAAACCATTGGACGCTTTGACAGCAGCCAGCTCTATAAAAGGAGCTGCTGCTGCCATACATGTTGAGCTGTTTTTCCGAAGTCACTAATAAAGAGTTGGAGTCACTACTCAATGTCTCATCTCCATTATTGCGCCCATTCTCCGAGATAGAACACTGGCGACGAAGGTGGGATGTGGAGACGATAAGAGCTGACTGAGCACTCGTGAAGTATTGACAGAGTACGTGGCTGACAATGCACAGAAAACGGCAGAATGACCAGCAGCGCTGTACCACCCGCTCCATTTGACCCAGCAAACGAAGATTGGGACTCGTATATAGACAGGTTCCAAATGTTTCTGGAAACCAACAATCTGAAGGATGCTACGCCTAGCAAGAAACGCGCAGTGTTCCTAATGCATTGTGGACCCGCCGTTTTCAAAATGGCAAAGGCGCTAGCGAAACCGGCTGAAGTCAAAACTATGGATTGGGATAACCTTGCTCCCATTCTCAGGGCTCATTATGCCCCAGCAGTTCCAACCCTCATCAGAAGACACGACTTTTACCAGAGGGACCAACGGGAAAGTGAAAGCATCGGGGACTTTGTCGTTGACCTAAGGAATTTGGGTGGACTATGTGGTTTTGCAAATCTGGAAGAAGCCATGAGAGATCGGATTGTCCTGGGTCAAAGAGACCTCACCATCCAAAGCAAGATTATGGCGAAAGGAGATCGCAGATGCCATAGCGGATTCTACTGCAGCAGAAGCAACCAGGAAGTCAGCAGCCCAAATGCGCCAAGCGAATCGGTCCAACCGCCAACTCACCAGCAACATCTCAATACCCTCAGAGAGACACACAACAACAGCCCACCAAGAAGACATCGAGTCCTCGTCGGAAAGTGAAGAGGAAGAAGATTCAGATCAGAGCACTACCAGTGAGACCAGCGAGGTCGTAAACCCAACTTTCAATGCACCGGATGTGGGGAGAACCACCCATGAGCAGATTGCAGGTTCCTAGACGCCATCTGTCATTCCTGCGATAAAAGGGACCACATCGCCAAAGTCTGCAGAAGTAAACGAGTTTCCAGCCCCAAGAGGAATGAAAATAGTTTCTGGCAGACAGCGGGCAACCACCCATCAAATCGGGACCGCCCAAACAACCAGTGGAGCCAGTACAACAGAAACCGAATACTTGCTACCAATACCAGATGAGAAGAGGCACATCCAACCGTCACCATCGGCCACGACTCATCAGTGGATGCGAAAAAAATCCGGATAAAGGTCACCATTGAAAATAGACCATGCATCATGAAAGTCGACTCTTGGTCTTCCCTATCAATGGTTTCCTGGAAAACTCTCAAGCAACTGATCCCTGACATCCGCCGCCAGGATCTCAGCACCCAGAGACTTATATTAAAGGACTACCAGGGCAATCGAATCCCGGTTGCTGATTCCAGTCACATCCAGGTCTTGTTTAAAGACCACACCGCAACTCTACCTCTCACTGTCTGTTGTGTATGTATATAAGTAATAAAGTTGAGCTTGGAGTAAGTGCAGGGTTCTGGCCCTGCATTTCTGATTGGCTGTTAAGCGGCCGGACCGGATTGGCCCGTTCCGGGGAATCCGATTGGCCCTTAACAGAGAGTTCCTATTGGTCATAAAAGCTAGCATTCCTAGCTTATTATTGGTTAAAACGTTACAAGGGTTGCCTATATAAGGCGAGGTTTACTGTTGTTTTACAGAGAAGTCACTATGTAAATAAAGAGCTGAAGTTCACCGTTCAGAGGCTTGTCTCCATTCCTTCTCACCCATGCCCAAACTTAACACTGTCGTTGACAGGGACCGAGCTAGTTTATTGGGATTACAGTGGTTCGCACCATTAGGAATCAAATTGGCAGGCCTCAACCAGATTGTAAGCGAAGACTGGGAGGTGGCCCTCATCCAGGACTTTCAAGAAGTCTTCACCAAACAATTAGGCAAATACAAGGGGTCCCCCATTTCGTTTAATCTCTGCCCTGATATCGCACCCATCCGCCTAAAGCCACGCCGAGTTCCCTTTGCTCTCAAACCAAAAATTGATGAGCAACTGGACAAATTAATAGCACAGGGTGTGCTTGAACCCATTGACCACGCCCGATGGGAGACCCCAATTGTAACCCCCATAAAACCTGATGGATCCCTGAGAATCTGTGGGGATTACAAGGCCACCCTGAATCACGTGCTTCAACAGAGCGCTTACCCAGTACCTGTGGTCCAACACCTTCTCCACTCACTTGGGGGTGGAAAAGTATTCATGAAGCTTGACCTAGCCCAAGCATATCAGCAGCTGCCAGTAGACGCAAAAACCACAGAAGCCCAAACAATAGTCACGCACAGGGGTATGTTCAAATGTAACAAACTCCAGTTTGGAGTAAGCGTAGCCCCAGGCATCTTTCAAAGTTTGATGGAAAGGTTGCTGCAGGGCATAAAAGGAGTTGTAACCTACTTCGATGATGTATTAATAGTCGCCCCTACAAGAAGTCAGCTAGAAAAATGCCTAAGAACTGTCCTACAAAAGTTCCAGGATGCAGGACTTAAAATCAAGAAAGACAACTGCCAATTATGCACTGAGAGGGTTGAATTTCTTGGCTACCTTCTTGACAAACATGATATTCACTGTACCGAAAAGAAATTAGCAGCTATTAAAAATGCTCCAAGACCTAGAAACAAGACAGACCTCCAAGCCTTCCTGGGCCTTATTAACTTTTATAACAGAAGGCAACTGTTTACGCCAGAAGGCGACTGTTGCTGAACCCCTGCATAGGCTCCTCGACAAGAAGGCTTCCTGGTTTTGGGGACGTTGAGAGGAGCAAGCTTTCCAGCAAGTCAAAGACCTCCTAACATCAGATGCAGTGTTAATCCAATATAACGAGACACTACCCTTGACTGTGACTTGTGACGCTTCCACTTTTGGAGTAGGAGCCATCCTGAGCCACGTTCTACCAAACGGTACGGAGGCACCTATTGCGTTCTTTTCAAGAACCTTGTCTAAAACTGAAAGGAACTATAGTCAATTAGATAAAGAAGCCCTTGCTATTGTATCCGCAATTAAAAGTTTCCACGAATACGTATATGGGAGATCCTTTTCCATAATCACAGACCACAAGCCATTGCTTGGCATTTTGGCAGGGGATAAACCAACTCCCCACATACTATCACCAATAATGACACGATGGTCGGAGTTCTTAGCCGCCTACGACTACCAGTTAATGCATCTTCCGGGGAAAACCATTCCCCATGCTGACGCCTTAAGCCATTCACCATTACCTGAGCTCCTAGACGACCCAGCTCCTACGCTATCCACACTACAAATTGAGATGCTTCCCTCACCTCCACTAACTGCGCAGGATATTGCATTAGAAACAAAAAAAGACCCTTGCTTCGCGTGAGTCCTCAGCTGGGTGGAGAGGGGATGGTCAGAAATCGAACCCAATGACAAATTCAAACCCTTCAAAAACAGACAGACAGAGCTTTTCTCCCAAAAAGGGTGTGTATTGTGGGGAGACCGAGTAGCCAACGCAGAGTCCTGAAAGTGCTGCACAATGGACACCCAAGCATCGTACGAATGAAAGCGCTGGCAAGGAGTTACGCCTGGTGGCCAGGTAATGCCAAGAAACATGTGCAGCTCCACCAAAAGCACCACCGATAGAATGGGAGACGCCCAGGGGTCCATGGTCCCGCATCCACATCGATTTTACAGGACCTACAAAGGGACATACTTTTCTAATAACAGTGGACGCCTACTCAAACTGGCTCGAGGTAAACGAGATGAAGACCACCACCACAGAAGCGGTCATCAAAAAACTGAACAGACTGTTTGCAACGCATAGATTTCCAGATGTCTTGGTTTCCGATAATGGCCCGCAATTTACCGCCTTGGCGGTAAACAATACCTAGTGGACCAGGGGATACGTCACGCCCTGACATCACCTGCTCACCCGGCAGGCAATGGCAGAGCTGAACGAATGGTTCAGTTCACAAAAACAACCCTACACAAAATGGACCAAGGAAACATCCATGACAGAGTCACCAGGATGCTCCTTCTCCAACATATTACACCGAACAGCACACGAACAAAAGCTCAGCCGAACTCCTGATGGGGAGGACACTTAGATCACATCTAGACCGCCTACACCCTGCCTACACCCCAGAAAAGCCCCTGGGGTCCAGCAGGAAACATCGCACATTTAAGGTAGGAGACCTCGTATTCGCAAAGAACTTTACAGGCGACGCATTGTGGGTCCCTGCCAAGATAACACAAATTACGGGCCCCTGTTCCTACTGATTGGAAACCACAGATGGAAGATTGTGGAAATGCCATATCGACCAGCTGCGTTCAAGGCTGACAACTACCCCCTCCACGAACTCTGAAATTGAAACCAGAAGGGGAAGGGAAACCGAGGATTTTGGAAATGAACTAACACCTGGTCCCGGACACGCAGCTTGCCTCCCAGAGTTATGAGTGTTCGATCAATGGAAGTTTCCAAGAATAGACTGGATAACCGTTCGACTTGGATGCTCAGGAGGGTGAATGCAGGGTGCGCATGGATGCTCGGGGAGGGTGAAAAACAGGCCTCCCAGAAGTTCAGAAAAGTTGAAAATGGACCTGTTTCCAGCTTCGAGAGAATCTCCGGAGCCTGGGGAGGCCGTTTCACCCTCCTGGAGACTCTAGGAAAGCCTCCAGAGAGCGCAAAAATACTCTTTCACTGTGGTGCAGGAGGCTAACTAGGCCATGGCCACCATGGCCACACCCACCCAGCAACCGAGCTGTTCCCACTGTACACATGCACATAGCTGCCAGAAGGCAAGAACAGTTAAGACAAAAGAGGTGACTTGGGAGTAAGGCTTGGAGGTGATTGGCCCCTCCCATAAGACATAAAGGAAGAGCAAAAGGACATGAGCCTTTGCAGGAAACAACTTTGTTTGTACTGGTCGGTTAAAAACCTGAAGCTCTGTGTTGAATTTGTGCTCTGTTTGGCCTTGTATAACTAATTGGAAGTTTAGTCGTTGGCAGCATTTCAAGAAAGATAAAGGTGCATGCTTATCAGCCTTATCCCGAAGGACTTCCCTGGGACTCTTTACACACTGTTTGAGACTCATTATGGGCTGTGAATGAATAAAATTCACAGCCATTGAAATGAAGAAAAAGGGTTTTGGGACTAATGTGTTTGTTAGTATCTCAAGAAGCCTTGGTCAGAACACATACACATTTCAGAACTTTCACATCTTTTCCTTTCTTATTAGATTTATTTGTCCAGAACATGTTCCAAAATTTAACACTTTTAGTAAAAATTTAGCCATTCATATGTATTTATTTATATATATATATAGGATGGGTACTTACATGTATGGTATTCAGCTTTGTTCGGATAGATAGATAGATAGATAGATAGATAGATAGATAGATAGATAGATAGATAGATAGATAGATATAGATATAGATATAGATATAGATATAGATATAGATATAGATATAGATATAGATATAGATATAGATATAGATATAGATATAAAATAACTCATGAAAGAAGATGGAAGATGGCAAAGAAAGAACAAGGAATACTATTCTTGAAAATACAGAACTTGAAAAGGGAAGTTTTGGGGCAGCTAGTAGAAGGATTATTATTATTATTTGTCACTGTTCACACATATCACCGGTGGCACCGGAATATCTTCACAAGTCGTAAGAGGAGGCAGGACAGGCAAACAACTACATTGACGATGGCTGTGAAGATCAACCCCCACAAGGCTACTTGCTTGTCCACTTGGCCCAGCATGACACATTCAAGAATTGGGGGACAGGCCTGTCTCTCCAGAAGACACCGGAAGGTCATTTCAGACACCAACGGAATCTGCAGAGCAATTATAACCCAGAGGAATATCAACTCCATTACCAGGACAAAAATCACCAGAAAAGCAGATGCTGCTGAGTACCAGGTAGACGGAGTAGAAATCTTGGCATCGGATGCAGCTACATTTCTTTCTGAGGTGGCTTCTTTGAGAGAGGGATGCAATTCTGTAGCCGCCATAGCATAATTGACATCACCAGGGTTTGCTTGCTTTTCCTCTGCTGCCCTTGTAGCTTTTTTCTGGTGCTTGGATACAACACTTATGAGCCCCATAAACCCCACAGGGAATAGGCCAAGCAAAAAACCAAGCCCCCATACTGAAGAGATGGGAGAAGAGAAGTGTTGGTTGAAGCAGAGAGCTTGACAAAAAGGCTGAAGATGTTCCTCCATTGTTGCCTTCGTCCAGTTACAGACCAGGTCTGCCTTTGCAGAAGACCAGGGGTCATTGGCTAGGAGGAGGGCCACCAGGCGTAGGCCCAAGAGGAGGTAACATGGGGCCAGGCCAAGACCATCAGATTTTCCTCCAGGGAGCATCATAGTTGGCTGAAACAGTCGGGCCAGACCGGTAACCAAAGCCGCCATCTATGGAGACAAGAGAAGGGATAAGAGAGAAATAAATCTAATTCAGGAGGCCATTTCTCCCTTCCTTCTTTCCATCCATCCTTCCTCCCTCCCTCCTTCCTTCCTTCTCTCCTTTCCATTGTCCCTCCCTCCTTCTCTCCCTCCCTCTTCCTATCCCTTCTTTCCATTTTCCCTCCTTCCCTTTCCCCCTTCCTTCTATTCCTTCCTTCTTCCTTCCTTCTTCCCTCCCTCCCTTCCTTCTACTTCCTTCTTTTCTTCTTTCCTTCCTTCCTCCCTCCGTTCCATCCATCCACTCCTTCTTTCCGTTCTTCCCACTCTACTTTTGGTCAGTTGATGGAAATCACTTTCACTGTGATTGGCTAAGTCTTTCCTTCCTTCCTTCCTTCGCCTCTCTCCATCCCTCCCTCCTAAATAGATTCCAAGTATGCAAGCATGACAGTGCACAAAAGAGATAGGTCACTATAAAATGAATTTTTATGAGTTGATTTCAAACTGCTCACATGAGATTGGGAGGTGGAAGCACTGTTTATGAGTAAAAATGACCACACTCTCCCTGAGCAGAGAGTGAAATGATCATAGCATTTGGTGTCCCATGGAATCTTCTTTCAGGGAAGATGAAGCATGGGATGAGTTTGCAACTTACTAAGTTACAAATCAGGATCAAGGTTAAAGAATGGAGGGGGGGAAACTAAATGAAGCAAAACAAGAGAAAAGGGAAATCGACAAGGTTCATTGAAGCCCTGCTTGTTCTTTAGTAGCTGCTGGTTCTGTTTCAGGATTTCTGCTGCTCAAGTAACGGAGGCACAAATTTGACAAGTGGGATTTTATCAAACATTTGGAGAAAATTCCACTTGCTGGATCCCAGCAAAGTTCTTCATATTGAGAAACTGAACTGCAGGATGGATGGATGGATGGATAGAAGAGGAAGGAAGGAAGGAAGGAAGGAAGGAAGGAAGGAAGGAAGGAAGGAAGGAAGGAAGGAAGGAAAGAAAGAAAGAAAGAAAGAAAGAAAGAAAGAAAGAAAGAAAGAAAGAAAGAAAGAAAGAAAGAAAGAAAGAAAGAAAGAAAGAAAGAAAGATTTAGTCAATCAAAATCAACTGAATTCCTTCAACTGACCAAAAGTAGAATGGGAAGAACATTATCCAATCACTGCACCATCCCCTGAGCTACCGCTGTACATGAAATAAAGAAAACCTCCCACAGTCCTTCTCTACACAAAAAGTAAATAACCTAAATTGTTTGTACTTCCCTAAACACCACTTTTTTCAGGACATGCACCTCTCTGTGTTTGTTGGGTACTTTCTGACAAACACAGTCTAGTTAATATGACAAGAAGTTATCTGAGGGAAAGTTAATAATAAAATGTGTAAATAAAAATACTGAAATCTTAGCAAAGGTTTATTCCTCTGATGCATTAAAATTGCCTGAAATTAGCGAAGGTACACTATTAATTTATGACTAGAGACCAAATCATGAAAAATGTAGTAGAGGAAGCAGGTGATACAGGAAGATTAGTAGTAATATTCTAAAGGGTTCATACAGGTAGTCATCAACTTATGACCACGACTGAGCCCAAAATTTCCATTGCTAAGTAAAACAGTTGTTGAGTAAATTTTTCCCCATTCGCCACAATTGCAATGATTCACTTAACAAGAAAAGTTACAAAACAGGGCAAAACTCACTTAACAACTGTCTTGCTTAGCAACTGAAATTTTGGACTCAAAATTGGCAATTGGCTGCCAATTTTGCTGAATTTTACATCTTCCACTTGTAGAATAACAGTAAATAAAATGATAATGGATAATTGCACAAGGCTTTGAGGCTGCACAAGGCTAGGAGCTGTTTACATGAAAGGACCGAAAATGCAGATGTTGCAGCTTTTCAATTTTAATGAATTTCCTTTCTCTCTTCCTTCTTTCCTTCTCCACTTTTTTAGGACAAAGTAAATGAAAATTCAAAAGGATTGCAAGTAATCTAGACTTGTTTCCCACTAAAGAGAAAAAGTGATAGAAAGGAAAAAAGCAGCCCCTTTGAAAAATTAAAACTTGGAGCAGGATTTAGGAGACAGTCCAAGAATATAGCAATCTCAAAATTTACAATAATTGCCAACCCAACTTTCTTACCTTTAACCCATTCAATCAGAAGAGGAATTCTGGGTCAGCAAAGATCTCCTTGAATTAAAGCATGCATGTGAAATTTTTCTCTTTACTGTCCCTCCTTCCTGGGCCCTCTTTTTTTTCCTCTGCTTTTGTCCAACAATTCTCCTAATATGCAGTCAAACCTTTTACATTGTGAAATTTCCCTGCCTTAGAACATCAAGTTCTTACCTTTACTCTTTTCTCGGTGTCTTTCCTTCCACCGTCTTAGGCTTCTTCACTTTCTTGCATCGGCCATCTGTCTGGTACTTCAAAATAGAAAAAGTATTTATTTTTGTTCCAGATTATCCAAATTAGGATGGGCTGCTTAGTGAGAAGTGGAAAGCTGAACTGAAACTACCTTCTCCAAGTAAGAATAACTGCTGCCCCCATCCAGCTGCACACTGGAGGTTGCCACTTCCCCACAAAGAGACATGAACAAAGAACAATGCAACTTCATTCATTGGACGCCTTCTCTTTTGTGAGCTTTTATATGCTGCGTTTTTTCTATCAGTGGCCTTCCCATGTCCAGCCCAGGGATGGAAGGGATGAGCTATAAGACCCCAGAGAGTCTGTTTTCCTCCCTTTTACAGATGCTTCCCGGGAACAGATTCAAAATAAGTGTCTAACAAAAGCAAGAGATGTGCCAGGTTTCACAGAATAATGGCTACAGATCACAAACAGTGAGAATGCAGATACGGCCTTATGTAAGTCTCTCTCCTTCTCCTGAACTAAAGGCAGGCTTAACAGAATAAGAGAATAACAGAGTTGGAAGGGACCTTGGAGGTCTTCTAGTCTAATCCCATGCTCAAGCAGGAAATATTGTATCATCCTAGACAAATGTTTGTCCAATCTCTTATTTAAAACCTCCAGAGCACCCACAACTTCTGAAGGCAAGCCATTCCACTGATAAATCATTCTAAATGTTAGGAAATATCTCCTTAGTTCTGTTGGAAGAATTATCCTTCTGGGTTCAGTTCCCAGTGGGGAAAAAGATACTGGAAACATGGAGGCTGTTTGGGAAGATGGTTTAATGGTGGACAGGACCACATGGCTTGGAGCTCCTAAGTGAAAAGGATGATCACATGCTGCAAGGTGAAAAGAGAAGGTCAAGAAGGGCTGATACGCTGAGAGTGCCTGGGTTTTATAAACTTTGTTGGGATTTGAATTGGAGCTTGTATTCTGATTGGTTGTCAGACTCCCATGAGGCCATGCAGGGGCAACTCTGTAGGCTGCCCTGAGTCCCAGGCTTGGTTGAGCCTTGCTGGATGATGATGTACTGAAAGGGCTTTGGCAATTGCTGTAGCTTTACCTGGAGAACTTTGTTATGTAAAGTATTCTGGCCCAAGCCTTAATGGCCCACCCATTAACAAAGGTGGGGGTGAGCTTCTGCTTCTGAGTTTCTACTCTTTTTAGGGGAAATATTCTGCCTTTTTAATATTTCCTAGGATATTTCAATTTTCTAAGAGAGGGGTGGGTGCTAAATTCCTATAGTTCTAGGTTTTTTCTTGATTAGTTTTCATCCATCCATCCATCCATCCATCACTTCTTGTCCTGCCTTCAGGTGCTTTGGAGAATAGGTTGACCCCCCTCTTCTTGTGGCAGCCCCTCCAATATTGGAATACTGCTGTCATGTGATATGGTTTTAAGTACCTCTCCGTATATCAGTTTTCTCCTCACATAGAGCCCTCATCTGGTGCCCTCCAGATGCATTGAACCACGGAGCATGTCCTTGAAACATGCCTTGCAACAATTAAATGAGGGAGGCAGTAATGGGAATCCTGAGGGCCCTCACCCACCCATAACAATTTGTGTTGACTTCAACTGTTATGTCTGGGAGATCAGTCCCGGGTAGATCGGTTCGCACAGAGACGCAAGACTCAAAGTGAACATTCAGCTCTTTATTGAGTATACAGTTCAATTCAGGACCTGCGCTCGTGGCAGCCCTTCATATAGGAGCTGTCCACGGCGCGGCGGCCAATGACAGCGCTTTGAATCTCCCGCAATTGGCTAGACCAATCGCGGTAGATTCTAAGCATGCCAATCACAGCCGTTTAGTCAACCAATCCGGTTGCAGCCTGTGAGGGCCAATCAGATTTTAGGGTTTGGAGTATGTTAATACAGAAAATCAACCATCTTTCTTTCCACTTCTCCAATAAGCTCCATTTATAAACTGTGTTGTAGCCACACAAACTGGGAACAATAAAGCTCTGAACCACACTGTTTTCCAAGGAGATTTCAACGAATAAGGCATTTAAAGCTGACCCTGTCTATTGGAGGAGCCATTCCTTTGCAGGAAAATATACATTGGACAAAGAGAATTCAATACTAGACAATGAACCAGGGCTTAGTGTGTGGAAAGTAGAGAAACATAAGCCCCAGGACATGGCTGCAAAATAATAATAAAAAATAGGTTTTTCTGGAACTTTTATTCAATGATCTCGCAGATGCAATTACAATGAGGAGAGAGATCAGATCCTAGAATGGAAGCTGCAATTTGCATGCAGGTTTCAACAGGTCCATGAGGTGGCAGTTCCCATATTTTCATAGGTTATTCTTTGATGCTTCTTCAAAACAGATTGTTTATGAATGTTTTTTTTTTTGAAACAATTTTTTATTAATTTTAAAGATAAAACAACACATCATTAACCATTAAATACATAAACACATAAAACCTCTTAACATTGTAAATCCTTACAAGTCAAACAAAACATTATTTTTATACAGCATAATTCCAATTTATCCCATCTCCATATGGACACACAAACATCTTTCAGCAAATTTCTCATTATTTCTCTTTACTCCTATTCAATTTCATTTCTCTTCCATATTTATCCATTTTATAGTCATCATATTCTTTTCTTTCTGGCTTGTATAAATTATTCTCGTCTAACATTCCTCCAAGGTTTTATTGATTCTTTCCTTTTTTTTTTTTTTTATAAAAAACAAATTTTGTTAGTTTTACCATAAGCACAATACACAAACATACAAACACAAAACATAAACAAAACTAAAAGATCTTTTCTGAAGGTTGTCTGTTCCCGGGTTAAAACTCTTTACACAGACACAAATTCAAACATCATATTCAACCCATATCTCCTTCCAAATCTTATTATCATTTTCTTTTTTATATATATATATAAAAACCATTTTTATCAGTTTTATAAAAACAATGCACAAAAAATCAAGGCATAGCAGCTTATAAATTCTTTTCTAAGAAAAAATAATAATAATAGACCAATAAGGCATAACATTTCCAGATTATAATATCAATATTTCATATAATATTAACTTCATATCTTGTCCCTACTTCTCTTTTCCATCCAAATTATTTATTAATTAAAATTTTATTGCCTTTTATCAATATACAAAATCCAAAAAAAAAAAAAAAGCATATATATCCTTCCATATCTTATTACCATTTTCAACAACATTCTTTGTCTGTTCTATTTCCAATTATCCATTCATCTTTTTTTTCTTTTACTATACTTCTCCTGTACACCAATTGGAGTAACATCTATAACTCATTACCCTAACTTAGAAATACTACATATAGCAATCTTTCTTGGGATTCTGTTTAAAAAAATTCTAAAATTACATAATAAATTTTATATTCTAAATATACATATAAAAACACACTCTTATATACCCTCCAGAATCCCTCTTTTAATCTAAATTAAATTCACCCATTGTCTCTAAATAAACTTTTTTTCCTTAGGTCTTGCTTCCCCCCATTAAGGCTTCTCCTCCCCCCCTTTCTCTCTTGCTTATTCTTCTCCTTGCCCTTTCTACCCCTTTGCTTTTTCTCTTCGCTTTTCTTGCTCCTTTTCCTTTGCTTTCTAACCTTGCCTCCATCTTTTCGCTCATTTTTCTCTCTTTTGGTTGTTTTTATAATTCTTAAAATCCCCTTTTTCTTATCCTTTTTCTCCTCCTCTCCAGAAGGGACCCATTGTTCATCAAAAATGGCTTCTTCTTCCTCTTCTTCCTTGTCCCAGTCCTTCTGCTGCGTAATCAACTTTTCAAAGGAACATAACGCCATTTCTAAGAATTGAAACAAAGCGCCCAAAGTATCTTCTTTTTTATATTTTTGATATTCAATCTCTAGTTCATCCACAGACGATGCCATTATGAAAAGGGAAACTTTTTCCAACACAACCACAAGTATTTTTAATCAAAGACAATCAAAAGCAATTAAAAAAAGAAAAAAAGTTCCAAAAGTTAATACTTTTCTTCCTTCTTCTCTTTCTCTTTCTGAATTAATTTTTAATCAAAGAGGTCCAATTACCATATATCTTCTTTTGGGATCCACAAAGACGTTCTAGTCAATCTCCTCCTTTTTCAGCTTCTGATCCAATTTTTTTTTCTCCCTTCCCACTTGCAATGAGAATTTTAAATAATCAAAAATCCATACCTCCAGCAGAGATTTTCCAATTTCTCACATTTTTCAATGTCCAAAAATCCCTTTGTCTCTTATCTTAGCTTTCAAAGCAATCCACTTTCATTGTCTAATATATCCAAATACTTCTGCTTTTTCCGTGGGGTGGGAGAGTAAAAAAAAAAAAAAAAAAATTCCCTTTAACAGCTTCTCCACCGCTTTTCGCTCTTCTTAGGGATACAATGTATCCTCCAGCAACAAGCAGCTCAATTCCAGGCAATTTAAAAGGTGTTACTTGACCCGGCTCAGACAGAACTTTCACTCTTCAAACTTCCTCCAGCACAGTTCTTACCTGGTTGCTGGCTTCTTCGTGGCGGCCATTGCTGACCGCCGCTCCACCGCCTTGGGAAAAAGGGGTTTTCCCGGAGAAGGGGGGGGTCTGCGATGCCCCCACCTCCCTATCCGACTCCCCTCTCTCTTCAGCTGTCCCTACAGGGCAGCCATATCCCCCTGACCCATCTGGATCGGGGGTACCTCGACGGCTAGCACAGCAAGAATCGCGAGCTGTCGCGAATTCCTGCTGCCCCGAAGCCACGCAAAACCGGAAGTTTGAGATTGTTTATGAATGTTATCTTCTGTGTCATGACAAATGTTTGCCTCTTTACTGAAAGATTGTGGTTAACACAGCCTAGATGCTGCCAGATTCCATATATCATTCTGAAAGCATTTTATGCAAAAAGCCATATGCCACCAATCAGATTGGCACTGGCATCCCAAAACAAACCCACAGCTCAAGAAAGAGACATGGTGATAGAGATCGGGACAGGGGGCATGTTCAACTGCCATTCCTAAATGTGCTCCATGGAGTTTGCCAGATGATAGGGGTCAGGAAATCTATCTGCTCATGCCTTTCTACCCTTGACCTCTTGATACAAGAAGTCTCAGTCAAATCACTACCAGTCTTCCATCTTGGAGTCCATTGGGGAGGAAGTGGTGACCTCATGAACTCAAATGGTTTAAATGTTCTATATGCTGCTCCGTTTGCAGTTTGAGATGTCACTGAATGGCTAAGGATGAACTTGAGACATGCAGATAAGTTATAGTCATGTTGGTTACCTGGCGTCTTCCTCTTTTAATGAAGATGTCAAGTGGCCGGGGCAGATCAATCGATCAGAATAGAGCTGGAGGGGAGCTTGGAGGTCTTCTAGTCCACACACACACACACACACACACACACACCCCGTTCAAGCAGGAAACAATACCATTTCAGACAAGTGATTGTCCAGTCTCTTTATGGGAAGTACATCCCAAAAGGACAGTGCCAAGAAACCCAGCCTTTACCCCTTTAAGAAAAACAAGAATCACCAGCTGAAAGAAAAAACTCCGATCAGCTCTGCTAACACAGCTGACAATAGAAACACTTAAGTAGAGCCATTAAGATGAGGAGAATCAGGCTAAAAATAACTCACCAAGGCAAATCCAGAACTCCCTTTTTCCTGCCCCTGACAAGATTAGCCCCCAGGGTTGGAAAGACAAAGGTCCTGGGATAGGATTAACCCATTAAGGCAGGGAGACAGGATCCAGAGCAATCACTTTAACTAGAGGCACACAAATAAACCTAACAAGCTGCAGGAGCTTCAAAGGGGAATTAATCATAAAAGATTCAGAGTCAGATCCTACAACGGGCTTGCACCCAAATCCTCCAACTATTCTTCACGTTTTTGTCTCCAAGCCTTTAATCATCTTAGCTGCTCTTCTCTGCACTTTTTCCAAAGTTTCAGCATCTTTTTTGTAATGCGATAACCAAAACTGGATGCAGTATTCCAGGTGTGGTCTTACAAAGCAGTACTAATATTTCATGTGACTTTAATTCTATGCCTGTTCATACAACCAAGGATTGTATTAGCTTTTGTGGTTGTTGCCACACATTGCTGGCTCATGTTTAAAGGATCATCCACTAGGACTCCAAGATCCCTTTCGCAGTTATTGTTTTTGAGCCAGGTTTTACCTGTTTTGTTCTGGTGACATAGTAGGGCTGGACTGGGAGGCCTGGGGATCAGTAGTCCTCATCTCCAGTAAAGATCACTTCTCCAGTAGTGATTTGTTATCTAATCATGTGATGCTTCTCATCAGACACTGGATCTTATAGTGACTAGATCAGAGGTGGTATTCAGCAGGTTTTGACCAATTCTGGAGAACCGGTAGTGGAAATTTTCAGTAGTTCAGAGAACTGGCAAATACCACCTCTGACTGGAGATTTTACAGTATCCTTCCCTGATACCAAACCACACCCACAGAACTGGTAGTAAAAAAATTGGAATCCCACCACTGGACTAGCTGCCATTTGAGAGCCTATACAGGATGAAAAGAAGATTTTCTCCAACTAATAAAATACAATGCCTAATTGGATCAATGGCCTAGATATTAATATATAAAACACTTATTCCATTCTCATTAACTAATATGTTTCAAAATGTAAACTATAACTTATATACAGCTTCTTGAATTCCTCATACCTTACAAAATTGACTACGTATTCCATCATACATGTATCATTGCATTATGTGCTCCTTTTATATATATTTTACTCCTGTTATCCATGTACTCTATGCCACATGCTAAATTAATATTCTAATCATCTTTGAGGCATTGTTACACTTATTCCCATTATTCCCAAAGTCATCTGTCCTCTGGAATAGCATCCCCTCCCCTCCCAGAATTTCCTACAATCTGGATCCTGATTGCTTCCTGCAGAGAACCAGGATAGAACTAGGATGTTGGGGGAAAACCCATTTTATGTGGGTTTTGTGTTCCTTGGAGACAGGCTATGGGTCCCAAGACCAATTTATATTTAAATTATTTTCTGCTCATTTGATGTCTATTGTGGGATTTAATCCTGTGCTAGTAATGCGCGCCCACACACACACACACACTGAGCCAGTCCCTCTCTCTCAGCCCTACAAAGCAGGCAATGGCTAACAATACTGGAAGAAAAAAAATAACTTGTCCAGAAAACTTCAGGGGCTTCTCAAGGCAGTCAACGAGAAGTTAAAAAAAAGACAGACAGACATACAGACATACTTCCCATATTTGGTTTAAAATGATGAAGCAGGATTCACAAACTGATCAGCAGGTGGTGCTAAAGACCCTCTCATAGGGGCCATGGGGAAATGCTCAAGATATAGCAACTGGAGAAAAAGTAATTACAACTGGAAGAAGTGGGAGAAATCCCGCTTCCCCAACCCCACTTTAAGCTCCCTTTAGCACGCAGGGACTGGCGTGGGCAGGGATTGATGTCGCTGATAGAGGATGAACTGGTGACCTGTCCTGATTTGGGTGTCCAGCAGCAGAGGAGGCTAATTCCCAATTATCCAGATAGAAATGTTTGGAAATCGCCAGGCAGTGGAGTAGGTGCTCAATCTTCTGAAACCACACTGGCTGAGGTTTAAAAGCCTCAGTTAAGGAGATGCTGTGTGAAGAGTGAAATATTCCACAAACTAGATCAGGGGTGTCCAACTTGGCAACTTTAAGACTTGTGGACTTCAACTCCCAGAATTCCTCAGCCAGCTGGCTGAGGAATTCTGGGAGTTGAAGTCTACAAGTCTTTTTTTTTTTTTTTGAAACAAATTTTATTAATGTTAAAGACAAACAAACAATCATTAACCACTGAATACATAAACCCTCTTTCCATTATAAATTTTACAAGTCGAATAAGACATTATTTTATACAACATAGTTCTGCTTTACACCATTTCCATATAAATATCTCTTAGCAAATTTCTCATTATTTCTCTTTACTCATTCAATTTCATTATTATTATTATTATTATTTCCTATATTTATCCAATTTATAATCATCATCTACATTTCTCTCTGACTTGGTTACCATTATTCTCATCCAACATTCCTCCGAGGTTTTATTAATTCTCAAACAAACATAAACACACAAAACACACAATAATAAAACTTCTTTTAAGAAAGTAATTTGGACCCAGATTACCTCTCTTTATATGGACTTCAATTAGCTTCGTGCTCATCTTATATACCATTACCTATTTTATTTACCATTCTATATCTTCTGTATAACTACTCCCCGCTTTTCACTCTTCTTAATTCTATTTTATTTAATTCATTTTAATTTAAATCATTGTGTTTGTATCTTTTGTCCATTCTTTCCAAATTATCCATTTATCTCATTCTCTACAAAAAAAAAGATTTCTCCTGAAATCACTGATCAGAGTATGATGCCTTTCTATCCTCCCCCTAAATTAATATTTAAAATAATGCCCATTACCCAATCTGATTCTGCTTAGTACATTCTACCAGCTATCTTTTAAAAAGAGGAAAGAATAATAAATCCAAAATGATTAATATAGTTAAATAATAAATCTACATGTTAAATCTTGTTACATCCCAAAACATTTCAATATTTTAATCTTTTATTAATTCTTATAACATTCTAGTTTTCTATTTCTAATACAAATACTACAATACCATCTTATGTACCTTGCAGAATCTTCTTTTTAAAAGAAATTATACATTACCCTTTATCTCTAAAAAAAATTCCTTTTTTCCCATCTTGATTCATACCTTGGTGGCTTTCCCCCCCCCCTTTTCCCTTTCTTTCTTATCCCACCTGACCTTTTTACCCCCCCCTCCTCCTACTTTCCGCTTTTTTAGCTTCCCCTCTCTGCTGTATTCCTTTTTTTCTTTTGCTTACTAACATTGTGTTGATTTTGCATCTTATTTTTCACTTTCTTGGGTGTTTTTTTTAAGTCTTAAGTCCTTCATTTTCCTTCCTCTCTTTCTCCTTTCTTTCTTAATTAAATTGCCAAGTCTTAAAGTTGCCAAGGTTGGACACCCCTGAACTATATCTTTCTAGCTACCTTATCCAATCTCCATCACACAAACATACACCTGGTTAACTCGGCTATCCTCAATAGGAACAATGAGGTCCAGAATTGGCAAGGGAATTAAGAGTCTAAACCACATCTGGGAAACACCAGCCATCTCATATCTCCATCCATCCATCTTCGGCCTGTCAGTGTCACAGCTGGCGGCATTTAATGGTTACTTAAAAGACAAAAGCACTTCCCAGAACACAGTGTGCATTTTAACCGGATATTTTTAATTGCTTCTGGGCCCTGTGAGAGCGGACTTCAAATCTTATCCTCCGCTGAGTCACATGCCTGGAGTGGAGGGTAACTAATGGGAGGGCTGGGCCTTGCCAGATGGCTGCAACAGTTTGGCAACCAGCCTCGCCTCTCTGTCACCAGGGAATTTCTAAGGTTGCACAACTCCCTGCTAGTGAGTTCCTGTGTATTGAAAGCTTGGGCATTCCTGCATTGTGGTATGAAGTCAGCAAAGGAAAGGCAAAGAAATATATCCCTAGCAATTAGTAGTGTGAGGCTGTATGTGACCTTCCTGAACATCGGGGGAGGGGGGGGGGGGAGGGGTGGCAAAGGAGGGGAATTCACCAACACTAAAGAGGACAGCCCTTGGGGGAGGGGGGAGCAAAGGAGGGGAGACCACTCAGAGTGAGTGAAGGGAGTCCACTGAACATAAGTTGATCAGCACAGAACTAAAATGGTACGTCAGTTGCCTCATGGGAGGGAGGGAACCTCACCATATGGAAAGCTGGCAGGTGATCCTCTACTTACGACCACAACTGAGCCCAACGTTTCTGTTGCTAAGTGAGAATTTGTGAATAGAATAGAATAGAATAGAATAGAATAGAATAGAATAGAATTTAGAGAATGGAATGGAATGCAATGCAATCAAATAGAATAGAATAGAATATAGAACAGAATAGAATAGAATAGAACAGAATAGAATTTAGAGAATGGAATGGAATGGAATCAAATAGAATCAAATAGAATAGAATAGAATATAGGATAGAATAGAATAGAATAGAATAGAATAGAATAGAATAGAATAGAATAGAATAGAATAGAATTCTTTATTGGCCAAGTGTGATTGGACACACAAGGAATTTGTCTTTGGTGCAAATGCTCTCAGTGTACATAAAAATAAAAGATATATTTGTCAAGAATCAAGGTAGAATAGAAAATATAGAATAGAATAGAATAGAATAGAATAGAATAGAATAGAACAGAACAGAATAGAATTTAGAGAATGGAATGGAATCAAATAGAATAGAATATAGGATAGGATAGGATAGGATAGAATAGAATAGAATAGAATAGAATAGAATAGAATAGAATAGAATAGAATTCTTTATTGGCCAAGTGTGATTGGACACACAAGGAATTTGTCTTTGGTGCAAATGCTCTCAGTGTACATAAAAATAAAAGATATATTTGTCAAGAATCAAGGTAGAATAGAAAATATAGA
Organism: Hydrophis major; assembly: GCA_033807585.1. NCBI lineage: Eukaryota > Metazoa > Chordata > Lepidosauria > Squamata > Elapidae > Hydrophis > Hydrophis major. The sequence goes on along the minus strand of CM066343.1, from coordinate 22,680,087 downwards.
ATAGAATAGAATATAGAATAGAATAGAATAGAATACAGAATAGAATAGAATTCTTTATTGGCCAAGTGGACACACAAGGAATTTGTCTTTGGTGCAAATGCTCTCAGTGTACATAAAGAAAAATAAAATACATTGGCCTTTCTTGCTACTGTTGTTAAGTGAATCACTCCAGTTGTTAAGTTAGTAAGATGGTTGTTGTGAATCTGGCTTCCCCATTGATTTTGCTTGTGAGAAAGTCGCAAATGATGATCACAGCACCTGAATGTAAATCACATGACCATGGGGATGCTGCAATGGTCATAAGTGTGAAAATCAGTTATAAGTCACTTTTTTCAGTGTCATTGTAACTTTGAACAGTCATTAAATGAACTGTTGCTAAGTCAAGGACTACCTGTATCTACAATACTGCAGTACAGTATTATTACTTCCCCCTTTAATTGGTGGTATTAATATTATTATGATTTGTCACAAAGTCAGCCAGATGTTCAGACTGAATTGTTCTAGCTGATGCTTTGCATGTATACTTAATACTTCTGTACCAGATTCAAATTCTTTGCATGTCTAATCATACTTGGCCAAATAAAGTATTCAACTCAATTCAGCTGAATTGGCAATTTTAAGAAATATAGCTTTCAAATCCCAACATGCTGGTTGAAGAATTCTGGGACATGTAGTCCACACAGCATAAAGTTTTCAAGTTTGAAAAATAGTGATCTACTGTCTATCATGCTTTTAGGCCAGCCACACAGAATCCTGATTTTGCTATAACTATGGACAAGATGGCAAAAGCACAGGAGGAATGCCAAATAAGTCATAAGTGGCAAAGGGTGTTTCTGGGAAGCTGATCTGTGCCCACAACATTTGATGTCTAAAACAGAAATTACTTTAAAATCCCTATCCCTTCTGCTAAAGCAAACAAGAAGCAACCTGCTAAAATCCCTTCTGCTAAAGCAACTTTGCCTCCTGATAAGTAAGTCTCCCATACCCTTTATTTAAAATTTATAACCTTTCAACCTGGCCTGTCCATAGGGAAGTTAGAAAACCCGTTTCTCCTCTCCTCTTTTTCCCCTTTAAAAACTCTTCCCCAGTCTGTTGCATGACTCTATCCGGCTGCTTTCTTGCAGTCTAGACAGTTCCAAAAGTATCCAATTATTATGTCTCCAAGCTTCTTTGGTTTTAATTTCCAAAATGTCCTTTTCTGCCCCCACTCCGGTGGATCTACTCCAAAACCTCAGCACTTGGACTGACCGAAAATCAAGCATCTCTCAGTACAATCTGTATGTTGAAAAAGCGCTTTCTTTTAATATCTATCCAATCTCTATATGTCAGCTTCTACATTCTCCTCCCCTTTCCAAAGCATTTAAAAATAAAACCTCTCTTGAGTTCCATCCATGTTGACCACAAGGACAAGTCCCTATGATTTTCTTGGAGCAATATTGTGTAGCTAGTCCTTGATTTATGACCACAACTGAGCCCAAAGTTTCTGTTGCTAAGTGAAACTTTTGTCAAGTGAGTTTTGCTCCATTTTACAACCTTTCTTGCTCCAGTTGTTAAATTAGTGTTGTAAATTGAATCTGGCTTCCCCCATTGATATCGGTTCTCAGAATGCTGCAAATGGTGATGCATCATCCAGGGACACTGCGACTATCATAAATATGAGCCAGTTGCCAAGTGCCCAGAGGTGACCATGGGGATGCTGCAAAGTTTTCCTAAGTATGAAAAACTAGATCACTTTTTTCAGTGCCCTTATAACTTTGAGCAGTCACTAAAAGAAAGTTGTAAGTTGAGGACTATCTTCATAGAAGCAATTCACAACTATCTTCTTCTGCTATGATTTCAGCAACTTCCCAGTCTTCTTGGGCTTTCCTGTTGGTATCCCATCTAGTAGAAAAAGAGACCAGCCAAGACTGGCAATTGCCATCTCCTACAACATGCATACAAACATCCACATTTTCGCAATGGCCTGGATTACAGTACCCATCCTTCTGCAAGCACTGGCTGTGGCTGATGGGAACAATATGTTCCGGAAGACACAAGAGTATGGAAGAATACAATGCATTTATCAGACCAAAGATCACAAAGGAGGCATTACCCCCACTAAAATGGTTTCAGAAATTATGTCATGTTTTCTAAGTTCACAGGAATTTAATATATTTCTTGCATGATACATATTTAAACCATGCATGTAGTTGGCCTGAGAGATTCCCCCCCTTCCCCTCTCACATTGCGAGAACCCAAGGTCACACGCTGAAACCAAATGCAGGGACCTTCTGCACACCACCCAGGATGGCAGCCAATAGCCAGAGTGCTAAAAGGGAACTGGACAGGATTAGGGACAAGCTGTCCATGGCTTCTACCATTACTGGTAGGACAGCCAGGTTGGTCCAATAGTGCTTTAATTGCTGGTCTAGAAACCAAGAAACAATGAGTTCTCAGCATGAAAGGTGCCTCAGTGAGTTTGGGCCTTTCCCCAATCCACCTCACAGGGTTGTTGTGGGAAAAATGGAAAAAGCGAGCATCTTGTTCCCCTGCCCTGAATATAAAGGTGGGAAATGAAACAATAAACATATAAATAAATAAATCAGGATAGTACCATGTCCATTACAAGGCACAGCAAACCCTAAATGACTGCCTGAGTAAAAACTTCAGAGCAAATTCATCAGTATCTATGAGATACAATTTTTTATTATTATATTAATGATATGTTATATTACTTCATATTATATTATAATTATATTATTTCATATTATATCTATTGTTTCATATTATTGTTCTTGTTGTTGACATAAAGTCCTCCAGATTGCGTGGACTGGATTTGGTACAGCACTTTTAACGATGAGAATCTTGGATAGTTTAAAGTGACCCATATTAAATTACCTGCTGGTCCAAATCCTGCAACTTTTTGTAAATTACAATTATTATTATTATTATGGTTGGTGGCTTCAAAACACCTCGCTGGAAACACGAAAAGAAAAGCCCTAGCGTTGGAAAGCGGTCCGTTCCAGAAGGGCCACAGGATTTTCAGCCCAGCGGGACTTCCGAGAAACCGGGTCGGGCCAAAGCTCGAGTCCCCCCGCTCCCTGTCGCCGCCTCCCCCGCCTTCCCTTTCTCCAGCCGGGCCGTTTCCTTCCCTGCACTGACTCGGTCCTGCTCCCTCTTCTCCGCCCCCCCCCCGCACCTCCCCCGCAGATCAAAGGACGGAACGCGCAGCTCTGGCCGCGCGCCCGCCAATCCCCGAGTGCGGGGGCGTCTCTCGCCGGGAGCCGGGCCGGGCCGGGCCGGGGAGAGTTTCCAGCACTGAGTCAGAGAACGAGGCTGGCGGTCAGTCGCTCGCGATCCGACATCCTCGACAGCGGCGAAGCAGCAGCAGCAGCAGCAGCAGCAGCAGCAGCGAGACCTACCTGCGATGCTTACCTGGGGAGTCATCCTAGGGCTCTTGCCCGTGTTGCTGGATCCTGCCCGGGGAGACCTCATCGCAGGTAAATGGGGATCAGGGAGCATTTAGGACGGGGAGTTGTAGGGGGGAGTCCCTTTATCCTCTCTCGGCAAACTTTTCGACAACTGAGGAGTCGGCGGAGAGCAAATAAGGGTGGCTTTTCAGGGTTGGGACGGGAAGGTGCCGGGAAGTTCTCTCTACCTGTTGAATTGCCGTCTTTGACCGCTCGCGGTCCCCCCCCCCCCCGTGCTGTTTGAAGCGACATTGGGAAAGGGGCTCGGGAGGGATGAGAAAGAGCCGGCAGAAGGAGATAAAACAGAGGAGGGGGAGGCTGACGGATGAATGAATGAGGCTAGGAACAAACGAACGAACGAATGAATGAATGAACGAATGTAGTTTGTCTGGATCCCTTTTTATGATTGACCGCTTATCAGGACCCCCGCCGTGGTTGCCCTCCGTGTAGAAAATGTGGAATTTTTAAACGGACAAATGTGCCGGCTTCCCAGTAATCCAACTTTCTAGTAGCCACCTGTGTTGGTAGATGCTGGGGAGCGTCCTGATAAGCATGATGCGTTCACACATGACGCTAAGGGGAAAGACTTAGATCTGCGAACCCTCCAAGGAGGAGGGAGAGATTCAATATAAAGTCGGCGCGGTCATCTTCTCAAGATTAACAATGACTCCCTGCAGTTTTTCAGCAAGTACAAACTTTTATTGCGGCTCCGTTATTTCTCAGCACTGTACCCGTTGAATCTTTTACCTGAGAAGGAGCAGCTAACCCAACGATGCCGGCTAGGAGATTTACGCAAACTACAGTATAGTGAAAAGAACTGTTTTTATATTAAACTAAATGTCACTTTAAAATGTTGCCAGTCTACACACACACACCCCCGATAACCCACCTCATAGGGTTGTGAGAACATAGGAGTAGGAAAGAGTATTACATACGTTCACCGCCTTGACTTACTTATAAAGTAATAAAAGCGGGATAAAAGAAAAAAAATATAAATAAATGAATAGAATCACATAGTTCACTCCGACTAAGCAGTCTGCACATGCTTAGCGGCGCTTTCTTATCAGCTTGCAAATTGCGGTTGAGTTAAACCCCTCCCCTCCCCGATAAATCAATCACACCGAACTTGTCAGGAGTGGGATGTTTATGAATGCAAGGCCCTGCCCCGCTCGGCCCTGCCTCTTTCCTATTGGCGGACTTTTCCGGGTGAAAGTCTTAGGGGCGTCTCACTCCTCCGGCAAGTGAAGAAAAGCGGGGCCGGCTGAGATGTCTGACGTCGGCGTCATGCGACCCGCACTGAGTCATTCGCCCGCTGCGCTTCTGGGCTCAGCGCCAGCTGGTTGCCTGCTCGTTCGAGGCATGTTTTATCAATGAAGTCATTTAAAAGTGAGGGACGTGATGGCGGGTGGGGGGAGAGAGAAGCTACTTCTTCCCAAGCCCCCCTCCCATTTTGTGATGTGATGATGCTCTCCCTGAGTTGACACCTCCCCCCCCCCGCATGTTCTCCTGTTCCTAACACTGGTTCACGTTTCGGGGTGAAACACAATACCCACTCATCCACTGACGTTACCCCTCTGGAAATAGCCTTGGTGTCATGGGGGGGGAGGCTGAGATCACATGGATTAAATGCAGTGCCCCCCCATCATTTATGCATCTTATTTTGTTTCCCTATTTTCACCGAACTGATAATGCTTCTCATGACCCGTCTTTTCTTTCTCTTTCTTTTCTTTCTTTCTTTCTTTCTTTCTCCCTCCCTCTGTCTCCCTCCCTCCCTCCCTCCTTCCTTGGTTCATGAATTTTTAGGAGAGCAGCTATGACTGCAAACACGCTGGATCTCAACTGCCATAACCCTAGGAAGCCAGGGACTATTGCAATTGGAATCCAACATACCTGCAAGGGGGCAGAATCAGAAATACCAGAACTTTGGTTAACTCCACTGTGCTTTAGGGAGGCAGAAACTTCCTGATGCTGTTTGTGTGAAAAAGAGGATGGGTGAACTCTCAACTTCCTTTCTGATTTTTTTTTTTCCCTCCTCAGAAACTAACTGTCCTGGCGGCCAGTCCTGGAGTCTCGACTTGGAAAAGTGCATGGATTGCTCAGTGTGTCAACGTCAAAACAAGAACGATTTTTGCTCCACCTGTGAGTGGCTCCTAACTTTGCCTAGTAGCGTAGCGGAGCATGTATGTCTTTGGCATTGCCAGGATAGCCTCTGGAGCCCTCTGGGAGAAAGGATGAGTGGTTGGATGTTCAGCGTGATGCTACAACATATGATTCTTCGGGGTTGAATGTTCAGATGGTGAAACGGTTGAGTGCAGGCCCAGCCTGGGACATTTTGCCTCCGAGCCCAAAGTCAAGATGCTGCTTCCTATCATTGCATATTCGGAAGCCAATAATCAATTAAATCAATTTGGAGATAGGATTCCATCTCTCAGGAGCTAATCATGATTCCTTTCCCTGTCATGCCTGTCACTGGAGAAGGCAGTCCTCTTTTCCAAATTTGAGCATGCAGGGACCAAGGTTTATTCAGGGATGGTCAAAAAAGTGAAACATTCAGCCTCAACCTCAGTTGATTAAAACTTTTCTCCATTTGTACCTAGGTTGCACAATTACAGCTCCACAGCACTCAGGAAAGGGGGCGGAGCTTTAGGCACATGATTGTGGCCGCCATCTTGCCTTTTATGGACACTCAACCCACTGCTATTAGCTGTAGCTCTGCTAACTGTAGCCTTTGTTTTTAATTCTTCCCCTTTCTCTTGGGAGCAAGTGGCCACTTGATAGTGAGATGGACGGCATATACATTTAATTAATTAATTAATAAGCAAGCAAGCCTTGGCATCTTCCTCCAAGCCTGAGACCACCACCATTGCCTTACGGTGGTCCAGATTTACCCTGATGGCTGCTCTGTGTCATCTCAAAGCTCATTTTGGGGGCCTGGAATTAGAGTTCAGAAAGAAACAGAGGCTGTTTTTGGCCATCCTTTTTATGAGCAGGGATGTGCCGTTGTGCTGCTGGCAATGAAAAGGATATTTTTCCCCCACCTCTATTCCAACATTTAAAACTGGAAAGAGTAAAGTCTTTGTATACAGTTTTGTTCCAGTGCTTGTGGCAACTCTCTGCCTTGAGGGGCTAGGTAGGCAGGAAGGGAAATGATTTTTAAACAGTAGGTATCTGTTTCAGATGAAGAAATTGGCTGCGTCAGCCAAAGATCCTTTGGGATCAACTAAAGGCCATTTTTTTCAGGGGAGTTTAAGGTGTTCTTCTCTCCTTGCTTTTACAGGTGGAGACCCCCAGCCCACCAATGCCTTCAATTTGTGGGTGCTAGTTGGGGCATCGTTGGGTGCTGTTCTTCTGGCTAGTATCATCGCAGGCACAATCATTTATGCCCGCTGCCGAAGGCGAGAAAAATTCACCAGTAAGTTCTTCCTTTTTGTGGTGTTTCATCCTAGTTGAAATTGTTGCCAAGAGTAGTCCTCAACTAACAACCCTTTGTTTAGTGACCATTTGAAGTTACAATGGCAAAACTTGAAAAAACTGACTTGATGGGTTTTCACACTTATGACCATCGCACGATCAAAATCAAATGACCCTGGCATGTATTTACCAGCATACCAGATTTATTTTATTGCCATTTGCAACCTTTCAAGCTGCCTCCCAACAAGCAAAGATTATGGGAGGTGGGGAGATAGATTCATTTAACAATCATGTGATTCAATTAACAACTGGAGCAATTTGCTTAACAACTGTATCCTAAAAGGTCATAAAATGGGATATGATGTAATTACCAGTCACCATGCTTAACAAAAGAAATTCTGGCCCCAATTGTCATAATTCAAGGATTACGGTGCAGTGAGCATCTGTGTAGCAAGGTCTCCACACTGATAAAACTTAACGATTTTTTTACTCTCTTTCCAGCCCCAATTGAAGAAACTGGAGGCCATTCAGCTCAAGAATCACTGATACACTGAAGGTGAGATCAGGATACTCCTAATCTCAGTTTATTTCCTTGTCCTTTCTACCTGTGGGTGAAACACTTCTATCGTTGTTACTAGAAATATCTATTGGTTTTATTGCTTTTGATGTTGTAAGCTGCCCAGAGTCTGGGGTGCAAATTAAACAAGTAAAGAAATAAAGAAATAAAGTGACACTTTAAGAAGGGGGAAAGAGAAACAAAGTTTCTAGTTCTCAAAAACAAACACAAAATGTTTAGCTTTCCCTTTTTTTTCAGAAACCTCTTGAATAACCTTGACCAGAAAACTTTTTTCTAGATAGTGAAACATTTACAGAATATTTGTGTGAAATGCAATGAAGTCACACCGTGATAATATAAGTCTTTTTTTTTCTTTTGGCGTAGTTCCATGTTCATTCCTAAGCACTTTCATGTTTGAATAATCTCAGAATAATCTCCTAATACACATATTACAGGGACTGCCACCTGATTAAGTCTAATTTCTGAGCAATGCTGCCTAGGATTGTTTTGTTGATCTGATACTTCTTTTCTGAAAACTTCCAATTTCATATTTGGAATGAGCAGCATGTATTTCATTTCATATATATTACTACTACTGATAACATCCTGCTCTTCATTGGATTTGCTCAAGTAAAGGTATCAAATCATAAAGGTGGGATAAGAAATCCAATAAATTAATAATAAATAGATAAATGTCACTATGGCTGTTTTTTAAACTTAATGACAGCCCTGGGAGGTAGGCCAATCTGGTCTAAGAAAAGTCCCAACCTCTAGTTTCATTCTGTTTCCAGTTCTTTTCCTTTCCCAAAACAATATCTCTGATATATTTTGGCATATCCTAACTGTCATTCCCAACCAGTTGCCCTCTTCGGCTACTTTAAGTGGACTTAAATTCCTAAAATTCCCCCACCAGCCATGTGTGGACTTCAACTCCAGGAATTCTAGTAGTTGAAGTCTACACATCTTAAATTGGCTAAGGTGCCCTAGAGTGATGGGAATTTGGTGGGGACAACAAGAAAGAATCATACTGAGTGCAAATTTATCTTCCTTGTGTTATTTTTCCCACAGACCTGTTTTTTTCACCACTTCAGATTCAGGAAACGGCAAAGAAAACATCACTTTTGATTACCTCGATTTTTCTTGAAGTTGCGGGAGAGACACTTTTCACCTACCCTGGCGTTGCGGAGCCTTACACTTTGCACACTCAGCAACAGGCTGTGAAACCTACTGTCTCCTGTTCCCATTTCAGGAAACAGGCCCCTCTGGGGAAAGGGCAACCATTTTCATTGCCAAGCGCTTTATGCTGTGTGAGGTGGAAAAAAACTCACTTCCGGCATATACATACCCCAGGCCTAATGCCCCATATTGGGGTGATTTATTTTTCTACAGGGGTTACAGTTTGGGGAACTTTGCAATTCCTAGATCTGCATTGTGGGCCTCTTCCTTTGTCGTTTCCCTCTGGGAAATGTTTTAGGGAAAACAACGAATGTGATTTTTAGGTTATCTGTATATAGAGATATATTGGGTGCTAAAACTCTCCATGAGAGTGGAATATGAACTAGCCTCAACAGAGCTTCCTGCACCATTACTCCAATCAGTGGCTGGCCACTACATCAAAAAGAAAATTTAGATGTAGTTCCAGATGTTGTGGACTACAACTCCCATAATGCCATGAAAAAAAAATCACAAATTGCCTTAGGTTTATGGGCATTTTGCTCCATAAGGAGAGCATCAGTTTGGTTCTTCAGACTCTCCCTGGTATTTGCTTTTCCCTCTTCCTCTTCTCTTTGGTGCTCCCTGTTGAGACTCTATTTATGTCTTCTGCTCTCATCAGAGATTTTTAATTTTATGGTGTGATTGGTTTTTGTAAACTGCGTTCAGGAAAAAAAAAAGAGAAAAAAACTTTCATTTCCTGACACAGCATTTGTGAACTGAGGTAAAATAAAATTGCTTAAGTTTGGTATGGAAATGTTGCAAATTGTCCCCAGGAAGTGAATGTGAATATTGATGGGTTTGATATTGACCACCCCACTCTAAATCATAGTTTGTTTAATGTATTAAATAAACCACAATTGGCCAGATTTGCATGATACAAAAAGCTGAATAAATCATAGTTTGTTTAATGTATTAAATAAACCACAATTGGCCAGATTTGCATGATACAAAAAGCTGAATAAATAATTTTAAGGTTTAGTGTGAGATTCTTTTTTTTTAACCTTTAAAGCGAGATGAGTCTCCTTTTAGAAATCTTCTAAGGTCATTCAGCATGATGAGACTTCTAGAGAGAGAGGCATTATCACTTGTGTTTTCTTTCCCACACAAGCTAAATGGTAAAGCATATGTTATGTATGTATGTGCCATGCCAACAATCCAAGTAAAATCTCCACTTAAAAGATAGCAGACGGCAGGAAACAACTTAAATTCTGATCAGAACAGATAAATACTATGCTAATGAATAAATCAGTGTCCCAAATCAATTTTGGGAGCTTTCAGATGTCTGGCCTTCAGCTCCCAAAATTCTTAGCAATGCTGCCTAGGGAATTCTGGGGGTTGAAGTTTATCAATCTATTTTCTACATTGTATATCCCTTGGAGAGCTCTTCAAGAGATAAGGGATCTTGCCTCTCCCAATTTGAGTCAGATTAAGACCCCTTACTGTTCACTTAGACCAGTGTTTTACAACCTTGGCAACTTTAAAATGTGTAGACTTCAACTCCCAGAATTCCCTGCTGGCGGGGGAATTCTAAGTATTGAAGTCCACACATCTTAAAAGTTGTCAATTCTGAAAAACACTGACTGGCCAATGCAAATGGACTGTAAAGCAATAATGCTCTTCCCTGATTCATTGCTCTTTTTGGGTGGTTTTTCATATAATTAGATAATTCAGTCAAAAAAATAATCTAGTATTATAAATAAAGGAGTTGTATTTTATTGTGAGAAGAATTCTGAAACACCAGCCTGCCTGGCTATCTTTTTTCTAAATCCATAAGTACAGACAAAAACACATCTTTCCATGCTCAGGAACCATTTTTTCACAGGTCCTACAACTGATTTTTCACCACCTGGCCATCCCAACACAGACTGCCCCTGTAGCTCTGTTGGAGACTTACTTGTCATTTAAATAGGAGGCACCAGTTAAAATCTGCACCTTCCTTCAAAGTGTTAGAGGAAAAGAGAGCTTCCAAGCTTTCTTTTGTGAGAAGGCAAATTGAGGAGTGCCTAGCTGGCAGGCAGGCATGGAAAAAAGTCTTCCTGTTTCCTTTGTAGCTAAAGTATAGCCTAAAGGCATCCTGATGTGCTTCCTCTCTACAGCTAAGTAGATGAGTCTAGCCAAGATTTGGGAAGAAAGAGAAAAGTGCTTTGAAACACTAGCACTCTTTACAAATGAAGCTGAAATACAGATATTTTTTTCAAGCAACAGTGAGGAGAATTCCAGCAGCTATTGATTGTCAAACCTTGAGAAGTTTTAATTTCAATATGCCAGCAAAAAGGGAGTCAGTTCTGGCTCTTTTACAAAATTATTGGCTTACCAAATAGACTATACTCTTAATTTTCATCATACCTTGCCTCTGTTCAGTTATTCCTTTCCTTAATCCGTGCGGTGAGTTGGACTAGATGACCTACAAAGTCCCTTTCAACTCTGATTATCTGTTATCTGTACCTGGAGGCTGATGGAGGAGTTAAAAAGCTCACCATTTGGGACTTGAAGAAAACGAAACAAACCTTGGCTCTGAGCTCCCATATTTGTAAGCCCCAAATCATGGCTTCTTTAAGTGCGGGTAGCCTTATAAAACATCTCCAATCAGTTCTGTGTAAATTGGAGATTCAGCAGGGAGGTGGCCATAGACACTGCCATCTCTGAGGATAATGCCTTTTAAGATTTCTTCCCTCTGAAGGATTGTGGGCATCCACAAAATTAAGTTTATTTTGATGTTTTGACATTTGAGGAATAACTAACTGATCTGGGTTTCTCTTTGGCTAATTGTTGTGGTTTGGGGTTCTTCTATTGTTGTTTGTTTTTTGGGTTGATGTGATGTTTTTGAGGGTCATGTTGTGTGCAGTTAGGTCATCTTTATACCCACAGAGGAAAACACTACTCTTAAAAATATGTGTTGAATAAACAGACTGTAGCACAATCATAGAGGAAAGTCAAGCTGAAGTGGTCACAGCACTCACGTTCCATTTTTGCTGGTACAATATAACTTAACAATAGAGTAACAGAATAATAGAGTTGGAAGGGTCTTCTAGTCTTGGTGGTCTTCTAGTCCAATCTCTTGCTCAAGCATGAGATCGTATACCACTTCAGACAAATGGCTGTCCAATCTCTTCTTTAAAAACTCCCATGATAGAGCACTCACAACTTCTGAAGGCAAGTATTTAGTAGACCAGTAGATGGAGAATATTGCAGGAGTTTTAAAAACTTAAGGTTTAAACAAACCTTTGTGTATTGTTATTATACAAACAACAATGCCATTTCTTTAGCTGGTGTTGTCTTCATACAGAATAGAGTAGAATAATAGTTGGAAGGGAGCTTGGAGGTTCTTCTAGTCCAAGCCCCTGCCTAAGCAGGAAACCCTACAAATGGTACATTCAGACAAATGGTTATCCGACAACTTTTTTAAAACTTCCAGTGTTGGAGCATTGGGAAGAACAAATTCCCAAGAATCTGGGATGTTATAATCCATCAATGTAATACATGTGTGCATCCAAGCAGTGTGGCCTTTTGCAATTGACAGATGGAATTTTTGTCAATACACAGATTTTTCTAATGACCTTCCAAGAATTTTTGGTATGGCACCGAGCAGATAACCACTGGAATCACCACAGATGATTTGTTATTATAGTTGGTCACACAGCCAGATGTTTCGACCAAATTTGGCATTTTTTTTAATCCACCCAATGAGTCCTTCTCAGGGATTTGGAATAAGAAGATGTTGTTTAATGTTATTATTATTACGTATCATTGTGTGTATAATAATTGAAGTCTTAACCAAGGACCTAAAAGTTGTTAAGGCAGCATCTAAGAGTATAGTTCCAAGCAAGGTAGTTTTTAATAAAATTAAGGTGTTTAGATCTGATTACTGAGGAAGTCTTTTAGGTGTCCCCTAAAGGGATTCTATTCACAATTGCTGCAAAAATGGATTTCTTTTCCCATAAGCATTCAACTTCAATCTGCCAGGTTTTCCATAACTTTTTTCCCCACCTTTTTTCTTAAGAAAGTAGTCTTAAAAGATGGTTGTTATTATTATTTCCACTTTTGCTTTCTTTTCACTAATTTCTTTTCCCACTTCTTGTTCCTGCTAATTTCCTTTCTCATTTCCCTGTACTAATTTCCCCCCCTTTGTGCCGGCTTTTCTTTCTTTACAGCCTCTGGTTCCTTTTGTTCAGTTCTTCGCTGCTGCTGCTGCTGCTGCTGCTGCCTCCCCCAGAATTTCCTTCTCTGTCTCTCTGACTCATTCTCCCTTTTCTTCTCCTTGCCCTTATGGCCTCCTGGCTCTGCATTCCTGTCCCCTTAGTTCATACCAGCCTGTCCCGGACACCACCCAGTGACTCATCTGAAGGTGGCGGGGGCAGGGAGGAGGAGAAAAATAAGGCAAAGTCGGAGGTGTTTCTCCCTCCTTGTGGGAGTACCTGAGTCCATCAGACCAAGCCAAACTCAACTTTCCACAATTTCTCCCCACCCCAATGGAATGACGGCCTGAAACAGCTCCATACAGATTCAAACTAACCCGGGCTTCCCAAACTTAATTACCCAAAATGGGGGTAATAGTGATTTTGATTTGGATAACAGTACAAGAATCCAGTCACGAGAGGAATATTTCAATTGATTTAAAGCAGGAGTTGGTAACTAATGGCCCCTTTACCACCCGTGGACTTCAACTCCCAGAATTCCTGAGCCAGTTGGCATTCTGGGAATCGAAGTCCAAAGGTCCCAAAGGGACTATAGTTGCTCGCCCCTACTTAAAGGGATTTAACTTACATTGAGTAAAAGGACTTTCTGATAAGCAGCACAGGTAATGAAGGAAAATATTTTTATGCACTAATCTAAACTGAATCCAGCTAAGAGGTGAGAAAATCTTGGGATATTCAGTCAGAGCTGTAACAATTGAATACTTACAGTGCAAGTAGTCCTTGCTAAATGACCAATCGCTCAGTGACAGCCATTGACTTTGACAAAGTTACAATAGACGCTCCCCAAAAAAGGTGCTTTCAACCCAGTTTCAGAGCTCCAATGCTTGCTCGCTCTCATCTCGCCCCCCCACCTCTCTCTCTCTCTCTCACACACACACACACAATCATGTGACTGCATTTTGGGTAGCTGGCAACCAGCAACCACACACACACACAAAAATCATGTGACTGCATTTTGGGTACCTGGCAACCAGCACACTTTTACAGCAACTTGCAGTGTTCCACAGTCATATACCCACGATTTATGGCTTTTTAATTTGGGGATCAGTTTCCAATTTCCAATCTTTTTCTGACAGTTCCTGGCAGAAATACCCACATAAATAAATGAATACAACCACTGCGTTCACCTTAAAACTATCGCATTTTCTTTAAAACTGCAGCATTTGCTTTATGACTGCTCAAAACATCAGGTCAGTCACATGGTGCCTCTATTCATGGATTTACGGGGGAAATTCTGGACTCCGTTACAGTCATAAACCAAGGACTAACTGCAGAGGCTTGACAATATTTCTTGGGGGTTCGGGGCATGCACAGAGTGCTTTCCATCAGACCAGCATACAGTATCTCTGAACAGAAGAGAAGAAGTTTCTCCATCCCTTACTTGGCATTACAAATATGCAAGCTTCTGGATTAGATCAGTCTCTTTGTCCTGGGGTTGCATGAAAAACAGAGTTTAATTCTCTGCTTTTTCCAGTGAGGAAAAAAAGTGTCATGTGTTGTTACTGGAGCTGGTCCAGGACTTTTCTGCAGTATGGCACATAGATTGGAATAGGTACCTTGTAGGGTAAATGTTTCCTTTGCTATGAGTTGGCTGTGTTCACACATCGCTGATTTTCTAGGTTTGCAACAATAAACCAAATATTAAGAGAGCCCATGCCATAAATCACAGTTTCTCTGGAATAGCAATGTGTCCTGGGACCCCCGAAGAGACCTGGCTGGTCCCCTACCAAATAACTGTTAGGAATTTGTTAAAAATAAAACTTTTTCCAAAATCATTACCTAACTCCTCTTGTTCTTATTATTTTCTACTCTTCTGCCTCTTTTATTTTTATCAATTTGAGAATGTGCGTTTGCTTAATTCTGTTGTTATTTTTCTTTGTGGAGATATGAGATTGTCACAGGGGAGGAAAAAATGGGAACGAGCTGGACTCACAGCATTCTAAGACAGGAAATCAAACACATTTAAAATGGGTGGCAGGAGCATGGGGTGTTGCATGAATGCATTGACTGGGAATTTAGCTGACTTGGCTGGGCCTGTTATGTGAAGATAATTGTTGTCTGGTAGACACAAAGAATTCCACAGAAGTGTTAAAATGTCAAGGTGGATGCCGCAACCATGCCAATGAAGCTCTGCTTCATGATTGTGACTGCCATGTTAACTTTTTTTTTAAATCGCAGCCCTTCAAACACCACCTACTGGACAGGTGATAATTACCGTTGCAGAGGTTTTTATAACTCAGATTAATTTGAGGGGCACTTCGGTTTAGAGAAGTATTTCTCAACCTCGGCAACTTTAAGATGTGTGGACTTCAACTCCCAGAATTCCCCAGCCATCTATCCTATGCTGCCAATATCAAGAAATACTGGTTTGGATCAGCAATATATGCACATTTCTGGATTAGACAAGTTTCTTTCACCAAGCAAATGGAGAAATATTACTTGTATCTCAATTGTCTAAGGCCTCAACGATACCTGGTGTTCTCTGTTTCCGGTGAATAACCGACAGGCCGAGGCTTGCCAGGATTTCTAGCAAAAAAATATAGAAAAGGATCTGGATTTCCCAGCGAGGGCAAGATTGTGCTTTATAGCTGAGGCTCCTCTGATGTGATAATGCCAATCATCACATGAGTGTAAAAAAAAATTGATTTATAGGGGCTGAATGAATTTAATTATTCAAGCTTCCACCTACAAACCAGAGACATGAAGTTCTACTTGATGAGAGGAACCGTTTAGTGCTTAGTCTAATTTCCAGAATTTCTTGGCAGGAGCTACTTTAAAATCTCTAGTGAAACGGATCTTCTCATTTCCTGCCTGGAAGCTATTTTGTGGTCAAGTCAAGGGGCGGAGTCATTAAGCTCTGCCCTTAATCTGGAGAGGTATAGCAAAATTCAGATTAGTAATGAAAGCCTCAGTAGCTTGCATCAACCATTTCTGTGGAAATTAATTACTCTGAGTGACTTTCAAAAATTATGCAAATGGAGGCACAGTCTTCTCTCCACCAAAATGCCAGGGATACAACTGGTTTAAGGCAGTTTAGACCTGAGTTCATAATTTTTCTTTTATTGAAATGTCATAGATCTATTTTAATTTTATTTTGGTTTTAAGTTAATAAGAAACATTATAATACAAACACACCCATCTGCAAAGATATATATTTATTTGATTGATTGATTGATTGATTGTACAGGTAATCTTCAATTTATGACGCAAATTGGGAACAGAATTTCTTTTGGTAAGCAGGTGAATTGCACCAAGTTTTACAACTTTTGTTGCCAAGCGGACCTTTGCAATTATTAATTGAATCATGTGGACATAAAATAAGGACAAGTTGTAAATCAGTGCTGTTGTAACTTTGAACTAAACGAATGTTGTAAATCAATGAATGTGCATTCAGTTTTGCAGTATTATCTGGGATACAAACTTTCAGAGGATCATTAGATGGCACCAGTATTATGCCAAAGTTCTAACTCCTTGCTGCCCACTAGTGGCTATTCAGAACTTTGCAGCACAGACATGATAATTTAATTAAAATATGATTTTCAGTCAGCAATCAAGTTTTCAATAAGCTGTCTAATGTAGACTTTGAGTATGAATATCCTTTCCTATCCGATTGTGTGGATTTCTGTTCATTGCCCCAAAATAAGACGGGTAAGTTTCAAAATTAGATTGAGGAACAACTTGGATTGTAGCTACAAGGCAGTCTTCCTCAACCAGGCAGCTTTCTGCATGTCAGACTACAACTCCCATTATTTACTATGGTCTGATCAATCTAAAAGGCTGCCAAGTTGAAAATTGGTGGTAAATCCAAAGGTAGAACTGTGAATGTGCTGGTTTTTGGATCAGGAAAAAAGAGTTCCATTTTATATCTTTCCCCCCCTTTTAAATTCTCCATGTAAAAACATACATGCTTGAATTAGATAATTTTGTTCCAGGATTCACTTTTTGAAGGTTTATGTTTTTTATATGTAAAACTAAAGTAATTTCTTTCTTAGGGTGAAGGAAGGCGATCCTTATGTCACCTTGATTGGATTCATGCAGTGCTCAGACTAAAATGGCTTATATTGTGTGAACCCAACAAAGGGGGGAGGGAGTCATTCCAAAACTGAGCTTGATTTACCCTAGGAGTTGTCTGGTTGTTTGAACCCAGCCATTCTGTGGCATCTTCAGAATCCAGCAAGCAAAGGCTGCTTCCAAACCACCCTCCGGCCTAGGTATACTGGTCCTCGTCCAGCGCCAAACTTACTGAGCCCATGATCTCCCTGGCCATATAAAGAGAATGATTACGAAATCCATCAAGTGGAAAAACCACCTTTCCCATCCCATCGGGCAAAAAAAGAAAGAAGTTGCCAGCAAAGGGAGGGAGGAAGGGAAGGAGGAGGAAGATTAAAGAGATATAAACCAGAAGACAAGGAAGCCCAGACGGATAAAGTCATGGGGAAGGAATGCATAACACTCTTGTGTTGTTGCATGTGTGCGTGCCGGGTGGCTGGAGAGAGCAACCCAGCCAGAACAGGCAAAATGATTCACAGACGGAGAAAGAGAACCGGAGGGAAGCCAAAGTTATTTCAGACAGCCCTAAGCGCGCGCACACACAAGAGAACTTGGGAGTCTGGGCTCCGTCTGTGCCTCCCAGCCAAACCTGGGCTACCAAGTGGGATTTGGTGCGCTTGTCCGTCCATGATGGTGCCCAAGAGGCACCTGTTCACAGCCTCTGTGGCGAGGCTACAGCTTCCCCATCAAAAACGCCGCTCGGTTTTTTTCAGCCTTGCAAAACGCAGAAAAGGAGAACAATGACTGTTGGAAAGACAAAATGAGTCAGAAAAGTAGGATGGGACAGGAAGTGGGGGAGGACTGACATTCCCTTTTCACTGTAATCATGTTCTGTGTCCTTTTAATAGTCAGGTTGCAGGGAGGAATTCAGCCGTGGCAGAGACAGTGAACATGAAATGCTTTCAATCCTTAAGAGGAGTGCTGAATTAAAAGACAATTTTGAGATATTCTGGATCAGGGGTCTCCAACCTTGGCAACTTTACGCCTGGAGGATTTCAACTCCCAGGATTAATTCTGGGAGTTGAAATCCACCAGGCTTAAAGTTGCCAAGGTTGGAGACCCCTGCTCTGGATATCTTGTATAGAAAACTTCCAGATACGGGTAATCTTCTACTTTCAACCATTCATTTAGCGACCGTTCGACATTATGACTGTTAAGTCCACGTGGAAGGAAGCCAGGAGTCGGTGACTGTGTATCAAGCTCTTTTATTTAGTCAGGAACCGAACTGGGGCTAAAGGAAAACTTTGCGGCTTTTTATTTCCAAGCCGCGGCGGCCGCAGCCAATGACACCACTTTGAATCTCCCGCGATTCCAATTGACCAATCGCGGGAGATTCTCAGCGAGCCAATCGGTGCGGCTCGCCTAGCCAATCCGATCGCCCCGCGCTTTGGCCAATCAAAGCGCGGGGATCTCAAGAATTCAAATGAGGGGACAGAACACCCCTCCCCACTTGGTTCAGTCCTTACGTTGCGTAGTCCCGTAGGTAAGCAGGGCTCCATCTCTGCCTACTGGACCTGCACAGGTCAGTCGTAGGTTGGATCCCAGCCAGTTCGGTCGGGGTCTCTGTTTCTCCGGACTCTGTCGTGGGAACCGCTTGGTCTGTCTGGCCAGGCCGCTCTCCGCAGCTCCCTCCTGGGCTACCCGGGTTGGTTGAGCTGCGGGTTTCGCCGCTCCCACTCGGTCTTCCCGGGTTGGTTGAGCTGGCCTGGCTGTCTCTTCCTGATGAGGTTTCGTGCTGGCTGCTTTCAGGTGAGTATGGCTGGTTTATTTTTTTCTGGGTTTTGGTTCCCTGGGTATCCCCTCCCCTCTTGGTTTGTGTTGTGGGGGTTGGTTTTGCTTGGTTGCACGTCGGTGGTGTCTTGTGTGGTCGTCCTCGATCTTAACTGGTCGATGTGGCGTTTCCACTCTCGTCCGTCGGTTGTTTGTAGCCGGTACGAGTGTGGGCCTGTTAGTTGTGTTATGATTGCTGGTACCCATAATGGGTCTCCGGTTAGGTTTTTCGCGTAGACGGCGTCGCCTGATGCGAAGGTTCGGTGTTTGCTGGTGGAGTCTGGGGGTTTCTCTGGGTTGTAAGTGGGGTGTAATCTATCGAGTGGGGATCTTATTTTCCTCCCCATTAGCAGTTCTGCTGGGCTTTTATTTGTTGTGGTGTTTTGGGTTATGTGCTTTATGAAAAGTAATTTATTTATTTTGTCCTGGATCTCCCCGTGGTCTATTTTCTGGATGGTTTTCTTTGTGAATTGAACCATCCGTTCCGCCCTACCATTCGCCGCCGGATGCGCCGGGGCTGTCAGTGTGTGTTGTATGCCCCTCTCCACTAAGAATTTTTCGAATTCTAGCGAGGTGAATTGGGGCCCGTTGTTGGAAACGAGGACGTCCTGGAGGCCGTGTGTTGCGAAAAGTTTGCAGAGTTCTTTGGTCACGGCCTCTGTGGTGGTTGTTCTCATGTTGCTTACCTCCAGCCAGTTGGAGTAAATGGTTACTAAGAAAGTGTGTCCTTTTGTGGGCCCGGCGAAATCTATGTGGATCCTAGACCACGGTCCCCTGGAGGTTTCCCACTCTAGGATGGTTGCTGTGGGTGGGCTTGGCCTAGTTTCTTGGCATCGTTGACACCTTGCTACCCAGGCCTCGATCTGTTTGTCCATCCCTGGCCACCAAGCGTAACTTCTGGCCAGGGCTTTTGTCCTAACGATGCCCGGGTGCCCCTCGTGTAACAGTTCCAAAACCTTCCCTTGTAGTTTTTCTGGGATGATCACCCTATCCCCCCATAGTATGCACCCTTTTAGTAACGAGAGTTCCGTTTGCCGGTTCCGGAATGTCCTGACGGACTCGTCGTTGTCCCTTTCCGGCCACCCTTTTTCTACCCAATGCAAAACCCGCGCCAGACGTTTGTCTTTATTAGTTTCTCGGGCAATGTCTGATGCGGTTATGGGTAGGTTGGGTAGAGTCTCTATGCTGAGGGTGGTCGTCATGGGTGCTGGGTCAGTGTCTGGTTCAGGTAACGGTGAGTGGCTTAAGGCATCCGCATGGGAGATAGTCTTACCAGGTCGGTGTGTGAGTCCATAGTTGTAGGCAGCCAGGAATTCGGACCACCTTGTCATTCGGGGAGACACAATGTTCGGGGTGGCCCGGTTCCCTGCAAGGATTCCCAGCAGCGGTTTGTGGTCGGTGATGATGGTAAAAGTCCGGCCGTAGAGGTACTCATGAAACCTTTTTACTGCAGTGACGATAGCCAAAGCCTCTTTGTCCAGCTGGCTGTAGTTCCACTCTGGTTTGGTGAGGGTCCTTGAAAAAAATGCGATGGGTGCTTCTTTTCCGTCAGGGAGAGTGTGGCTGAGGACAGTGCCGATGCCGAAGGGTGATGCGTCGCATGTGATGGCTAGTGGTAGGGTCTCGTTGTACTGGATGAGGACGGCATCTGACGTGAGCAGATCCTTGGTTTTTCTGAAGGCGGCTTCCTCACGTTTCCCCCAAGTCCAGGTAGCCGCCTTGTCCAAAAGCCTATGCAAAGGCTCCGCCACGGTCGCCTTTTGGGGCAGGAAGACATTATAAAAGTTAAGTAGCCCCAGAAACGCCTGCAGTTCTGTTTTTGACTTGGGTGTGGGGGCTTCCTTGATGGCTTTAATTTTCTTGTTGGTGGGGTGAATGCCGTGTCGGTCTAGGAGGTATCCTAGGAATTCGACCCGCTCTGTGTACAGCTGGCATTTTTCCCTCTTCACTTTAAGCCCGGTTTCTTTGAACCTCGTTAGCACCTCCCTTAGGCGAGTCTCTAGTTCAGCCTGGTTGGTTGCCGATACTAGTACATCATCGAAGTATGGGACCACCCCCTTGATGCCCTGTAAGAGTCTTTCCATGAGGCTCTGGAAAATTCCAGGTGCCACGTTGACTCCAAATTGGAGGCGGTTGCATCTAAAGGCTCCCCGGTGGGTGACTATGGTTTGTGCCTCTGCAGTTTCCCCGTCGACCGGCAGTTGCTGGTATGCTTGGGCCAGGTCAAGTTTCGCGAAAACTTTGCCCCCTCCCAGCGAGTGTAGGAGATGCTGCACTACTGGGACGGGGTAAGCGCTTTGCTGCAAGGTGCCATTTAGGGTGGCCTTACAGTCCCCGTAGATTCTCACTGACCCATCAGCCTTAATCGGGGTGACTATGGGGGTCTCCCACCAGGCATGGTCTATGGGTTGTAATACCCTTTGCTTGACGAGCTTGTCAATTTGCTTGTCTATCTTCGGTTTGAGTGCGAATGGTACCCGCCTTGGTTTTAGGCATTTAAGGGGAACGTTGGGGTCTAGGCTGAAGGATATAGGGGCCCCTCTGTACTTGCCTAGGGTGCCGTCGAACACTTCCTGGAAGTCCTGGGCCAGTTGCTGCTCCCAGTCGGCTTCGGCGATGTAGTCGATGCCCGTGACTGCGATGCCTAGCGGTGCGAACCATTGAAGTCCCAGTAGGCTAGGTCGGTCTCGATTGACGATGGCTAAGGGAAGTCTTTCGGCGTGTCCCTTGTAGGTCACTGTAAACTGTCCTGTTCCGACCACAGGGATGCGGTTTCCCTGGTAGTCCTTGAGGATTAGTCTCTGGTTTTCTAGTTGCCTTCTCTGGATGGTAGGCACCAAGCGTTTAATTTCTTGCCAGGCTACCATTGAGAGGTAGGACCCAGAGTCCACCTCCATTTTACAGGGTTCGCCTTCGATGCCTGCCTCCACATAGACCTTTCTGGTGTCTGTGGTTGTGGCATGGCCAGTGGTGACCGTCTGATGTGTCTCTTCTCTCCGCCTGGTCTCGCCGCCTCATTAGGCTTGTCCGTTTCGCTCCCAGCGGTTGTCTGTTGGCCGGTCTCTGGTCCTGGGGGGTGTGCTCTCTCGTCTCCGCTCACTCGGGTCCCATCGCCTGGGGCTGTGGGTCTTCTTGAGGCGGCAAACGCGTGCGATGTGGCCCTTCTTGTCGCAGTGCCGGCAAACGGAGTCGAAGAACCGGCATTCGGATCTGGGGTGGTCGCCTCCACAACCGGCACAGAGACGGCAGATGTCTTCCTCCTCATCTGACGTGCCCGAGGTGGAGTGGAGTTCACCCTGGTGGGTGGTAGTTTCAGGTTGGGCCTCAGTCGACCTTGCAGGGTTGTTGTTTGCGGTGCGGTCCCCGGCGTTCGGTCTCCGCATGCGGTCTGCTGATTGTCAGGTTGCTTCGGCGGCCGCAGCTTCAGAGATGGCGTCGGCGAGAGCGATGTTGCCCTAAGCCATCAACCGACTTTGGAGAACGGGGCCCCAAAGGCTGAGCACGATTCGGTCCCGAAGGGCCTCGTTCATGTTGGAGAACTCGCATAGTCCTCCCAGGCGCCGTAGCTCTGCAACGAAATCACTGAAACTCTCGCCCGACCGCTGGTCCCGCCGATAAAATTCATGTCGTCGGATGAGGATGGGCACAGCTGGAGCATAGTGTTTCTGGAGCAATGGTTCGAGGTCCCCCCAATCCATCGCAGTAACGTCGGCGGGCTTGGCTAGCGCTTTTGCCATCTTAAACACTGCGGGCCTGCAGTGTGTTAGGAAGATGGCTCGTTTCTTCGGTCCCATGGCATCTTTCAGATCGTTGCATTCGAGGAACATGTGGAATCTGTCCGTGTAAGATTCCCAGTCCTCGGTAGCGGGGTTGAAGGGGGTTGGTGGCGCGATGCTGGCCATCTCGTCGGTTGGCTGGCTTCCGTCGGACACATGCTTCAGTTCAGGAAAGGAATCCCACCCTCGTCGCCATTTTTAAGTCCGCGTGGAAGGAAGCCAGGAGTCGGTGACTTAGTATCAAGCTCTTTTATTTCGTCAGGAACTGAACTGGGGCTAAAGGAAAACTTTGCGGCTCTTTATTTCCAAGCCGCGGCGGCCGCGGCCAATGGCACCACTTTGAATCTCCCGCGATTCGAATTGACCAATCGCGGGAGATTCTCAGCGAGCCAATCGGCGCGGCTCGCCTAGCCAATCCAATTGCCCCGCGCTTTGGCCAATCAAAGCGCGGGGATCTCAAGAATTCAAATGAGGGGACAGAACAATGACAGTGCTAAACAAAATTACTTACAACCACTTATGACCATTTGCAGTGTCCTTCCAGTCATGTGATCAAAATTCGGGCATTTGGAAACCAGTAGCCAATGGTTGCAGCATCCTAAGATCCCATGGTCATCTTCTGTAATCTTCACAGCTGCTTCCTCCAAGCAAAGTCAATGGGGAAAACTGGATTCACTTAATGTCTGTGTGATTCACTTCACCACCATGGTAAATCACTTAACAACTGAAACAAAAAGTTTATAAAATCAGACATGACTCACTTAATGGCCGCTTCACTTAGTAATGGAAGTTCCAATCCCAATTGCTGTCGCAAATTGAGGATTACCCATAGCCATTTTCCCCTCATAGTTCCCTTTTTTTTTCCAAACAACAGCCTGAAAAAAATAAACAGGTTAAGTTTTTCTGATTCTTGTATCTTCTAAGACCTGACACATTTTGATTTTTCACCATTGTACAAATCTTAGGGTGAGCGTGTCGGAGAGACCAAGCCTGTTGGAAAAAAGACTGGGATTTTTCTAAAATAAATGGTTCTCGGAAGGAACAAGCCATCACAATTTTTAATTACCAGTCTGTGCCTGGAGTTAAAAGAAAAAGAAAAAGAAAGAGGCATGTAGATGATGCAGTGAAGCCACATCCATCACAGAAACATCAAAGAAGCAAAAAGTGCATTAATTTTCCTAAAATACCTTTAAGCCTAGTTTGGAACAAATGCAGAATTTTTGGAAACTCTATGAGGAATTTCTCAATTTTTTTCATTCTTCCTCCCAGTCTTCCTCAACATGGCTAAACTGCATTTTATAAGATAATTGTCCATTGACTCATCCACTATCTGGATACTTTATACCGGTGTTCTTCTCTGTCCTTTTTTCTAGCCTCCACAAAATCTCATAAACTACATTTTTAAAAAGGGCACAGATTATTTTTTTTGCAACTTCTGAAAACTTCCAGGCTGTAGAAATGTTGCCCCTGTCACCACCAACTTTTAATTCTCCTAATCCAATGCAGCCATGCCAGGGGGGGGGGGGGGGACGGGACAGGTTTTTAAAAATCACTTCATATAAACCGAAAGGAGTTTGCAAGGCATGACCAGGAAAAAGTCAAGACAGGGGCTGCAACATTGCACATAAAAAACTAACCAGAGCTTCAGTGGCACCATTGCAGCTTCATCCTGACTTTTTTGATCACAACCTGCAAACACCACTGAATCCCTGGATGCCTGAGTTTTCCAAGATACAAGTCGTCTTTGATTTACAGCAGTTCATTTAGTGACCATTCAAAGTTACAACAGCATTGAAAAATGTTTTCCATGCTTACAACTGTTGCAGCATCCCCATGGTCACGGGATTAAAATTCAGATGTTTGGCAACAGACTCATACTTACGACCATTGCAATGCCCCAGGGTCCTGTGATCCCCTTTTGCAAACTACTGACAAACAAAGTCAATGAGGAAGCAATTGGTTATTCACTGAGATTCACTTAACAATGATGGCAAGAAAGGTCATAGAATGGGGCAAAACTCACTTAACAAATATTTTGGGCTCAATTGTGGTCGTAAGACAAGGACTACCTGTAATGTCGGGTACAGCCTTAGTGGAATGCCTTGCCTGGAATCAAATTTAGGGGGGGAAATAATATTTAAATGCTAGAACCTTTTGATGACTTCAGCTTCTGCCATTCATGGACTGAAGATGAGATGAAAACAACATGATGGGGACATGTCAGTGGTAGGATTCAATTTTTTTAAATATCGATTCTGTGCGCATAGTTTGGTGAGTGTGGCATGGCTTGGTGGGCATGGCAGGTTACTGCAAAATCTCCATTCCCTCCCCACCCCACTAACCTGCTTTCCAGCTCTGTTCTCCTGTGCAGGGCAACAAAAGAAGACCCAGCCAATCAGCTGGGACTCGGGAGGCAGAGAAGAGATGGGGGCGGGGCCAGTCAGAGTTGGTATTTATCAGTTCTCTGAACTACTCAAAATTTCTGCTACCGGTTCTCCAGAACTGATCACAACCTGCTGAATACCACCTCTGGGACATGTCATGCTGGCTGGGGAATTCTTGGAGTTAAATTCCAAACATCTTAAATGTGTCCAAAAAGAAACACTGATATGGATCAAAGCTCCGTCCCTTTTCAATGTCCCTCAAAAGAGGCAGGACTTCCAATCCTCCATCTTGGTTTGTTTGATTCTTTTGCTGTGGTGCTAAACATCAGATCAGGCTATCTGTGACTTGGCACTTCTAGACACATTGGAACTTCAATTCCCAGAATTCCTGGCCCATTCCACCTATCAGCCAATCAGAAAGAGAAGTTTGGGATACTGGGGTTAAAGCTATACAAGCAGTTTTATTTGTGAACAGTAATCATACAAATCAATTGATAAAAAACAGACTTTGCTGCATTCAAAGGCAGCTGATACTGATACATGATACTGTAGAAAATTAAAACCAGTGTTTTTCAACCCTGACAACTTTAAGAAGTGCGAACTTCTTAAATTAAATGGTTGTGTGACCACAAACAGATTAATATGACAAATTTAATTGGTGCCAGTCTAGTGTGTAATATGTATATACCATGGAATAAGATCATCCACTAGAGTAATATACATGTTACACAGAATATGACATACATATGGAAACGTATGACTCGTTTTTTTTCCCCTAAGTACTTGTATAAGGATTATTCTTTATATTATTCATGTTGTTTTGTATGGACTGCACCAGTAGAGGCTAAACCAATTTCATTGTATACTATACATGATGTACAATGACAATAAAGGCTTTGAACTTTAACTCCCAGAACTCCTCAACCAGTGTTGTTCATCGGGCAATTCTGGGAATTGAAATTGAAGTTTGCTAAGATTGAGAAACAGATTAAGAAAGCATGCATTATTATGGTCTTTATTATGGTCTCTGCTGCCATCATGTGGCAGTTATGTGCCTTTGCATAATGTTCCTCTATGCTTTACTATCCTAATAGGAGAACACACCATCTGTGCAAGGAAAAATTCCACAGGACTGCGAGTTCATTTGTTTCAAGAGTAGCTCTTACCATCTTCAGGTTCCCAAACCACAGAATTGGGCATTGAATATTGGCAGTGAATATCCAGTGACTGTTTTAGCATAACATGCTAAGCTTGCTTAGTTTGAACACTGGATATTTTTTCATAGTTTACGCTGTGTTAAGCAAGGCCACTCTGTAGTTATTAGACTTTTTTTATCCTGAATTTCTCTTAGAAGCTTTAATACAGGTAGTCCTCGACTTACTACCATTTACTTAGCAACTGTTCAAGGTTGCAACTGCACTCAAAAAAGTGATTTATGACCTTTCCTCGCACATACAATTGTTGCAGCATCCCCACAAATGGGACCAGAATTTCTACTGCTAAGTGTACTCAATTTTACAACATTTTTGCCATAGTTGTTATGCGAATCACTGTAGCTGGTAAATGGATCATGCAGTCATTGAGTGAATCTGGCTTCTCCCATTGCTTTTGCTTGTTGTATTATTTAGCACAGGGTCTCCAAACTGCAATCCATGGACTGGCCCTGGTCTGCAGCATGCCAGAAACCAGGCCATGCAAATAAGTGAAGCCCCATCCGTGGGATGCAGGCAGTAGATGAAACATTCTCCATCTGGTCCATGGAAAAAAAAAAAACACTCTCCACGGAATCAGAATAGAATAGAATAGAATAGAATAGAATAGAATAGAATAGAATAGAATAGAATAGAATTCTTTATTGGCCAAGTGTGATTGGACACACAAAGAATTTGTCTTGGTGCAAATGCTCTCAGTGTACATAAAACAAAAAATACATTCATCAAGAGTCAAGAATCATCAGGTATAACAATAATAGTCATAGGCATAAGCAATCAAATCATACTAGGAAACAGTCAGTCCCTGATACACACACACACATACACACAAAATCCACATAATTTTATACAAAACGTCTACAGAGTTAAAGCGACCTCATAACTGGATATTCTATTCAACTTTCTAAGTAATCACCTCTGGACATGAAGAGTGATCACCTGAAATGTTATAACCATCATAAATGTATTCTAAGTGCCAAGTGCCCAAATTTTGATCCTGTGACCCTGACAGTGGTTATAAGTGCAAGAACCAGTCGGAAGTCATTTTTTTATGGCCTTTTAACTTCCAATAGTCACTCAACAAATAGTTACAAGGACTATAGAAAGGTGACTCCCCCCCCCCCAATTCAATTTCTTTTTATCCAAGTGAATCAAAAGAGGAGCCCATATTACCTTTATCTGCCATGCAAAGTGACTGAAAACTAAAGTATGATATATATTTTTTGTGGTTAAAAAGATAGTATGGTGCAACCACTCAAGTGTAGATTCATCCAATGATGGCTTTCTGGAATGAAGATCTTAGGAAAGCTCACAATAGAAGCTCTGTTTGTGTGCCCTGTGGCTAACAACAGGTAAAAAGAAATTCCAGAAATGTCCAAATTGTTGCCAAACCAATAGGAGCTCTTTTCTCTAAATCAGGCCACATTTGAGCAGTAGGAGCAGAGATTGAAAACAAGGGGTTATTTGAAATCTGAAGCCTTAGGAAGATGGAGAGAATGAATCCTGTTGCCTTGGGCTCCTCTCACCAAATAACAATTCAGTTTCATAAGGTAAATTACAGAGTTGGGCTGCAGAAATGTGCAAATATTATATTTAGATCCACCTATGGTGATAATTACAGGGGTGAAAAGGTGCACCTTGCATCTAAGGACATTTTTATGGGGAGAATCTCCTGGATGGATGGATGGATGGATGGATGGATGGATGGATGGATGGATGGAAGGGAGAGAGGAGGGAAGGGAGGGAGGAAACAGAATAAAAGGGGAAGAAGACAAGGGAGGATGGAGGGAAGAAAGGGAGGCAAAAAGGAAAAATAGGTGGAAGTGGGGAGGGAGGGAGGGAGGAAACAGAATAAAAGGAACAAGGCAAGGAAGGAAAGAGGGAGGAGGGAGAGAGGAAGAAAAGAAAGAAAAATATGTGGAAGGGGAGATGGAAGCAGAAAGAGGAGAAAGAGAAGGAGAAAGAAAGAGAAGTCTTATAAATCCAATCCAAAATACATTGGCTTATGAATACATTTACTAAAATTAACAGGACCTCCTTCTGAATTGACATAGAAATATGGAAGGGATGGTATTTTAATGACACCACAATCAGAGCTTTTATTTTTTATTTTGCTTGCATGGTTTTTTTCTTTTTAGGTTTTTGCCTTCAAATTCTTATTTCAGCCAACATCATGACATCCTAAATCCTACAGCTCCCTAATACTGCAGTAGAAGACTGAATTTTAAATAGAATAATTTAACAATAACCTGAATTTAAAATAGCATTTTTGAACTGACAATTCCTTTCAGTTGCCTTTCCTTTAAAAAAAAAACTATCTCTTTTTCATATCTTGCTGCATTTTACCTGCTTCCAATTCAATTGTCTGCCATCACTGTGTTAAGATGATACCCCCGCATGTTTATTTCAGTTAGTCCTTAACTTGCTATCACAATTTGACAGAATTTCTGTTGCTAAGCAAGGCAGTTTTTAAGTGATATAAGTGATGTCTGATTTTTGCTACAATTAAGAGAATTACTAAAGTTGTTAAATGAGCCTGGTTTCTCCCATTAAGGCTACTGACTGCCATCTGCCTGCAATTTGGCAGATTGAATCCCACCAGGCTCAAGATTGACTCAGCCTTCCATCATTGCAAGGCTGGTAAAATGAGGATGCAGACTGTTTGGGGCAATACGCTGACTCTATAAATCACTTAGAGAGGACTATAAAGCACTATGAAGCAGTATAAGTGCTATTGCTATTAACGTTGCTTGTTTGAACCAGCTGGACAATCCCATGATCCTGGCATGCCACAACCAGCTGATTGCTATGTAACCTGAATTTTTATCACATAACCATGGGGATGTTACAATGGTCATAAGCATGACGACCAGTTATGTGTCTCTTTTTTTAGTGCCACTGTAACTTTGAATAGTTGCTAAATGAATGGTTATATGTTGAGGTCTACATGTATTGTAATGAATTTAAGGTTGGTCTTCTAAACCAGGGTTGTCAAACTCAAGGCCCGGGGGCGGATCCAGCCTGCAGAGTGCTTAGATCTGGCTTGCAGGGCTACCCTGGAAACAGCAAAGGATCAGCCTGCAGTGCTCTGCCAGTGAAAACAGAGCTTGGGAGGGCCGCTCCGTTTTTGCTGGCAGAGGGTTGCAGGAGGCCATCACAGCCGAAAATGAGAGCTTGGGAGTGCAGAGCGCTTGGGCCACCACAGGCGCCCTCAACATGAGTGACGTCAAGCTGGCCACACCCACTCCACCCCCCCCAAGATCAAACACAATCCTGATGCGGCCCTCAGTGAAATAGAGTTTGACATGCCTGTTCTAAAGAGATATATTTACCAAAAAAAATCTGTTTAATTCAATGGTACATCATGCTTAAAACTGTATTGTAAAAGATAACATGTTAACTATAACTCTCTCCTGTTCTGCAACTTTCAGATTAAGCCAATTTCATTTTTCCAGATGCTGTTTTTTGTGTTTCTTTCCCTTTTTTGTGCTGAAGTGTCAACTACTTCAGGTAAGCTCGAGCTGGCTGGCTGGGGAATGCTGGGAGTTGAAGTCCACACATCTTCAAACTGCCCATAGGTCTAGAAACACTCTCACTGAATTCTATCCAATGCCTGAGGAATAAGAATTGTAGAAAATTGTGATAATTTGCACTTAGAAAGGTGTGTTTGTATACATGTGGATTTTTTCTCATGTAGCTTTTTATGGTAATATTACACTACTAACTAGAGCATACAAACATTTGCTAGACCAGTACTCGAATACAGCTCATCCGTTTGGAACCCACATTACGTATCTGATATTAACACAGTTGAGAAAGTCCAGAAATATTTCACAAGAAGAGTTCTCCACTCGTCTACTCGTTGCAGAATACCTTATGCCACCAGACTCAAAATTCTAGACCTAGAAAATCTAGAACTACGCCGCCTTCGGTCCGATCTAAGTATAGTATATAAAATCATACATTGCAATGTCCTACCTGTCAATGAATACTTCAGCTTCAACTATAACAATACAAGAGCAAACAATAGGTACAAACTCAAGGTTAATCGCACCAAACTTGATTGCAGGAAATAGGACTTCAGCAACAGAGTAGTCAATGTCTGGAATACTCTACCTGACTCTGTAGTTTCTTCCCCAAACCCCAAAAACTTTAACCTTAGACTTTCTACTATTGACCTCATCCCCTTCCTAAGAGGCCTATAGGGGGCATGCATAAGCGCACTAATCATGCCTATTGTCCCTGTCCTATTATTTCTTTTATTTTTCTTATATGTATCCATGTATTCATATCTATGTTTTTACTTATACCTATTATCTTGTAAGCAATTGACAAACCAAATAAAATAAATAAAAATAAAATAAAAATATCAATTGCAAGGACCAGATGTGTACTGTAGGCAAAAGTTAGAGGCACCCCCCCCCCAACCTATATGTTAAAAGCATAGAGATTTGGAAAATACACATTAAAACTTTATATTTTTATGCAGATTTATAAGGCTTAAATACTGTGACTGCACGATGAACAACCCAAAAAACCAATAAAATAGAATTAAATAGAATTTTTTATTGGCCAAGTGTGATTGGACACACAAGGAATTTGTCTTTGGTACATATGCTCTCAGTGTATATAAGAAAAAATAAAATACATTCTATTAAAACAATAAAACAAACAATAAACAAAAAAGCACACCCCCAGACCATATAACTTTAAAACAGGTGCATTGTATAAGATCCAAAATATACAGTGACAATTAAGCATACTGTATAAGAGAGCAACTAAAGGGAATTCTGTTTGCCCCTAAAGCTTGAGGGAATGGCCAGGTTTAACAGCTCTTTAAGGTGAGAATAACAGATAACAGATAATCAGAGTTGGAAGGGATCTTGTAGGTCATCTAGTCCAACCCCCACCCAAGAGAATTGAGGCTTATCCAAATAACAAAGCAACCACAGAAAAAGCATATTTTCTAGGTCCCCTATATTGCAAGATTTAAGAGAAGGAACCCGTTACCTATTTAATTAGAAATGTGTTGGTTAAGCAGTTTTTCCCAGCCAGCAATATATGGATAATTGTAGCAGATCTGAGTTACAAGGGTTGGCCAAAAAAGATATAATTTGAATTAAATCACTAATTGATTGCATAGATCTCTACAATTACAGGACAGGATTAAATGATTAAAAATGGTTTTGAAAATTGTAATTCTAATGTAATACTAGTTTAGCAGCCAATCTTGTAGTTTAGTAAACAAATCCTTTAATCCCAAATATTAATAGATGGCTAACCCAATTCTCAACATGGGTCTTCATTCCCACGCATTTCAATTCTCTTCTGCCTCAGCTAAAGGAAGCATCTGATTGGCCTTATATGGACTAAAAAGCCAAACAGGCTCCATGATGACTCATATAAAATTTCACTACAGGATATGTTTTAAATTTCTTTTTTCTCTCTCTCTCATTTTCTCTGTGAGTAAATCTGAAGCAAAGCATCAGCTTATAGTCCTGATATGTACAACAGCTTTGTAAATACATCTGCAGAGGTTACTAGCCAAAGAAAAATAAAAACTAGCCAACCAATAATTTATATTATTTATAAATAATACTTATAATGTGCCCCCGGAGTATGGTCCAAATGTTATCAAAAATTAAAAGTAAATTTTAGTTAAAATTGCACATAAGCAACAATTTCAAGATATACCATGATAGATTTATATAGTAGAAAGAACATTTATACAATTATAAAATCCTAAATTAATAATCCTGACAACCGTTATCTCACTTTGCTTGTACATGTAATCCTTATGACTTTAACGAAACCCAGAGTTTCAGTCACAAATTGTTGCAGTCATAAGTGAAAACAACACATGACAACTCAATTTGATGACCATTTTTACAATGGTCAGTAAACTAAGTCTCCATGGCTGCCAAGCAAATCCAGCATACTCCATAAGTGTTTGTTGTGTTTTCTGCAAAAAAAACATCACAGTCATAAGACTGCAGGATGCTGCAACCAGTTATAAATGGGAGTTTGTTGCCAAGGTCCTAAAATGTGTTCTTGTGACTTCAGAGGATATCAGTGGTGGGATTCAAATAATTTAACAACAGGTTCTCTGCCCTAATGATTTATTCCAACAACCAGCTCCCCAAATTGCTCAGAAAGTTAACAACCAGTTCTCCTGAAGTGGTGTGAACTAGCTGAATCCCACCACTGGATGTTGGGTGGTAGTTGTAATTTGGAAGATAGGTCATAAGTGTCTGTTTTGAAGTTTGTCGTAACTTCAGACAATTGTTAAGAGACTGGTTGTAAATTGATGATTCCTGGTAAGATTTACAAAAGGGAAAAAAAAAACCCAGCATTTCTCAACCTTGGCAACTTTAAGATGGGTGAACTTCAACTCCCAGAATTCCACAGCCAGCATGCTGATCTAACTCTTAGCCATCATTCTCAATAATCATTCACAACCACCTCTATTGATTCACCTGCTTTATTAAATTAATACATTTTCAAACATTAATGGTGTTACTTTGTTTTGAATTTGAGTTTCAATAGAACATATAACTTCTTCAATAATATTTGAGCTCCTCGAGGATGGGAAGTTAGAGCAGGAATCTGCAAGAGGACTTCCTATCTCTAGCAGTCTTTCTTCACCAGCCTATGTGATTGTTTGTATGGGACTCTAGTTCCCCTCTGAGTGACCATGTCTATATATACATACAAGGCTGTTTAATCAGGGGACACAAAATGGGATATAGCTTCATGAGCTATTCTGCAGGGACATAGGAAGATCAGGAATGGATTGGTTGATTGAATAACTTGTTCAATTAATTAGTTCTCCTTCTTCGTTATGGATCCAGACCAGAGAAAGTTTTCTTCCTACTCTGGGGAATATGGTGGTAATGGTGGAGACTATTTTGATCAGTCCAGCAACCAGTTTGAAGGCCCTATATCAGCGATGAAAATAAGGTCAAATGACAGAGGTATACTAAGGTATGCATATCTACATGAACCTTATATAGCTGGGCTTTAACTTGAAAGCTAAAAAATATGAATTAACTGAGGAGAGCATAAATAACCCAAATGTGGAAATGGTTTATTGATAATTGATTGACTAATCAGTCAATAAGCTATTTATATGTGAAAGATTGTATCTAATTGTATTTATATGTGCAGATTGTATCTAAAGTACATACCTAGATCAATACTGAAGGAAAATAGTATTTCTGAAATCTCAGCAACATGAAGATGAATGGACTTCAACTCCCAGAATTCTCCAGTCAGCATAGCTGGTTGGGAATTCTGGGAATTGAAATCCAAAGATCTTCAAGTTGCCAAGGTGAAGAAGCACTATTCTGGAACCATTTCCTAGCTCTTCTTCATTCTGGGTAAGATGACGGAAGTGTAGGTGAAAGACCTTTTCCCTTTCCACGGAAGTCTGCTGGGATGAGCATCATCAATAAGAGAGAATATATGTAGTTCAGTGTTGAACTAAGGGATCCTTGGTGCTTTTTGAGCTTGCTTGTTTTCTTGCAGACATTTCATGACCCAATTAGGTGACACCATCAATGCCGCCTGTAACACTGATGACGTTACTTAATTTGGATAATAAAACACCTGCAAGGAAACAAACAAGACAGCACCAAGGACCCCTCCTGAGTATCATTATTAATTTCCATTTAAGGTGATTCTACACCTAACATCATCTTTCTCTTGTTAATGCAGCATCCAGGTTTGCTATGGTGGCATATGGTCCAATAATGAAGGAAATACAGCAGGCCGCCCTTTGGACATGCACCTGTCCTTTGGGGAGGGATTGGTGCAGGTGAACGGCCGTTTCGGAAACACTGTGGAATACCTGGCCTTCCGCACCAATATGGGCCATGTCTTTGCCTTTGGGCCGAATTCCAGTTTGGGATTGCCATTCACCGCAGAGCCCTCGTACCCCAACACAGTTCTGAGGTTCATCAGTGGGAGGTCAGGATCGATGGTCAATGCCCTCAGTTTCCACTGGGATGAAGATCAATGGATGAAAGGGTGGAATGAATCCGTCCACGCTCCAGATCCACCACCAGTGACCCAGATATAGATCGCTCTACCTTTAATCCTCACCCTTAAAAACCAATACATATGCTACACAATTTCTTTTGTTGTTTTCCTTTGGATCTTGGGGGGATCTATGGGAGAAGAGAAGAGAAGAGGGAAGGATAGGGAGTAATACACTTTTGCTGTTAATACCCTGATTTTGATAGTCCCTACCTTCATTTTGATTTTGCTTCCTTTGTTTTGATTTTTCTCATTAAAAGTTGTTGAGTTCAAATCATGGATAAAAGCACTGAGAAAGTATAGGTAGTCCTGACTTACGACCACCATTAAGCCTAACATTTCTGTTGTTAAGTGAGTTTTGTCCCATTTTACGACCTTTCTTGCCACAGTTGTTAAGAGAACCACTGAAGTTGTTAAGTTAGTAAGAGGGTTGTTAAGTGAATCTGGCTTCCTCATTGACTTTACTTGTCAAGGGATACTACATAAATATGAGTCAGTCTCCAAGCATTTGAATTTCGATAACAAGACCGTGGGGGTGCTGCAATAGTCATAAGTGTGAAAATTGTCATAAGTAACTTATTTCAGTGCTGTTGGAAGTTCGAATGGTCACTAAATGAACTGCTGTAAGTCAAAGACTACCTATATCTTGAAAAAAAAAATAGATTAATACCTGTAATATATAGTTACGCCTTGATTTACAGCCATACATTTAGTCATCATCATTCAGAGTTAGGGCTAGGGTTAGGGTTACCAGTCCTCACACTTACAATCATCATCACATTCACATGATCAAAATTTGGACACTTGGCAACCGGCGTTTTTACAATGGTTGCAGCATCCTGGGGTCGTTTTATTGCCATTTGTAACCTTCCCAGCCAACTTTTGACAAGGTAAGTCCATGGTGAAAGCTGGATGTATTTAACAACCAGGTGATTCGTTTAATAACTGCACTGATTTGTTTAACAAACATTTCACAAAAAGGTCAAAAAAGTAGGCACGACTCACTTGCTTAGCAATGGAATATCTGGGCCCAATTTTGGTTGTATGTCAGGGACCACAGTAATCTTATCTTTTGCATGTCTAACTCTATCTAGAGACCCTGGAACCTACAGAAAAGATGGACAGTGTTCCTTGAAAGACATTTGCTCAGCTCATCCAGTAGATGTCATGGGAAGAAGGAATAACCTTGAGGAACAGGGGGAAGAGATGCAACCAGGGCAATAGATAAAAGAAACCTGAATCTGGGCAGAACTGTAACATGAGAAAGCGTCTCAGACAAAATCTCATGAAGATAAAGAGAGGGAGAGGGAAAGTGTACTCAGATTTGCAAAATTCTGTAACTGTAACCTTATAATAAAAGCAGGATTAATATTCATAATTTTGTTTCCTGGTCTGGTCTGCTTTGAAGGGCTGACAATAAGGTACAGGGTTTGGCTAAGGGCTCCTCATGATCTAGTACAAGCTCTGGATCCACACATAATCTCCATCCTAATGCTAGAATGCATCACACCTTTGATCTCACGCTCTTCGAAAGCGTTACAATCTGATCTGGATAAGATGCAGCTATCCAAAGTTTCCAAAGCAGGCATAGAATTAAAACTGAAATATGATTTGAAAAAGAGAAAATAAATTTGGCAATGGTATCTAATGGATAGATACAAATGATAGACAGAGGGAGATCACAGATGATGGGTGGATGGGTGGATGGATGGAGATGGATGGCTGGATGGGTAGATATAAACAAACAGACAGATTTGGAGGCAAATCAGCAGGCCTATATTGAGGAATCGTCATGAATTGGGTTTTTGCTATAAAACTATAGACCTGGGTTGCAAATATCTGGTTCTTTTGTGTGAGTGTGTGTGCAAGTACACATAACTTCAACTCAGTTTTTGACTCCTACTCAGCAATGGGATGCCTGGTTCTATAGAACTGGTAGCTCTGAAGAACAACAGACACCAAACCGGTTCGATGCAACGACCTTTTTGGTCGTCTGATTGGCCCACCCGCTCGCCTGAGCTCTTGGCTGTCCTTTATTTCCTGCTTTTTCAACCTCAGCTGCTTTGGGTGGCGCAGCCGAGATTGAAAAAGCAGGAAAAAAGAGGCTTGCCAAATGCTACACACCTGTGAGCAGCACTTCTCAGCTGTCCAGGTAGCAAAGCTAACGTTTAATCTTTTCATACATGCACATAGCACTCTGACCGAACCGGTAGTAACACCGGTTGAGTCCCACCCCTGCTCCTACTGACGGCCTGGACAGGTCCCTGCAGGTTTTTTTGGAAGTAGTTTGCCATTGCCTGCTCCCTAGGCCTGAGGGAGGAAGACTGGCTGAATATCACTAAGCAGGCATTATACCTAAGTTGGGACTCTAACTCTTGGTTTTTAGCCTAGTGCCTTTAACTACTCCATATAAGTAGTCCTCAACTTAGAACCACAATTGAGCCCAAAATTTCTGTTGCTAAGCAAGACAGTTGTTAAGTTTGTCAAATGGACTTTTGCCCCATTTTATGCCTTTCTTGCCACAGTTCTTAAGTGAATCATTGCAATTAAGGTAGTCACATGTCGTTGTTAAGTGAATCTCGACTTTACTTGTGAGGTCACAAAAATTGATCACTTAACCCCAGGACACTTGCAACCATCATAAATATGAAGTGGTTGCCAAGCAACCAAAATTTGATCATGTGACCATGGAGATGCTGTAATGGTTGTTAAGTGTGAAAAATGATCATGTGACTTTATCAATGCTGTTGTAACTTTGAAAGGTCACTAAACAAATAGCTGTGAATCAAGGACTACCTGTACTGTACATCAAACTGACACTCTTTGGTAGCCACTAGAGGGCAGCAAAGTTGGAAGTTTCTGTATCATTTTGTGCTGCCAGGAAAATGGCTGCCACCTGCGTTGAGGTTGCTCTGCCCCTTTAAGGCCTCTCTCCAACCAGCCCAGCCACCAGCACTGTAAAAACAACAGAAGACAGCTATGTGTGTGTGTGTTGTGCAGTAGTTCCTGTGTTGGGAATTTTTCTGGGAATGGGAGGGGAGGTGGTTTCTGTTACTCTGTAGACATAGAACAAATGGAAGCAGCCTAGGGATACGAGAGAGGAGTGGGTCTACTATTGGTAGTAGGAGCAGTGGTAGATCTGGGAGAGTGTGTGGGAAGGAATTGTGTTACTGCTTATGTGTTTGTGAGTGAGTTGGCAGAAGGCTTGTGTTGGCTGATTGGGAACCCACTGAATTTGGATACCTAAAAGGATCTGTGACCCCACTTGATTGTCTTCTAAGGGTTGCCTGTAATATCGCAGCCTAAATCTGGCAGCTCTACACCCATGGCTGGGAAATTCTGGGAGTTGAAATCCACAAATCTTAAAAGTTGCCGAACTTGAAAAACAAGTGGGTTAGAGGAATACATGATGGACAGTTTAGAGCTGGGGTCTCCAACCTTGGCAACTTTAAGCCTGGTGGACTTCAACTCCCAGAATTCCCCAGCCTGCTTTGCTGGCTGGGGAATTCTGGGAGTTGAAGTCCACCAGGCTTAAAGTTGCCATGGTTGGAGACCCCTGGTTTAGAGGAATACAGGTAATTATCGATTTATATCACTTCATTTAGTGACGTTTGATGTTACAACAACTTGAGTGGTTTTTCACACTCAGAATAAGTGTGAATAAGTTTTTCACACTCAGAATAAAAGAATAACAAGAGTTGGGAGAAGAGGTGGCATTCAGCAGGTTCTGACCAGTTCTGGAGAACCGGCAGCGGAAATTTTGAGTAGTTTAGAGAACCGGCAACCTCTGACTGGAGATTTTACAGTATCCTTCCCCTGCCACACCCACCAAGCCATGCCCACAGAACTGGTAGTAAAAATATTTGAATCCCACCACTGGTTGGGAGGGATCTTGTAGGTCATTTAATCCAACCCCCTGCCCAAGCCGGAAATCCAACAGATGCTAGTCCAGTCTCTTCTTGAAAGCTTCCAGTAATGAAGCTCCCACAATTTCTGAAGGCAAGCTGTTGCGTTGGTTGATTGTTCTCACTGTCAGAAAATCTCTCATTTCTAGGTTGAATCTCTCCTTGATTAGTTTCCATCCATTATTCCTTGACTGGTCTTCAGATGCTTTGGAAAACAGGTTGCACCCCTCCTCTCTGTGACAGCTCTTCAAATATTGGGACACTGCTATCATGTCCCCCGTGGTCCTTCTTTTCATTAAACTAGACATATCCCATTCCTGCAACCGTTCTTCATAGGTTTTACCTCCAGTCCCCTAATCATCTCTGTTGCTCTTCTCTTTCTTTTTCTTTCTTTTTCTTTTCTTCTCTTTCTTCTCTTTCTTTCTAGAGTCTCAACTTCTTTTTTATCGCAACCCTTGCAGCTTCCCCATGTTCACACAATCAAAATTCAGACACTTGGCGGGGCTTCCGGTTTTGCGTGGCTTCGGTGGCAGCAGGAATTCGTGACTCTCCGCAATTCCTGCTGCACTAGCCGCCAAGGTGCCCCCGATCCAAATAGGTCTGGGGGATATGACTGCCCTGTAGAGGCAGCCGAAGAGAGAGGGGATTTGGACAGGGGTTTGGGGGTATCACAGACCCCCTCCCCAGCTGAAAAAAACCCTTTTTCCCAAGGTGGTGGAGCGGTGGTCAGTAATGGCTGCCACAAAGAAACCTGCAGCCAGGTAAGATTCGTGCTGGAGGAAGCAGGAGAAGTGAAAGTGCTGGCTGAACCGGGACAATAAGAAACTCTTAAATACTCTGGAAACTGAATTGCTTGAAGGATACATTGTTTCCCAAAGAAGATTGGAAAATAGCGAAGAAAGCTGTCAAGGGAAAGTTTTTTTTCTTCACTCTCCCTTCCCATAGAAATAGCAGACGGAGATCTGGAAAATCTACTTGGGCACCGAAGGTAATTCAATTTGAAATTTAAAGCCAAGGGATAAAGGATTTCTGGACATTGGATTTAAAAACTTAAAATTCTTTCTATGTTTTACAAGGGGAAGGGAAGAGATAAAGACTTATTATAAGATTGTACTGAAGGAGACTATAAGAACAAGAATAAAAGACATTAAGACTTCTAGAAGATCATCTTGGAACTGTGTATTTGAATTCTACCCTAGGAGGTGAAAACATAGAAAGAAGAAAGTGCTAAATGAAACTGTTTGCTCTGATTTGGTTTGCTTTGTGACTTTGAGATTTCTGTGAATTTTTGTTTTAAAAAAGGGGGGGGACTAAAGACATTAGGGTTGCTTCAAAAAAGAAAAAGAAAAAATGGCATTATCTTTTGAAGGACTACAAATGGAATTTCAAAGACTCAAAGAAGAAGATAAGGGCTCTTCTGGATCTATTTTTCACTTTTTAGAAATGGCGATTTCTACCTATCAAGAAATACGACAACGACAGGAAGGCTGGGATGAAGGAGAAGAAGCCATCTTTAATGGACAAACACACTTAGTGGAGGAAGAAAAGCGGAAGGGGGGCAAGGAAAAGGTGAACTTAGAACGTAAAAAAGCAACCAAGAAAAAGAAAAATGAGATGAAAAAGCAATATATTGTCAGAAAGCAACAGAAAAGAGAAATACAATAGAGAGGGAAGACTAAGAGAGTGAAATTTGATTGGGGGGGGGTCAAAAAGCTAGAATGGATAAGAAAGAAAGGGGGAAAGGAAAGAGAAGTCATAAAGGCTTTAAACAAGATGCTAAAAACGAATTTTTTTCAGAGATAAGGGGTAAGATAATTTTATAAAAATGATTCTGCAAAAGTACATAAAAATGTATTGTAGACATTAGTATTTAAAGCTGAGTTAGAAAATCAGAATATTATATGATTTAAAAATGTATTAAAGGGAAGCCATGATTTAATTATAGAGTTTAATTTCTCATGAAATATTATCTTTATTGTTTAAGAATTAATAATAGAATTTAATTTCCTATGAAACATTGTTCTTATTATATTATAAATTTAATATTCCTTTTTCATTTTTTTTAGTTTTATTATTACTTATTAAATTCAATATTATTTGTTTGTTTTATTATTTTGAAATGTAATACTTAGAATGTACGGAGCAGAATCAGTATGGAAAATATGTATTATTTTAAGTGTTATTTAGGGGAAAGATAAAAAGCTGTCATACTTCAATCTGAGTTACAGGAGAAATATTGTATTAGATAGAAAGGATAAGTAGGTGATTGAAAGAAAACGGACCAAAGATGCAAATATAATTATTTAATCGAGATGGAATAAATAAAATAGAATTAAAAGAATGAGTAGGAGAGAGAAAATATATGGAAAATAGAGAATGTTAAATAAGATATGAGATAATATATTAAGTGAGTATAAACTTTGATTGATGTCTGTATAAAAAGATTTAACCCGGGGTAAGCCGCCTTCCAAAAAGAAGTTTTATGTATTTATGTTTTGTGTAATGTTTGTTTAAGTTTGACAGGATGTGGACGAACACTAATGAAATTATATTCAATGAGTATACAACTTCAAGGCAGAAGAAATATGATTAAATAGAAGGAAAGGGAATAATAAAGAGAAGTTTGGAAAAGATACGAAGTTGATTAGATAAGATAAATATATATACTAAATTATAGAAATGTGATAATTTGGAATTATCTTCTTTTTAAATAAGATGGTTTATTTGTTTCTTTTAGAAAAGATCTTTTATGTTACTACATCCTGTTTTGTTTGTGTGTGTAAAAAAGTTTGTCCCCCCCCCAAAAAATTCAGACACTTGGCAACTGCCTTATGACGATTGCAGTGTCCTGGGGTCATGTGATCACCTTTTGTGACCTTCTGACAAAGAAAGTCAACGAGGAAACCAAATTCACTTCGCAGCCATGTTACTAATTTAACAATAGCAATGACTCATTTAACACTATGGCAAGAAAGGTTGTATAATGGGACAAAACCCACTTAACAAATGTCTCATTTAGCAACAGAAATTTTGAGCTCAAGTATGGTCGTAAGTCGAGGGCTACCTGTAGTCTCTGGATTGCAGAAGAAGGGGGCACAATGAACTCTGAAACTTCCGATTCTTGCTAGAAATCCTGATTGAAATGCTCTGCTAAGAGCAAACACACCAAGAACTGGAGTGCTCTCCGATGTATGGATGATTGTGACACTGTGGGGTCCTTGGTATTCTCTGCGCTTGCTTGTTTTCTGGCAAATGCTTCATTACACAAGTAGGTAACGTCAGTGCTAGTGAGTGTGAGTTTGCTCCCTATTTGTACACTTATTAGCAATGATGGTATTACCTAGTTGGGTAATGAAACGTCTGCAAAGAAACAACCATGCTCTCAGAGAGCACCAAGGATTTCACAGTTCAACCCTGAGGTACAGATATACTCAATTTACAACCAGTTGCGATCATGTGACTGAGTGTGAATAGAATAGAACCGAATAACAGAGTTGGAAGGGACCTTGGAGGTCTTCTAGTCCAACCCCATGCTCAGGCAGGAAACCCTATACCATTTTAGACAAATGGTTGTCCAATCTCTTCTTAAAAACTTCCAGTATTAGAGAATAGCTTGACTCCCTCTTTTTTGTGGCATTCTTTGCTGGGCATTTGGCTACTGACCTTCATTTATAGCTGTGTGCAGTGTCCTGCAGTCACGTGACCATGTTTTTGGGTGGTTTTGCTCAAAACTTTATTTCCTGTTTTTGACAAAACAGCTCATAGCAAACCATTTCCTTAACAACTGCTGCAAATAAGGTTGTAAAATTGAGTCAATTACATGGTGACGTGATTGATGACTGTCACAGCTTATGACCATATTATCCAGGCTTCACATAGTTGTAAGTCAAGGGCTTGTGCTGATTATTGCTATTCCTCGCTTCACAAGCTGAAAATCAGAAACGTACAGTATTAAGCTCTCAGCTTGTATTAAAATTGCTTAGAGTTCTCCTGAAAAAATGCCCTTGCATTTAACTTCCTTACAAGGAAGTTAAAAACAGCTTAAAAGTTCTCTCTCTCTTGCTTGGAGGAGCAGAAGTTAGGAAAATATTGAATCATTGCTTGACGCCTTAGTTTCCTTTTTAAAATCTGCCAACTTTAAGGAACAGCAAAAACCTGCATCTTGAGGGTTAATGTTTTTTTTCTTTTTTTGCTTATCGCTTGCTTCCTCTTCCTTCTGCTAAGTACAAAAGTCACAAAGAGCCTGCCAACCGACAGAAAATCAAATTTGAAAAGAAAAGCGAAAGGAAGCCCAGAGGGGCGAGGGCTTCAGAAACGGAACGGGAGAAACAAGAATTAAGGAGGAAGGTTCAAAATGAGCGACGCCGTCCTAAGTGAGCAAGAGAAAATCCTGCAGGAATTCCATGCAGAAAGAGTTTTCCTTTCAGGAAACAAGGAATGGCTTGTAGGGAAGAATTTCTTTGTGGTGAAAAGCACGGTGGAGAGAATTGTGAAGTGGGCTTATGAATCCAGCACTGGCTTGTACTGCTTTGACCCCATTCCTGTGGGCAGCTACAACGAAGGGCTGCATCTGCAAGTGGAAAACGCGTCCAATGACTTTGATTTCCTCATCCCAATACGGTATAACTCCAAGTTGGCGCTCCGGAGCAGAATCGTCCCCATTAATTCCTCCAGCCGTCCCACCCACCAGCTCCCCACCTACATTTTTCGCTACAAAGGAATCTGTAACCGTCCTGACAAAGGGCTGCCGGTTTTTTGCCAGGGCACCAAAATGTTGGTGGATATTGAGGATGTGGCAGAGACAGATGTGCAGATCTATTGTGATAAGCCAAAATCAGCATTGGCGGAAGAGGAGGATGATCCTGAGTATTGTAAATTAGAAATGTGCCAGGTAGGTATCAATACGGTGGCCCGGAGGAAAGGTATCGCCCCCTAGTGTTGAAATCTGGGACATGTTTGCTGGGGGGAAAGGTCTTTTTCTGCGGAGGAAAAAAAAGCTTTCTTTTTCTTTTCTTTTCTTTTCTTTTTTTTTGCTAGGAGAGTCTCGACCACCATAATCTGGATCCAGAGCAAATCCTGAAGGACTTTCATCAATACGTAGGGATTGCCTTAAATCCAGGTGCACCATTTCAGAAAAATTAGCCAGTGCAATGGGAATCCAGTGCAGGAATGGACAACTGTTAAAATAAGAGAGAGTCTGTTGTGAATGCTTTAAAAAAATGGAGTAGACCTTGCAGATTCATAAAATTAATTTTCTTGGTGGGTTGGGGCTGTTTACAAAGGATTCAGTTAGCAGAAGGAACCTGATAAGGAAGGTCTGTAGAGCAAGGGGGCCTGGGCTGTGACCCATTTCTCAATGGTGAGTTGAGCCATGGAAGCGGCAGATGAGTGCACACACACACATGTACATCTCCACTTCTGCAAGCAGCAGGCGACCTGTGTGCATGCATTCTATTTGTTCAAGTGGCAAGTATGCATGCTCGCCACTTGCACA
This sequence comes from Hydrophis major, assembly GCA_033807585.1. Lineage (NCBI taxonomy): Eukaryota > Metazoa > Chordata > Lepidosauria > Squamata > Elapidae > Hydrophis > Hydrophis major. Next base: position 22,636,633 of record CM066343.1, on the reverse strand, counting down.
AATAGAACTGTGCTTGTGTAAAACTATCCCCGTTTGGGGAACACTGCCGTAGAGCAGGGGTGTTCAACCTTGGCAACTTTAAGACTTGTGGACTTCAACTCCCAGAGTTCCTCAGCCAGCAAAGCTGAGTGTTCAAAGATCTGTCATTCAGATACATTGTTGTGAATAAATATGGTGGAAACAAGCATTGTGCAATGTGCCAAACATCCTATTTGCCTTTTAAATGAAATAATTGTAGAAAAGTAAATCCAGATGTGACCTACTTGGTTTATATTTTCATTAAGGCCGATCCAAATAGAGGAAAGCACGCAGGCTCTTCATTAAGCCAGATGTTTCAAAAATGTTGTTTGTAAAATTTAGGGGCTCCTAGCCAGGCAAAAAGCTTTTAGAGACTTTTAGTGTATGAATAGTCACATTTTTTCCAAATACATTAATTTGCCAATTTACTTTCAAAATAATAGCTGCTGTTGTTATTCTGCACTGCTCAATTCCCAGCAACCCTGAAGTACAAATTTATGGACTTCTCGCTACAGTTAGTCCTCAACTTACAACCACAATTGGGACGAGAATTTCCATTGCAAATCAACATGGATGTTAAGCAAGCCTTTTACAGCCTTTTTTGCCACAGATAACAGATAATCTGAGTTGGAAGGGACCTTATTAAGACAATTATTAAGCAAATTAATGAAATTGTTAAGTGAATCATGTCATTAAGCGAACCTGGCAGCCCTGATTGACTTCGCCTGTTGGAAGCTGCTGGAAAAGGTCATAAATGGCCCTGGAATACTCCAACTGTCAAAAATACATGCTGCTTGGCAAGTGCCCAAATTTTGATCATGTTAGAATAGAATGAGTGGGAAGGGACCTTGGAGGTCTTCTAGTCCAGCCCTCTGCTCAAGCAATTTCATATAAGTGACTATCTAGACCAGGGGTGTCAAACTCGTGGCCCATGGGCTGGATGTGACACGTGCTGGCCTCATCCCCACCCGGTTTAGTGAAGGGGGGAAAAGTTCCAATACATCACATGATGATGCCACGACAACACGAGTTTGATACCCCTGGTCTAGACTCTTCTTAAAAACCTCCAGTGATGGAGCATCCACGATTTCTGAAGGCAAGATTGATTGTCCTCACAGATAGGAAATTTCTCCTTAATCCCAGGTTGCTTCTCTCCTTGATTAGTTTCCATCCATTGTTTCTTGTCCTGCCCTCAGGTGCTTTGGAAAATAAGTTGACCCCCTCTTCTTTGTGTCAGTCCCTCAAATACTGCAATGTTGCTATCATGTCACCCCTAATTCTTCTTTTCTTTAGACTAGCCAAACCCAAATCCTGCAGCCATTATTCATATATTTTAGTCTCCAGGCCTTTGATCTTAGTTGCACTTCTCTGAACTTTTTCCAAGGTCTCAACATCTTTTTTGTAGTATAATGACAAAAATTGGTTGCAGTATTCCAGATGTGATCTTACTAGGGTTTTATAAAGTGGTACTAATATTTCACATGATCTTGATTCTATGCCTCTGTTTAATGTGACCAGGCGGATGGATTTCTCTCTTAGTGCAAATCACTTTTTTTCAGTGCCATTGCAACTTCAAACCATTGTTAAACCGTCTGCCAAAATACCATAGAAAGTTGTGTCTGCTGGTCTGTTCCCTGGTTCTTAAATGGGATTGTTCTTGGAATTACAACAGATTATCCTTGACTTTTCCTATTTCTCTTTCCCATCTCCCCAGCGTACACCCATCCTCAACAAAACGGTAAGTCCAGAAAGTGTAAAATGTTAACATTTTTCTATTGGGATAATATGTTGAGGGATTGGATTGGGCTCCAGAGTTCCTGTTACTGGTTTATTGAGTTTTAATAAATGAAAGCAGCGATTACAGTGATTAAAGGTTATACAACTATAAAACCAGACTGCGTTTGTGAAATTTATACTGGATTCCTCTTCAACCTTTAGATCCCGTTTTCCAACTTCGGTTGTTCCCTTCCCGAGTACCCACAATACATAATAGCATAAGAGGTAAGTTGAAATTTTTTTTACTGCCCATTTTTTCAAACGAGAAACATTCATCATGAGCAGTTACATCTTTGTTATCCTTTAAAATTATCCTTGTTATCCTATAAAAATTAACTGACCATAGATTAACGAATTTTAAAAATATCTTAAGAGACCCTGCATAGCAAGAAATTAGCTTCTCAGAGGTGCTTTTTCAAGAGAAACTGGACTTTATTTGTTTTTCCTTGAAACTGTTTTGCTTCTCATAAAGAAGCTCCTTCAATTCCGACAGGTGGAGAATGGAAGAATTTATTATATCCCTTGCAGTTATATGGTTATTAGCACTCTCTCTAAGAGTAGTTTACTTGGTAGTTTATCTGTGCCCTCCAAGTGACCTCAACAACTCTGAGAGTGAGTGTTAACAACCAGATGACTGCAAGGAATATAAATCATTCCTATCATTCTACCAGAACTGAAAAAGCCTCTTGGATGAGAAGTGAAATGTTTTCAAGGAAAAACAAAAACAAAAGTCCCATTGCCTATTGAAAAAAAACCTTTGGCACAACCATGACCTGGATGACTAAGAACCTCCATAGATTTTTCAGGAATGAATCAGATTAGGGTTAGAGGCAGATTCTTTGAATGGAACTAATGCCTTTTGGTCTTTTGTCTTCGAATTTCAAATGGGTTCCATTCCATTCCCATTGTTTGTGTCTACGTAACAATCTTAACCTTATTAATTCAAACAAGAGGCCTTGAATTCAGTAATTTTGCTATTTGCATTTGAGCCACTTTAGAGAAGTACATTTAAATAGATCCACAACAATGAAATGTGAAATATATACTTATGCACAAATATATACCAGAAATAAAAGTACAGGACTGTAAAGGCAGAACAAAGTTTGCAATAGGAAGGGCACTATTCCAGCTCACTATCGCCAAAGAATCTATTTTAAGGATGCCCTTATGTTTGATTATATGCCATTAAGTGATGATCTCTGTCTCTAACTTGGTCCTTCAAGTCTTTCAAGGGTGATTCCATTGCCATGTTAACTGAGTCCATCCATCTTGATGGTGGCCATCCTCTTCTCTTTCCTTCTTCTTCTCAGCCTCAAAGCCTTCTCTAGAGAGCTGAGTGTTCGCATAATTTGTCCAAAGTAGGACAGTCATTATTGCTGTGCTTTTAAAGTTGTTGCAACGTTTCGGCAGAATCTCATCTGCCATCATCAGGCTTGTGTATTGTGTACTCACAGACGAACACAATACAGAAGCCTGATGATGGCAGATGAGATTCTGCTGAAACATTGCTACAACTTTAAAAGCATGACTATAATGATGTGGGAAAATACCCGAACAAAGCTGAATACCATACATATATATTGTCTGTCTGTCTGTCTATCTGTCTGTCTGTCTGTCGATCTGTCTATCCTGTATATTCATTCATTCATATGAATATTTTTTCACTCATATGAACATGCATACATATATTAACCTATGTCATAATTATATATGCAAATGTAGTTTATATAATGGTATATTTGTGCATTATTTGTATACTATAATTTATTAACAACTGGATAGCGTAGTAGTTAAAGAACTCTTTCATGTGGCAAACCAGGGTTCAAATCCAGTAGGCGCCCCTATGCAAAGACGCCCTAAAATTCACCTTACTTCAAAATATGAGTGATGCGTGTGTGTGTGTATGTCTGTGTGTACTTCCTATTCAATTAAGCCTTTAGATCTGCTAGTTTTATTTTCCCCACCATGCAATACAGTACTCAACTTATAATAATTTGTTTAGGGACTATTTGAAATTACAATGTCATTGGACAAAATTACTTATGACCAGCTTTAAAAATTTATGAACCTTGTACCATCCCCATGGCATGATCAAAATTCAGGCAATTTGATAACTGGCATTAATTTATGAGGGTTGCAGCATCCTGGGGTCACATGATCTCCATATGCAACCTTCCCAGCTGGCTTTCAACAAGCAAAATCAACGGGGAAAGCCAGATTCATTTAATGACCATTTAATGGTGCAGTAATTAGTGCTCTACTGTAGGCTACTTCTGCTGCAGCCAGCTGCCTGCAATTTGGCAGATCGAATCTTACCAGGCTCAAGGTTGACCCAGCCTTCCATCCTTCTGAGGTGGGTAAAATGAGGAGCCAGATTGTTGGGGGCAATAGGCTGACTCTGTAAACTACTTAGAGAGGGCTGTAAAGCACTATGAAGCGGTATATAAGTCTAAGTGCTATTACTATTGCCAACCGCCTTGGCAAAAAAAAAAGATCGTAAAATTGGGCATGTCTCACTTAACTACCTCACTTAACAACAGATCTAAATTGCATTTGTAAGTCAAGGACTACCTATAGTTACAACTCAAGGTTGTGCATCACTTTGGCTAATAATACCCTGGATCTGCTTTCCTCCAACACATTTCTAGAGAACATCAGATTAGAGACCTTGGATTTAAGTGGTCCAGCCATCCGGTTGGTTTTCAACGAAGGGAATGAAACTATCCCGGTGAAACTGGTGCCAGCCATTCGGGGAGCAATAGAATTCTCCAATGAATGGATGAGGGAGGATCTCACTCACCTTTCTGACTGGTGGGATGGTGACCTCACCAATGAAAAGAAGAGCTTCCTCCAGAAGGTCCAAGCCCTTAAGGAAGTGGGGCTAGAGCTCGTCCCAAAGGGAGGATTCTGGAGGTAAAAAACCCCCAAGTTGTTTGGTGGAAAGAACGGTGTGTCCAAGGTTGAGGATATGGTTTTAAGCCCTGTGGGATGCTGGATAGGGGTGCAGAATAAAACACCTGAATGGAACAGGGCCAGGATTTTCCACTAGAACCTGAGACTGCTTATCTGGGTTTTTAATAAAAATGTTTTAAGCATTTGCCAAACTCTGCTTTTAATGGGATTCTTGAATCCTCACCTAAGGAGGCCTATGCTGATGTCATCTCCCTTAATGAAAGAACGACACTGGAAAGCCTCTTTTGAGAAGTTGTGTGCTTCTCTTGCTTATATTTCAGTGTTTCTCAACCTTGGCCACCTGAAGACTTCAACTCGCAGAATTCCCCAGCCAGCATGCCTTGACTGCACCCATCTTCCAGTGGCCAAGATTGAAAAACACTGGACTTGTTGCTCACAATTCCCATCATATCCAGGTGACCCAGAGGTACCAATCTACCATAGCACTTCTTTGGAACTCTGTAAAGCAGCCGCATCTTTTCCCAGATTATGCATAGGTCTAGAGTCCATCAATTTCACTTTTTCTGCCCAAGTTAAGAAAGAAGGCCAGTTGCAAACTTAAGATACACCAGAAGGACCCTTGAGCTGGATACATGGTTCTAAAACTCCTGTTTGCAGAACGATTACAATATTCCTAACCACCATTTCCCCCCGGAACCAGGCTGTCTTTCAGGTGTGCTGAGATGATGATCCTTAAGGAAGTCGACGCTGATGGAGGGCAGAGACGGGCAGCTTTACGACTGCTCAAGTTTGTTAACCAGACTAGATGGACCCCAGAGTATGGCAAAATCCTGACTTCCTACCATCTTAAGGTGAATCTTCTGAACTAACTCCTGTGCTAGGCCAGATTAAGCTTCCACCTCACCCTCATGAAGATACATTGAAACTCCCCATATGCAGGTTGTCCTCAGCTTATGGCCACAATTTCCATTGCTAAGCAGGACAGTTCTTAAGTCAATCATACCTGATTTTGACCTTTACTGCCACATTTTTAAGTGAATCTCTGCAGTTGCTAAATGCATCATGTGGTCGTTAAGTGATATCTGGCTTCCCTCACTAATTTATCTTGTTGGAAGCCGGCGGGGAAGGTCGCAGTGTTTTTTTCAGTGCTGTTATAACTCTGGTCTTTAAAGGAATGGGTAAGCTGAGGACTACTTGCTGCACTTGTATAAAAGTACATACCAACTCACTTTTACCCCATGCCGGGAGCATGTAAAATTGGATAGCAATAAAAACACCTCTCTTCTGCCATCTCCTTTCCCTCTCTGCTGCCATGGTGTGTGTATGTTAGGAGAAAGCTGTGTGTGTTTTAGTCCCGATAGCATCAATTGCCAACTTCTTTCATAAAATCTCAGCTCCCTCTCACCCCGCTCTACAATATAACCATTGCCCTGCCCAAATTCCTTTCCTCCTATCTCTTCTTGACATAAACCTAGGAGTGTGATGACTGGCCGACCTGAGGAAGTCGTAAGGCCTGAACCTCCAAAGTCAGCGTAAGGTCTAAGCATGGCGGCTCTGTTGCCTTTCCTCTCTTGCAGACTATTTTGCTGTGGAGCTGTGAGATCTATCCCCGCAGAGAGGCCTGGGAGACCCTGCTCTCTTCTCTCAAGATCCTCCTGGGGCTGCTGAAACACACCCTGGCCGAGAAACGCCTCCCTCATTACTTCCTGAAGTCTCTCAATCTCTTCAATAAACATTACAAAACCAGCAACGACATCTACTGGCCCTTGTCTCTGGAGACCCTCGTCCATGAGGTGTCGGCCATGCTGGCAGATGCCACTGCCTATCTTGTCCTGGGCCACAAATCCCCAGGCTGCTCGGCCAACCAAGGCTATGAAGAGAAAACTGCATCTCTCCGGGAGTTTAAAGAAAGCCGTTGGGAAGAACTGGAAGAACTGAAGAGAATGGAAGATGAACATATGTACGAGGAAGTAGAAACTACTGAAGAATAAACCCTGCTGGGCTTTCTTGAGGAACAAACTGCTTTTGGCTGCCATAAAATCTAGCTTTGTTCCCAAGCCCAGGATTAATTTTCTGGTGGTTTGCAGGGAATGTTTGATTTAGTTTGTGTCATTTTTAGTCCAGGCTGTCAATGTGATTTTAACTTTGAACCTCTTTTTATGGGTTTTTTTTTGGGGGGGGGGGAGGAGGGGTTTGTATGCTACCCAACGTCCAGCAGAGTTAGTCAGCTCTAATGATTTGAAATAATAAATAACTTTCCCTTCATCTCAAGAAATAGTTTTCTACCCTAAAGTAATTCCAACCTTTATGACGACAGAAGAGGCCAAAACTGTCTAGGCAAATTTTTGCAGGAGGTTCAAAGGCTACAAATCTAAGAGGTTATATCCTGAACAGCTCTTTATATCTTGGCTGCTCTGTTCCCATCATCCACTGCTGGTTCTGGATTCTAGCCAAATGGTAAGGTAGAAAGAGCTGAGTAAGGTCACATTTGCCCTCCCCATAGTATCCAACTGGTAGCCAAATGTGTAATGGCAAAATGGCCAATTTTAAAAAATAAGAGTTGTGGAATTTCCAAACGTACCTTCCAATGTCAGATAGTTTGGTCAATGGTTAAGGCACCAGCCTAGATTTCTAGTCTTACCTTAGGCATGAAAGCTGGCTGGGTGACTGGGTCACTCATTCACTCTTATCCAATCCACCTCATAAAGTTGTTGTGGGGAAAATAGGGTGTGTGTGCGTATGTGTGTGTGTGAGTGTACGTGTGTGAATAAAAATGATAGAAACGGGGTGGGGAGCCATCTGAAGACCTGCTAAATCCTACACTTTGCTCCCAAATTCTGGCAGTTCATTCCAGCTGTTTGGGGAAGAACTTTCAGTGCAATTTTTTAAAAGATATGAATTGAAGCAGTTAAACTTGCTAAAGTTCCCACTACAATCCCCACCCTCAAAAAAACCAACAGACCAACAAACAATCTTGTTGAAATACTTGTGAAAATAAAAAGCAAAGTATAGATGGAAAATACGTTGATTTTTAAGTGTAGAAAAACAAAGGGGTGGGGTGATGGTTTCCATGTCTTCATGAATAGATTCAACAGTCCAGTCCTGGAATGAAAACACGCAGATTAATAGTAGACTTAGGACATCTGCTTTCAGGCAAGTTTCAGTTCCTTTCATTCACTTCCATAATTAAGTAATCCTGCTTGTTTTTGGAGTTTCTCTCACAACCCTTGTGGGGGAGCAACCCCCCCCTTTTTTTTGCAGGCAAACTTTGCAAGCTCTTCCGCAATCAGAGATGCCCCCTAGACCATACTGGATTTGAAATTTCACAAAACCAAGATTATTCACAAAAGAACACCATGTGCATCTCAGGTAAAAATTAGCGAAAAGGCTCGGTATCCAAAGTTGGTGAAGACATCAATGAAGTGGCTGCTTCCAGCTGCTGTCAATACCTGAAGGGGGAAAAAAAAGATTTTTGGGATGAGCCCACATGATGTGCTGAACCAGATTAGCTAGACATAACTCCAACTTCATGCTTTGCATGCTACTCTGACTCAAAATGCAATTGATTGGCACGAGCACTGTTTTCAGAAAGGTGCTAGCAGCTGTTGAACTTCAGAACATTTTCTCTTAAACTATACTGTGTAATCTTCTCAATGGACAGCTTAAGAGACAGCTAAAATTCTCATTTCATCTGGTTCAATTGCTGGCTTTGGTTTTATATCACTGTATTTATTAGCTGACTTGGAACCTCCTTTAAGACAGGATACAAATGCTATGATGAATGAATCCAAACAACTTCCACATTACTCCCAAGATCTGAGTTTCTTCAAAATCAAAGATCCAAGTACCCGCCTCCTTCCCAAAATGGAAACAACTGCCACCTTTTCTAATTCCCCATTGCTCCTGTCGTATTGCATTACGGCTGGAAGCATCACGGCTTCAGATAGGAAGGCGATGCAGAGTGGTGAGAATGGCAGAAAAGGTTATTGGCAGTTCACTCCCTTCTATCCAGGAAGCAGCACATAAGCGATGCTTGAGCAAGGTCCGCAGGATTGTCTAGGACACCACACATCCTCTTGATAATCTGTTTTCCTCCTGGGAGGAGCTTTGTGGTATCCAAAGCAGAATATCCAGATTCAGCCACAGTTTTCTTTCATACAGTATCAACTCGTGAACCATCAAGCTTCCTCTTTCTGCTATATATTCAAGCTGGACAGTGATTAATATTTGTACGTATTTATATGTTAGGGTCTAGGTATGTACATATGTATATATATATATATATATATAGCATATCTGTATGTGCGTTGTGTATGTGTAGACTTTTGAGAGCAGGCAACAGAATTTCATTTTTAATATGTTCCAGTGTGCCCACAGAAAAAAAATGACAATAGCAATAGCACTTATATACCACTTTACAGTGCTTTACAGCCTTCTCTAAGCAGTTTACAGAGTCAACATATTGCCCCCAACAATTTGGGTCTTCATTTTTCCAGCCTTGGAGGGTTGGAAGGCTGAGTGAACCTTGAACCAGTGAGAATTGAACTGCCGAACTGCAGGCAGCCAGCGATCAGCAAAAGTAGCCTGCAGTACTGCATTCTAATCACTGTGCTACCGCAGCTCATAAAGATTATCTTTTCTCTTGATCCCTTTCTTATAGTAGGCCCCGCCTATCTGATTTGAGCTCCACCCCATTCATCCAATGAAAAGGCCACAATATCTGCACCACCACCTCACACACATACCCATTCCAATTCTGCTTGCAATTCTGAAGGTACCTTATGAAATTTATTATCTGTCCATCTTACCACAGGGTAACTCTGGTCAGCTATGTACCTTATGCTCTGCAGAGCGTTCGTTGATGGAAATGGAGTGGACACAACGAGGGAGGCAAGGGATTTGGGCTTTCACTTCCCCACTTATCTGTAAATGATTAATGGTTGGACTGTGGCCAGCAGAAAGAATCTGTGAAAGATGAAGAAAGGAGACAGAAGTACTTTAAAAAAAATCAGTGCAGTTAAACAGTAGCCATCTTAGGTCACCCAAAACAGAAACAGTATTTCCTCTTTGTCCCAAAGGTGCTCTTTCAAGAGGCAACCAGCCTTCCTGTTTTTTCTTCAAAGACATTTTGCTTCTCACCCAAGAAACTTCTTCAGCTCTTCTCTGAAGAAGCTTCTTGGATGAGAAGCAAAATTATTTTAAAGAAAAATCAGAAAGCCCAGTTGCTTCTTGAAAAAGCACTTTTGGAACAACCATGAGAATCTCCATAGACAGTAACCCTCTTTGATACACAATCTTTGGAGAATCTCCTGTTCTTTGCATTGTTTACTTTCTTTTTCTTTTTAAAAACCCACTTTAATGAATTTCAAAGATAAAATACAATTAACAGAAAAAGGAAAGATTGTTTAGGAGCGGGGAGGGGATCAGACGGTAGAAAGTTAAAAAGTGACAAAAGAAAAAAGGAAAAGGAATACAAAAAGAAGGAAATCTGATTTTATTCAGTACAGGTATATTACAAACCTCCTTGTGCATCAGCCTTGTGAAATTATCCCCTCTGTATGGTAAGTGCAAGATATTTTAGGTGTTTTTTAAACCATGCCTCTTACATGGATCATCTCCAGCCACTAACATTTTTTTAATGTTGACTTTTGTTGAATTTCTAAACCAATTTGGAAACCTTTGCACTGAGCTTTGGCAGCGAGTCTCTTTCAGAGACCCACACATAAAAAATAGAGACAGAAGAGAAGGGTGAGGCTAATACTGATTAAATAAAGAGACAAAAGCAGCAAAGCAAAGTGAGGATGTCTATCATGGGGCAGCAGTGCAAGTTCTGAAACTCAGGGATGTAAGACTTACCAGATCTTGATAGAACATGGCTTGCTGCTGGCACTGAGGCAAGGGAAATATAGTGGTGGGTGTCACTGAACGTAGGTGCCAAAGAGTGAGTGCTGGGCCTCCGCCACACACCTGTGACATTTAAAAAAAAGTATATTTCACAGTATTCTTTCCCCAATCTGGTGCTCTCTACAAGCTTGAACTCTCAATCCACAAACCGATCTCCCACTTCAGAATAAACTGGAGATCAGGGACTCCAAAAGAACAAAGCTATAGGGTCCTTGGTGCTCTCTGAGCTTGGATGTTTTCTCGCAGACATTTCATTACCCAGTTAGGTAATATCATCACTGCTAGATAGGGGGTAGGGTCTGCTCTTTGTTTATATAAGAATCACCTTCTAGGGAAGATGGGCTACATAGAAATATAATTAAAAAATAAATATATCAGTGGCTTGGTTTGCCCTGTCAATGTTGGTGGGAATGTTCTTAGTGGTTCCTTCTTCACTCTGTTGTTTATTGTTTCTTTGGTAGTTCCTTGATAGGGATATTGTTTACTGCTTGATTGTTAGTCTACAAATAATCTTGGTATTAATCTCTGCTTATCTGGTTATTGATTGCTGGCAAGGAGGTATTTCTAGTCTTTTTGTTTCCTTTTGAGTTTTTTTTATTGTTCTTTTGAATAGTATGCAGATGAGCTAATGATATGAAGAGAGGTAGCCCAAGAATCATGAAAACCCCATTGATGAGGCAAACAACTGGGGCACCCTTCCTGGTGTATCTCTGGAGATGCAAGTCACTGAGAAGCTGAGGGACTCACCATCCAGTCAGAATCTGTCGCCAAACAACTGATCCACTTCCCGTTTTGAGGGCGTCTGCATTCCTAAAAGAATTAAGGAGAGTTTTTAGAGGAAAACTGCTGAGTTAAGGAGTAGTTAGATTCACAGTATTAAAAACTGACCTCTGATTAGTTCCCTCACAACAAGCTCACTGAAATCAATGAGATTTAAATTCCTAATTTTTTAAAATATCTATGGGCAAATCTGGAAAAAAGGATAAGTACAACAATATTATACATTCTGAGTTTTGGATTTATTTATTTATTTATTTATTTATTTATTTATTTATTCATTCATTCATTCAATCAATCAATCAATCAATTTCTTTATAGACACCCAACTCAATCAATGACTAGAAGGTTTACAATTCAAAATTCAGGTTAAGGTGAAAATACCTCATATTTGTGGACAGCAATTGTTTGGACTTGACCTCCTATACGTAAATCTGAAAACCAAATTAAAAAGGGGGTGAGGGGAAAACCAGTCCTTAAAACAGCATTTTCTTTCTGATTGAAAATCACAACAACTTTCTTCAGGTGTGTTGAACTGCCCAGCATTTGCAGCTGGAAGGCAACAAATTAGGGGCAGAAACAGAAGCACCACCAAATAGACTATAAATATACAGCTCTTCCAATTCTGCTGAAGCTCACAGCAGGACCAAGCCAATACAATTTACATTGAAGGATTCCTGGGAGTTATAGTTCAGAAACATCTGGATGTACTGTCCCCCTAGGAAGCCTTATCATTCTGCATTCCAGTCAAACCGATTTTGGTCGTTTTGCATCCCGAGCCTGTTCCACAACTATAGAGCCAACAACGATAAAGTTCTGCCCTGACAGGACCCAGATATAAGTTTGCTTTAAAGGTGAAGGGAAGGAATGCAGCTTAATGACAAAGCACAACATTTATAAGCCCAAATCTCAAATCAACCCCTGACATGTTCAGCCAGAAATCCCAGGTGAAATCATGCAATGTGAAGTTAAGTCATAAAAGGGTCCCTGCATGTTTCACTAGTTGTAGAAGACTTTAGGAGACAGTGTTCATCTCTGTTTCTAGACCATTGAGCCAGCGCTGTCTGAAGATGTTTCCGCAATTCTGTGGCCAGCATAACATCACGTCACAGCGCAGAGCAGACAGCAAAACACAGATCACTGTCTTTCCAGCAAAGTGGTGCTTATTTAGCTACTTGCATGCTTTTGAATTGCTAGGTTGGCAGGAGCTGGGGCAAGTGATAGAAGCTCACTCCATCACGCAGTGGATAGGACTCGAACCTCCAGAGCACAGATGTTCTCTGGCATCTTTTAAACCAATGAGTCACCGTACTTCTAGAGTTAAGTGGACTATTGATGAATTTAATGTAAGGCATATATATTATGCTCCTGTAGGACAGCTTGTCAGATTTGTGGAGGTAATCCCAGAATTTCCTAGCCAACATGGTCTCTGCTGAGAATTCTGGAAATTGGAGTTCACATATCCAGAGGATGCTGCATTTGTCTAAAGCAGGGTTGGACAACTATGGCAACTTTATGACCTGTAGACTTCAACTCCCAGAATTCCTGAGCCAGCAAGGAGGAGTTGCCCACCCCTGGTATAAAGACCGTTAGATGTTTTATGAAGAAATAGGGGCCACATGAAAGGGAGAGAGAGCCAGAGTTTGACCCAGTAGACACTTACCCCAAAGACGTACGGTCCCATCCTCACTTCCTGACAGGCATTCTCGGAGCTGCTCACGAAGGGCCAAACAGTGGATGTAATCAGTGTGGCCGCGAAATTCATGCTGAGAAGGGGAGGAAGGGAGAGAGAAGGGGCAAAGTGACTTCAAGTCTATTCATATAGGTGTTCCAATAATGGCCCATGAAAATCAGCATTCTAGATTTGGTTAACAGTGAGAGACAGAGGGCACCAGAGAACCTCACAGTCAAGAGTCGCTATTACTTCTAACAAGATATTAGGTCTCTGATCTATACGATTTCCAAAATCCCCCCAATATCTCCCAGTGATTTCTGAGAAGTGTGGTTCTCCCGTGGAAGGTCATTAAACTGAAGAATGAGCAGGATCTTTAAGGCAGTTGAGCTATCTGTTCATTAGATCCATGCTGTGATGAATAAGAGAGGAGGCGATACCCTTTTTCTTCAAGAAATCATTGCTGGACCCAATGATTTTTGACAAGTTTTGTGCAGCCTCCAGCCTTCCCTTCCTGGACAAGATTGTTGAGAAATAGTCAGACTACATCTTCAGAGGACCATGGAAGGATTATCCAGACCTGTTCAAGGAAGGTTTCAGACCAGTGATATGACAGACAGCACCAATTATACCTTGCCTCCTTGAAAATAAGATCCAACCCAAAAATAAGACCTAACTTGATTTTTACACATACACCCAATATAAGCCCTACCCCCCACCCCCAAAATAAGCCATAAAGACCCCACCCATTCCATTGCACTGGGTGGGGCGAGGCGCACAGATAAAAATCAAGTTGGGGGGGGGATGCAGCTGCCCCCCATGCCCTGCACCCACTTACCTTAGGACAGCTGCAGACAGGCCTCCCATACCCCAACACCTGCCTCACAGACCCACTTCTATGGCCGCTTGCGTGCATTGCCCGCGGCCTCCATTTCACTGTCAGAGGCCTCCAGGAAAGGCCTATGCAGCGGAGAATCAAGCTCTGGATTGACATGCATGTTGCCCCCTGGCCTCCATTTCACATCAGAGTTTGTTTCTTGGCTGCAGAGGCCTTTCCTAAAGGCTCTGATGGCAAAACAGAGGCAAGCAGACGATGCACGCAAATGGCGGCAAGCAACCACAGAAGTAGGCCAGCAGCGGCCACACAGACTCGGGACTGTTAGTGCTGCCACTGAGAAGTGAAACAGTGGAAGCCATGCCCCTAAAATAAGACCTAATGCCTCTTTTTAAGGTTAAAAAAAATTAAGACCGGGTCTTATTTTGGGGGAAACCTGGTATGTGTTGATGAAAGAACTGATTACTTTTCATAAAAGCCATAACCATGTTTCACCAGACTTTACAGAAGAAAGCTGAAGATCTATTCCCAAGAAAGTCCAGTTCCTCTTGAAAAAGCACCTTTGGGACAACCATGACTTGGATGACTGAGAATCTCCATAGACACTTCCAGATCTATTGAATTCAACTTCTGGATTCTGAGCAACAGCACTGAAATTAAAGGGCACATGCTGAAAAGCTCCCAGGTTGAGAAAAATCACATTTGAACTTTAGAAAATGAAACAGGGGCAAATGCACAAGGGAGATAATTCAAAATAGATGCAAAATAGATGCATTGGTAATCAACATTTAGAGTCTATTTGTGTGTTTTAATGCCATATCTATCATCTATCTATCTATCTATCTATCTATCTATCTATCTATCTATCTATCTATCTATCTATCATCTCCCTCTCTCCTACCCTAAATCTAGATCATAAGTACTGATTTGCAGAAGGAATGGCAGAACCTGGGGGGAACAGTCAAAAGAGGGGTCAGCCTAGAATCCCTATTTAGTCACAAGTGAACTTAGTCCAACTTCCCTTGAATTCCATTGACTTGCATTTAACTCCAAGCAGGTAAATTAAAAAGATTCTTCTATAGGGGAAGATTAACAATAAATCAGCTTAATTGGAGCTTCATGTGTGGACCTGATCTGCTGGTTAAATTATCAACATTTATCCAGATCTTAAGAAGAATTCTGAGGAAACCAGAAAGGCTGAAAGCTCCATAAAACATAGGGCATCTTGGTTTATTTCCCCCACACCTAAAGGACTCACAGTAAATACTCCAGTCTCCAAGTCCATCATGTGAATGACACAGTCACCTCCAGCCATCAGTAGACTATTATCCTAGAAAAAGTAGGGGGAAAAGGAAAGAATGTGGCATGATGAAACCTCTTGAGCTGTACTGATCCATCCCAAGACATCCCAATGGCCATACCTTCAGGTTCAACTGCAGGCTGTTGATTTCTGGCACTTCAAGTCTACTTCTAAAGAGGAAACGAAAGGCAAATCTCAAGCACAGGAAAAAAATAATAGCAAAAAAAGAAACAGTAAAACTAGGCTTTACCCATAAGGTGGCCTCCTACTCCAAGCTTCTTTGCAACTCTAAAATGGAAGGCAAGGAAAGGCATTTTGGGAACAACAGAAGTCAGAAAACGTACAGCCAGGCTAAGAGGGAAGGGGGAGGGATGCAACCCACTCATACTTTTTTCACAATCTCGCTCCAGTTCCAGGCCTTGACCTCTCCATTGCCAGCACTTAACAGCTGCCGATCGGTGGACACCATGGCATAGATAGCTCCACTGTGGGCTGTGTAAAGAAGAGAGACGTTTCATGAGGGATGTAGCCTTCTGGGGAATCCTCAGCTGAACCAAAGAAACTCAACGACGTTGATGCCAAATGAAGAATTCCTTCTGGGTTAAAGATAGACGGACCAACCATGCTATCTGCTGACTACACACAGCCCTAATTTGACCATAGAGGAACACCCCAGTTTACTATAGGGTAATGTTTATGTTGAAGTCCACACATCTTAAAATTACCAACGTTCAGAAACTTTGCTAAGGTACCTCTATATTTTCTCTGCTAGCCCAACTGTTACCAACCTGCAAAGCACACCACTGGCTTCTTGCTCTCCTCCTTGGCTTCTGAACTTAATGCTGCTGACAGGCTATCCAAGAAAAAAAAGAGTGAAAGTAAACCCAAAGATAGTCTTGCTTTAAAAAAATAAAATAAAGAAAGCATAGCCAGTGATAATACCTGAATACAGCAATTTCTCCATAGTTATTGCCAGCTGCTAAATATCTGCCGCAAGGTGAGACACTTTGAGTGTATATGGTCATGTGCAAGAGCTCAAGAGATCGTTGAATGTCCATCTGGCAAAGAGAAAACAAATTCAAAAAGAATAGATTTCTTTATTGGCTAAGTGTGATTGGACACACAGGGAATTTGGTGCATAAGCTCTCAGGGTACATACAAAAACATTCAGCGTAAATCGTAAGATTCAACACTCAGTGATAGTCATAAGTAACTAGGTAACATAGGGTAAAAAAATGAACTGCTTTAAAGCAGTATTTCTCTACCCTTGACAATTTTATGCTGTGGGGATTTCAACTCCCAGAAGTCTCCAGCTAGCATGATGGTAGGGAATCCTGGGAGATGAAGTCCACATATCTTAAAATTACCATACAATAGTTGAGAAAAAGTGATTTAAAGCATAGTATGTATACATGCTAGATTACTAATTTAGTTGCTCCTTTCCAAATTTCATCCCTGGCCCAAATTTGGAGGTCAAATGGTGGGAAACACGCTTTGCATTTTAATCTATTTAATCAATCAGCTTTCACCCATGCTGAACTATAATTCCTATCTATCCCAGCGAGTCTGATAAACGGCGGCCTGAGTCCCATCATTTCCAAATTGGACAAAGCAGACGGTAGGGGGCGCGAGTCAATTCAGCATCTCCTTGGTTAAACGAAGATAGAGACCCGACCGCAAAGCCCGAAGGATGACGGGATTCCTCGTTTCAGCCTGTTGGTTCTTAGGGAACTACACTTCCCACAATCCCTGACATTAAGCATCACTTCTCTTCACGTGATGATTGTGGCGCTTCTAGTTTTCCCGTCTGGCTGTGGTGCGCTATTGTGAGACCAGCGTGACAAATAACCTTAAGGACGGTAAGAATTGTTTTAATTCTTAGTAAATTTTTGCAAGCATGCGCACATCCTACCGGTCCGCACTCTAGCCTCTCTTTCATTTCCTGCCTCCCACCCGGCAGCGTGCGCGTACACTGACCGTTGGTAGTTGTTCAATTTCTTCACAGTGCGCACGTGCAAAGGATCAACCGGGCACCCTACCCCACCCTCAGATAGAGCCACGCCCTTTCCTGTGATCATGGTCACGCCACCTCGGCTAGTAGCAGCCTGTTAGGCCAGCGCAAGGCATGCTGGGATCCAAATTTCTTGATTGAGCGCTATAAGACGTCGGGAACTCTTTAAAAATGGCTGCCAAAGGGTGCAAAGCCTGCTGGGAACTCTTTTTCTTTTCCACTATAGACTGGCTGTTCTGTATCAGCAAAGCGAAGTCCAGTCAAAGCGAATTTGTCTTATCCTGAAGGGGCCTGATAACGCTAGGAAATCCCCTCTGATCCCTTGCATAAGAAGTTTCAAGGTGTTTTTCAGTCGATTGTGATCAGGAACTGAACTGCTGAGCTCCGAAAATCAAAGCGTATGCTTTCTTTAAAAAACCGTAATATTTACAATACTTTACAAAGGAAAATTCAAGAGCAAAATCAAGGAAAACTTTGCAAAACCGCATATTCTAATAAAAATACTCCAAATAATTTGTATGCAAAATGGCAATTATCTGATTTTAATTGCCTTTTTATTAGAATAGGATAGAATAGAATAGAAATCTTTATTGGCCAAGTAGGATTGGACACTCAAGGAATTTGTCTTGGTGCAAATGATCTCAGTATACATAAAAGAAAAGATACAATCATCAAGAGTCAACATAAATTATTTGATTTGGAATGTTTTTATTAATGGGATTTTGCAAAAATTTTCATGGTTTTTATTCTTAAATTTTTCTTTGTAAAACAAAGTTATAAACATTTTCTTATTAATCTCTAATTTGCCCATGTTTTTTAATATTTGTCCTTTATTTTTAACAAGGCTGCATGTTTATTATACAGGTAGTCCTCAATTTACAGCTATTTGTTTAGTGACTGTTCGAAGTTACAGTGGCGCTGAAAAAAGTGACATGGCTATTTTTCACACCACTGTTGGTCACGTGATCAGAATTCAGCCGCTTGACAACTGTCATGTATTTGTGATGGTTGCAGTGTCCTGGAGTCATGTGATTACCTTTTGTGATATTCTGACAGGCAAAGTCAATGGGGAAACCAGATTCACTTAATAGCCATGTTACTAACTTAACAACTGCAGTGATTCATTTAAATGTAGCAGTTATAAAATGGGACAAAATTCGTTTAATTCACTTGTCTTGCTTAACAATGGAAATTGGGGGCTCAGTTGTGGTTGTAGTATGCAGCTAAGCATTCTCTATAGTTTCTTGTACTCTCTGCTACTATTTTAAAAAAATGAAAATACCTTTTAGCGGAGCTTAGGTCAGCTCCTGATAATGCCTCATGTAGTTTTTGGGGGGCCATTTAAAAAGTTTGCCTTTTTTAAAAACACTTTTTGAAATTCTCAGTTTAGCCAACAGCCTTGGGTTCCCTAGAAATCTTCTGTTGGGAGTTAAAATCCACCCTCTCCTAGAAAAATGAAATATTTTAGGATATATTTAAAAGGCAGACTATTTCCCATAAAAGAGAAGTAGAAACTCAGGCAGAACTCACCCCCTACACACTTTGTTAATGGGCCATTCTGTCTATTCTACATAACAAAGATCTACCTCCTTCAGGTAAAGCCATTTAATTGCCCTTCATTGCATCACCCAGCAAGTTTCAACCAAACCTAGCACACAGACAACCTACAGAGTTACCCCTGCAAGACCCCATGGGAGTTTGACAACCAGTCATGATACATTTCTTGCCACAGAAACAGAAAGCAATTTCAAATCTCATCAGAGGGCATAAATGTATCTCACACACCACTCCATGTGGTCAGCTACCTGGAATCACACTACTTGGTGGTTCTGGGTTCACCATTAAACCATCTTTCCAATCAGCCTCCATGTTTCCAATGTCTTTCTTCCCACTTGGAACTGAACCCAGAAGGATATTTCTTCCAACACTTCCATACAAAAGTTACCCAGGTTTATTGGTTATTAATATTTTAAAGGCTTTTAAGTATAGATAATATTTATTTAACTTAGAGGCTGCTGTACTTTATAATTGTACTGAAGAAAAATGGTTGCTTTTTTATATATTTGTTTTATATATTTTTGCCACATTTTAATATTTCCCTTTTATTTCTTCCCCTATTCCTTTTTTGTTATTTTTGTTTTGTTTTTGAAATTTAATAAAGCTACATATAAAAAATAAAAACAAACGCTACTGAGTTCTGACTAACTTTTTCAGCTCAAATTCAGCATGACACCCATTCAATACATTTACATCTTTTGGAAAATGGATTCTTTTTAACTTTTCTTTTGCTTTAATTCACAGATGAATCCTACAGTAAGCCCAGAGTCATCATCAGCTGTTTCTTCTGCGCATTTTTTGCACTGCTCTGTCTTGTCCAGGAATATGGGTTGTAGCCACAACATCATCCCAAGTTGGAAACGTGATGTGCCATGCACACTTCCACGGATGAAATCCAGACGCAGATTGGTGAATTTCAGTGGTGTACAAAGGTCTCGGTAATCATATGCTGTGAGGCTTTCAGATTAATATAAACAGATTCTGTAGATTTGGGATAGAGGAGAATTCATCCAGCATTTATTCACACCTAGCCATGTGACCACTGCTAATGCATCTGAAAAGATGTTAAGAGAGCATGCTAGAGGTTTTGTCGCTCAGCTTCCTTCAAAGCAGGTCTGGGCAATTAATTTTCTCAAGGGGCCACATGAGAAACCGGGACTGTTGTGAGCCAATAAGGCCATACACTTATTTACATTTGATTTCTAATTTCTGATTAACCTCATGCAGGCCAGACAGTGACATCCAAAGGGCTGGATGTGGCCCAGGGGCCCCATAAAATGCCCAGCTCTGCTTCAAAGGAAAAATGATGAAGGGGGCTGAGGCAAAGAAGACAACAGCAGGCTAGGTATCAGCAGGTTTATTTAGATATTTAATAATATTTCTGAGTAGCACCCAAAATGCATTACATTTAGAGAAAATCTATTCGTTTACAAAGAGTCGATGCCAACTTGATGGCATATAATCTGCTTTCTTCACAAAAACATTTTAAAAGCACAGCTTAACTAAACTATAAAATCATTTACTGAACAGCATTCAACAGTTAAACCATAAGAGATAAAAGCTTAGACAAGGACTTTGTCTACTGCTGAAATAACTAAGTTTGGCAAATATTTTAAAAATTCTGTACCTAGGCTGTGAAGGGCTTAGGAGTGGACAACAAAATAATATAAAACTGATACCAAAGGGAAGATTTTGCAGCTTAAGGTTTGCAGCTTAAAAGCAATAAGGTGGGAATCTGCCAGGGAGTATCAGGAATCTTCTGTTAATGAGCAGCTGTGGAGGCACTGTTGTTAGAATGCAGGATTGCAGGCTAACTGCCCATAACCTGGGGTTTGATTCTCACTGTCTCAAAGTTGACTCAGCTTTCCGTTCTTTCGAGGTGGGTAAAATGAGGACCCAGATTATTGGGGGCAATATGCTGACACTATAAACTGTTCTGAGAGTTCAAAGTACTATGGAGTAGTAATGTATATAAATCTAAGGGCTATTAATATTTTATTTTAAAGGTTTGTTGATGGCACAAAAATAACTAAGAATGATTCTTAGTTATTCTTAATTCAAGTCTCATTTCTTTTTTTAGATGCCAGTCAGTATCGCTTGCTTTCAAGCGACATCTGGAAAGCAAAGATCAGTAAGTATGGAGGAAAATGGGAGCTACAGCTAAGAAAGGCATTAGCAAAAAAATGCTCCAATCCATTTTTGTATTTTATATTTTTGGGTATATAGATGGCACTTGATGGCTTATTCTACCAAAATTTCAAGTTTTTGTTCAGAGGTGTAGATGTTAACCTACTGTATGTTTACAACACTATCTTAAGTGGTAGCAGTAGCCAAGCTCTCAATTAATAAGCTGTAATTAAGCTCGCCCTTTCATGTTGCTTTCTATCACACTGGAACCTTCTCATGCTATCATGGTGTAGACATTCCTGACAACATAACTGAGTATGGTGCAGCCACATTAATTATTAGAAATGCTGTATAAGGGCCATCTTGTGTTTTGGAGGTCCTCTTGTTTGCAGAAACTTCCCAAAATGTGTATAATGAAGTGCCACCTTCCATAAGGGGCATGTTAGTTTAACCATGATGAGCTCAGCACTACTTGGTTCTAACTAGGATTTTATTGAATGAAGGCTGAATTGTCACTGCTTTCTGCACCTCAACAGGGAACCCAGTTCTAAACATTTTCTGTCAGAGGAGAAGATGGCTGCCCGTTTTAATTCCCTTAGCCTGGACAATGACCACATCTATAGTACTAACGGCTTCCCTGTTCACAATGAAAACCCCAGATGGGAGCAGGCATATACACAGTTGAAAGAGCTACAACGGAGGTACCAGAGAGCATGGCAGCTTTGTGCTTTTTTAAAAAGTGGGTTCAGGGAAGCAGAATATTATGACTTCTTCACATAAGGCCTTCTCCATCTCAGGCTGTCTCAAGATGAAGCAAGTGATGAAACCAACTGTACAGAAGAAGAGCTGACCACAGTCATTGTAGACGGTGAATTCATGATGGGAGACTGCCCTATGTTTGTGCCGTCTTCCTTCACGTTAGAAGGACTCGAAGGAAGCAGCGTTGCCCCTGAAGAAATGTTTCTTTCTCTGTGAGTATTAATGAAGTACATATAGTCCTTGCTTCATAACCAGTCACTCAGTGGCCATTCAAAGTTATGAGAGACACCAGGGGGTGGGAATTGTTAAGCAAGACCATCTTATTTAACAGCTATCACCATTTGTGACTGTAAAGGGCAGGCTCCATTACAGTCATAAGTCAAAGGTTATTTGTAGGAAAGAAGGTGTAACAAGGAAAATGGATGAACAATTAATCAGCTTCCTCCCTCATTTTCACAGGAATCCTTGTACCGAAGTTGTCCTGTGGAGCCCTCATAGTAACTCCCTCTTGCGCACCATCAGGACACTGATGGCTACCTCATCGGCCCAGCCCCATCTAGAAGCGATAGCAAACCAAGAGGAAATGGAAATATGAATCAACAGCCCCAATTTTATTTCCCTTTGAAGTCAAATTCACTTCTCTGTCTGGCTGTGTCTTTCAACAAAAGGCACTTTTATCAGTTGGTATAAACATTTCACTAAAATATTTTACTTCACCATGGCGGCATTTGTGGTTTTCAGCCAGCTGCAATAATCTGATCCTTTCTCTTCCATCCACAGTACAGTATACCTGCAACTAAGTCCAATATCTATATCACTTTATTTTATCTTTCAATAAGCAATCAATGAATACTTCCCAGGACACTGTAATATACTTTTAAGTAAGAGTTACAATGGGCATTCTAACCATTTTTATACTTTATTAGCACAGAAGTCATATTTTTAATGTCCATTGAAGTTGGAAGAATTGTAAAGGTTTTTTTTTCTTGACTTTTTGCTTCCGATAAAGAGAACTTGACACTTTTACACTGCCAAATGTTATTTGACAGGAGCTGGCATTATGATGATCTCTTCCTGTTGGTACCTAGGGAGTAGCTATAATGGGGAAATAAAAGAAGCAGTATTGTTTTTATATCTAAATGTCTTTATTGAATAGTGGTATATCCTTAACAAGTCTGATGCCATTAGAAGTGAGTTAAAATGAGATGTTTTAGATATCTACAGAGATGTGTGTATATAAAATAATTAATGAAGCAAATACATTGCACAGAGGGTCCCGATGTTGAAAGGGGACAGAGTCTGTAATACTCAGAGTTGGGAATCGTATGTTGACAACTATCAGCTGAATCCGGATATAATTTCATATTCCTATATTAAAATTTATGCTGCCATTTCTTATTTTGTTCCTCAGTTTCTGTAGGTAAACCGGAATGACTGAATGATACCCCAATTATAGCTGCAAAGGTTACAAAGTCCTTTTTTAAACCTACTACATGGACAGTTGGCTATTTTCTCCCACCCTTCGGATTGAAGGACAGGGCTAATAAACAGAAAATTCCAAATCCTAAGAGAAGAGCAACGTAGCTTGGTCCTAAATCATTCCTACCTAGAGTTAATCAGAGCAAGCCTAGAGAGATGAGAAGGAAAACTCTCAACTGGGAAATTCTGACACATTTTGCTTGTGTTTTTTTCCACTTCCACCTATTATGATGTAAACTGTGGCACAGCTCCAGCGCCTGAAAGAGCTTGCTCCAAAATAATCTAATGCCCACCTTCTCCCTCACCCCGCAGCCTTCTTACCATGACTTAAATTTGAATACCAGTTGTATTCCAGCTATCAGACCACAAGTGGAGAAATAAAATACAAGGAGTAAGCAAAATTGTAGAGAAAGGCTTTTTTTTTTTTTTTCAGTTATGGGGAGAAGGACAATTTCCTTGGGCTCGGCTACGCCCCACATCCTCTTTTATTCACCTTAATGATTTGTTTCAGTAGCCTTTTTTTTTTAATGCTGCTCAGTACTTCCCACCCACCCTCACCCCCTTTCTGTAAGTACAACCTACAACTCCCGCAACCTATCATCAGGCAGGGAAAGCAATGCTTCAGTTTGTGTTTCTATCCCCACAACTCAAGTTCCCCAGCGAAGAGAAACAGAAGAATTCCAGGACTAGGAGGATTCATACTGGTTCTCCTGCCCTTCCTACCAAGATCCAGAAGCCCCCCCCCCCGCCCCCCAAATCTTATCAGCCATGATTTTCATCCACACAATTCCCCACAGTTCATCAAAAAAAAACCTCCAAAAGGAAGAGGCATCTGGCCCTTCAGCAACATTTCTTGACTGAAGGCTTTTTTTTGGGCTTGTTGATTTTGACGACCTCGTTCTGTTGTTGCCGCCGTGCCAGGTTTTCCTGTTTCATTCGGAGCACCATGGTGGTAATGGCGTTGAACATCTATGGATGGAATATACAAGGGGAAGGGAACTGAACAACCTTCTTACCTGTTTTGTTTTTTCCAGCCCAAAGCTCCAGCCATCCTCTCTTGAAGCACTAAAGGCCTCAGTTTTCCTTCCCACCTTTGTCCTCCTAACCATCTCTTCCATTACCTCTTCAACGTTGAGGTTCTCCTTAGCACTGGTCTCAAACAGTCGCACACCCATTTGCTCACTGAACCGCCGGGCGTCAGCAGACTCTACTTGCTTCCGTGACAGGTCTTCACATTTATTACCCACTGTTTTGAGAGGATAGGAGAAGAGGAAAATTGGAGCAAGAAAACAATCCAAATGCTTTATTATGTGATACATTCTGCACGGATAGCAGATAATTTGGGCAAACTGTCTTCATTTTGAACCTGACACATCTTAAGGCCAATTAGACAGTTTTGAGGCTATAGTCCTCCTCCTAATCTGAGCAGCTCAACCTGGCTCCTTTTAATGACTTCTGCAGTGGGGTTGTTTTTTGTCATATGTGTGTAAAAGGATTTCATCACAGAGACCTAGTTCAGTGGCACAGCATATGTTGTCCAAATAAATACCCCAATGTTAGATGTCTCCCATTTTAAAAGGCATAGGTAAGCAGATAATGTCAAACAGTATGTTCTCTGTCTTACACTTTGGAGGAAAGACACTAAAGAGGATAATTCTGTGAACTAATCACTTAAGATGGAAGAATGACTCATTAAGAAATCTGCCTTCTCACTCACTAGAGTGGCTGTGGTAACAAACCATTTATAATTTGGTTAAATGATCTACATTTGGCTCACCAGAGAACAATGCAGCAAACAAAGCAAGAATTAATCCCAGCTTTCATTTTTTACGGTAGGCAAAGCCAAAGTTCCATATTTACTTGGCTTTCTAATCCATAATTGATGATGAAATTAGTTCTTCATCTCTTGGATAAAGCCAAGTGGCTCAATGTGATTAAAAAAAACCTAGCTTTAATTTTATTTAGATCAATTTTATATGAGCAATATATTCATCTTTGTTACAATTGAGCTTTTAGGGAATGGCGAGATAAAAATACAATGAATTCATATCATTTTTCTTCTCTAGGAATCCCAATCATTATGTTTGGTTCTATGTCAATGTCTCAGCTGAATTTTTATTTTACCCTTTTATAAACTCGCTGAGAGATTTTCATAGTTGGCAGTGTATCAGGTTAGATAAAGAAAGAATTGTCCTGCAGTCAATAAGCCACAATGCTTTTTTTTTTTGTCACAAGCTATCGCTCATATCAAAGTGAAAGGCGTGTGACAAATGTTCAGTTGATTAGCTTCAGCCAAGCATTAGCAAGGGGATCTCTAAATCTAGCAGCTTATCTTCAAAGATCCACAATTGTATCACCCTGCAAAGTATCTCAGTATATTATTCTTTCTATCACTAGAAACAATAGGCAAGGCCTATAGAAGCCCTAACTAACATGCTTGTTGAGGACTGTGGGAGCTGTAGTTCCAAGATAAAGTAGCTGGAACATTCCCGTTAAAAAGAACGTACCAAGGTATGGTAGAATACTTTCCCCAACAAAATCTTGTTCAAATGGCCCAAATCAGCACTTCATACTCTGAAATGCAAGGAGTATATGGAAGCACAATATCACCTGCCCTGTTCCTAGATGCAACCCAAATGATTTCCTCAAATCCAATGCTACTATTGCAATAAATAAATAAAGACTATCAGGTTTCCCTAGCTGACCTTCAATGAGATATCTCTGGAGCTATGTTTGTTTCTAGAGCAACTAAGAATAATTAAGCAATTGTAAACATGTGCTCAGGCTGAAAACTCAATACATCTGAATATACTTTTCTAGGATGGATATTCCTGAAATAAGAAAAATATCTCACTCCCCCTGAGAAATAAGCAGGACACCATGAAGTAAACACAAATCACTTCCTCTTTTTTCGGTATGAATAAGAACTATTGAAAAAAATCTCTTGTATTTCTATTACTCTGATAAGGTTCCAATGTAATGTGATAGATTCACAGACTCACAACCTTGAGCAATGGCTATTGAACTGAAAGACGAGGGGAAGACAGGTTGGGAACAAAACCACTCACCCAAAATCTTGCACACATTGTCACAGTTTTGCCCAATCTCATGCAGCCAACGTTTGACATTAACAAAGGACTCGGCGTTTGTCACATCATAAACAATGATGACACCATGAGTATTGCGGTAATACCTGCACCCAAAGAAAATGAAATGATTTTAACAGAGAAAATTCAATAATTCCCTCTTTTTCTTCCTTTCTGCAACAGGGTTCTGAAGCGGTTGTGTAGCTGCACCAAGACTTACATTTAGTTTAGTGATTAGCTCTGAGGTGTCCATAAAACTCAGGAGGGAAGACATCCCTCAACATTAAAATACTGTAATAAAAAAAATTAAAATGGCTAGAATCCCACAACGAGGTCCAAGTATAGGTAGTCCTCAACTTACAACACTTCATTTAGCTATCATTCTAAATTACAACAGCACTGGAAAAACAGCACTTATGACCGTTTCACATTTATGATTGTTGCAGCATTCCCCATGGTCACATGATCAAAATTCACACTTGACAACTGACTCATATTTGTTGCAGAATCCCAGAGTTGTGTGATCACCTTTTGCGACCTTCTGACAAACAAGGACAATGGGGAAGCCAAATTCATTTAACAACTATTACTAAACAACTGCAGTGATTCACTTAACAACTGTGACCAGAAAGTTTGTAAAATGAAGCAACCTTTGTGCGGTCATATATCGAGGACTACCAGCATTCAAATTTTTAAACTAACTTCTCATTCTTGATCAGAAATCTCTTGGTGTTTTGCACAAGTTTACAGGTAGTCCTTGACTTACAACCGTTCACTTAGTGACCATTTGAAGTTACATCAATAGCACTAAAAAAGTGATTTATGACCATTTTTCACAATTATGACTTTTGCAGCTTCCCCATGACCACATGATTTACATTCAGATGTTTGACAACTGACTCACATTTATGACGGTTGCAGTGTCCAGGGCTCATGTGATCACCTTTTGCGGCCTTCTGACAAGCAAAGTCAATGCGGAAGCCAGATTCACTTAACACCCATGTTACTAAGTTAATAACTGCAGTGATTCAGTTAACAACTGTGGCAAGAAAAGTTGTAAAATGGGGCAAAACTCACTCAACAAATTTCTCACTTAGCAACATAAATTTTGGGCTCAACTGTGGTTGTAAGTTGTGAACTACCTTTATTTGTCCACACTCTTCAGTATTCAGGCCCCTGCACTCTGTTCAGCTCCTGTCCTGGACTTACGTGGAAGTAATAGTCCTGAAACGTTCCTGTCCAGCCGTATCCCAGATTTGCAGCTTCACTCTTTCTCCATTAATCACTAGTGTCCGGATTTTGAAATCTACCCCAATTGTTGTGATATAGCTACCTGGAGAGACACAGGGAAGAAAGAAAAAAAATTTTTTTTAAAAAAATCAGAAAATAGTATAAAAATGCCTTTTTCCTGTGCAAACTCAGAAATATTAAAGCTAAATGTTCTGATGCATTATTGCAAAAGAGAAGTGTGATCAAATATTGTTGTTATTAAAAAATAAACAAACAATAGCCGGGATTGTTAAAGGTCAGAAATTTCATTGTGGCACTTGAAAAACCAAATACAGGTGGTCCTCGGCTTATGACCACAATTGGGATCTGAACTTCTCTTGCTAAGCAAGGTGAATGTTAAGAGAATGGCAGCCTATTTTTATCACCCTTTTTGTCATAGTTAAGGGAATCAGTGCAGTTGTTAAGTGAATCATAAGTCATTAGACAAATCCATCTCTTCCACTCCATTGACTTTGCTTGTTGGAAAACAACTGGATAGTTCACATGACCCCGGAATGCTGCAAATGTTGTAAACAAATGTCGCTCACTGACAAGTTCCTGAATTTTGATCATATGATTATTAGGACGATGCAACAGTTGTAAGCATGAGGATCAGTTTTAGAGTAATTTTTTTCAGTGGAATGGTTAGTAAATGAATGGTTGTAAGTCAAGAAGCCACTGAATAAATCGGGGACGGGGGGGCGGATGTGATATTCTTAGAATTTGCAGGATTCTAATATCAGTTATGGGCACAACCTATTTGTAACCACAAAAATACAGCAATTTTGCTCAAAACAGATGCTATGAGAATCAACACAGCCTGCATTTTGGGCAGATGTTTTTCCTGGTCATTTAATCAATGGTTTGGGCAACTGGCAAATTAAGGTCTGACTTTGCACACTGAAAACAAGCCAAATAAAATGGAAAGAAGTAACTCAACCAAGGCAGGAGGGAGGGACAAAAGAGAAGGAATTTATTTTGAAAAGAATTGATGTTGCAATATACTAAAACATACCAGCAAGGATTCAATTACAGCACTGCTAGCAGGGAAACACAATCAGCACACAAACACATTTAATTAGAACAGATAGCACCATTTGCTTCTTTTATAGCAAAACTGAGTAAAAGAAGGCTGGTTAAATTAAACCCCCAATCCATAATTGGACAATATTGTTATTGTGACCAATTAAAGTGCCACAAAGAAGGGAGTGAGTTTCTAACAATCTTTGGAACAGACCTGAGAAAAATATATGGGAAACTCACACTCACACGCTGCTTTGTGGAATTTTTGTTCCTCCCAATTGCCCAATTGGGCACTGTGATTTTTTTTTACATTTCATGAACCAGTGCAATTATCTTGGTCCCCCGTCCCGTCCCGTCCCCGCAATCTTTGCATTAAAATACTCTTCTGCAGTGGCCCCATTACAATTTTGCAACTGCTTTTAAAAATGAGATGTAAAAACCAAGAATCCATCAAAACCAAAGATGTTTGGCCTGGACTGAAATTGCAGCAATTCTGGTGCGTGGCAAGAATTGGGACTCCCAACCCATACAATGATTGTCAACGCAGGAGGAAGTTCCTTACCTGAAAAGGTGTTATCTGCAAAGCGGAGCAGAAGGCTACTTTTGCCAACCCCTGGACAGGAAATAAAAGGGAACAAATCACACAAACTCTACATGAGAGTTTAATCCTCCCCATCATTTCTTAACTGCTTCTGATGCAACAGATGGCCCTCAACAAAGCTGCTGAGAAGCTTCCCGCCCAAAGCAAACAACCTTGGAATATTTATTCAAAAAGAGCCACTCCTGTCTCAATCTATTATGTCCTACTACAAGGAGAAGAAGGAGGGGATAAAACCCCAGGACTGCAAGAGAAGTTTGCACAGCATTGGGGGAAGGGGGGACATCGGAGATTGTAGATTATCTTCCAGGAGGGGATGTGAATTCTCAGGCTGTGGTGAGAACATTGGATAAATAATAATTGGATCAGTGGAATGCTGAATAGTCACAAATTTTTGCTTCTAAATAGGAAGTTGAAAGGTTATGAGGAAAATGGAGGGCACACCTCAATACCTTGACTTAAAGTAATCAAGCCACCTAGAAGGGTGGAACCATAGATATCACGGGACATAAATCCTCTCTGTCAGTATCTGAGGTCACCTGCTGACATAACTCTGAAATCAACTTCTCCAGCTCTTCTCCTTTCCTTCCCCACAGCTTCTTGAAAAGACCTCCTCTTCCTGTGAAGGTTGAGAGTACACAACTGCCCCTCCAGTCTCTACAGCTGCAGTGGGAGATAAGCCAAGATTGAGTTCCGCAGCACAAGCTTTCTTGGCTGATCTTGGCTGTATGCTAGGCCGTCTCTCTCTCTCTCTCTCTCTCTCTCTCTTCCTCTCCTTCTCCCACACACATATATACACACACTGACAGAAATCTGTTTTTCTTCCCAGATTTCACAAATCAGTTAGGCCCCTTTGTGTGCAAGCTGATTTCCTCTGGTTCCTGTAGGAGACTCTTTGGTCTCCACGTCATTCAATGTGATGTTCAACTGACCTGCCATTTTAGCACAGTTTTACTACTGTATATATATTACCCTAGGTTCTTGGTATGTCAGCAAATTAGAACTGGCTAAATGTACACGCAGGGAAGTCCAACCTAGGCAACTTTAAGATTTTTGGACTTCAACTCTCAGAATTCCCCAGCTAGCCATGAAATTCACAAGTCTTAAAAAGTTGCCAAGGTTGGATACCTTTGCACTAATGCAAAAATCAGTTTGCAGATCATAACAGCTGAATTAATGAAGCACACTAAATCAAACCAAACTCAACATATTATAACTTAGGCACTTAGGTGTGAATCACATATTCACTGAGCTATGTAGAGCCTGGCTACTTATTACACTTAATTCTTTTCAGGGAATGCATGTTATCCTTTTTCATTAAAAAAAACTGCCAGCTTTTGAAGACACTCTCCGTATCTGAGCGTGACTGTTCTCTTCAATTATTCTGTCTTAAGATGGCTTGGGCTTTTCACACAATGAAGTTAGTATGTCGTCTACTGTATTTTGTAAAGCAACTCAAGATACAGATGGATTTCTAAAGGCGCATGTTCTGGGATTCAGCACTAAAAATGGCCACAGACAGAAGAGAAAAAATTGGGAACAGAATATGCTAGAATACGTTGAGCTATGAAGACCATACTGGAAATCTAATTCTCGTTCTACCACTGAATTTAGCAGGAATGCCATTAGGAAAGCAGCCAAAATATGGCTACTGAGCCACAAGAGAGAAATATCAAGCAGACCCAGGGGAAACCCGAGAAGAAGAGAAGAAAGGGTGTGAAGGAGCAACTCTCCCAAATGGTCTAATGAAGATGGAGTAAGCCAAAAGGCCATGGAATGCAAAGAATTTGCTAGAGGCATACAGAAAACAAAATAAGGAAATTAGGCAAGGAATGGAGTTTCTAGAACAAAGGTATGGCTGCCTGGCTGGAAAGTTGACCGAATGCTCCATTCTGTAACACTGGGATAATTTCACTTTCTGAAAGACTCTTTCTGAAAGTTAAAATGAAAAGGGATCATGGCAGCTGTTCTCCATCTACCCCCATCTCTGTTATCTCCCTGACATGTTTAGAGACTTGATGGTGGAATAGCTGGGAAACAAGAAGTACAGGAAAACAGCTTGCAGCTGTATGACCCGCTTCTAGCCCTTTTCTGTTCTTCTCCAAGGGAAGAAACGTCAGCAAATAACAGGAAAGGAATCTGTGGAGTTTGTATCCCAAAATGTAAGTTAGCTGTATGTATATAGGTGCAACTTCTCTATTTCCACAGTACGTGACATAGCCAGACACAGAAAAACTTCACAGCATGCCCAAAACTAGAATTCTGGGTTAAATACACACAAGAAAACAAAGATTCATAAAAAAAACAAGGCTGCATTTCAATTAGTAGCCTCATAGTTTTATTCGAGTACTCTTATCCACAACGCGGTGAACGTGTACAAAAATTATCCTCTTTGGCACTATTATGACATAGTACCTACTAGAAAGAATAAAATGGAAGTAATTAAGAGTTATTATCCCTGATATTCCTGCTTCTTATTTATGAATGCAATCACCAGATTGTTTTTCATGTAACATGTATTAGGGATGAAAGGAAATGTCCTAAGAGAGTTTTCTCCAAAGAGAAGCTTGGATTTCAACTTCAATGTTTTTCAGTCTCAGCCACTTTTAAGATGGATGGATTTCAACTTTCAGAATTCCCCAGGCAGCAACGTCCAATTTCCGTGATGGTAAACCTATGGCACGTGTGCCAGAAGCAGCACGCAGAACCATCTTTGTGAGCACGCAAGCCTCATCCCAGCTCAGTTCCATTGCACATGTGCGCGCACCTCCTGCCAGCCAGCTAATTTTCGGGTATCTGCCACGCATGCGGGAGAATATGTGCATGTGCATGGGGAGGTTCTGCATGCATGCGTGGGGGACAGGGGTGGGATTCTACCAGTTCGCATCTATTCGCTAGAACCAGTTGTTAACATTCTAAGCAGTTTGGACAATCGGTTGTTAGAAGAAATTACTGGCCTAATCCTGTAAGGAAGACAGGAAGGAAACATTCTGGTGTTGCTTACAGAAACTACCTCTCCGTTAATCCTTATCACATTCTTGGCAGGACCAGACTTCCTGCCTCAGGAACTTCTCTGGAGTTTTTTTCCCCTCCTTTGCTGGTACTTTGCTTGTGTGAAGTGACCATTCAAAGTTACAATGGCACTGAAAAAAATGATTTATGACCATTTTTCACACTTATGACTGTTGCAGCATCCCCAGTCATGAGAGGCCAGGTGAGGAGAAGCGTGTCTCGAAGTGAGTGATATTGAGTTGGCCACGCCCAGCCAATAACATGACCATCAAGCCACATCCACCCAGTCCTATGACCACCCAGCCACGCCCACCACCTAAGCCACGCCCACAGAATTGGTTAAAAATTTTGAATCCCACCCCTGGTGGGCGGGTGAGGAAGCACAGGGGGGTCCCATGCACATGTGCAGGGGGTGCACAGGGGGGTCCCGCTGCATTGCATTATGGGTGCAGTCACGCATGCCGCTCTCTCGCGTGCATGCATGCATGCATACACTTTCGACACACAATGACAAAAAGGTTAGCGCTCACTGTCCCATCTGAAGCAATGGTGTTGTTCACTGATGGATTCTGGAAGCTGAAGTCCATTCATGTGAAGCAAAAACAGATTGAAAAGGCTGTCATAAGAGGTTGGCCACCACAATGGATGAAGACATTAACAAGGTTAACAAGGTTTCTACAAGTATCTTTCCACTATGAGGAATAAAAATGTTTCTGAAAATTTGGTACAGGTAGTCCTCGACTGAGCTCAAAATTTCTGTTCCTAAGCAAGACAGAACAAGTGTGTTTTACAACCTTTCTTGCCACAGTTGTTAAGTGAATCACTGAGGTTAATGACGTAGTTGTCAAGTGAATCTGACTTCCCCATTGACTTCGTCAGAAAGTCGCAAAAGGTAATCACGTGATCTAGGTGAGAAAAATCTTCTTCTCTGTGACAGCCCCTCAACTACTGGAAGACAGTTTTCATGTCACCCCTAATCCTTCTCTTCATTAGACTAGACATACCTAGTTCCTTTAACCATTCCTCATACATGTTAGCCTCCAGACCCTTTATCATCTTTGATGCTCTGACAATGAGCATGATTTGTGACATTTTTTGCTGGTTTCTTCTGCTTTCTGGCAAAAAATACCCATTTAGGAAAGTGGATTTGGACTTATGGCCCACATGATTCACTTAACAACTGCCATAAAAAGGGTTGTAGAATTGAGTTGAGTTACAGGGAGCCTCGGAGTTACAACCAAAATTCAAGTACCAATTGCAGTCATAAGTTGAAGACTACCCATAACTTTCCTGTATTTCTTTCTCTGAATCTTTAAAATGTGGGCCCAGCAAGGAATGCAACACTGAAAGTGATAAATCAATGAAGAATACATGTAGTGTATATTGGAGGTGATGACCCTTTGAGAGCTGTATGCAGTGAAATTTTATTTTAATGTATGCCGATTAGTCTACATTCAGCGACAATAAAGTTATTCTAATACACTGAGTTGGGGATGATGCTTCTTTCACTGCATTCAAAATATTTTAATAAATAGATCAGTTGAATAACATCCAGAGCTGAATAATACCTTGTAGTAGTGATCAATGCAAAATTCTATAGCTACATTTTTTAAAAAGCCTTTTATCACTCTGCTAATTCATGTGCAGTTTGCCATCAACGACTGTTTCAGGATCTTTTCCACAAATCCCCTTATCAATCCTCCCATCTTATAACTGTGCATTTTATTTTGGTTTTCTGAGGAAAGAGTTTTGCATTGGTCATTAGTAGATGCTATTTGGCTCTTGATGTTATTCAGCTGATCTACTTATCAGGATATTTTGAATGCAGTGATTGTTTTCCAGAGTGCTGTCCCGCTCATATTTTTCAACAATAGATTTGGCAAGCCTTCCTCCCACGATTTTACCCAAATAATTTATCCAAGGTGGATGCATACAAATCCCAAGATCAAACCTTGCTATCACCCCACTTCAGATTTCTAAATGTAACAATCAAACTTTGAATTAATTGAATAACAGAAGGGACCCTGGAGGTCTTCTAGTCCATCTCCTGCACAGGCAGGAAATTCTATACAATTTCAGACAAACGGCTGTCCAATCTCTTCTTGAACCCACCCCCCAGAGATGCCAGTCAAAACTTCCAGAGGCAAGCTGTTCCACTGGTTAATTGTTCTGTCAGGAAATGTCTTATTTTTAAATTGGCTCTCTCCATTAGTTTCCACCCATTGCTTCTTGTCCTGCCCTCAGGTGCTTTGGAGAATAGCATGGCTCCCTCTTCTTTCTAGCAGCCCCTTAGATATTGAAACACTGCTACCATGTCACCCCTAGTCCTTCTTTTCATTAAACTAGATGTATCCAATCCCTGCAACCGTTCTTTATATGTTTTAGCCTTAGGTCCCCTAATCATCTTTGTTGCTCTTCTTTGCCGTCTTTCTAGAAAGTCTAAGCATTTTTTTTATATCATGGTGACCAAAACTGAATTGTTTTCAAGCACGCTGTGGATCCACCCAAGACCTATCCAACCCACATTTCATAGTCTAAAATATCTTTCCTCTTTCAGACTCTTTTAATGGCCTTCAGCCTTCACATGCACCGGACCAATTTTCCACACAGATTACACAATGACATAATTATGCAAACAATGAAAACTGATGCCAATGACCCAATTTACATTCTTCCCAATAATGATTTGATTATGTGAATTGTTCCATGAATAGAAGACCCCCTGCCCCCATCTGCCAATGAATACATTTGAATAAGGTTAACTTGTTTCTGCCCCCAAATATTTCCCATCCTACAACTTAGCCAGTTCCTCTGATTTAAAGTATGCAAAGAACCATGACTACGTGACAGGCATTTAAATCCTAAAATCCTCTATAAATCAGACATGTCTTGGAGCAACCTGATCCAAACAGATCACAGGACACACCACCAAAAAATCTGAGATACTCCACTACTAAAATGTGATCACCAGAGATCAACAGCCTTTTACCAATCTATGGTGCCAATCTATCCATCAATCATTTCATCAATTTTTCTCTCTTCTGCACCATTATCTACTTTCAACTGATGCTTTATTTCCACTTCTACTCTATCCTGAAACGATTTCTTCATGAATGAAGGCAAATAATGTTGCAGGATCCAATCTGAGTTGGTGACTAGGAACAGAAGTTTAGTCTTCCAAGTTTTCAAACTTGTTCTGGAGTTCATCCTTATGGAACTTCTCTCTGGCAAAATGTGTGCTTTGGGCTAATCTATGTATGACTTTTTTGTTGTTGATTGGGGTGTGATGGCTGGTTATTAAGTCATTGGTTGCTGATTCCTTCTGCTGTCAAGCCTTCCTTCCTAAGTACCTGAAAAGCTGATGATAAATCAGCACTTTTGTTGATTGACAAAGGATCTGTTTCCCAGACTTCAATCATTTCCCTGGCTATTTTTGTCCCTGTTCAGCCAACAATCTTAGTAGCTGCAAAATTGATTGAAATGATTGCCAGGTTGGAGCAAAGCCTGATTCATGGACACACTGGAACACACATGAACGCATACCAAGACTGCTGCTTCTACTAGTTTCACTTTGATCCATCTCAGAATCAGCTTTATCAAGAGTAGAAAATAAACGGAGGAAGACATTAAAAATTTCCAAAGTCCTAAAGAGAGAAGATAAGCCATATCATTTGCAAAGATCCTAAAGAGACAACAAGGAGCTGAAATCTTCATCACTCTGGCCTTTCTGACTGGAGGGAGAAGCAATATCGTGTGAGGTAATACTATATACCCTTTTCAAGAAGAATATAATAACTAAGAAAGATAATCCAGTTCTGTCAAAGGATTAGACTGCTGCACAGAGAAAGGATTAGTTTGCAACACCCCTGTGACTGTTCGAAAGAAAAGGTTCCTGGACAATTGTACTACAGATAGTACTCAACTTACAACCACAATTGATTCCAAAATTTCTGTTGTAAGCAAGACAATTGTTATGTGAGTCCTGCCCAATTTTACATTTTTTTGCCACTGTTATTAAACGAATTGCTGCAGTTGTTTAGCGAATCATGTTAAGCAAATCCATTGATTTGGGTTGTCCAGCATCGGCTGAGAAGGTTACAAATGGTGATTACATGACCCTGGAATGCTGCAACTTTCATAAATATATGTCAGCTGATCTTGATCACATGACCTGTAAGTGCAAGGACTGATTGTAAGTCGCCCCCCCCCCCCCCCAGTGCTGTGGAATGGTTGCTAAACAAATAGTTGTAACTTGGAGGACTACCTGAACTAGCCATGGAAGATCAGATCAGCCCCAACTGGACAAGTCTGCTCCAACCAGTCTTCCTTTCTGCTTCTTGGTTTTGTAGTGAATCAGCTGGAAGGAATAGTTCCCACCCCATTCTCAAACCTTCCCAAGCAATGGTGTGATGTCAGCAGTTTGTGGGAGACCACAATGTGTCTACAAACTGCAATACCATCTGTATGAATCATTCACCCTAAACTGAGGAATTCCATGTTAACATCTCAGATTTCACAGCAGGTGCACCTCACCCAAATCCCCAGTTCTCTGTACTGGCAGCTCCTTCTTCAGCAGGAAGCCAAGTTTTTATTTAAGCTATGGACAAAGAATGCTAGAGCTCAAAATGCAGCCTGGAAAACGAAAGGCAAGACTTCATCAGACGAGTTGAATTAAACAGTTTTGCCCCAACATATGCAATCTGCTGCCTACCAGATGTTCTGGATTATAAATCCATCTCTGGATTTGGCCAAACTAGCTGAAGCTGGCAAGTGACCAAATCTAAGATATCTGAAGGGCCCCAAGTCACCTGCCTGATTTGCAACTTTTTTTTTTACAGAATTGAAATGTCTATGTAAAAAAAGTAACAGTGCAATCTTGTACAATCAGGAGTAGTTTACCTGCGGCTCACAGACTGCATGTAGCCCCGGACAGCTATTAATGCAGCCCCACAAGATAACAAACTTTTAACATTATTATAAGATAAAGTTTTCCCCTGTCTGACTCTAGAGGGGGAAGTGCTCATCTCTATTTCTTAGCAAGGGAGCCAGCATTGTTTGAAGATGCTTGCATGGTCATGGAGCCAATATGACTATACACCAAGCTGCACAGAGTACTTTGACCTTCCCATCAAAGTGGTACCTATTTATCTACTTTCATTTATATGCTTTCGAACAGGTAGGTTGGCAGGAGCTGGGACAAGTAATGGAAGCTCACCTTGTCCCGCAGTGCTCGGTTCTTGAACCCAAGCTGTCAGCTTTCCAGCTGACAAGCTCAGCATCTTTAACTGCTGAGCCATCTTATTAACTGCATTATATATTTTATTTGTGGTCCATAAGAATTCATCTTCATTTAAGGCGGCCCAGGCAAGACAAAAGGTTGGACACGCCCACTATACGTGATTAAAGGCTAATATCTTTGAGTAAATTCAGCTTACCCTTAGGTAAAGAACTACAGGACTATAACAGGATATGAAACATATGGCCAATGAGAAAGGGCTGTTATAATCAGGTGAAAATTGAAAAGTCCATCCTACCTAATCTTAATTTTCCTCCTTGCTTCTTCACCCACATTTTTATTTTGCTGTTCAGTTTTTTAATGTATTGCAATGTCACCTTTACATATTAATGCAACAATAGCTTTTATTTCTATATTTGTGCTCTGCTTTAAAATAATGATATAGGAAATGACCTATATATTCATTAATGTAGGAAATAGTATTATAAACAATTTGAGGAATGATATCAGCCATTCTTGGTTTCAGATATACTTGAACTACAACATCTCCAAGAATTAACGTCAGCCTGGCTGTGTAGTCCCAACATGCCTGGAGGCCATCCACTTGAAGATAATATCCCAAGACAATAAAAAAAACATAGGAAGGAAACTATCAAAATTGTTCCATCATCACTAAAGCCAAATGAAAATATTCCAGGGTTGAGGAAACTACTGTTCAGAGGATGCTGGGAATTCTACAAATTGAATTAAATCCTGAAGCAAATCAGTAATATGTCAAAAAAAAAAAATCAGCCTTTAACATATTTAGTGGATCGTTCTGTAAGTCAATAGAATCTATGGAGCAGTGTTTAACTGTGGTAACTTTAAGATGTTTGGACTTCAACTCCCAGAATTCCATGCATGGAGAATTCTGGGAATTGAAGTTCAGACATCTTAAAGATGCCAAGATTGGGAAACACTGTTATAGAGAATTAGGGTTCCTGAAAAGTAGTGTGGCACAAGAAGAGAAGTAGAATTAAGGAGTAAAAATTGCTGGTTCAATTATTTCTTCTCAGAGTTGTGTGGATCTTCTTCTCAAGAGTTGTGTGTATATTTGCAGGAATGAAAGTGAAGCAGAAAGGGTGGGAAGAACAAAAGAACAAGAATAAAAAACAGGTAAGAGGATTACATATGGAGGGAGGAAAGCATTCGGCCCATCCCAAATGCTCACAATGAATTGGAGGAAGAAGATTGACATAAAAAGTCTAGGAAGGAAGAAAAATTGGAAAGAATTAGGCTGTGTTCAGAATGAAAATGGCAGAAGAACAACAGGCAAGTCTAGCATGAAAAGTGTTAGGAAGATCTGAAAATTCACAAAAAAGACAGCAAAATGGTGTTTTGATAAATGTTTGAGGGAAGAAATCAGCAAATAGCAGTTTGGTGTAGTGGTTAAGGTGCTGCCTAGAAACCAGGAAAATATGAACTCTGGCTCTGCCTTAGGCATGACAGTGTGACTAGGTGACTTTGGGCCAATCATTTCCTCTCAGCCCAACCCACCTCACAGGGCTGTTGCTGAGGGGAAAAAGAGAAGGAAAAAAAGTGAACAAGTAGTACTCAACTTACAACCATAATTGAATCCAAAATGTCTGTGGCTAAATGAAACATTCGTTAAGCGAGTTTTGCCTCATCTTATGACCTTTCTTACCACAGAGGTTAAGTGAATCACTGCAGTTGTTAAATTAGTAACCAGGTTGTTAAATGTGAATCTGGCTTTCTCAGTTGCTTGTCAGGTCGCAAAAAGAGATCACATGATACTGCAAGTGTCATAAATATGAATCAGTTGCCAAGTATCTGAATTTTGATCATGTGATTGTGGGGATCGTAAGTGTGAAAAACCAGTCATGCCATTTTTTTCAGTGCCGTTGTAACTTTGAACCATCACTAAGTGAATTGTTGTAAGTCAAGGACTACCTGTATTATGGACGTTCTCTGCCTTGAGTTACTTATAAAGTAATCAAGGCAGGATAAAACTCTAATAAACACAGAAGGACAGAGTTAAGACAAGACTGAAGTGGGATGACAATGAAAAAACAAACATTCTTACCCGAATCTCCAATGATAAGCAATTTAAACAAGTGGTCATAATCCTTGGCAGCCATTCACGGTGCTGGGATAGCTTCCCTCACTGTTCTATCTCTCGAACTCGGTTCTTTCCAGGAGGACCTCTCCCACAGGATAGGCTTCACAGCCCCATCGCAGCTCGCTGAGATTGCCAACAATTTCCAAGGAAGGGAACTGAGTCAATCCGTGAGGATTCACTGTCTTTTCCTCCAAAAATTTATCATAAAGAGCATGGAAATGTTTGTAACAGCCTCAAGATGGGAAGATGTCAAAACTTCCCCCCCACACACACTTTTTTTTTTCTTCCAAATGTTTTTCCTTCCCTTGGGGGTCAAATGACAGAGGAACACAGCTCAGTTTGTGCGTTCAAAAGCAGTTTCTTCTTCTGCCAAACAATGTACGTTGGATGTACGTTGATTGTTCTGGTGGAACAATACTGGAATCACGGTTTGTGAAGATCTTGGCTTCACTTGTTGTGAGAAGGGAAGCAGACAGAAACGGTTAAAATGGTTTCTGAACCAATAGGGAGGGGAGGGGAGAGATTTCTCCCAAATTCCTGGCTTACCAAAAAGTGGTGCAGTGTAGCAAATACAGTAACTGGGAACAAAAAAGAAAGAAAGCGCAGGGAAAGGAATATATGTGTTTTCTTCTTTTTCTCCAGTCTTTTAATCCCAGCCTTTAAAAGAGAACAAGATTCAACACCCTTAAAAAAAACAATGATTCTGACTGTTAAAAACGAAAGCAGGACAGAAAGGAAAGTGGTTGTTTAAAAGATCTCGAGGAAGGAGGTGAGAATTTAGATCTCCATTCCGAAAAGAGATCCGCTTGGCTCCAGAAAATAAATGTAAAGGCTCGAAAAGAGTGCAAGCATCAGAGAAGGACCCTCGCCATGGTGGAGAGGATGATCCGATCGGGGTTTGTTTGTTTAAAGAAGGAGAAACGGGGAGTGGGGGGTGGGAACACCCAACCGAAGTCGGAGGGAAATCAGGCTGGGAGTTTCCCCAAAAGGGTTTGGCGGCCAAGAGGAAGAAGAATCGCAAACTTTCCCCAACTACCTTCTCTCTCTCTCTCTCTTTTTTTTTTTCCCCAAGAAAAGAGACCGGGGGGAGGGGGGGAGCCGAAGGAAAAGAGGAGGGAAAAACGCCGCTGCTGCAGGAATCAATGAAGGAGACGCGGAGAAGAGCCAGGCGCAAGGCGGCCTGCAGGAGGCATTGCGACGTGAGCCAAGGAGCGCAACGCTGAATCAGCTGCCAGGTTAGGCGGGTCTCTCGCGGGTGGCGGAGGGCTGCCTTCCTTTCTCGTCCCCTGCCGGACGCGGATTTGGCTGGGATCAGATGACCGGCAAATCCCCGCAGCCCCCGCACCTTCTTCCTGCCTCTCCCCTCCGACGGCCGCGGCTTCCCGGCTGGAACGCCAAAGTAGCATTCGAAACAGTCGGAGGGAGAGCGAGGGGCGGGGCCTGTCTTGTAATGGGCGGTGCCTTGTGTTATAATGGGCGGCGCTTAGCGACGGCGGCCGAGGGCTGGGCGGGGCCGCGAGTGGGAGAAAATAAAGAGGGGGAGTTTTTGGAGGAACCGTGTGTGTGTGTGCGCGCTTAAAGATACATATATTTTTTTTAATTGATACAATATATATTTATTCGGACATGCAGCCTGAGTAATCCAGCCGGACCTCCCTCTTCCAGGGTTAAAACGCCTGCATGCGGTAGTGGGGCTCCAACCTGGCGCCCGCAGACGAAGGGGACTACAATGACTATCCTCCCCGGCTTGCAAGAGCATGGGAATCTCACGCATTCTGGAGGCTGCCTGCTTAAAGGACGGCAGCAGCCGGGAAAAAGGGCCATCACAAGGTTGGCCTCCCTGGATCCCTAGGGTGTAAAACCAGAATTTATTTCCTTCCCTCCCTCTTTCCCCCCCCCCCATCCCCACTCCGCCCAGCGAGGATGCGGAAAATCCTTCGTGGAGATCGGAGGGCTTCCGAGCAGGGTCGATAGATATAGGGAGGAAAGCTTAATAAAAAAATTAGGAGTAACGATCTGAGGGGAACGAATTAAGTCGTTTGGAGGGAAAGGGCGAGGATGAGGCCCAGAGGAAGGTGGCATGCATTAATAAAAGTTGGGGGGAGAATTACATTACAGGGTGTGTCTTGTTTGGCTGCATCTGAACACGCGGCTCCGGACGAGGTTTCGCCTTTGTAACAGCTGCGCTGGGCGCATCAACTTCCTTTGTAGCCGCTCAGTCCCGTTTCCAAATGGGGTGGGGGTCGGGGAGGTAGTGGTTGGATTTGGAGCAGTCCTTGGCAGAAAAGAGCCGGGGGGGGGCAGCACTTTGACTGTTCTCCAAACAATTGGGTGAAATTGGAGCTGGAGGGATGGGTGACCACAAGGTAATTCCAAGACTAGATTGGAAGGGGGTGGGAAGCTTTGCAGAAGTGAGGGGCAAGCCCTTCTCTTTTGGGTGGGTACCTACTTCTGGTACCAAGGTACCAGAAATAAACCAGATTCTTTTAACTTTTGGCAGAAGA
Organism: Hydrophis major; assembly: GCA_033807585.1. NCBI lineage: Eukaryota > Metazoa > Chordata > Lepidosauria > Squamata > Elapidae > Hydrophis > Hydrophis major. The sequence goes on along the minus strand of CM066343.1, from coordinate 22,594,658 downwards.
AGTCATCAAGGGAGGATTCCTCACTCCGGGTCTCCCCCCTCTCCTGCTTGTGGGACTGAGGCATCCTGCCACCTGTCAAAATAATTACATCAGTGTTTTAGCATGTGTGAACTTCAACTCCCAGAATTCTCCAGCCAGCGTAGTTTAGCATAACTGGCTGGGGAATTCTGGGAGTTGAAGTCTGTGTATCTTAACACTGTTGTAATTGAGAACTAAGTGGAGGTTCCTGGTTTGAGAGGAGTGATGGGGAGGGGTATGGATTGTCCTTGTCTGCGGCTGTTTGCTTTGACCATCTGCCTGACCCATCCGTACTGCATTCCTCTCCAGAGGGTTGAGATGCCAATTGCAGCCGCCCCCTCGGTTTTTACAAGAAACGCACATTGTTCTCTTCTTAAGCCCACCATTAGAAAAGGAAAATGCCACCCAGAGGGTTGCAGCTGGCACAGAAAGACGAGGATGCCCACAGCCCATCGATTGTGGCACAGGCTGGCATTTCCTCTGTTAGAATCATAACTTTTACTACTGTAAAAGCAAAGGGCAGGCTCAGTAGTTGCTGAGCTTGTATTCAAGTCCTGTTAAAAAATTTTTTTTTTTAAAAAAAGGTCAGATCAGCTTTTTTTACATCCTTACCGATGGTAGATCGTATAACATTTTACTCCTTAGGAACATTTGGCAAACTCTGTTTCCTGTTTTGATTCACATTGGCATTATTTTGTTCCCAAATTATGTTTTAAACATTAGGATTCTGGGGGAAAAGTGTTTTCCTGCCAACCAGAAACAAAAAAGCCAGATAAAAAACAACAAAGGCACAGAACTACTACAGGTAGTTCTCATCTTACGACTACAACTAAGCCCAACATTTTCAATTTTCAATGCTAAGCAAGGCATGGAGCTAAGACTTCAGTGAGAGGTTTTTTGTCCCATTTTATGACCTTTCTTGCCACCATTTTTATGTGAATCACTGCAGTTGTTAAGTTAGTAGCATGGTTGTAAATTGAATCTGGCTTTGCCATTGACTTTGCTTATCAGAAGGTCGCAAAAGGGGATCACACAACTCTGGACCACGACAACTGTCATAAATACATGTCAGTTGCCAAGTGTCTGACTGTGGATAGGACCCTCAGGATGCTGCAATCACATTTTTCAGTGTCACTAAATGATTGGTTGAAATTTGAGGATACTTAAATAGTCCATCAGCTGCATCCAAACATTCTCACCCAACCAATGGAAAGCTACTTTTTTTTAAATTACACATCTCTACTTACGTTGTTAACAGTTTTGTGTCATCAGTAATACATATATTTACATTTATTCCTATACATTAATCCCTATTCCTATGTTCTATCCATTTATACCATCTATCCCAAACCGCATAATATTCTGATTCCTCCTTGCCTTTTAGTTCTGCTGTAAGTTTATCCATCTCAGCATATTCTAATATTTTTTGTATCAGCATCTCTTCGGATGGTATCTTTATTGTTTTCCAGCCCTGTGCAGAAACTATCCTCACCACTGTTATTATATGTAATACGATGTGTTGGATTTGTTTGCTAAATTTGCCTTTAATTATTCCCAATAAGAATATTTCAGGTTTAAATTCTGTTTGGTGTTCTTGGGAAGCTACATTTTGATGGCCCATCAGCCCCAGCCTATTATTATTTTGGCAAGAGATTCTCTCAAATGTTCTGAAAGACCCAGCAGGAGATCAGAAGTGATTTAAGGGTGCAGAGGTATGTGCAGGGGTGGGATTCACATTTTTTAATAACCGGTTCTATGGGAGTGGCTTAGGTGGTAGGCGTGGCTTGGTGATCATGTAACTGGGTGGACATAGCTTGGTGGTCATGTTATTGGCTGAGCATAGCCAACTCAATATCACTCACATCAAGGCACGCATCTCCTCCCCTGGTCTTTCATGACTGTGGGGATGCTGCAACAGTCGTAAGTGTGAAAAATGGTCTTAAGTCACTTTTTTCAGTGCCATTGTAACTTTGGTCATTCCACACAAGCAAAGTACCAGCAAAGAAGGGGAAAAAAAACTCCAGAGAAGTTCCAGAGACAGGAAGTCTAGTCCTGCCAAGAACGTAATAAGGGTTAATGGAGAGGCAGTTTCTGTAAGCAACACCAGAATGTTTCCTTCCTGCCTTCCTTACAGGATTAGGCCAGTAATTTCTTCTAACAACCGGTTCTCCAAACTGCTTAGAATGTTAACAATCGGTTCTAGCGAATAGGTACGAACTGGTAGAATCCCACCCCTGGGTGTGTATCACATTTCAAAACATGCTTGTGCAAGTGAAATGGGAAGGCCACTTAAACTCACCCCAGGCTATGCTTTTCAGATATGCTTGGTCAGTTATGTTCAAATGTATAGAACAAAGGTCCCTAAACTTGGCAACTTTAAGACTCGCTGAGGAATTCTGGGAGGTGAAGTCCATGAGTCTTAAAGTTGCCAAGTTGGATAGAGCCCTGATATAGAGCAAGAGTGAGGAACTATGGCCCTTTATGACTTGTGACCTTCAACCTCCAGAATTCCTGATCCAGTCATGATGGCTCAAAAATTTTGGGAGTTGAAGTCCAGGTCATAAAGGGTCTACATAGTTCCCTACCTCTAATATAGAGTTAGAACAGAGAGATTCAAAATCTTTTCATTGGCCTTAGTTTGTTTGTTTATTATTTATTTTTTAAACAAATGTATAAAGGGCTGCCCAATTTACACAGTGACTCTGGGCAGCTGTTACGTCAGTTACTGTAGTGCAGGGGTCCTCAAACTTGACAGCTTTAATATTTGTGGACTTCAACTCCCAGAATTCCTCCTCCAGTCATGTTAGCTCAGGAATTCTGGGAGTTGAACCCACAAGTCTTAAACTTGCAAAGTTTAAAGACCCTTGCTGTAGTGAATGGATTTCGTAGTTGAAGTCCCACAGTTCTTCAGATAGAAAACATGACTTCAACTCGTAGCCTTAACTATGAAAATCAGATTGATGACTTTAAACCAGTTACTCTCTCTCAGCTCAACTCACTTCACAGGTTGGTAGTGGGGAAAGTAGGAGAAAGATGAGTTGTATTTCTTGCCATCTTGCATAATAGATTTTCTTACGAACACTATTGCACCCCAAATTTCCCTGACTAAGCAAGACAGATGTAAAGTGAGTTGAGCCCCATTTTATGACCTTTTGCTATAGTTGTTAAGCAAATCACTTAAGTTATTAAGTGAATCATGTGGTTGTTAAGCGAATCTGGCTTCCCCCATTGACTTGCAAATGACGATTCCAGGACCCTGGGATGCCGCAACCATAGTAAATATATGCTGGTCGCCAAACACACAAATTTCAATCATGACTGTGGGAATGCTGGGTTAGTCATAAGTGCGAGGATTGGTTGTAGGTCACTTTTTTCAACCATTGTAACTTCAAATGGTCACTAAATGAATTATTTTAAGCTGAGGACTATCTACATGGCTTTGCACTTCCTTCTGGAGGCAGCTGGACTAGATATTATGTAGATCCAAAGTCTTACGAATGGTAAATAACAAAGTCATTGCAGCATGAGCAGGGTTACAAAATCTGGTCATAAATTCTTCTCTGAGATTTCTGAGTATTATTAGATTAATTCCTGTCTTGATCTGTTGAAGAATCCAGTTCCTAGAATCCCCTGCTCAATGTTGTGAAGCCCTTACTTTCCACCTGAACATGGGATTTCCAACAGAAGTGTCAAGAGAAGCACGAAGGGCAAGTTCCATACTTTAATAATCTTTATTAAATCTGTATTAACAAATTTACAACAAAAATACTCTATAGCAATATAGAATTTCTTCTTCTTAGATAAATAAATCTCTGGCTGGATCCGGCCTGTCAGCTTTGGTACTGAAACGGAAATGTACAAGAATATACTATTTTGCACATATAATTTATAATATATATATATATATTTCTTGGCTGCATGCAACAGGAAGAGAAAGGGAAGAAGAAGAAGAAGAAAGAGTATTACTGCCCCCTGCTGGTGTTCCTGCAACATGACTGAAACTCATTTGCAGAAATATATGCAGATGTTTTAGAAGCCACAAATCTATATACTTTATAAAAAAGCAAATTATTCAGAAAACCTCAGTCAGCCTTTCCCAATCTGATGTTCTCCGGATGAGTAGGGGCTACAGCAGTGTTTATCAAATTTGGCAACTTTAAGATTGTGGAACTCCAACTCCCAGAATTCCTCAGCCAGCATGACTGGCTAAGGAATTCTGGGAGTTGAAGTCCACACATCTTAAATGCTGTCAAAGTTGAGAAATGCTTTATTTTTTATTTATTTCATGTGTCAAGCAATTATTAGATAACAGGTATAAACATGGTCATGAATATATGAAATGGATACGAATAAAAAAAAAAAAAGAAACAATAGGACAGGGACGGTAGGCACATTGGTGTGCTTAAGCACACCCCCTCTACTGGGCCACAGCATCCAGAATTCCCAGGAATATGGCAGTCTTGGCTAGGAAGTCTGGGATTTGCACTCCCAACACAGCCAGAGGGAGGCTGCCATAGGTTGATCTTATTGAAGATGACATCCTAATGTAGGGATCTCCAAATTGAGCAATTTTAAGACATGTGGACTTCAATTCCCAGAATTCCTCAGCCAGCCATGCTGCTGAGGAATTCCAGGAGTTGAAGTCCACAAGTCTTAAAGTTGTCAAGTTTGAAGACCTCTGCTCTAATTCATTGCAGAGTATAATACTGGTGCATTTTGAAGGAAGACTCTTATGCCTATGCTGCTGTGCACTACTATTTCCGGTGGAATTGATAAAATATTTTTTTTAAGAGTTGGAAGGGACCTTGGAGGTCTTCTAGTCCAACCCCCTGCTCAGGCAGGAGTCCCTAGCCCATTTCAGACAAATGGCTGTCCAATTCCTTCTTAAAAACTTCCAATGTTATTGCATTCACAACATTTGTCCTCTGCTTGTCTGGATTTTAAAAATCTGGCCCAAATTCCCTTTTATTTTCCATTATCCATCCTACTGAAATATCAAACCTTGGATACATTCTTTGGTATTCATTCTTTAAGGCAAGAAGAGAACTTTGAGGCTTAACCCAATGCTTCCCAGAAAACAGATGTGTCTACATAGCTACTAGCAGTTGAGCTCAACCCAAGGGAAAATTACCTTTTTTTTTAATTGTGAAAAATAAAACAGGGTCTGCTTTGATGAACAGTTTGCTAGACATATCCGTGGGACGTGGGTCAAAAGTTCAAGATGGCGGTTGCAGGATTGAAGCTGCCATCTTGATTTCATTTTCCCTCCTCCAGGGACCTTCCTGTTTTGCCAGAAGTTGTCTTCCACTTGAAAGAAGTGAACATTACAAGTCTTTCTTGACTTATAACCACAACTGAGACCATAATTTCCATTTCTAAGCAAGTCAGTTGTGTGTGCCCCATTTTACGATGTTTCTTGCCAGTTATTAAGCAAATTGCTGCAACTGTTAAGTTAGTAACATGGTTGTTAAGTGAACCTGGCCTCCCCATTGACTTTGCTTATCAGAAGGATGTAAAAGGTGATTACAGGACCCTGGGACACAGCAACCATCATAAATACGATCTCATGACCAAGCGGAGGCTACAATGGTCATAATGTGAATGATGGTCATAAGCCACTTTTTTCAGTGCCATTGCAACTTTGAAAGGTCACTAAATGAATCATTAAAAGTCAAGGACTACCTGTAATCTATTTCTTCTAGCAAGGGAGTGATGTGAGAATAATATGCCCCTTCCCACCAATCTTGATTCTGTGAAAAAGCAGAGAAAATCAGAAGCCATGTTTCTAGGCCCATTCCATCAAAAGCCAGGTGCTGGGACTTGTAGATGTCTCGACCTGCCATTCTGGAATAATCCTGAGTCATGTCTCCAATTCACCAGGAGAGGGTGATCTTAGAACTTGGAGCAGAGATTGGCCAACTGCTGTTGGAAACCTAGATGTGTTTTAAAAGAAAGACCAGACCCAATGTCAGTGTTTTACAATCCAGTATAACTACTAAAAGAGAATTGCATTTAATTGCATGATTTTAGTCAGCTCAATCAATTGGCCAACCGATGCCATCCACTTGATTTGACCTACTTTCAGACAGGAACACTCTACGTAGCTCTTGTGGTTACTTCTTGGATGGTCTTCAACAGTATTTGAATTGTGCCAGCTGGGAATTGTTGGTCTGAATATCAGAAAAGCATCTGGCTTCATGGTGATGTTACAAGTTTGATCAGGAAGTCCAACCTTGGCAACTTTAAGACCTTTGAACAACTCCCAGAATTCCCCAGTCAACCATGCTGACTAGGGCATTCTGGGAGTTGAAGTCCATAAGTCTTAAAGTTGCCAAGGTTGGACATCCCTGGATTAGATGATTCCATGACATGAAATCTCCAACTGCTCCAAGTTAAATGTGACTGAAATTCATGTATCACCAAATGACACCACCCCAAAGCTGTGATTCAATGGGATGCCCTAAACATGCCTTGAGACGCCAAGATCTTGCTAACTAAGGCAAGGAATCCTATTGGCATGCTGCCAACCTTGAAGGCTCTCCTATGTTAATGAAGAACTACAGATGCTCCTCTGTGGAAGTATGGATGGACAACCATATTCCCATCCCCAGTTCCTGTCTCTTTTCCAATGGCCTACATTCTACTGCTATGTTATGGGTGCTTATAAAGGAATTTCTGGGGCCATAATTGGCATAGATTCCTCTACGAAAGCATCCTGGGATGCATTCAACCAAGCATGATATCAGGGAAGAATCTGGAGCAAAAAAAGGTAAAGATTTCCCTGTCGGTCAAGTTCGACTCTAGAGCACTCTTATTTCAGTTTCTAGGCTGAGGAAGCCAGCATTATTTGAAGACAATTTCTGTGGTCATGTGGCCAGCATGGTTATATATCAAAGGCACATGGAACACTATTACCTTCCCATCAAAATGATACCTATTTATCTACTAGCATTTGCATGATTTTGAACTGGTAGGTGGGCAGGAGCTGAAGCAGGTAATGGGAGCTCATTCCATTGTGCGGAGCTCGGGTCTCAAACCCAGGAGAGCTGACAGCATAACCCCATTTTTTCCAACATCTGCATGAGTGGGACGCAGAATAAGAGAACAAATTCTTGACCTAGATGAATTCAAAGTTGCTTCAAAGGCTCTTGAACTCATTCAGCCCTTGTCCCTACAAGATGTCCCTAACAGGAGTCTCCTATACATCCAGTCTGGCCTTCGCATTCCCTTCACCCATTTTCCTGCCTTCAGCCATATTAGAAGTTCCACACCTTCAACAATTCAGCTTTTCCGGAAGAATGAGAAGAAGCCCGTGCCACTGGGCATGCTGGCACCAGCCCGAAATAATTCAGGACCCTTGCCTTGTGTCGGTGGCTTTGGTGGTGGGGTAAAGCAGTGGCGTTCTTCCTGCTGTTTCTGGAGAAGTTGCTGGTGAATAATATACTGGATATCATCCTGTAAGCCGTAAAGAAAAAAAACAAGAGAGAATATTCTGATCAATGTGAAGTAGAATCCAGAAATCCTCTCCTGAGTATCTCTGGAATAACATCAGATATGCTGTTCCAATCCATTTTCATGTGAAAGGGTCCATCTGCTTGCAATATAGATAGTCTTCAACTTACGATCACGTTTGGGACCAGAATTTCCATTGCTAAGCACGCAATGTTTTTATGACTTTTTTTGCCACAGTTCAGTGACTCAAGGTAGTTTTTACATTAATCATGCAATCGTTAAGCAAATCTAGATTCCATCATTGATTTTGCTTGTCAGAAGCAGCTGGGAAATCGTTGCAGATGGCAATCACATGACCCTGGGACAGTGCAATCATACGTATCGCTAGCAGTAGCACTTAGACTTATATACCGCTTTATAGCCCTCTCTGAACTGTTTACAGAGTCAGCCTATTGCCCCCAACCAGTGGTGGGATTCAAATTTTTTTACTATCCGTTCTGTGGGCATGGCAGGGGAAGGATACTGCAAAATCCCCACGCCCACCCCACTCCACTAGCCTGCTTTCCAGCTCCCTTCTCCTGTGCAGGGCAACCAAAGAATGACCCAGCCAATCAGCTGGGACTCAGGAGGCAGAGAACAGATGGGATTGGCCGGTTCTCCAAACTACTCAAAATTTCCGCTATCAGTTCTCCAGAACTGGTCAGAACCTGCTGAATACCACCTTTGCCCCCAACAATCTGGGTCTTCATTTTACCAATTTTGGAGGGATGGAAAGTTGAGTCAATCTTGAGCCGGTCAAAATTGAACTGCTGGCAGTCAGTAGAGTTAACCTGCAATTCTAATCACTGTGCCACCACGGTTCTTTCCCCACATGCATACATACTGGTTGCAGAGTGCCCAGATGTGGATCACATGACAGTGGGGATGCTGTGGTGGTTGTCCTATAAGTGTGAGGACTGCCTTGAAGTCACTGTTTTCAGGGCCTTTGTAACTTGTAACAATCATTCAATAAACAGTTGTAAGTCCAAGACTATTTGTTATTTTGAATGAAAGGCACAATTTTGCTCCCGGAGGCGCCCATGTGTAAGGTATTTTTGCCCCAAAAGCTCCAAGGCAAAGGTAAAAAAGATGACTGTGGGTTTTTTGGGGAGGGCTTCGTGGAAATGAAATGGCCTAGTTTGTCCCCAATAATAGAATTGCATCATTTGGAAAGTAATGTTTCCTTTTCTCATACAGTTAGACATGCAATTGCGACCCAGTCAATAATGTTTGCTCGGTGTTTATTCTGCTTTATCCAGCTTCAGACCATTCAAATGCCTTCATTGGTTTTATGTACAGGAAATCTTTGACTTACAACAGTTCATTTAGTGGCCGTTCAAAGTTACAACATCACTGAAAAAAAGTGATTTATGATCATTGTTCACACATACAACCCTGGTAGCATCCCCAGGCTCATTTGATTAAAATTCAGATCCTTGGCAAACGGATTCATTTTATGATGGTTGCAGTGTCCCAGGATCATGTAGTCCTCTTTTGCGACCTTCTAATAAGCCAACTGGATGGAGAACCCAAATTCACTTAACAACTGTACTATTAACAGTTGCAGGATTCACTTAACCTCTGTGGCAAGAAAGGTCATAAAATGGGGCAAAACTCACTTAACAAATGTCTCACTTAGCAACATACATTTTGGATTCAATTGTGGTCGTAAGTTGAGGACTACCTGTACAGAATCATAAATCCAACACAGAAAGGGAAAAAAATATTTTTGTCCCTCCCTGGTTTGCTTCTGTGATTTTCTGAATTCCTTTCATCCTATATCACTTCTACTTCATTATTTCGTACTTTTTTATTTTCAATGAATAACATCTTAACCCTTCTTATAACTCATTTGTTTTTAATTACAGGGAGTCCTGGACCTACAACTTTTCATTTAGTGACTGTTCAAATGGCACGGGGAAAAGTAACTTATGACCATTTTTCACATTTACTTATGACTGTTGTATCATCCCTCTGGTCATGTGATCAAAATTCAGACTCTTGGCAACTGGTTCATATTTAGGACGGTTGTAATGTCCCAGGCAAGGGAAGGAGAAGGCCTAGTGGTGGGATTCAAATTTTTTTACTACCGGTTCTGTGGGTGTGGCGTGGCTTGGTGGGCGTGGCTTGGTGGGTGTGGCAGGGAAAGGATACTGCAAAATCCCCATTCCCTCCCCACCCCACGAGCCTGCTTTCCAGCTCCGTTCTCCTGCGCAGGGCAACCAAAGAAGACCCAGCCTATCAGCTGGGACTCGGGAGGCAGAGAATAGATGGGGGCGGGGCCAGTCAGAGGTGGGATTTTCTGATTCTCTGAACTACACAAAATTCCGCTACCGGTTCTCCAGAACTGGTCAGAACCTGCTGCATATCCCCTCTGAGAAGGCTGCTTTGCCTCCTCCTTCCCTCATGCTGGCCGCTCTATTGCCTGTTGCCAGCGCAGTGTGGTACCCAGGATCCATTTTGATAGCGTGGATAGTGGTAATTTACAACTGGTTCACCCAGGGTCAGGTTGGCCACTGCAGGAGGCTTGTCCCACATTTGCGGTGGAGCTGAGGACAGGGATGGGGGTCACATCTCCCATGACAGCCAACCTGACCCTGGGCGAACCAGTTGTTAAATTATTTAAATCCCACCACTGGTCCCAGGGTCATGTGATCCCTTTGTGATCTTCTGACAAGCAATGGGGAAACCACATTCACTCAATAACCAGTTAATAACTTGATAACTTAATAAAATGGGACAAAACACACTTAACAAATGTCTCACTTGGCAACATATATTTTGGGCTCAAGACTACCTGTATGCTTCAGTAAATATTTATTTTTGGATTTGCTTCCCTGCAAGCCCCCCTTTTTATATCCCATTATTGGACCTTTCCTGCTTCCAAGGGGCCTATTTTGAAAAGGATCAGATTCATTCAGTAAACCTGGAACAAGCTGGGAATAAAAATTCCCACAGTTCAGCTATGTCAAAAATGCATCTGGAAATGAATGAGCCAAAGCTATATCTGAATGGGAATTTTTAAAAAGGGGGCATCAGGATTGTTACCATTCCTGACACAAGGTTCACAGCTTGCAAATGGATTAACAGTTAGGACGTGTTTCCTGATGGTGCTGATATTTGCTTACTCACCTGCCAGGCTTCCAATTCCTGGGAAAGGGTCATCTTCTGGCGAATGACACGCAGTAACTGTTGGCTCAGCGAATCTCGCTCCAGGGAGATTTTTGCCAATTCCAATTCTATTTCGCCTTTCCTAGTAGGAAAAAAAGTGTTGACAATCATCTGAAGCACTACCAGAACACTGTCAGCATTAACAAAATCCCGATCACTCAAATGCAAAAGACAGCTTTCACTTGAGTGACAGTGTCATGAATGAAGGCAAATATACAGGTCCCAGAATAATGTTGCAGGATCCAATCTGGGTCAGTCACCGGGATGGACTCTGGGCAACTGAATGGAGCTGGTAGATTGTTTAATGGCTGGATGCCCTTCCTGTCACCAATGCAGAGTTTTGTACAGCAGATCTATTCTCACTGTGCCCAAAGAGAAATGTCTGCCTTTACCTAGGATCAAACTCACAGCATCCTGATTGTGAGGCGAGAGCTCCATCCTAGGCCACCACACCACACTATTATTTTATATTATAATATATAGAATAGAATAGAATAGAATAGAATAGAATAGAATAGAATAGAATAGGTCCTTAACTTACTACAGTTCATTTAGTGACACTTCAAAGTTACAACGGTACTGAAAAGAATGACATGACCATTTTTCACTTATGACCATTGCAGCATCCCCATGGTGACATGATTTACATTAAGATACAACTGGCTCCCATTTATGATGATTGCAGGTCCAGGGTCTTGTGATCCCCTTTTGCAATCTCCAATCAATTGCCAAGCAGGTGGATTTTGATCATATGACCCTGGATATGCTGCAGCAATCGTAAGTATGAAAAATGGTCATAAATCAGTTCTTTCAGTGCCGCTGTAATTTTGAACTGTCACTAAATGAACAGTCGTGAGTCAAGGACTACCTGTATTTTCGGATTTGCAAAATGGATGTCAGCCCTCCAAGTAAACCAGACAGGAAACACAAATTCGATTTTATTGTAAAATTACATGAAGAAAACTTGCAAATCTGAAAAAACTAATCTTCCACCATCTCCTGAACAGCCTGGGAAACTAGAGAAGGTCCCTTCCTATCTCTTTCTCCACCCATTTTGCAGCTGTAGACTATGTTCCCTCTTATCTGACTGGTCCCTAGGAAGCATCTCTTTGAGTGATCTCCCAAGGCCATTTCCTATATTATTACAAAAATAGAGAGAATTGTCATCTTTACTCCAGTTTATTTTCACCTTTCTGAGTAGACATTATTTTGTGATGTCATAAATTTGTGATATTGAATTTTGGGTAGCTGGTAGTTGCTGTAATATTTGCTAAATGTGTCCTTGGTGGATTCTCCTTTGGTTCTGATATAACCTGGTGTTATGCTATAAAAATATTATTTTTAGGGAATGGGCAGCATTTTCAATTGGATCTTCTGATCGGATAGTATCAATACAGTGACTTCAAACCTGGTGCTATTGTTTGGCAATTCCGTTAATGGTGTGGTTTTAACGTTATTAATTAACCCACTAGCCATAAACATTACAGTTGCTCAAAAAAGCAACCTTTGCAGAGCGTATGGTAAAGTCAGCAAATTTATTCAGGTTGAATAATTTTGATAAGCAGAAAAGGAGCATGATTTGGCTAAAATTGGAAAGATTCAAGGCTGATGCTTAAAGATTTCTGCCAAGGTCTCATTTCCATCCTTTAAACCCTCGCAGTAATGCAACATCATCATAAATAAGGTCACTCGCTGTAAGAAAATGCAATGGTAGCAATAATGGAGAATATTTGTAGCTTAGGGTTGAAATGAGGAAAATGCTTTTTTACATGAAAATGCTTTCTGAACTTAATTGTTTTCTTGCATTTCATTACCCAAACTATGTAACATCATCAGTGCAATGGTAGAGATTATGACTTCCATTATTTTTTGTTGTATTTGCAACAAAGTACAAATTGTAGCTTTTGTTCTCACATAATCATGGAACTCTAATTGGGATGGAGAAGATTAATAGCTCTTGCCATGGAAAAGTGATTCTCAACCTTGGCAGATTTAAGAATCCCAGAATTCCTCAGTCAGCCAGCCTGGCTAGGGAACTCTGGGAGTTGAAGTTTAGACATCTTAAAGCTGCCAAGGTTGAGAAACATTAGCCTCTAGTAAACAGCCTTGGAAGATGGAGGTCTCATTTAATCTGCTTTGTCAGTGAGACCACATGGTTGGGTCTAACTCAGTTTTCCCCAATCTAATAACTCCAAATGAGATGCCTTTGTAAATGGCTGCCTCAGACTTTGAAAGTTGCCTCCCCAAGATAGACAGGCTGGTCCAACTGCTTTGACAGGCAACAAACCCAGCAGCAATTATAGTATCAGGAGCAAAGGGATTATATAGACAGTCCTTAATGTATGACTATTGGGATTGGAACTTCTGTTAGGCTAGGCGATTGTTAAATGAATTGCACCCGGTTTTACTTTTTTGGCACAGCTGGTAGGTGAATCACCATGGTTGTTAAGCGAATCATATGGATTTGCTTAAGCAAATCTGGCTTCCCCCCTTGACTTTTCTTGTCAGAAGCAGGCTTGTGAGGTTGCAAAAGATGATCATATGACCCTGGGACACTACAACCATTCTAAACACATGCTAGTTGCCGACCACCAAATTTGATCACATGACCACGGGGATGCTGCAACAATCATAAGTATGAGGACCAGTCATGACACTCTTTTCAGTACTTCTTTTAACTTGGAATGGTTGTTAAGTGAATGATGGTTAAGTCAAAGCAATGGTTGCCAATCTGGGCCACGGCCCACCGGTGGGCTGTAAGAAAATTTTGGTGGGCCTCAGAGAAATCTCACCCCCAGAGCACCCCCCCCAAAACAATTAATCCAGACTGCGCATAAACATAAGGCTATGCTGCTCACATGGCCAGCAGGAACTTCCCCGCCCATTCACTCCTTACCCAGCAAACTTGCCTGCTAAATTGCTATTTTTCCTTTTTCCAGCCATCATTTGTTCTGCTGTGCTGGGAGATTTAGATTAGCTAGGAAGCAGGAAATGGTTGGATTTCTTGCTTTCTAGCTAGTCTTTAGCTCTTTGGTTCTGCTTTTAAGCACAGCCGAACCTCCCTTAGGACTGAAGTTTCTATTGTTCAGTGCAGACTCACGGCAAGCAAACTTCCAAAAATAATAATATTGATTTATCCAAGGCTCTTGTTATGACTCTCTTCTCCAGCAGCTTCAAAGCCAAACCTCAAGTGTTGAATTATTGATAACAGTCCAGGAAAGCACCTGCAATAATATTTTGCTGTGCTCTCCCTCTATCTTATCACGTTAAAATGTCCTTGAGAAGAGGTCTTTTTGCAATTCTCTCCAATTCAAATAAAATACTTTCAAGCCTCTAGTTGGCAGTGTTGCAAAGTTTCTTAATGCTCTTCCTACCCACCAGCCAGAAAAAAGGAGTAATATATACAGAGACAAAAAAAAAAAAAATAGCCAAAGGGAGCCTCTATCCTAAAGAAAGTTAAAAAATCAAAGGGAGCATAAAAATATATATAAGAGAAAATTCAATCTGGTTACCTACAAAGTCACATTAAAGTCCCCCCAAAAAAATATAGAGAAAAGAAAAAAAAAACCCAAGCCTCAATTTGACACCACTTTAAAAAACGCCGCTCAGACAGTTTCAGTCAAAAAAAAAAGTCTCACAGATTTCTTCTTTGATCAGGATGTCCTTTCCAACCTCAGCGAATTTACAACACAAAAGAGTTTTTCTCACCCAGCCGACATACTTTCACTCCAGCCACTTTCTTTCCAGAGCTGTCCTGACTTCAGCAGCTATGGGGGCTGCCTCTCCGCCGCCAGCAAAAGGGCTTCTTCCAGATCAAACCAGAGATTTTGCGATATCTCTGGGATCCTGGAACAGTGCCCTTCTCAATCCCCATCTCTACGGGACGGTTTAGGTCCGTTGGGACCGACCAGGGGCGAAAATATCGGCTGCGATCTCAGAGCCCCGAGATCGCAGCTGTATCGCCAAAATGAAGCTCCGCCTTCTCCTCCGGCAAGCAAACTTGAGAGACTGAGTTAGCTGATGGCAGATAGATCACTGAATGATTCTGCAATCTGCCTGCCTGCTTTGCCTGATTTTGGGTAAAAGTTGCTCTTTTTTATAAAAAATTCAGTATTTATATAAATATTTATAATATTTACATACAAGCCATGCCCAGCCAGTCACATGACCACCAACCCCCACCCACAAATTAGGCCACACCCACAGAACTGGTTAGTGGTGCCTGGGATTTAAAATTATGAGTTTGATGGTCCCTGAGGTCCAAAAGGTTGGCGATCTCTGAGTCAAAGGATCCCCAGTACTTAAATCAATGGGGTTGGCAAAGCAAATTGTCAGAGCTCACTTGATTATAGCCTCATCCCGGTCTGCTACGGCGAACTTCAAGGCCTTGTCCCGATTGCTTTCTTGGTACAACCGTCTCTGGTTCTCTATCTCAGCCTTCAAACCGCTGAGCTCCACGTGCTGCAAAGTCACCTGGGAATAGAGGAAAATGTCAAGCAACGTGCGGCCCCCAAGCCACATGAGACATTACCCTCCCACAAGAGAGAAGTACAGTGCAGGTTACCTGATCCTGGAGTTTCGCAATCTCGATTTCTTTCTGGGCCAGGATATCTTGCTGCTGATAGCTCAAGGCCGAAACCTTTTTGGTGTATTCAGAGAGGTTCTCTTCTGGTCTCAGAGAGGCCTTCTTTGGAGTGCAACCAGTCTTGCTGATTGACTAAAGCAGATAAACAGATGCCCGCCCAAGAGTGAGAAAGCTTAGTACTAAAAAGTAGACTTTGAGGTGGACTATAGATAGTCCTTACTTTAGGTAGTCCTCGACTTATAACCATTTGTTTAGCAACCATTCAAAGTTACAATGCCACTGAAAAAAAAGACTTATGATTGTTTTCCACACTTACAACTGTTGCAGCACATCAGAGGTGGCATTCGGCAGGTTCTGACCAGTTCTGGAGAACTGGGAGTGGAAATTTTGAGTAGTTCGGAGAACCGGCAAATACCACCTCTGACTGGCCCCACCCCCATCTATTCTCTGCCTCCTGAATCCCAGATGATCAGTTGGGTCTTCTTTTGTTGCCCTGCACAGGAGAACGGAGCTGGAAAGCAGGTTAATGGGCTGCAGAAAGAATAGGGATTTTGCAGTATCCTTCCCCCAGCAGTGGGGAGGGAATGGGGATTTTACAGTATCGTTCCCATGCCAGGCCCACAGAGCCGGTAGTAAAAAAAAAAAAAATGAATCCCACCATTGCAACACATGATAAAAATTTGGATGCTTAGCAACTGATACGTATTTATGATACTTGCAATGCCCTGGAGTCATGTGGTCACCTTTTACAACTTTCTGACAAGCAAAAATCAATGGGAAGCTAGATTCACTTAAAAACAGGGGTGGGATTCTACAGGTTCGCACCTATTCGCTAGACTTGGTTGTTAACAGGACCACAGGATGCTGCAGCTATTGCAAGTATAGCCTGGTTGCCAAGCATCTGAATTTTTGTGAATACTACAAGGGTCATAAGTGTGAGGGTCAGTTGTAAGTCACTCTCCAGGTTGTCAGTTGTAAGACACTCTGTATTACTTTGAACGGCCACTAAACTAATACTTGTAAATTAAGGATTGGTATACGGTTGTAAATCGAGGGTTATCTGCATACTCAAAGGGTGGGAAAGATTGCCCCAAAGAGGCTTTTCCAAAAGGCAACTGGACTTTGTTTTTCCTTGAAAACGTTTCGCTTCTCATCAGGGGTAGGATTCAATTTTTTAAACAACCGGTTCTGTGGGTGTGGCTTAGTTGGTGGGCGTGGCTTGGTGGTCATGTGACTGGGTGGACATGGCTTGGTGGTCATATTACTGGCTGGCCGTGGCCAACTCAACATCATTCACATTGAGGCACGCATGTCCTCGCCTGGCCTCTCATGACTGTGGGGATGCTGCAACAGTCGTAAGTGTGGAAATGGTCATAAGTCACTTTTTTCAATGGTCACTCCACACAAGCAAAGTACCAGCAAAGAAGGGGGGGGGGAAGCTCGAGAGAAGTTCCAGAGATAGGAAGTCTAGTCCTGCCAAGAATGTAATATGGGTTAATGGAGAGGCAGTTTCTGTAAGCAACACCAGAATGTTTCCTTCCTGCCTTCCTTACAGGAGTAGGCCAGTAATTTCTTCTAACAACCGGTTCTCTGAACTGCTTAGAATGTTAACAACTGGTTCTAGCGAATAGGTGAGAACTGGTAAAATCCAACCCCTGCTTCTCATCCAAGAAGCTTCTTCAGTTCTGTCTGAATGTTGGAGAATTCTCCTTCATGCAGGTAGAATTGAAGAAGCTTCTCTTGGATGAGAAGCAAAACATCTTCAAGGAAAAACAAATTCCAGTTTTGAAAAAGCACCTTTGGGACAACCAGGACTGAGAATCTCCATAAACATTTGGGAAGGTTTTGCAATTAATTAGATATGTGTAAACGCTCTGCACTCCCTCAAATTAGCATACAAATTACAATCATCTTTTGACATTAAAAATATCCCTGGTTGAACTAAAAAGGGAACCTGAGCTCTCTTCCCAGCTGCATCCTTCTGTTTTACCTTAGGTGTCTGTCCAGGGGCTCCTGGGGCATCGCCTAAACTGCTTTCGATCTCAGATTGGATGGAGGTAACAGAGGTATCTAACTCATGCAGATGGATCTCTTCCTTCAAATCCTTGACTTGATGCTGGAGGCGCCTATTGGCAGTCCGAAGTTCCTCAGCTTCCGCTTCTACCTGTTTAAACTTTGGATGGAAAGAGAAACAGGAAGAAGAGGGGATGAAAATAGCTTGCCGGGAAGAGGTTTTCCGCCCAAATTTCATGGAATTCTTCTTCCTATTTCTTTGTGTTGGAGCATGGGTGCGAATAATGGAGACGAGCCGGTAGAAACAGTGAACTTCAAACTCTTTATTTACATGGTGTGACAGCTCAAACTGGAGAGCTGCTATAGCCTTCCTTATATAGGCAACTTTATTAACTATTCAACCAATAGTAATTCTGGAGCCCTAGCTCCGTTAACCAATGAGAATGGCCTGTTAATGGCCAATCAGATGTTCCTGAACGGACCAATCTGATCCTGCCATTAACAGCCAATCAGAAGTGCAGGGCCAGAACCCTGCACTTGACTTCAAGCTCAAGATAACTTTATTTGGCATTATTCATTCACAACACCCCTTTCCCCCGGCTTCTGCCCACGGGACGCGGTTACATAGTCCTCAAGGTAGGACGGTTGTTTTATCAGTCTTTTTGATTTTCGCAAAGTGCCTGGCGGTTGGCTGCACTTCTGTTGGGGTAGATCGTTGTTTAACGGTAGGGGTGCCTCTGGTTCCGAGTTCGGGTTCCCTTTGTCACCAATATCACTGGCCACTCCCTGAGGTGAACTCACTCCGGTCCCTGGCTCCTGTTCCTGCGTTTCAGTTCTGTTTTCAGTCCTTTCAAAAAGGTTTTCCTCTAGTTGCAATTCGTTTTCCTCTGTATCTCCCCCCCCCCTCAGTTTGATCATAAGGGAGTTCGGAATTGCGTGACGGTAGCTGCGATCGTAATTGATCTATGTGGCGCTTCCAAAGTCTATCGTCAGGGCACTGAATGAGGTATGATCTTGGGCCGGTTACACGGATTACAGTCGCTTCTACCCACAGCAGATCGCCCAATAAGTTTTTAGCGAATACTAAATCGCCTACCTGGAAGGTACGGCATCGGCCGCTGGATCCGAGTGGCTTTTCCGGTTCATAGGCTGGGTGTAACCGATCGAGGTGGGACCAGAGCTTTCGTCTCATTAGCAGCTCGGTGGGAGTTTTGTTGGTGATGCTGTGAAGTGTGATGTGCTGTAGGAAAAGGATTCGGTTGATTTTCTCGTCGATGTTGTCATAGTCTATCTTTTGTAGAGTCCTTTTGACGAATTGTACCATGCGCTCAGCCCTACCGTTGGCTGCAGGGTGCGCAGGCGAAGTAAGCGCATGTTGGATACCACGGTCAGCCAGGTACTGTTCAAAACACAGCACGGTAAATTGGGGCCCGTTGTCGGATACCAGAACGTCTGGTAATCCGTGGGTTGCAAACAGTCTTTCCAGTCTTTTGATGACCGCTTCGGTGGTGGTATTCCTCATTCGGTGAATGTCGAGCCAATTCGAGTAGGCGTCAATGGTTAGCAAAAACGTGGTCGGCCCAGCAAAGTCCAGATGGATGTGGGACCAGGGTCCCCGCGGCGTCTCCCATTCGGTTGGGGTTGCTTTTGGTGGAGCGTTGCTTACTTCTTGGCATCTCTGGCAAGTTTTAACCCATGATTCGATTTGTCTGTCAATGCCTGGCCACCACGCGTAGCTTCGTGCGAGGGCCTTCATGCGCACGATGCCAGGGTGGCCATCGTGCAAGGTTCTTAGCAGTGCCTGTTGGAGTCATGCTGGGATAATGACTCTATCGCCCCAGATGATACAGCCCTTCTGCGAGAACAACTCTGTTTGACAGCTTTTGAATGGTGCAAAGTCGTCTGGTACTTGGTCCAATGGCCATCCACGTTCCACCCATGTGAGGACTCGTGCTAAGATGGGGTCACGTTTTGTTTCTCTCGCGATGTTACGGGAGTTAATGGCGGCATATGGAGTGTCTCGATCTGCAACGTTGTCATCGTTGGTGCAGGATCGTTGATGGTTTCAGGGAGCAGTGCACGGCTCAACGCGTCGGCGTGGGGAATGGCTTTACCAGGACGATATTGTAGCCGATAATTGTAGGCAGCCAAGAATTCTGACCAGCGGGTCATCCTGGGAGAAAGTATGTAGGCAGTTGGCTTGTCCCCAGCGATGATACCCAGCAATGGTTTGTGGTCAGTTACAATGGTGAAAGCCCGGCCGTACACGTACTCATGGAATCTTTTAACAGCTGATACAATTGCCAGGGCTTCTTTATCGATCTGGCTGTAATTTCGCTCAGTTTTCGAGAGCGTTTTTGAAAAGTAAGCAACAGGGGCTTCACTACCATTACCTAATACATGGCTCAAAATGGCGCCCACTCCAAAAGGCGATGCATCACATGTGATATTTAATGGCAAGGTCTCATTGTACTGCATTAGTACGCCGTCAGAAGTCAGTAGTTGTTTTATATTATGGAACGCCTGCTCTTCTCTGTGACCTCATACCCAAATTGCTTTTTTATCTAGTAGGCGATGTAAAGGTTCAGTGACAGTTGCCTTGTGCGGCAAGAATACATTATAGAAATTGATGAGGCCTAAGAACGCCTGGAGGTCGGCTTTGTTCCGGAGTCTGGGAGCGTTTTTTATTGCTCTCAATTTGCTATCGGTAGAGTGAATACCCTGACTGTCAATTAAGTACCCTAAGAATTCAACACGATCTGTACAGTTTGCACTTATTTTTCTTCACTTTCAGGCCTGCTTCTTGGAATTTTTGTAAAACCAGTCTTAAATGATTCCGTAAAATTTTTAGAGTGGGGGCAGCAATGAGCACATCGTCAAAATAGGGGACAACGCCTTTGATCCCCTGTAATAGTCTCTCCATTAGGCTCTGAAAGATCCCTGGGGCTACACTGACTCCGAATTGAAGCCGCATACACTTAAAGGCACCTTGGTGTGTTACGATAGTCTGTGCCTGTGCCGTTTTTCATCAACCGGCAGTTGCTGATAAGCCTGAGCTAAGTCTAGTTTAGCGAAGGCTTTTCCATCCCCAGGGAATGGAGGAGGTGTTGCACCACCGGCACCGGATATGGATTTTGTTGCAGGGCATGGTTTAGGGTGGCTCGATAGTCCCCACAAATTCTAATGGAGCCGTCCAGCTTAATTGGTGTCACAATCGGCGTTTCCCATGGGGAGTGGTTGGTTGGCTTTAAAACTCCCTGGGCTATCAACTTATCAAGCTGTTCGTCGATTTTTGGCTTTAGAGTGAACAGAACTCGACGAGGCTTCAGGCGGATGGGAGCTATCTTTGGATTAAGGCTAAAGGATATTGGGGTCCCCTTGTACTCGCCTTGCTTTTCCGCGAGGACATCCCTGAATTCGTGGGCGAGGTCTTCTTTCCAGTCACTGCCGCCGATTCGGTTAATGCCTGCCACTTCAATGCCGAGTGGTGCGAACCATTGGAAGCCTAACAGGCTAGGCCGGTCCTTGTCGATCACCGTCAGGGGTAAGTACGTCGTGCGGTTCTTGAATGCAACCCGGACTCTACTGGATCCTATGACTGGAATCCGGTTCCCCTGATAGTCCTTTTACACGAGCCGTTGGAATTGAAGGTCTTGGCGCCAGATAGTGGGGATGAGTTGCTTGAGGATCTTCCAGGAGACCATTGACAGAGACAACCCCGAGTCAACTTCCATTTGGTAAGGTTGATTTTCGATGTCCACTTTGACCCAAATTTTCTTTGCGTCTATTGAAGAGGCGTGGCCGATAGTGAATGTTTGGTGGGCCTCTTCCTGTCTCGTTAGGCGATTCACGGGTCGGTTTCTGTAGGAGTGGTTTGCTGGTTCTCGCCTTACAGGGCGATTTCCTGTCAATTGGCGGAGATTGGTACCCTTCGCAGTCTGGCTGGGTCCGAGGAGACTTCTGCAGACCTGTCCGATGTGGCCTCGTTTCCCGCATTCATGGCAGAGCGCGTTGCGGAATTTGCAATCGGAGCAATAATGGTTGGCGCCGCAGCCAGCGCACGGTTGCTGGGACTTCAGGTAATGGTCCCGATTGGACCACAGACGATGGACCTCTTCTTCGTCGCTGTCTGACGACAAAGAGAGGTCCTCATGGTGGGTCGTTTGCAGCTGCCCTTCTGCCTTAGGTGCAACTTCGCTGGCCAGTGGGTGTGCTGGAGCACGATTTCGGCGTAGTTGGGCAGCCGACTTCTTGGTCGCCTCTGCTGCTGTAGCTTCAGCTATGGTGTCTTTAAGGGTGATGTCACCCTTTGCCATTATTTTGCTCTGTACGTTTTGAGAGTCTAACCTGAGAACTACTCGGTCTCTCAAAGCCTCCTGTAGGTCGGTGAAATCGCAAAGGCCTCCCAAGTTCCGGAGGTCTGCAACAAAATCGGCAACGCTTTCTCCTTTCCACTGGTTTCTTTGATAGAACTCGTGTCGTCTTACGAGCGTTGGAACGGTCGGTGTGTAGTGGGCCCTTAGTAGCGGTTCGAGGACGTCCCAGTCCATGGCCTTCACTTCAGTCGGTTTCGCTAATGCCTTAGCCATTTTGAATACCGTTGGGCCGCAGTGCATTAGGAATACCGCCCATTTCTTCCCGGGTGTGGCATCCTTCAGACTATTCGTTTCCAAAAACATTTGGAAACGATCCATGTAGGACTCCCAATCCTCTTGAGCTGGATCGAACGGAGCGGGTGGTACTGCGCCGCCGGACATGGTTCCGCCATTGTGTGCTTCAGCCACGTGCTTAGTTGTCTTTGTCGTTGGCTCAGATGTCATCCAATCCCACCCTCGTTGCCAGTGTTAGGTCTGGAGCATGGGTGCGAATAATGGAGACGAGCCGGTAGAAACAGTGAACTTCAAACTCTTTATTTACATGGTGTGACAGCTCAAACTGGAGGGCTGCTATAGCCTTCCTTATATAGGCAACTTTATTAACTATTCAACCAATAGTAATTCTGGAGCGCTAGCTCCGTTAACCAATGAGAATGGCCTGTAATGGCCAATCAGATGTTCCTGAACAGACTAATCCGATCCTGCCATTAACAGCCAATCAGAAGTGCAGGGCCAGAACCCTGCACTTGACTTCAAGCTCAAGATAATTTTATTTGGCATTATTCATTCACAACACTTTGTATAACCGACCCTGGGTGACTCATTTTCCTATCAGTGGTTTCATATCTCCTTCTGTTTCATCCCTTCAGTTTCAAGATTGGTCATCGTTCCCCTGCAACATAACATTGATGTGCAAGTAGAAATATCACTATACCCGCAGCTGCTTTTCACTGCTCTCTTTGCGTAGAAGGAGGAGGTTCTCGTGTAACGTGTCCACCAGTGCCTGGATAGCTTCATTCTCCTCGCGAAGCTGACGGATCTGTTTCTCCATATCTTGCTTCCGCTCTTGAAGCAGACAATTCTGCGAAGGAAGAGATCAGAGATGAGCATAAGAAGAAAGGAGATCAGCCCCATATCACCGTTTCCTGCTCAGTCAGTCCATTGTCTCATTTTTGGTTTGGGACAAGTCGGATATTTTTCTTTCAAACCCAGAAAATCTGGAATAACACTGCATACTTATCCTTGTTAAAATAAAATAAAATAAAAAGACATTAAATAACAGATATCACCAAAATGTGGTTCCCAACCCAGACTGGGTAATAGATTGTCCATATGTCATACCAGTAAGAGATTGCACCAACTGAAGAACTAATAGCAATAGCACTTAGACTTATATACTGCTTCGTAACCAACCCTGCTGCTCCATCAGCCATTTTTGAGAACTGGGCATCATCTCATAATTAATATAGTAATTCTCAGTGGTTTCAGAGAAAGACGATTATGAGGATTCCGGGAGAGTTACCCAAGGTGCTCCAGAGTGATGCTCAAGGACATTGTAGGAAATATAAACAGAGACTCCAAATTGTCCAGCATTTCCTGAATCCTGGAAAAGAATGACCTAGGCTACATCACGGTGATGGGATTCAAATTTTTTTACTACCAGTTCAGTGGGCGTGGCTTGGCTTGGTGGGTGTGGCTTGATGGGCATGGCAGGGGAAGGATACTGCCAAATCCCCATTCCCTCTCCACCCACTAACCTGCTTTCCAGCTCCATTCTCCTGTGCAGGGCAACCAAAGAAGACCCAGTCGATCAGCTGGGACTCAGTGGGAGGCAGAGAGTAGATGGGGGTGGGCCCAGTCAGTGGTGCTATTTGCTGGTTCTTCAAACTACTCAAAATTTTCACTACCAGTTCTCCAGAACTGGTCAGAACCTGCTGAATACCACCTCTGGTACATCATGCTAATAATCAACTACAGGGCTGCCAACCTTGAGTGATAGTTCGGAGTGAGACACTGCGAGGGAGCGGAGCGGTAGGGAGCTTTGACAATTTTACATTTTAAATGGTGCAATCTGATGCATACTTTAGTCATGATTTGGACATATACATACATACATACATTTTAACCCATAGGCATAAGAAAAAAAATGAGGACACATATTACAAAAACACATTTTTCTTCAGTGAGGGAACTTGACTATGAAAACCAATGAGACATAGCATAGGCCTTTTAGTTTCATAAAAGGTTTGAAAAAATAATTGGGTTATTATTTGAAATGGACTGTGATGTTTCTTTGTCATATAAGTATGTGTATGTGGGTATATGCGGGTATATGCGTAATGGTTATATTTTGAGAACTGAATGCAACGAAATTTTGTTTTAATGTATGCTGATTAGTGTACATTTAAAGTGACAATAGTTTTCTGTTCTGTTCTATTCCAGTTCCATTCCAATTTATTCCATTCCATTCCAGTTTCATTCCAATTCTATTCCATTCTAACTTTTGAATAGCTGATGCAGCTTGCATAAAAAGGGCAAAAGGAAAAATAAACCAGGGAAACACTTCACCAATGCCCTTAGTACAATCGAAAAACAAATATATTTTTATCGGCGAGGCGAGCGGCTGCTCGGATCCACCGATCCCCTGAAAAATCACATCTAAAGCAAAATTAGAGGCAAGGAGCTACGGTTTTTGAAGGGTTAAAATTCAGATTAGTTTGCTAGAGAGGTGTGGCCACGGGGGAAAGAGACAGGGAGGGGAGTTTCTTTCTGTTAAACCCGCCGTTCTTCGGCAAATTTGCAAGCGGATTAGCCTGCTTTAAATTGCAAATCTAAGATGAATTAGAAATAAAATTTGGGGTGGAGGGGGTCTTATTCCACAAGCGCGCCTTTATTCGAGGCCGGAATTCCCATTGCAAGGAAGATCTCTCGGGCCTTTAGCGTGAGATTTCGTTTATCAGAGTGAGACAGTCAAAATTGGTTGAATTGCGTGAGTCTCACTCTGATTGCGTGAGAGTTGGCAGCACTGCAACTACGTATATTAGGAGCTGAAGGAACTCAAAGATTGATTATTGTCTGTACAGATGAAGACTTTCACAGTAATAATTAAAGTCAGATGTTCAGATAGGACAGACATGGAGCTGTTGCAGAGTTCCCCAATTTTTTCAGCTTTACGGATCGGGGTGGGAGGGGAGGAGAGGGGATGGTTCCACGTGAGCAGTAGACAAGCACATATGCAGCTCTGTTTGCACAAGCAGTGAGCACACATGCCCGCTTCTTGATCATATGGAGCACATCATGCACATAAAAGATAAAAGAGGGAAGGAAGACCAACTTGAATATAAACACGTCTTTTTTTTAGCTCTGGGCAATCCCTGCTGTGCAACATAGGTTTGGAAAGAGAAGGAAGAATTGTTTTATGGCTACTAGATGAGGGCTGCAGAATTGCAATGACCTCTAGATGGCAGCAAAATGGCAGAAAACACCAAGTCTGTGCTGCCATCAGGTGGTTGTCAGTATTTTTTTTAGCCCAGATCTACCTGGTACAGTAGCTCTGAGTCATCAGTTACCAATTTACCATGCACTAAATCAAACATTTTCAGTTTAAGCAGTAATACTCCTAGAATGGTGGAGAAGAAAAGGTTACGGTCTTTTACCCACCTGGCATCTATAGCCCGAAGAGGGATATTAATCAACAGTCTTTTTTCTTACCTCAGCTTGCAGACTTTGCACCCGGGCAGCATGCTCAGCATTGCAAAGGGTCAGAGTCCGATGTTCTGCACGTAACCCAATCAGATTTTCCTGGAGCTGCTGCTCCAAGTGAGTTACCTGTTGTAAATGGTGGAGCAGACAGCTCTTGGTTAGGCTTTGACAACAGAAAGGATCCCTTTAAACCTCTTTTCCATGGTATTCTTGGCTCTGGATTATGCAAAATGGTGAGCAGTCCTCATCTTACAACTGTAATAGACCCTGCAGATTCGTAAGTCGTGATGGTCGTAAAATAGGTCAGTCATGTGACCAACCCAATTTTACAATCTCTTTTGTGATGGTTGTTTAGCTGACACAGCAATCATACAGCAGCTGCCACGGTTATTAAGCAAACCAATGGTTCACGACGGGTGCAATTATGGCAAAAAGTGGAAGTAACTACTGAATTTTGGCAAAACCATTGTAAAACACACGCAGTTGACCAGTGGGGTCCAATTTCTAAGCCTCTGAAGTTCAGATGCAGGACTTGGGGGGGAGGGGAGGTGACAGTCAGATCCTTCAAATCTGGGTCGTAAGTAGCTTCCAGGTACAGACAGTCCTTGACTTGCAACAGTTCATTCTGACAAGCAAAGTCAGATTCACTTAACAGTCATGTTGCTAATATAGCAACTGCAGGGATTCACTTAATTGTGGCAAGAAAGGTCACTTAACAACTGTCTCAGCAACAGAAAATTTGGGCTCAATTATAGTCGTAAGTCGAGGACTACTTGTACATCAATTGTAACTTTTAATGGTTGCTAAGCAACTGGTAATAAGATGAGAACTACCTATGCAACCAAATACTCGGGTTCATGCAAGAACGGTGTGAGATGTCTACTTTCTAGTTATCTAAGGGAAGAACGTGTTGTTAGCATATATAAAAAATGTCTTTCCTTAACAATTTAATGATTTGGGACATGAACATCTGCAGCTGAATTAGAAGCTTTCAATGGGATGTTGTTTCCGGAAAGAAATTGTTAAGTTCTGCGCATGGGTGCAAGGAATGGAGACGAGGCAGTGAACAGTGAACTTCAACTCTTTATTAATCATTCTGAACAGAGCAAAACCCTAGGGCAGCAGCAGCCCTTTTATAGGGTAGGCTGCTGACCTATTAGCCAATGAGAAACATGGAAGTGTTAAACCCTTGAACCAATGAGAGTGGCTCGTTAACAGCCAATCAGATTCCCCAGAACGGACCAATCCGATATCGCTATTATCGGCCAATCAGAAGTGCAGGATTAGAACCCTGCTTTTCTTAAGGTTTGTTAAAACTTTATTTAAGCGCCGTTATTAGTTCATAACACCCCTTCCCCCCGGGTTCCATTTGAGGGGTGCGGTGACGTAATCCCTAAGATATGTAGGTTGTTTTCACTGTCTATTAGATTTGTGCTGTCCCACCGGTTCCTGTCTGTAGTCCGGTTTCGGCAGGACGTTTTTGGGCATATCTGGTACAGGCTGTTCCGAATCCTCACTGGACGACTCGGTGCTAATTCTGTCATTGTTGTCCTCCGATCTTTGCGGGCTTGCCTCCGTTGAGGTATTCCTCTGTGGCGAGACCAATCCCCTCCCTGATTCTTCTTCATGTATCGCACCTGATTGCTGACTTCCTTCACTTCTGCTTTCCACCATCTCAAAATCGGTTTCTTCGACATCCCCTCCCCCCTCAGTTTGGGAGTCACAGGAATCGCGGAAACTGGGTTGTAGCCTAGAGCGAAGCTGATCTATATGGCGTTTCCATATTTTTCCATCCCAGGTTTGCACACGGTACGATCTGGGCCCGGTGGTTTGAATTACGGTTGCTTCGACCCATAATAGTTTGCCGGAGAGGTTTTTAGCGAAAACTAAGTCGCCTATCTTGAACTCGTGGCATTTTCCGGTAGATCCATAGGGTTTCTCTGGCTCGTAGGACGGGTGGAGACGGTGGAGGTGGGAACGGAGCTTGCGTCCCATCAACAGTTCAGCTGGAGTCTTGTTGGTGACGCTGTGTGAAGTGATGTGTTGGAGTAGGAGTATTCTGTTTAGTTTGTCGTCAATGTCCCCATGGTCCATTTTGTGGAGAGTTTTTTTTAACAAATTGTACCATGCGCTCGGTCCTGCCGTTAGCCGCAGGGTGCACTGGCGAAGTTAGCGCATGGCGGATGCCCTGATCCGCAAAGTATTGTTTAAACGCCAGGGCGGTGAACTGGGGTCCGTTGTCGGAGACCAGGACGTCTGGCAGCTCATGCGTTGCGAATAGCCTATTCAATTTTCGGATGACGGACTCAGTTGTAGTATTCTTCATTTCGTGGATCTTGAGCCAATTGGAATAGGCATCCACTGTTAGGAGGAACGTATGTCCCTTATTAGGTCCCGCAAAGTCAACGTGGATGTGGGACCACGGTCCCCGGGGGGTTCCCTACTCTGTTGGAGTTGCTCTAGGTGGGGCACTGCTGACTTCTTGGCACTTTAGACAAGTCTTTACCCAGGCTTCGATCTGCTTGTTGATGCCCGGCCACCACGCGTAGCTTCGTGCGAGCGCTTTCATATGCACGATGCCGGGGTGACCATCATGCAATGTTTTCAATACTGCTCATTGCAACTGCTCTGGGATGACGACTCTATCTCCCCATAGGATGCAGCCTTTTTGCGAAAAAAGTTCTGTTTGCTGGTTTCTGAAAGGGGTGAAGTTATCAGGGGTTTGTGATACTGGCCATCCTCGTTCGACCCAGCTAAGAACTCGCGCCAGGACAGGATCTCGTTATGTTTCAATCGCAATGTCTCTGGCTGTTAGTGGCGGTGAATGTAGCGTTTCAATCTGGAGTGTCGTAAGGGTTGGAGCTGGGTCATCGATGGTTTCCGGAAGTGGGGCACGGCTCAATGCATCAGCGTGGGGAATGGCTTTCCCCAGGCGGTGTTGTAATTTATAGTTGTATGCAGCTAAAAACTCCAACCAGCGAGTCATTCTAAGTGACAATATATAGGGGGTTGGCTTGTCTCCCGCTATAATCCCTAGCAAAAGTTTGTGATCGGTAACAATAGTAAAAACTCGTCCATACATATATTCATGAAACCGTTTCACAGCAGATACAACAGCAAGAACCTTTTTGTCGATCTGGCTATAGTTATGTTCAGCCTTTCATAAGGTCCTTGAAAAATAGGCAATAGGGGCCTCACTACCATTTGGTAACACATGACTCAAAATGGCTCCTACTTCAAACGGTGACGCGTCACATGTAATTGTTAAAGGCAAAGTCTCATTATACTGCATTAAAACAGTATCTGTGGTTAGTAAGTTTTTCACTTGTCGGAATGCGTGCTCCTCGTGGTGTCCCCAGACCCAGGTTGCTTTTTTGTCGAGAAGTCTATGTAGGGGCTCAGCTACAGTCGCCTTCTGGGGCAAGAAGATGTTGTAGAAGTTAATGAGCCCCAGGAAAGCTTGGAGGTCAGTCTTGTTTCTGGGTCTTGTGGCGTTTTTGATTGCTTTTAGTTTGCTATTAGTGGGGTGAATGCCTTGTTTATCAATTAGGTACCCCAGGAACTCTACTTTATCTGTACAAAGTTGACATTTATTTTTTTTAACCTTAAGGCCAGAGTCTTTAAATTTCTGGAGAACCATTTTAAGACGCTTTTCTAGTACTTCTCTATTCGGGGCCACAATTAAAACATCATCAAAGTATGGTACGACCCCCTTGATCCCTTGCAAAAGTCTCTCCATCAGACTTTAAAAAACCCCTGTGGCTACGTTCACTCCGAATTGGAGTCGGTTGCATTTAAAGGCGCCTCGGTGCGTAACGATCATCTGTGCCTCTGCAGTTTTTTTTTATCTACAGGCAGTTGTTGGTACGCCTGTGCTAAATCCAATTTAGCGGAGACTTTTCTGCCCCCCAGGGAATGGAGAAGGTATTGTACCACCGGCACCGGGTAAGCGTTCTGTTGAAGGGCGTGATTAAGGATGGCCCGGTAGTCCCTACAAATCCTTAACGATCCATCCGGTTTGATGGGTGTTACGATTGGGGTTTCCCAACGAGCATGGTCAGTTGGTTCTAAAACATCCTGGGCTATTAATTTATCGAACTGCTCATCAATCTTTGATTTAAGGGCAAAAGGTACCCGACAAGGCTTAAGGCGGATGGGGGCTACTTCAGGGTTAAGGTTAAATGATATCGGGGTCCCCTTGTACTCGCCTAGTTTGTCTGCAAAGACGTCCTGGAATTCCTGGACGAGGGCCTCCTCCCAGTCGTCGCTTCTAGTTTGGTGAATGCCGGCTACCTCTATCCCGAGTGGGGTGAACCATTGAAGGCCTAACAAGCTAGGCCGGTCACGGTCGACAACGGTCAGTGGTAATGACGCAGTATGATTTTTGAATGATACTTGGACTTGGCTGGATCCAACGACCGGAATTCGGTTCCCCTGATAATCTTTGAGTATGATTCTTTGGGCTCTGAGGTCTTGACGCCAGACGGCAGGGATTAATTGTTTAAGGGTCTTCCAGGAAACCATCGAGAGGGACGATCCTGAATCGACTTCCATCACGCAAGGCTGTTTTCAATGGCGGCCTTCACTCGGATTTTCTTTGCATCTAGCGATGAGGCGTGACCGATTGTAATGGTTTGGTGTGCCTCTTCTCGTTTCGTTGAAGTGTTTTATTTCTGTAGGAGTGGTTGTTCCATTGGTGGTTCAAATGTTCCCGACTCACAGGACGATTCCTTGTGGTCAGGTGGTAGTTGTTTCCCCTCTGAAGTGGGCTGGATCCTTGCTTGCTTCTACAGACCTTCCCGATGTGGCCTCTTTTCCCACAGAAATGGCAGAGCGCATCGAGGAATTTGCAGTCTGATCGTGT
Source organism: Hydrophis major (assembly GCA_033807585.1). Lineage (NCBI taxonomy): Eukaryota > Metazoa > Chordata > Lepidosauria > Squamata > Elapidae > Hydrophis > Hydrophis major. The sequence goes on along the minus strand of CM066343.1, from coordinate 22,564,438 downwards.
GTGGTTTGCCCCACAAACCGCACTTTGGTGCAGTAGTCTTTGATTCCGCTGATGGCGTTGGTCACGTTCAGACCGGAGCCGGTTGACCTCTGCCTCATCACTTTTTGATGGCACTTTGAGGTCCTCGTGGTGGGTCGCTGTTGCATGCCTCTCTAAACGAGGTGAGGTATCGCTGGTGAGTTGGTGGAGCGGGGCATTGGTGCGGTGCATTCGGGCGGCCGACTTCCTGCTTGCTTCTGCTGCAGTGGCGTCCTTGATGACATCAGCAAGGTTGATGTCCCCTTTGGCCATGATCTTGATCTGCGTAGTGTGGTCATCTAATCCCAGAATTATTTGGTCTCTCAGAGCTTCTTCGAGGTCTGTAAACCCACAGAGGCCTCCCAGGTTCCGGAGATCCACGATGAAATCTGCAATGCTCTCTCCTTTCCGCTGGTCCCTCTGGTAAAATTCATGTCTTCGGACAAGCGTTGGTATGGCGGGTGCATAGTGGGCCCGTAGAAGGGGCGCGAGGACGTCCCAGTCCATGGTTTTCACCTCAGCCTGTTTCGCTAGTGCCTTGGCCATCTTAAAGACGGCAGGCCCGCAATGGGTCAGGAACACTGCTCGCTTTTTCCCCGTAGTGGCATCCTTCAAGTTGTTGGTCTCCAGAAACATCTGGAACTGGTCTATGTATGAGTCCTAGTCTTCTTGTGCCAGGTCAAATGGAGCGGGTGGTATGGCGCCACCAGACATGGTTTCCGTTGTCGATGCGCCTTCAGCCATATGCTCTGTTTGGTGCTCTGTAGTGTTCAGTCAGCTCTGATGTCTCCACATCCCACCTTCATCACCAGTGTTAAGTTCTGCGCATGGGCGCAAGGAACGGAGACGAGGCAGTGAACAGTGAACTTCAACTCTTTATTAATCATTCTGAACAGAGCAAAACCCTAGGGCAGCAGCAGCCCTTTTATAGGGTAGGCTGCTGACCTATTAGCCAATGAGAAACATGGAAGTGTTAAACCCTTGAACCAATGAGAATGGCTCGTTAACAGCCAATCAGATTCCCCAGAACAGACCAATCCGATATCGCTATTATCGGCCAATCAGAAGTGCAGGATTAGAACCCTGCTTTTCTTAAGGTTTGTTAAAACTTTATTTAAGCGCCTTTATTAGTTCATAACAGAAATCATATTTGGGTCCCTCTTTCTTATTAGTCTATGTTGAGACATGGTTTGACCTTTGTCCTAAGACATCCTTAACATTATTTCCAAGATATGCATGCTTTACATTGCCTTAATTTTCCAAAGATAAGAACAGATGGTAGACTTGAATGTTAAAAGGAAAATAAACATTTTCACAAATATATTTTAATCAAACAACTTTTCAGATAGTTTGTTAGCAATATTGGACACTGATAAGAATATCACATATTAGTAAGAGAGAGAGGGAGTATTACTCAGTTTCAATAATTCTTTGGCTGTGTATCACCAACCAATGTAATTGTCCATTTTACAAAATAACCTTTTACATCCCATTGACAAATTTCAGAAATGCAAAGGCCCAAAAAGAATGAGGCCAATGGCTTTAATTTTTAAATGGTTTTTTAAATCTATCACATCTTTTCATTTAACTTTTAAGGGAAGGGAGTAGGCATTTTAGAACCCTTATTTCCCTTGTTTGATTTTTCTTGTCTTGCTTCTGGTTAGATTCCTATCTCGCTAGAATCTGGTCATTCTGGTTGGTGCTGTTATAGGAACAACATAATGTGACAGTGACGTTTTTCATTCTAGCTTGGCACATTCTATTCACTGGGCTGTTATTGTAGTGAGAATGAATTTTTATTTGCAATGAAATTGGAAATCTCCATTTCTGTTATGTTCTGCGCATGGGTGCAAGGAACGGAAACGAGACGGTGAACAGTGAACTTCAACTCTTTATTATACATTCTGAACAGAGCAAAACCCTAGAGTAAAAGCAGCCCTTTTATAGGCAAGCTGATGCTCCAGTAACCAATAGGAAACGTGGAGTGTTAACCCCCTTAACCAATGGGAGTGGCTCGTTAACAGCCAATCAGATTCTCCTGAATGGACCAATCCGATATCGCTATTATCGGTCAATCAGAAGAGCAGGGCTAGAACCCTGCTATTTTCTAAAGCTTTTGATAAACTTTATTTGAGTATTTGATTAGTTCACAACACCCCTTCCTCCCGGGTTCCGTTTGGGGGGTGCGGTGACGTAATCTCTGAGGTAGGAAGGTTGCTTCGACTGTCTATTGGATTTATGCTGTCCCACCGGTTCTTGTCCGTAAGCCTGTTTTGGCGGGGGCGTTTTCAGGCAAGTCGGGTGCTGGTGGTTCTTCGTTGGACGACTCAGTGCCACTAGTGTTCTCATTGTTGTCCTTTGGCCCTTGCGAGCTTGCCTCTGTTGGGTTGTTCATCTGTGGTGAGGCCACCCCCATCCTTGATCCTTCTTCACTAGTCACACCCCATGGCTGACTTCTTTCGTTCCTGCTTTCCGCCATCTCGAATTCGGTTTCTTCGACACCCTCCCCCCTCAGTTTGGGAGTCACAGGAGTTGCGGAAACTGAATTGTAGCCTCGAGCGAAGCTGATCTATATGGCATTTCCATATTTTTCCATCTTAGGTTTGTACACAATACGATCTGGGCCCGGTGGTTTGAATAACAGTGGCTTCGATCCATAACGGTTCGCCAGAGAGGTTTCTGGCGAAAACTAAGTCGTCCAACTGGAACTCGTGGCATTTTCCGCTAGATCCACAGGGTTTCTCTGGCTCGTAAGATGGGTGAAGCCGGTCGAGGTGGGAGTGGAGTTTGCGTTCCATCAATAGTTCCGCGGGAGTCTGGTTGGTGACGCTGTGCAGAGTGATGTGTTGGAGAAGGAGTATTCTATTTATCTTATCTTCAATGTCCCCATAGTCCATCTTGTAGAGGGTTTTTTTAACAAACTGTACCATGCGCTCGGCTCTTCCATCAGCCACAGGGTGCACTGGCAAAGTTAGTGCATGGCGAATACCGTGGTCCGCTAAGTATTGTTTAAAAGAAAGCACGGTAAACTGGGATCTGTTGTCGGATACCAGAACGTCTGGAAGTCCATGCGTTGTGAATAATCTGTTCAATTTCTGGATGACAGACTCGGTTGTAGTACTTTTCATTTCGTGGATCTCGAGCCAGTTTGAGTAGGCATCCACTGTTAATAGGAACGTATGTCCCTTAATAGGTCCCGTAAAGTCAATATGAATGTGGGACCATGGTCCCCGAGGTGTTTCCCATTCTGTCGGAGTTGCTTTTGGTGGGACATTGCTAACCTTCTGGCACTTATAACAAGTCTTTATCCAGGCTTCGATTTGTTTGTCAATGCCCGGCCCCACACGTAGCTTTAGTACCGCTCATTGTAACCGCTCTGGGACGATGACTCTATCCCCCCACAGGATGCAGCCCTTTTGCGAAAAAAGTTCTATTTGTCGATTCTTGGAGGGAATGAAGTCATCAGGGGTTTGATCTACTGGCCATCCTCGTTCGACCCAGGTAAGAACCCGTTTTAAGATAGGATCGCATTTTGTTTCGATCGCGATATCTCTAGCGGTCAGCAGCGGTGATTGCAGCATTTCAATCTGGAGCGTTGTAAAGGTTGGAGCTGGGTCATCAATGGTTTCCAGAAGTGGTGCACGGCTCAATGCGTCAGCGTGGGGAATGGCTTTCCCCGGGCGGTGCTGCAGCTTATAATTGTACGCAGCCAAAAACTCCGACCAGCGAGTCATTCTAGGTGATAATATATAGGGGGTTGGCTTGTCTCCCGCTATAATCCCCAGCAAAGGTTTGTGGCCGGTAACAATAGTAAAAACTCGTCCATAAACATACTCATGAAACCGTTTAACAGCAGATACAACAGCAAGAGCCTCTTTATCGATTTGACTATAGTTATGTTCAGCCTTTGATAGAGTTCTTGAAAAATAGGCAATAGGGGCTTCACGACTGTTTGGTAACACATGGCTCAAAATGGCTCCTACTCCAAAGAGTGATGTGTCACATGTGATTGTTAAAGGCAAAGTCTCGTTATACTGCATTAAAACAGCATCTGAAGTTAATAGGTTTTTCACTTGTCGGAATGCGTGTTCCTCTCGGTGCCCCCAAACCCAGGTTGCTTTTTTATTGAGAAGCCGATGTAGGGGCTCAGCTACGGTCGCTTTGTGGGGCAGGAAGATGTTGTAAAAATTAATAAGCCCCAGGAAAGCTTGGAGATCAGTCTTGTTTCTGGGTCTTGGGACGTTCTTGATTACTCTTAACTTGCTATTGGTGGGTGAATGCCTTGTTTATCGATTAGGTACCCCAGGAACTCTACTTTATCTGTACACAGTTGACATTTATTTTTTTTAACTTTAAGGCCAGAGTCTTTAAATTTCTGGAGAATGAGTCTAAGACGCTCCTTTAGTATTTCTCTATTAGGGGCAGCAATTAAAACGTCCTCAAAGTATGGTATGACCCCTTTTATTCCCTGTAACAGTCTCTCCATCAAACTCTGAAAGATCCCTGTGGCCACGCTAACTCCGAATTGGAGGCGGTTGCACTTAAAAGTGCCTCGGTGCGTAACGATCGTTTGTGCCTCTGCTGTTTTTTTATCAACAGGCAGTTGTTGGTACGCTTGTGCTAAATCCAATTTAGTAAAGACCTTTCCACCCCCCAGGGAATGGAGGAGGTGTTGTACCACCGGTACTGGGTAAGCGCTCTGTTGAAGGGCGTGATTCAGGGTGGCACGGTAGTCCCCACAAATCCTTAACGATCCATCCGGTTTGATGGGTGTTACGATTGGGGTTTCCCAAGGAGTATGATCAGTTGATTCTAAAACACCCTGGGCTATTAATTTATCGAGCTGCTCGTCAATTTTTGGTTTAAGGGCAAAAGGAACTCGACGAGGCTTAAGGCGGATGGGGTCCACTTCAGGGTTAAGGTTAAATGATATCGGGGTCCCCTTGTACTCGCCTAGTTTGTCTGCAAAAACGTCCTGGAATTCCTGGACGAGGGCCTCCTCCCAGTCGTCATGCTGGTCTGGTGAATGCCGGCTACCTCAATCCCAAGTGGAGTGAACCATTGAAGGCCTAACAAGCTAGGCCGATCACGGTCGACGATGGTCAATGGTAAGGATGCCGTACAATTTTTGAATGAGACCCAGACCAGGCTAGATCCAACGACCGGAATTCGGTTTCCTTGATAGTCCTTGAGAATGATTCTTTGGGTTCTGAGGTCTTGCCGCTGGATGGCAGGGATCAATTGTTTCAGGGTCTTCCAGGAAACCATCGAGAGGGACGATCCTGAATCGACTTCCCTCATGCAGGGCTGGTTCTCGATGGCGACCTTCACTCGGATTTTCTTTGCATCTAATGATGATGTGTGAGCAATTGTGATGGTTTGGTGTGCCTCTTCTCGTTTCATTGAATGGGCTAGTGGTTTATTTCTGTAGGAGTGGCTGTTCCATTGGTGGTTCGAATGTTCCCGATTCACAGTACGACTTCCTGTGGGTGGGCGATAGTTGATCCCCCTCTGAAATGGGCTGGATCCTAGCTTGCTTCGACATACCTTTCTGATGTGGCCTCTCTTCCCACAAATATGGCAGAGCGCGTCGAGGAATTTGCAGTCTGATCGTGGGTGTTTTGTCCCACAGCCTGCACATTGATACTGCAGACTCTGGTTACGCTGGTGGCGTTGGTCTCGTTCAGACCGGAGCCGGTTAACTTCTTCCTCATCACTTTCTGATGATGATTTGAGGTCCTCATGGTGAGTTGCTGTTGCATGTCCCTCAAGGCGAGGTGAGGTTTTGCCGGCGAGTTGGCAGAGCGGGGTGTTGGTGCAGCGCATTCGGGCAGCCGACTTCCTGGTTGCTTCTGCTGCAGTAGCATCAGCGATGGTATCTGCAAGTCTGATGTCGCCTTTCGCCATCAGCTTACTTTGCATGTAAGGTGCATCCAAACCCAGAACTATTCGGTCTCTGAGAGCTTCTTCGAGGTTGGCGAACCCACAGAGGCCTCCCAGGTTCCGGAGATCCGTGATGAAATCTGCAATGCTTTCTCCTTTCCGCTGGTTTCTCTGGTAGAATTCATGTCTTCGTACAAGCATTGGTACGGTAGGTGCATAGTGGCCTGTAAGAGGGGCTCAAGGACGTCCCAGTCCATGGATTTCACCTCAGCCAGTTTCGCCAGTGCCTTGGCCATCTTGAAAATGGCAGGTCCGCAGTGAGTCAGGAATACCGCTCTCTTTTTCCCAGTAGTGGCATCCTTCAAGTTGTTGGTCTCCAGAAATATGTGGAACCGGTCCATGTTTGAGTCCTAGTCTTCTTGTGCTGGGTCGAATGGAGTGGGTGATATGGTGCCGCCGGTCATGGTTTCCGCCATTAATGCGCCTTCAGCCATGTGCTCTGTTTAGTGCTCTGTAGTGTTCAGTCAGCTCTGACATCTCCGCATCCCATCCTCGTCGCCAGTGTTATGTTCTGTGCATGGGCGCAAGGAACCGAGACGAGATGGTGAACAGTGAGCTTCAACTCTTCATTATACATTCTGAATAGAGCAAAACCCTAGAGCAAAAGCAGCCCTTTTATAGGCAAGCTGATGCTCTAGTAACCAATAGGAAACGTGGAGTGTTAACCCCCTTAAGCAATGAGAGTGGCTCGTTAACAGCCAATCAGATTCTCCTGAACGGACCAATCTGATATCGCTATTATTGGCCAATCAGAAGAGCAGGGCTAGAACCTGCTATTTTCTAAAGCTTTTGATAAACTTTATTTGAGTATTTTATTAGTTCACAACAATTTCAAAACCAGTTTAACATCACTCACCCTGCCTGGGGGAACCTAGGACTTTTTCCAATGTTGGTGAGCTACAACCTCCATCATCCACACCACGAGCTCTGTTGCTTGAGGTAGATGGGAGGCAGAGGCTTGGTAGGTTTTCCATGGGTGGCATAGGACGATGGAAATTGTAATTCAGCACAATTCTGCTATGGGAAGATTCCTTTACTTCTCGCTCCCTGTCACTATCCACAAAATTCTAGCTAGGGATACTTACAGGATAACAAGAGTTGGAAGGGACCTTGGAGGTCTTCTACTCCAACCCCAGCTCAAGCAGGAAACTCTACACCGTTTCAGACAATCTATTGCTTAATAATAAGAGATTAGGACATATCCAGCTTAACGCCCCAGAGCCCTACCAATAGCTATAGTTCTGTCAATTCAATAGTTTGGGATTTCTATTCTTCTTGTTTCTAGACCAGAAACTGCTGGGAAAAGCTGAAATATTTATATCCATTTTATTTATTTCTTCAATTTCTGTAGCTGCCCCAAATCAGCCAAGTCACTCTATGCATGACATCTTGCAAGGGTTTGATAAAACCATCCATTCTTACTTCTCTCTCCTCTGAGTAAAACTGATGGATTCAGCCTTTTTAAGAGGGATGGGATTCAGTGAAGGTCTGTGAACTCAGCAAGGCTGACCCCTCTGATTTATTTTAAGATTTACAGTAGCTAGACTGATACATACTTTTTAAAATTTCAGTGGTTTGAATCCTCCTTCTCTTGTGCATTTCTGCAACCAGCAGATCAAACAAGGTGTGAGGTGTTTTAAAAGAGGGGGGCCTCATTCAGCGATCTCGTACTTGCCTCTGAAACTTGTAAAATCCCCCAGCATTTTGCATCCTTTTTAACACGAGTGATTCACCTGAAAACTACCCTAGACTCTAATCCGGTTCACTCATATTCAGTGTTGAGTTCTTGCTTGTTTTTCTGTTTCCTAGCAGGTTAATAAACATCTTCAGGAAAACAACCAAGCCCAGAGAACATAAAAAACTTGTCAGCTCAACCCTGAGCTTCATATATTCTCAACTGCTGGATATGACAGCATGCTAAAATATATTACAATACAGGCCTTTAGCCAAGCTTCCTCTTCTGTTAACAAGAACATCGAGAACCAAACCTGCTAGATTGCACTCATAAATGTCTTGTTTTGCCCCTTTACCTTCATTGCCACCGAATTGGCAGCAGAAGAAACATTTGACTGATCTATTGCACAAATAAAATTAGTGTGGTGCGGGGGTGAGATTCAAATTTCTTAACAACTGGTTCTGTGGGTTGGGCCTAATTTGTGGGTGTGGCTTGGTGGTCATGTGATTAGGTGGGCATGGCTTTTATGTAAATATTATAAATATTGATGTAAATATTGATTTTTTTATTAAAAAAGAGCAACTTTTACTAAAAGCAGGCAAAGCAGGCAGGCAGATTGAGTTGTTCACAGAATCACAGATTAACTTAGAGCAGTGGTGGGATTCAAAAAATTTCACTTCAGGTTCTGTGGGCGTGGCTTGGTGGACATGGCAGGGGAAGGACAGTGTAAAATCCCCATTCCCTCCCCACCTCACTAACCTGCTTTCCAGCTCCGTTCTCGCAGGACAACACAATAAGACTCAGCTGAGACTCGGGAGGCAGAGAACAGATGGGGGCAGGGCCAGTCAGAGGAGGCATTTGCCGCTTCTCCGAACTACTCAAAATTTCTGCTACTGGTTCTCCAGAACTGGTCAGAACCTGCTGAATACCACCTCTGGGCAGAGGAAACCCTGTCCAAGTCCCACCTCACCTGACTGAGCTGTTCCACCAGACGTTGATTTTGTTCTGAAAGGTCCAAGACTGCCTGGGAGCTCTCTCGACTGGTGTCCTGCTGTTCTAGACGCTTCTGCCCCAGCTGGACTCGGGCGGTCACCAAATCAGCCTCCAGCTCTGCCGTCCGGGTTTCAAATTCTGCCCGGCCTGATTCAAGGTGCCTCCGGAGTTCGTGTTTCTCTTGTTCAAGATGCTACAAGAAAGCAAAGCAGGAGATGTCAGGGCCAGGAGGAGAGACTCAAGGCTGGTGTAGAAGAAGGATCCAGAATGGGATTTGGGATCCAGAACACCTTGACTTCAAATCATGCCTTCTATTAGGCCCTCAAGTTTCTGGTACAGATAGTTTTTGCCTTACAACAGTTTATTTAGTGATGGTTCAAAGTTACAACGGCACTTAAAAAATGACTTATGACCATTTTTCACAGTTACAACTCCATGATCATGTGATCAAAATTCAGACACTTAGCAACTGGTTCATTGAGAGTGACTCAGGGTGGTCATCGTTTGCGACCTTCTGATAAGCAAAGTCAACAGATTCACTTAACAACCCTGTCACTAACTGAACAACTGCAATGATTCACTTAACAACTGAAGCAAAAAAGTCATAAAGTAGGGTGAAAGTCACTTTACAACTGTTTTGCTTAGCAACAGAAATTTTGGGCACAACTGTGGTAATAAGTTGAGGACTACCTGTATTGGACTATCTCATAGGATGATTTTAAGGAAGAATTAGAGGATGGTTGGATATCAAGGGCCATAATGACATAAGCAAAATGATCTATGATTGATAAACAACCTTCCCTATTCAGAATACAGTATTCAGATGTAACCCATGAATGCTTTTTTTCAACTGGAAAGAGAAATATTTTCAGGATATGATTTTTAATTATTAGCAAAAATTCTTACCAAATTGGGCCTTTGTGCTACAAGACTTTTGCACAGGGATAAAGGACCTCATTATCCATTATACAGTATGTGCAGCATCTCCCTAAGTCAGTGATGGTGAACCTTTTTGTAGTGGTGTGCCAAATGTGTATGCGCCGGCATCCACGATGTAATGTGCCTCACTCCCCCTGTACATACACACACAATGCCCCCCGCCCCCTTATCTGCCTCTGGAGGAAGCCTCTGGAGTCACTGGAGGCTGAAAATGGGCCCATTTTGGCACTTCCAGTATTTCCAGAAGGCCCGTTTTTCGGCCTCCCAAGGCTGCAGAGGCTTCCCTCGAGCCTCCAGGAGGGCGAAAACAGCCTCAAAGGAGCCGAAAATTAGCTGAGAGGCACGTGCATGCGCAGTGCAAGTAAATTTGGCTGGGGCTTGCATACCTGCACAAATGGCTCTATGTGCCACCTGTGGTGCGCATGCCATAGGTTCGCCATCACGGCCCTAAATGGCCCTCCCAATTTCCAGTACTTCAGGCTAAATTCTTTCAGACTCAGGGTTGTCAGTTTCTTCCATAACCTCTCATTTCTCCATAAAAATCTGACTTTTTAGAGATCTGCTGCAAAATCAGATGCCAAAATACTGGAAGGGCAGTCTATTATATCTGGAGGAGACCAAATGGTGGATACCCTACAGTCAACAGATCTGAATACAGCATGCCACAAGCTCCAGACTCTTGAACGCAAATGTCGGTTTGTCAAAAGCTTCATGAATGAAATCCTTTCTTTTCTTTCTTTTTTTTAAAAAGACAACATCTCAGTGGACACCAGGAACAGGAGGATCTTCCTGTTATTAAAGAAGCTGCCAGGCCCTGTGACAGAAGGTTCTAAGGACATAAAACAAAAGGCAGATTGACTCATGCCATCTGGCCTACCTTATGACTCCCTAAACCAGCCAGTTGCCTTGGCTGCGATGGTGGATATCACCTGGAATTAAGTTTCAATGGCCAATCCAACCAACTTCTGGATATAGGAAAAAGGTCCTGCCTCATTAGTCTTTCATGTGGATGGACAATGAAGAATATCATGATCTTTAACTCTGCAGCCAAGTCCCACAAGGAAAGGAAAAGGTCTATTATGGAGAGGCAGAAGGTCCATGGGGCAGCCCTAGTGATTTGGGTAGAAAAGGGATCCTTCCTGCTCTCAAGAAGTCACACTGTTAGTCTCTTCACTACCTTAGGCACTATTGGAAGAGCTTTCCAGGGATTATCTGACAACATGAGGTGTCTGTTAAGTTCTGTGCATGGGCGCAAGGAACGGAGACGAGACGGTGAACAGTGAATTTCAACTCTTTATTAATAATTCTGAACAGAGCAAAACCCTAGGGCAACAGCAGCCCTTTTATAGGCAAGCTGCTGCTTTAGTAACCAATAAGAGACGTGGAGTGTTAACCCCCTTAACCAATGAGAGTGGCTCGTTAACAGCCAATCAGATTCTCCTGAACGGACCAATCCGATATCGCTATTATCGGCCAATCAGAAGTGCAGGGCTAGAACCCTGCTATTTTCGAAAGCTTTTGATAACTTTATTTAAGTGTTTTATTAGTTCATAACACTCCTTCCCCCTGGGTTCCGTTTGGGGGGTGCGGTGATGTAATCTCTGAGGTAGGAAGGTTGCTTTGACTGTCTATTGGATTTATGCTGTCCCACCAGTTCTTGTCCGTAAGCCTGTTTTGGCGGGGCGTTTTCGGGCAAGTCGGGTGCCAACGGTTCCTCGTTGGAAGACTCAATGCCGCTAATGTTCTCATCGTTGTCCTCTGGCCCTTGCGGGCTTGCCTCTGTTGAGGTATTCCTCTGTGGCGAGGCCACGCCCTTCCTTGATCCTTTTTCATTAGTTACGCCCGATTGTTGACTTCTTTTGTTCCTGCTTTCCGCCATCTTGAAATCAGTTTCTTCGACATCCTCTCCCCCCTCAGTTTGTGAGTTACCGGAGTTGCGGAAACTAGGTTGTAGCCTCAAGCAAAGCTGATTTATATGGCGTTTCCATATTTTTCCATCACAGGTTTTTACCTGGTACGACCTGGGTCCAGTGGCTTGAATAACAGTGGCCTCGATCCACAACGGTTCACCAGAAAGGTTTCTGGTGAAAACTAAGTCACCTATCTTGAACTCGCAGCATTTTCCACTAGATCCACAGGGTTTCTCTGGCTCGTAAGACGGGTGAAGCCGGTCGAGGTGGGAGTGGAGTTTGCGTCCCATCAGTAGTTCCGCTGGAATCTTGTTGGTGACGCTGTGTGAAGTGATGTGTTGGAGAAGGAGTATTCTATTTATCTTATCATCAATGTCGCCATAGTCCATTTTGTAGAGGGTTTTTTTCACAAACTGTACCATGCGTTCGGCTCTTCCGTTAGCCACAGGGTGCACTGGTGAAGTTAGCGCATGGAGAATACCGTGGTCTGCTAAGTATTATTCAAAAGAAAGCGCGGTAAACTGGGGTCCGTTGTCGGATACCAGAACGTCTGGCAGTCCATGCGTCGTGAATAATCTGTTCAACTTCCGGATGATGGATTTGGTTGTGGTACTCTTCATTTCATGGATCTCGAGCCAGTTCGAATAGGCATCCACTGTTAATAAGAACGTATGTCCCTTAGTAGGTCCTGCAAAATCAATATGAATGCGGGACCACGGTCCCCGAGGTGTTTCCCATTTTGTCAGAGTTGCTTTTGGTGGGGCATTGCTAACTTCCTGGCACTTTTAACAAGTCTTTACCCAGGCTTCTATCTGTTTGTCGATGCCCGGCCACCACGTGTAGCTTCGTGCAAGCGCTTTCATACACACGATGCCGGGGTGGCCCTCATGCAGTGTCTTTAATACCGCTTGTTGTAACCGCTCTGGGACGATGACTCTATCCCCCCACAGGATGCAGCCTTTTTGCGAAAAAAGTTCTGTTTGTCGATTCTTGAAGGGGATGAAGTCGTCAGGGGTTTGATCTACTGGCCATCCTCATTTGACCCAGCTAAGAACTCGCTTTAAGATAGGATCACGTTTTGTTTCGATCACGATACCTCTAGCTGTTAGCGGTGGTGAATGTAGCATTTCAATCTGGAGCGTTGTAAGGGTTGGAGCTGGGTCGTTGACAGTTTCCGGGAGTGATGCACGGCTCAATGCGTCAGCATGGGGAATGGCTTTCCCCGGGCGGTGCTGCAGCTTATAATTGTACGCAGCCAAAAACTCCGACCAGCGAGTCATTCTAGGTGATAATATATAGGGGGTTGGCTTGTCTCCTGCTATTATCCCCAGCAAAGGTTTGTGGCTGGTAACAATAGTAAAAACTCGTCCATAAACATATTAATGAAACCGTTTCACAGCAGATACAACAGCAAGAGCCTCTTTATCGATTTGACTATAGTTATGTTCAGCCTTTGATAAAGTTCTTGAAAAATAGGCAATAGGGGCTTCATTACCGTTTGGTAACACATGGCTCAAAATGGCTCCTACTCTAAATGGTGACGCGTCACATGTAATTGTTAAAGGCAAAGTCTCGTTATACTGCATTAAAACAGCATCTGAAGTTAATAGGTTTTTTACTTGTCAGAATACATGCTCCTCTCAGTGCCCCTAAACCCAGGTTGCTTTTTTGTCGAGAAGTCGATGTAGGGGCTCAGCTATGGTCGCTTTGTGGGGCAGGAAGATGTTGAAAAAATTAATAAGCCCCAGGAAAGCTTGGAGATCAGTCTTATTTCTGGGTCTTGGGGCGTTCTTGATTGCTCTTAACTTGCTACTGGTGGGGTGAATGCCTTGTTTATCGATTAGGTACCCCAGGAACTCTACTTTATCTGTACACAGTTGACATTTTATTTTTTTTAACTTTAAGGCCAGAGTCTTTAAATTTCTGGAGAACAAGTCTAAGCCGCTCCTTTAGTATTTCTCTATTCGGGGCAGCAATTAAAATGTCATGTATGATACGACCCCTTTTATTCCCTGTAATAGTTTCTCCATCAAGCTCTGAAAGGTCCCTGGGGCCACGCTAACTCCGAATTGGAGTCGGTTGCACTTAAAAGTGCCTCGATCGTTTGTGCCTCTGCTTTTTTTTTTATCTACTGACAGTTGTTGGTACGCCTGCGCTAAATCCAATTTAGTGAAGACTCTTCCGCCCCCCAGGGAATGGAGGAGGTGTTGTACCACCGGTACCGGGTAAGCGCTCTGTTGAAGGGCGTGATTCAGGGTGGCATGGTAGTCCCCACAAATCCTTAATGATCCATCCAGTTTGATGGGTGTTATGATTGGGATTTCCCAAGGAGCTTGGTCGGTTGCTTCTAAAACACCCTGGGCTATTAATTTTTCGAGCTGCTCATCAATTTTTGGTTTAAGGGCAAAAGGTACCCAACGAGGCTTAAGGCGGATGGGGGCTACTTCAGGGTTGAGGTTAAATGATATCGGGATCCCCTTGTACTCGCCTAGTTTGTCTGCAAAGACATCCTGGAATTCCTGGACGAGGGCCTTCTCCCAGTCGTTGCTGCTGGTTTGGTGAATGCCGGCTACCTCAATCCCAAGTCAAGCAAACCATTGAAGGCCTAACAAGCTGGGCCGATCACGGTCGACAACAGTCAATGGTAAAGACGCAGTACGATTTTTGAATGAGACCTGGACTAGGCTGGATCCAACGACCGGAATTCGGTTTCCTTGATAGTCCTTGAGAATGATTCTTTGGATTCTGAGGTCTTGCCATCGGACGGCAGGGATTAATTGTTTAAGGGTCTTCCAGGAAACCATCAACAGGGATGATCCTGAATCGACTTCCATCATGCATGGCTGGTTTTCGATGGTGACCTTCACTCGGATTTTCTTTGCATCTAATGATGATGCGTGAGCAATCGTGATGGTTTGGTGTGGCTCTTCTCATTTCGTTGAATGGGCTAGTGATTTATTTCTGTAGGAGTGGTTGTTCCATTGGTGGTTCGAATGTTCCCGATTCACAGGACGACTTCCTGTGGGTTGGCGGTAGTTGGTCCCCCTCTGAAATGGGCTGGATCCTAGCTTGCTTCTACAGACCTTTCCAATGTGGCCTCTCTTCCCACAAATATGGCAGAGCGCGTCGAGGAATTTGCAGTCTGTTCGTGGGTGGTTTGCCCCACAGCCTGCGCATTGATACTGCAGTCTCTGGTTATGCTGGTGGCATTGGTCTCATTCAGACTGGAGCCGGTTGACTTCTTCCTTATCACTTTCTGATGATGATTCGAGGTTCTCGTGGTGGGTTGCCGTTGCATGTCCCTCAAGGCGAGGTGAGGTTTCGCCGGTGAGTTGGTGGAGCGGGACGTTGGTGCGGCGCATTCGGGCAGCCGACTTCCTGGTTGCTTCTGCTGCAGTAGCGTCAGCGATGGTATCTGCAAGGCTGATGTCGCCTTTCGCCATCAGCTTACTTTGCACGTAAGGTGCATCTAATCCCAGAACTATTCGGTCTCTGAGAGCTTCTTCGAGGTCAGCGAATCTGCAGAGGCCTCCCAGGCTCCAGAGATCCACGATGAAATCTGCAATGCTTTCTCCTTTCCGCTGGTCTCTCTGGTAAAATTCATGTCTTTGGACAAACGTTGGTACGGTAGGTGCATAGTGGGCCCGTAGGAGGGGCTCGAGGATGTCCCAGTCCATGGATTTCACCTCAGCTGGTTTCACCAGTGCCTTAGCCATCTTAAAAATGGCAGGTCCGCAGTGAGTCAGGAATACCACTCGCTTTTTTCGAGTAGTGGCATCTTTCAAGTTGTTGGTCTCCAGAAACATCTGGAACCGGTCCATGTATGAGTCCCAGTCTTCTTGTGCCTAGTCGAATGGAGCGGGTGGTATGGTGCCGCTGGTCATGGTTTCCGCCATTGATGCGCCTTCAGCCACGTGCTCTGTTTAGTGCTCTGTAGTGTTCAGCCAGCTCTGACATCCCCGCATCCCACCCTCGTCGCCAGTGTTAAGTTCTGCACATGGGCGCAAGGAACGGAGACGAGACGGTGAACAGTGAACTTCAACTCTTTATTAATCATTCTGAACAGAGCAAAACCCTAGGGCAACAGCAGCCCTTTTATAGGCAACCTGATGCTCTAGTAACCAATAAGAGACGTGGAGTGTTAACCCCCTTAACCAATGAGAATGGCTCGTTAACAGCCAATCAGATTCTCCTGAATAGACCAATCCGATATCGCTATTATCGGCCAATCAGAAGTGCAAGGCTAGAACCCTGCCATTTTCTAAAGCTTTTGATAACTTTATTTAAGTGTTTTATTAGTTCATAACAGTGTCAGCAATCATTTTCCTCTCAGGATTAACTCCCAAGGGCCCTCGTAGTAGGGTTAACCCTAATGCACTGTAAAATCCCTTTTCCCGTAGAGGAAGTCAGTCCTATTCACGAATTTCCTCGCAAGATTATCTATCACAGAATGCCTCAAGGTACAGCAAACCCCACTCTATACAAATAGTTATTAACTGACAACTGTTCATTTAGTGATTGTTCAAAGTTGCAATAGAAATGAGAAATGTGACTTATAACCAGTCCTCGCACTTATGACTGTTGCCGCATTCCCCATTGTCACATGATCAAAATTAAGGCACTTTGCAATCAACATTCATTTACTATTGTTTGTTTGTATTCCACATGTATTACTTTTTCAAATAAGGTGGTGAACATATTCAAAACACCTATTTCTATTTTCCCCACGACAGCCCTGTTGGATTAAGAGAGAATAACTGGCCCAAAATCACCCATGATTAAAATGGGATTTGAACTCAAGGTTTCCCATTTTCTAACCTGGTGCCTTAACCACTAGACCAAGCTGTTGCAGTGTTCCAGGGTTGAGTAATCACCACTTGCAACCTTCATAGATGGCTTCCAACAAGGAGAATCAATGGTGGAAGCCAGGTTCTCTGAATAACAGCATGATTCTCTTAACAACTGCAGTCATTTTTTCTTAACAACCTCTGCAAAAAAAAAAAAAAATCAGGCAAGACTCACTTAACTCCCTTGCTTAGCAACAGCAGTTCAGCAACTCAAATCTCAAGGTTGACTCAACCTTCCATCCTTCCGAGGTGGGTAAAATGGGGACCTAGATTGTTGGGGGGCAGAGGCTGACTCTGTAAACTACTTAGAGAGGGCTCTGAAGCACTGTGAAGTGGTAATAAGTCTAAGTGCTATTGCTATTGCTGTGACATGATCCCAGGGTGTATCAGATCTTGCATGGAGACTTCACTGGATGTGCCAATATACCACAATGATACAACTTGCTCCTTGCTTGCCAGCAAAAAATCAGGCCAACGAGGTTAGCTGCCTCGTTTTCTGCCAGCAATCCACTAATTAGTGG
Source organism: Hydrophis major (assembly GCA_033807585.1). Classification (NCBI taxonomy): domain Eukaryota; kingdom Metazoa; phylum Chordata; class Lepidosauria; order Squamata; family Elapidae; genus Hydrophis; species Hydrophis major. The sequence goes on along the minus strand of CM066343.1, from coordinate 22,547,592 downwards.
TTGAGAGTAAACCAACTGCAGCTTGTTTTGTTTGTCAGCTAGTGATAATTAAAGCTATTATAATTTTTTCCATTTTTCCTTCCTTTTCTTGGATTTTTATTTAACTTTCCTGGAAATCAAGTTATAGCAACAGATTCCACAGGGTATAGAATTCCTAATAAGAAGTTCTCAACTTCCCCTGCGGCAGCTTCCCTAGGCAATGCTAATAAAATGCAAATACATGCCAAGGAAAAAAGTACTTAAAGGAATTTTACTTCACTCAGACACACCTGGAGGAAGTATAAGAAGGCAGATCTCCTAAGAGGATCGCACCAACAAACAGTCAAGCAGGTTTGGCACAGCAAAAGAACATTGTTTTTCAAAAATGTCGTAAAGTTGTAGTTGCCATGGCTTGAAAAGAGCCCAATTATTTCTACACAGCCCGGCACAGAAATAGTTGGGTACCAATATGAGTGGGTGAGGCTCTGTAGAAACAGAGTGACTCATGTTGGGTGCTTTCTCACTTCTTTTATTGCCTGTTTCACTCACTTTAATATCCTTCTTAGGTAATTATATCCACCCTGGTAGCAGACTCATTTGTGATGCCTTCCTCTGGGCCAAACTGGTTCTGCCAGTAGCATGCCCAGAAATTCCCTAGTTGGTGCCAGTTACATTCAAGGTTAAGGACTCCAGAAGCAGAATATTTGGGGGTGGCGGGGGGGGGGGATATGAGAGGCTAAGAAGGCAAAATTTCTCTTCAAGGAAAAGAAGGGAATGGGCTGAAAAACAGCACGTGAGGCTTCCCTGAAAAACAGAGATGATTCCAGCAGATGCCAATGTTGCTTCACGCGCTAAGCAAGAATTCCCATGTTAGAGCTAATAATGTTTATGTGTAGGCACAGCTTCAAGAAAACCAACCTGGCAACCTTTCAGATTTGCGAGGCCTAATGTTGGAAATCCTACATATATCTGGAAAACACTAGATCTACAGTTGTCTGAAATGGTATAAGGTTTCCTGCCTCAGCTGGAGGTTGGACTAAAAGACCTCCAAGGTCCCTTTCCAACTTTGTTATTCTGTTCTGTTCTGTTCCGTTCTGTTCCATTCTACTTACTCATTCTACCCATCCTCACTGGAAAGGGACACGATGCCTTAGGTAAAGGGTCAGCTGAAGCAACAGGTAATGTTTTAACAGAATAACACAAAAGGGACCTTGGTGGACTTCTCGTCCAACACCCTGCTCAGGCAGGAAACCTTGACACCATTTCAGACAAATGGTTGTCCAATCTTTGGAGTAGAGGTCTAAAACCTTCGTGCATTCTTTCCCTTGTGGGTGATTTCTATCTTGTGAGGTCAAAGTACTCCTCAACTTACATCCATTCATTTATCGACTGTTTGAAGTTACCAAGGCAATGAAAAAGTGACTTGGGACCCATCCTCACATCTGCAGCACCTTCACAGTCACGGGATCGAAATCAGGTGCCAAATAACAGTATTTAAAAGCACCCTGGGGTTCTATGATTGTCATTTTTGACCATTTCCCAGCCAACTTCTGGCAAGCAAAGTCAATGGAAGAAGCCAGATGATTTATGATTTTTAAAAACGTCACAAAATAGGTTACGACTAATGGCTGCCTTGCTTAGCCATGGAAATCCTGGTCCCTCTCACTCATTTGCGATCATAAGTTGAGGGCGAGCTGTACAATGTAAATCCACTTAATACATTCCTGTTAAGTCAGCGGCCCCCCTTTTGGGTGCCAGGGACTGGGTGCCCTGGAGAGAGGTTTTTCGGCGGACTGGCAAGGGCCTGATTTAACATGCTGCCTGCAACCCACGGATGGAGCTTTGCTTGCTTGTTCAGCCTGGTTTCTGGCATGTCACGGCCCGGTGCAGCCGGAGTTGGGGCCTCTGTGTTAAATCATGCGTTGAAGCCCAGTGGAAATATTTTCTGATTTGCAATTCTGTACTGAAACAGCTCTTGGGAGGGGAGGAGATGAACAACTGCCCCCAAAACCCCTCCTGATTTTCATGTTTTGTGACATGGAAAGCAGCGGGATGAAACTGTGTGAATCATGATTCGGGGGGTAAGACACAGGCAACCCTAGGAAGCAAAGGTGGCTGCACCGTTCCAGTAACTCTCATGAAAACAACTCCAGAAGACAATTTCACACTCCTATCTACATCAATGAGTTATGTTGCGACGGATTATATGGGGAGTCTTCAACTTACATTTGTTCAGCAATCATTTGAAATCACCATGGCACTGAAAAAGATTATGATTTGTCCTCGCACTTATGACCAGTCCTCACACTTATGACCACTTATGACTTGTCTTCGCAGCCTCCACATTGTCATAGGAATTTGGGTGCTTAGCAACCGGCAAATATTTAGGATAGTTGCAGCATCCTGGAGTCAAGTAATCATCATTTGTGACCTTCCCAGCTGATTTTTAACAAGCAAAGTCAGTGGGGGAAGCTGGGTTCATTTAACGACTATGGGATTCACTTTGCGACTACAGTAATTCATGTAACAGCCATAGCAAAAAAATTTTTTATAAAATTGGGTGCAACTCATGTAACAATCATCTTGTTTAACAATGGAAATTCTAGTCCCAGTTGTAGTCATAAACTGAGGACTAAAGTACCTGTATAGGATTTTGGATTTCATTTCTCACAGCCTCTTTTCCTCACCATCTCTGCTTCACTCACCTGAACACACTGTGGAGTTACATGCAGCTGGTTCACCCACCTGCGCTGTAGTTTATTTTGTTCAGGATTCCACCCTAAATGTCACAAGTTCATGTTTATCCATAGCTTGTAGGAGGCTACTGTATAATTCTTCCATTGCAAAGAGTTAGGCAAATCTACCACTGTTGGGCCAGCGCACCTAGAAGTAGGAATTGGGCAGCTCATAAATTCAAACAAATAAAGATTAAATGATGGAAGAGAAGGGAGAAAAGCAAAGTGTGGAGCAGTATCAACACAAGAAACTTTGAAATCGATTATTTTGTGCTGAATAAAAATAGGTGTAAATACGAGGGAGTGAACAGGGATGCTGGCACACATCTGTGCTCAGAATGAAGGGTGTGGAGACATAGCAGTAGAGCCATGGGTATCGCCACAGAGGTCAAACTGCTACCCTTCTTATGAGAAAACCTATGGAAGAAAAATACCATACAGGTGGTCCTCAACTTATGACTATAATTGAGCCCCAAATATATGTTGCTAAGTGAGAGATTTGTTGAGTGAGTTTTGCCCCATTTTATGACTTGTCTTGCCATCGTTGGTAAGTGAATCCTGCAGTTGTTAAGTTAGTAACATGGTTGTTTAAGTGAAACTGGCTTCCTGATTAAGTTTGCTTGTCAGAAGGCCATAAAAGAGGATCACATGATCTCAGGGACACTCCAACTGTCATAAATATGAGTTGGTTGCCAAGAACTCTGAATGTTGACTGTCTGACCATGGAGATGCTGCAATGGCCACATACATGTGAAAAAGTCATTCTTTTTCAAGGTCGTTGTAACTTTGAATGGTTGTTAAATGAACTGCTGTAAGTCAAGGACTACCTGTAGAATGTTCCTACTTCAACGAATGTCCTGATGCAACCTAAGACTTTTTTTTTTTTTAATTAAATGTATTATCTCCATCCTGGAAAGAAATCAAAGAGGTAAACATGGAATAAAATATGATCTGATGTTTGAAGGTTGCTGGAGCGTAGTAGATGACCAGTGAAATCCCAGCGATGAACGCTGGGCGAGAAGGATGAAAATAGAAACCCAGGAAGCAGGCAGGGTAAAGGGTTCAAGGAGAGGATGGCAACAAGGGGTGAGCTGTATTCTGAATCCATAACTTTGGCGAGAAAGCACAATACAGAAGAGCCCATGAGAAAATCCCCATCTCTGAGACCTCCTTTTTCTTTTCATAGGAACCTAGCAAATATACTGGACCGAGACCACATGATGGAGCCTAATTCCAACCCCAATCCTAATTCCAATCCTAAACCTAATCCTAATCCCAACCCCAAACCTGACCCTAACCTCAATAACCCCAATCCCAACCCTAACTCCAATCCCTAGCAAGTGTTGCATCTGACCAAAGAAACTCAGTCCATATCAGCTCTTCCCCTGTCTTATTCCAGCCATCTGCCTCACCTCTTTGACTTCCAAATGTTCCTTCATCAGTTCCTCATTGCGTCGTTCCAGTTCCTCATTACGTTCCAGGAGCATCTTTCCCAATTCTGCTGCCAACAACAAGTCCTGTTCTTTCCTCTGAAGCAGCACCCCCAGATCCACCTCTTCAGAATCCCCTTCCCCAGCAGCTCCAGCGGCAGCAGCCTCCCCCACATAGGGGGGCTGGCCCTCACCCCCAAAGGGATAGTACTCATCCCCCAAAGCCGGTGGGGGAGTCAGACGGAAAGGGCTGCGAAGGGGATCTTCCTCTGGGCTCCTGGAGGAAGCCATGAAGCCATGGAATCTCTAGAAGAGTCTAGGAAGGCCTGTCCCTCAGACTGGTTAGACTGGGGAGATTTTACAAGCCAGGATGCTGGTCTCACTGGTTTCAGGCAGGTTTAAAAGGCCAGAGAAAGAGCTGGCATGCAGGACCTAGCTTGTCCTATTTCTCCATGGAATAAGATGTCTTCAGGAAAAGAAAGCTACAGGTGATCTACACCAACCAAGGTTCCAGGGGAGATATCAAACTCTTGAGGTCCACCAAAAGCTCCATAGTTGGACAATCAACCTGGGCAATCTCCAGTTCCTTTCCTTCTGATCAGGTTTCGCTGTTTATTTCCCGATTCCAGCCTCCACCCTCCCAGACGACAGGTGAGGCTTGACACTGTTTGCTCCACCTTTTCTAGCTCACAGCCTCACCTGTTGCTAGTGTTTCTCCTCTCCTGGGAAATTTCTGACAATGCAGTTTTTCCACTGCCTTGCTGTATCACAAAAGCAACCAAATCCTGTGGTTTAAAGGCGGGAGAAAAACACCTTCTCAAGCCTGTTTTCCAAATGCCCAGCCTTTTCTAGGTCAAACCACTTTTTTAAATCTTGGATTATTGGGGTCACCCAGCCTGAAATTATTTCCCACAAAAGGCAGTTCTCTGATCCTTTAAATGGGAGATGCCAGGTGAGCAGGGCCATCCAGGTGAAATTTAAACTCTCAAGAGTGAAAGCACCAGTTTAGGCTGCATTTCTTATTTCCTTTCTTCTGGAATGGTTTCCCTGTTCATTTCCTGCTTCCTGCCTTTACCGCAAAGGTTACAAAAGGCTTTTAAGCACCTTTTGCAATTTCCTATTGCAGTCCGGAAACTAGAGATGGATGAAATAAGTTGGTTGCAGATATCAGTACATTTACAGTAGACCTGAGATTTATAATTCTGCTCTCTTTAGCCACTAGATTATATTTGATTCTCAAATATAAACCAACCTCTATGTATTACAACCGAATTAGTAGTTCCAATTCTTTCCATCGTTAAATCATATGGAATGCATAAGGAGTAAAACAGGTTTAAAAATACCCCACATCAAGCAAAGCAAGAAGTAATACAAAAATTCAGGGGGAAATCTTCATACTTCATACACTGATAAACATAAGCATGAAGAAAACTTTCATCTAAAGCAAGGGTGTCCAACCTTGGAAACTTTAAGACTTGTGGACTTCACCTCCCAGAATTCCTCAGCCAGCTGGCTGAGGAATTCTGGGAGTTGAAGTCCACAAGTCTTAAAGTTGCCAAGGTTGGATCCCCCTGATCTAAAGGTTACATCAAAGAAGGGATAACACTAACATGAAATTAACTGGATCACCACATAAAATGTATTTGTATTCCACCTTCATTATTTTTTATAAATAACTCAGTGTGGGTAACATATCCACCACACCCTCCAAATCCTTTTTAGCACCCTGCCCCCTCTTTATCTGAAATTGTAGCTTGGTAGTTTCCACTGTCACCCACAAATTTCCTTCACTGTGCATCCTTTCTCCCTCATTTCTGGTATTTGGGGGTGGGGAAACATGTGCTTCCTCCCTGCTGCCTAGTACCTTGCCTCTATTTTAAATTTCAATATTCAGTTTTTATGTTTTTTACATGTTACTTGTACATTGCCCAGAGTCCCTTTTGGGAGATAGGCAGTTTCTAATGTGACAAATAAAATTAAATATAAAAATAAAATGTAAATAATAAAATATTGCAATTGCCTTGTCTTCCAATCATATGTCTTCTATGGTAATAATATATATAAAGTAGCACAGATGATCTCACTTAGTTTGGGCAATGAGATGTCTGCAAACAAGCAAGCTTAGAGAGCACCAAGAACTCCTCATTGTTATGTTTGGAGCATGGGTGAGAAAGAATGGAGACAAGCCTCTGAACAGTGAACTTCAGCTCTTTATTTACATAGTGACTTCTAGCTTCTATAGCAGTTTTAACCCACCTTATATAGGCAAACCCCGTAACTATTAACCAATAACCAACGAGGAGCGCTAGCTCTCATAACCAATAGGAACTCTCTGTTAAGGGCCAATCAGATTCCCCGGAGTGGGCCAATCCGATCCAACTGTTTAACAACCAATCAGAAGTGCAGGGCCAGACCCCTGCACTTTACTCCAAGCTCACGCTTTATTAAAACTTTATACATTCACAACACCCCTTCCCCCTGGCTTCTGTTTGCAGGGCACAGTTACATAGTCCTTTAGGCAGGATGGTTGTTTTATTAGTCTCTTTGATTTTTGCTGTGCCATTTGGCTGCAATCACGCTGAGGTAGATTGTTGTTTGGCAGTGGGGCTGTTTCTGGTTCAGAGTTCATTTCCTCGTCGTTGCCCATGTTCTCTGTAATTCCCTGAGGTGCAACTGTTTCCCTCTCTGGTTTCACTTCCTGAGTCTCTATTATACCGTCGTTCCCTTCGAACGGGTTTTCTTCTTCTTGGAATTCATCTTCTTCCGTACCTCCCCCCCCCCAGTCTGGTCATAGGGGAGTACAGGACTGCCCGCCGGAAGCCGCGATCGTAATTGATCGATATGGCGTTTCCATAGTCTATCATCAAGGCATTGTACAAGGTAGGATCTTGGGCCGGTTATACGAACTATTGTCGCCTCCACCCACAATGGGTCACCCGATAGGTTTTTAACGTATACCAAATCTCCTACCTGGAAGGCACGACAGCGGCCGCTGGATCCTAGTGGTTTTTCCGGTTCGTAAGCTGGGTGTAACCGGTCGAGGTGGGAGCGGAGTTTTTGTCCCATTAGCAGTTCGGCAGGAGTTTTGTTGGTGACGCTATGCGGTGTGATGTGTTGTAAAAAAAGGATTCGACTGATCTTGTCGTCAATGTTGTTGTAGTCTACCTTCTGTAAGGTTTTCTTCACAAATTGTACCATGCGTTCTGCTTTGCCATTGGTCGCAGGGTGCACAGGCGAGGTGAGCGCATGTCGAATGCCGCGGTCAATGAGGTACTGTTCGAACGACAGTGCTATAAATTGGGGCCCGTTATCAGATACCAGGACATCTGGTAGTCCGTGGGTTGCAAATAGTCTTTCCAAGGTTTTGATAACCGCCTCGGAGGTTGTAATTGTCATGCGATGAATCTCGAGCCAATTTGAATAGGTGTTGACGGTTAGGAGAAAGGTGTGGCCTTTGGTTGGCCCCGCGAAGTCCAAGTGAATTCAGGACCAGGGTCCGCGTGGTGTCTCCCATTCAGTAGGAATGGCTTTAGGTGGGGCGTTGCTCACTTCCTGGCATTTTGGACAAGCTTTAACCCAATGTTTGATTTGCTTGTCAATGCCCGGCCACCATGCGTAGCTTTGCGCAAGGGCTTTCATTCGCACGATGCCGGGGTGGCCATCATGCAAGGTTCTCAGAAGCGCTTTCTGGAGTCGTTCTGGGATAACGACTCTATCGCCCCAGATGACACAGCCTTTTTGAGAGAACAACTCGGTTTGTCAAGTCTTGAATGGTGTGAAGTCATCTGATAATTGGTCCAATGGCCATCCGCGTTCTACCCAGCTTAGGACCCATGCTAAGGTGGGGTCACGTTTGGTTTCTCTCGCGATATCTCGGGTGGTTAATGGTGGCGAGTTGAGTGCCTCAATTTGCAATGTGGTTACCATTGGTGCAGGATCGTTGAGAATCTCTGGAAGCGGTGCTCGGCTCAATGCGTCGGCGTGGGGAATGGCTTTCCCCGGGCGGTATTGCAACCAATAGTTATAAGCAGCTAAGAATTCTGACCATCGAGTCATCCTAGGGGATAATATGTAGGGAATCGGCTTATCTCCGGCTATTATCCCCAATAATGGTTTGTGGTCAGTCACGATAGTAAAAGCCCGGCCATACACATACTCATGGAATCTTTTAACGGCTGACACAATTGCGAGGGCTTCTTTATCGATTTGTCCATAATTTCACTCAGTTTTTGAAAGTATCTTTGAAAAATATGCAACAGGGGCTTCGTTCCCTTTAGGCAGTACATGGCTCAAAATGGCACCCACTCTGAAAGGTGAAGCATCACATGTTATATTTAACGGCAAAGTCTCGTTATACTGCATGAGTACAGAGTAAGAAGTGAGCAGTTTTTTCATGTTGCAGAACGCTTGTTCTTCTCGGTGACCCCATAACCAATTTGCTTTCTTATCTAACAACCGGTGTAACGGTTCAGCAACCGTTGCTTTATGCGGTAAAAATACATTATAAAAGTTGATGAGGCCTAGGAACGCCTGGAGATCAGCCTTGTTTCGTGGTCTGGGAGCATTTTTTATCGCCCTTTCAGTAGGGTGAATACCCTGGCTATCAATTAGGTACCCTAAAAACTCAACACTGTCAGTAGACAATTTACATTTGTTTTTTTTTTACTTTAAGACCGGCCTCTTGGAATTTTTTTAGGACTAATTTTAACCGGTCCTGTAAGATTTTTTTTTGTAGGGGCCGCAATTAAAACATCATCAAAATAGGGGACCACGCCCTTAATCCCTTGTAATAATCTCTCCATAAGACTCTGAAAAATCCCTGGGGCTACACTAACTCCGAATTGAAGCCGGGTACATTTAAAGGCACCTCGGTGCGTCACAATCGTTTGTGCCAGTGCCGTCTTTTCATCAACAGGTAGTTGCTGATAAGCCTGAGCTAAGTCTAATTTAGCAAAGACTTTCCTGCCCCCCAGGGAGTGGAGGAGATGCTGCACCACCAGCACCGGATATGTGTTCTGCTGTAGGGCGTGGTTCAAAGTGGCCCGGTTGTCCCCACAAATTCGGATTGACCCGTCTGGCTTAATGGGTGTTACAATTGGGGTTTCCCAGGGGGAGTGATCGATGGGCTCTAACACCCCCTGAGCTATCAGCTTGTCGAGTTGTTCATCGATTTTGGACTTTAAGGCAAAAGGAACTCGATGGGGCTTAAGTCGGATGGGAGCTATCTTTGGGTCTAGACTGAACGAAATCGGGGTCCCCTTGTACTCACCTAAGCTGTCCGTGAAGACGTCCCTGAACTCATGGATGAGGTCTCCCTCCCAGTCACTTCCGCTGACTCGGTTTATGACGGCCACTTCAATGCCGAGTGGTGCGAACCATTGGAGGCCTAGTAGGCTAGGCCTGTTTCTATTGATGACAGTTAGTGGTAAGTACGCTGTGTGCTTCTTGAAGGAGACTTGGACTCGGCAGGAACCAACGACAGGGATTCGATTCCCTTGGTAGTCCTTGAGGATGAGTCTTTGGGAGTGGAGATCTTGGCATTGAATCGTGGGGATGAGTTGCTTAAGGGTCTTCCAGGACACCATCGAGAGGGACGATCCCGAGTCGACTTCCATGTGGCAAGGCTGGTTCTCGATGGCTACTGTGACTCATATTTTCTTGGTGTCTAAAGCTGAGGCATGACCGATAGTGATAGTATGGTGAGCCCTTTCTCTCTGCAAAACTCAATTTCTGTAGGAGTGGTTTACTGGCTCTCACTGTACACGACGGTTTCCTGTCGATTGGCAATAGTTAGTCCCTTTTGAGGCCTGGCTGGGTCCTGGTAAGCTTGTGGCCTCGCTTCCCGCACTCATGGCAGAGCGTGTTGCGGAATTTGCATTCGGACCTAGCATGGTTGCCCCCACAGCCAGCGCAAGGATGGAAAGGCTTCGGTTGGTGGTCCCGGTTGGACTGCAGTCGATGGACCCCTTCTTCGTCGCTGTATGATGACGAAGAGAGGTCCTCGTGGTGCGTCATTGCAAGCTGCCCTTCTGACCTGGGTAAGATGTCGCTTGTCAGTGGTGGGACCGGAGCGCGGTTTTGGCATAGTTGTGCAGCCGACTTCCTGGTTGCTTCTGCTGCAGTAGCATCGGCGATGGCGTCAGCAAGGCTGGTGTTGCCTTTCGCCATCAGTTTGCTTTGAATGCCTGGTGCATCTAGTCCCAGAACTATGCGATCTCTTAGTGCTTCTTCTAAATCGGCGAATCCGCAGAGGCCTCCCAAATTCCGGAGGTCTGCTATGAAGTCGGCCACGCTTTCTCCCTTTTGCTGGCTCCTCTGATAAAACTCGTGCTGTCTCACGAGCGTAGGCATGGTCAGTGCATAGTGATCTCGTAGGAGAGGTTTGAGGTCATCCCAATCCATCGCCTTCACTTCTCGGGGTTTTGCTAGTGCTTTAGCCATCTTAAATACGGTTGGACCTCAATGTGTTAGGAACACCGCCCGTTTCTTTCCTGGTATGGTGTCCTTTAAGTTGTTGGTTTCTAAGAACATTTGGAAGCGATCCATGTAGGACTCCCAGTCCTCCTGTACTGGATCGAACGGAGCGGGTGGTACGACGACACCGGACATGGTTCCGTTGTGTAGCGTCGTCTGTCACGTGCTTGGTGTTCTTCGAAGTTTCGTTGGTTCAGATGTCTCCACATCCCACCTTCGTCGCCAGTGTTATGTTTGGAGCATGGGCGAGAAAGAATGGAGACAAGCCTCTGAACGGTGAACTTCAGCTCTTTATTTACATAGTGACTTCTTGCTTCTATAGCAGTTTTAACCCGCCTTATATAGGCAAACCCCGTAACTATTAACCAATTACCAACGAGGAGCGCTAGCTCTCATAGCCAATAGGAACTCTCTGTTAAGGGCCAATCAGATTCCCCGGAGTGGGCCAATCCGATCCGGCCGTTTAACAACCAATCAGAAGTGCAGGGCCAGACCCCTGCACTTTACTCCAAGCTCACGCTTTATTAAAACTTTATACATTCACAACACTCATGTCCACCGTGAGCTACAAATATTCTCCTTTATTGTTATGTATAAGATGCCTATACATATAATGTATCATATAAGAAACCTGCCTCCTTACCATATAAGACGGTCAGGAGGAATTAGAACTCACTGTTGCCCGAAGTCATCCAGCCTGCTTTCCCGCCTAAGGATTAGAACTCACTGTCTCCTGTTTTTGAGCCTGGTGCTTTTGCCAAATCCAACTGATTTAGGTATTCACAGACAAAGGAGATTAAAATTTAACATGGCTTCTGCCTATAATTTGCTTTTTACAGATAAGCTGAATACTAAAGCCCTTTGGTGGCTTCTCTGTGTCTCCACCAGTAACTGGAAGTACTTCCAGCATTTTATCTGAGTTGCTGGGAAGATAATCCTCCCATTTCTTTCCCCAGTTCAAGAGTAACTTTCTTCTCTATTTTACAAGAAAATTCCCCTCCTGTTTTTTTTCCTATCCAGGAGAGGGAAGAACTGGGGTGCCTGTCCGCCCCTATGTTGATTCTGCTTACTTAAAAGGAAGAAATGTGTATTCCAACTTGGAAGTTGATTGTCACTCCTGCAAACTGCTGGCATCTCAATGATTTGCTCCAGAGTTCAGACCTGAAACCCTTGATCAATATTCCTGGCTCCAGCCTGGCTTTTCCCTTCCCCGGAAGAGATGAGGGGGGAAAAAAAATTCCCTTGAATGTATTGCCAAGGGGAATATGTGCCAGCAAGTGAGGTGAGTATAGGTCTTTCCATAATTTATTTAGACCCAAGAGCTACTGATTACAATTTTGCACCCCATCTTGTCTTATGTTCACTTCCAAGGAAAGGGCCAACAAAATGCATCCATCCTATGCTAACTGATGGGAAGATTCGGACCATTCTGCTTTTGAGAGCAACTTGGTCTCTGCAGAAATAAGCAGAGGAATTATTAATGCACACTATCTCTAATGTTTGCATATCGACCCCTTGTTAATGTTACATGAGCAAAAGCTGGAGGAAAAAAATATTGACATTTTCTTCCATCAAATGGGCATGATTTCTGGGGAGAGGGAAGCAGATGCTTCCTATTTTTAGAACATCTTGCAAATACATGTTGTTCCTGACCTTTGGAAAGAAGGTTCCCTCCCCCAAGATCCAGATAGCCCCCACATTCCCCAGGGAGAGAGAGAGAGAGAAAGAGAGAGAGAGAAAGAGAAAGATTCCCTCACTTCATCATGAGTGGCATCATTTATCTTTTATCAGTTTGTAGTATCTTCATTGTGAAATGCCCAAAGTTGGGAATAAACACAAATGATCACAATTAGAACAGGTAAGTCCTCAACTTATGACCACAGTGGAGCTTGAAATTTCTGTTGCTATGTGAAGACATGTGTTAAGTGAGTTTTGCCCCATTTTACGACTTTGCTTGCCACTGTTGTTAAGTGAATCACTGTAATTGTTCAGTTAATAAATACAGTTAAGTGAATCTGGCTTCCCCATTGATCCGCAAAAGCAGCTCACGTGACCCTGGAACCTGCAGCTGTCATAAATATGAGTCAGTTGCCAAATGCCTGAATTTTGATCACAAGACCATCAGAATGTGGCAGTGGTTGTACGTGTGAAAAATGGTCACAAGTCACTGTTTTCAGTGCCTTTGTAACTTCAAATGGTCGCTAAAAACACTGTTGTAAGTAGAGGACTACATGTATTAGAATCTTTTCATGTCTGAAGTTACGCCTTTAACAGGAGGAACAGGAAGAAGAAGGAAATAAGTAAATGCCAAGAGTCAGTGAAGACAATACAGGTAGTCCTTGCATAATGACTGCTTGTTTTGTGACCTATTGAAGTTATGACAGCTATGGAATGGGTGTTTCATAATAAATATTACCAGCCATCATAAATGGTTACTCTGCCACTCCAAATTTCAAATGGGTCAATTGTATGATTCTTCACAATATTCCAAGGTCATTTGTCCAGAATTCACCATGGGTTTTTTTTTTTGTTTGTTTGTTTTTTGCCAATCTGAGGCCTTTTTTTGCTGATTTCCAGCAAAAACACCCTTAGAAATGAATGACTTTGCTTAAAAGCTGTTGCATTCACTTTATGAAAAAAAGTGGAAAATTTACTTCAGGTTATGTGTGTGCCTCAACTTACAACTGTAACAATTTATGACTACAATTCCAGGTTCAATTCCAGTTTTATGCATTGACAATGCCTGTAATAATTCTTATCTCTCAGACTATCATGACCCATTCTGCATGGGACACCGAATGCAGCTTCCTCTTTACTGACTGCTGCATTATAACCAGCAATTTCCATTGCTAAGCAAGGCACAAATTAAATGAATTTTGTCCCATTTGTTACCTTTTTGCCACAGTTGTTTAGCGAATCACTGCAGTTGTTAAATGAATCATGCAGTTGTTAAGCGAATCTGTATTCCCTTATTGACTTTGTTGGTTGGAAGTCCTGTGAAGTTTACAAATGGTGATCACATGACCCTGGGACAGCAAAACTGTCATAAATACATGCCAAGCACTCAAAACTTGATCACATGACCACCAGATGCTGCAACAGATGTATATGTGAAAACCGGTTATAAGTCCTGAAATGGTTTCAGGCATGGGTGAAATGAATGGAGACAGTCTTAGTTGGTGAACTTTCAGCTCTTTATTACATAGTGACTTGAGACTTTAATAACAACAACTCAGCCTTATATAGGCAACCTTAATACGAAATAACCAATAGGGAGCTGTAAGACGCTAGCTCCAAAACCAATAAGAGTCCTTCCTTAAGGGCCAATCGGATTCTCTGAACTCAACCAATCCGATCGAGCCGTTTAACAACCAATCAGAAGTGCAGGGCCAGAACCCTGCACTTTACCCCAAGCACGCTTTTATTTTAACTATTTACATACATAACAAGTCCCTTTTTTACAGTGCTGTTGTAACTTCAAACGGTCACTAAACAGATGGTTGTAAGTCGAGGACTATTTATAGTCTGAGAGAAATGAATTGAGTTTATGTGCTTTTAGTTAGGTTAAGTACCAGAGTCCAGTTTCTCAGCTGCCCAGAAATTATTGAATTAAAAATAAAAATAAACACATGCATGAATAATAATCAGAATTCTATGCACTTAGATGTCTCTGAAATGCTAAGCAATAGTGGCTGCCAGGAAATGCTTTTTTTTTCCAGTATTTTTAAAAATTACCTGTGTACTTCTAAATCTGTTATAAGCTGTTGTGAAGCAACACTATGCTGTGTTGTATGAATTCAGGAAATAGGGTTAACTTAAGAAATCCTGGTTAAAAAAATGAAATAATAATGAGTTCTGTAACAGTCAATGTAGATAACAATGACTACAAGAGAGCACTCCAGGGGTGGTATTCAGCAGGTTCTGACCAGTTCTGGAGAACCGGAAGCGGAAATTTTAAATAGTTCAGTGAACTGGCAAATGCCACCTCTGACTGGCCCCGCCCCCATCTATTCTCTGCCTGCAGAGTCCCAGCTGATCGATTGGGTCTTCTTTGTTTGCGCTGCACAGGAGAATGGAGCTGGAAAGCAGGTTAGTGGGGTGGAGTGAAAATGGGGATTTTGCAGTATCCTTCCCCTGCCATGACCACCAAGCCATGCCACAGTACCAGTAGTAAAAAAAATATGAATCCTACGACTGGAGCACTCACACATCAAATTTAACCATCATTTCCTTAATTACATATAGGATGAATCACAGTGTGTTGGGTTTGCTGAGTAGGCCAAGCCAAAACCAAGTAAAACCCACAATGGCTTAGAGTTACATTGATATGGGAAGTCATTCATTGTCTGGTTCCTCATTCAAAGACAAAACTTTGTGTTGCTTTGTGTTAATTCTGAGGTAGGGACAAAGATTATGACCTTTTTATACAGTACAGATAGTCCTTGACTTACGGCCACAATTGAGCCCAGAATTTAAGTTGCTCAGTGAGAAATTTGTTAACTGTGTTTTGCTCCGACTTCATTTGCCACAGTTGATTTTGCTTGTCAGAAGGTTGCAGGACGGGATCACATGGTTCCTGGGACACTGTGATTGTCATAAATATGATCCAGTTGTCAAGCATCCAAATGTAAATCACATGACGATCGGGATGCTGCAATGGTCATAAGTATGAAAAATGATCATAAATCACTTTTTTCAGTGCTGTTATAACTTCAGTCACTAAATGAACAAGTCGAGGACTCCCTGTAATATTAAAAAAAAGAGGCCTGAATAGTGTTTCTCTTTCCCCACCTCACCGCTGTTTCCTTTTGTGCTATGTCTTTCCAGACCATAAAAGTTTTCCCGAATTAAAAAAAATAATCTTGTAGGTAACATTAGGTTAAAATGCAGGCCTTAAATGCATTAGAGACATCAAAAAGAGCTGGACGACTTTGTTACACTTGTAAACACAAACACTGCCTGTTTCATCTGGTGGGTGAAGATTGTCTCCAAATGATTAGACAGGATTACACCATGCACTGGTGTGGGCAAATCTGTTACTGCAGAGGTATGAAACACCTTCAGATTTTTCTAAATTAGTGCGTGAATGCGAGTAATTGTGATGGAGGATGGAGGACTGGTGTCCCTTCTGAGCGCACCACTGTGATGCTAACCGATAATTGGGCTTCGAGTCCTCGCCATTCTTACAATCCTTATGGTTTTTGTTTTTGCTCTATTTTCAAGCAAGAATAGTTAGAAATTACAAATGTTCTGATAACATCTGCTGATATCCTTATTGTACCATATTAGCATACTCCAAACCCTCGCAACTGATTGGTCCGGATGGACAGCGACCCGATTGGTTGAAACCTCAGTCATGATTGGAGCGCTAGGAATCTACCGCGATTGGCTGCGCCGATCGCAGGAGATTCAAAGCACTGCCATTGGCCGCCAAGCCGCTAGTCAGCCCTATTTAAAGGGCTGCCGCGGCTCGCATTCCCGAGACTGTTCTTATCCTAAATAAAGAGCTGAACTCACTAAGATGGTCTCACGTCTCCTTCGAACTGATCCACCCCAGATCTAACACTGGCAATGAGGGTGGGATCATGAGACAAGGAGACCACCCAGCATGTGGCGAAGTGGCACGCGGCAGCAGGCAGCATGGCCAGCATCAACTCGCCACCCGCACCCTTCAACCCTGCTACAGAGGACTGGGAATCCTATACCGATAGGTTCCAGATGTTCCTCGAAAGTAGCAATCTTAAAGACGCCAACGGCCACAAGAAACGAGCTGTGTTTCTCACACACTGCGGGCTCACAGTGTTCAAGATGGCCAAAGCCTTGGCCAAACCAGAGGACGTTAAGACCATGGAGTGGGGCGACCTCGAGCCTCTACTGCGAAGCCACTACACCCCCGTCGTGCCCATCCTTTTCCGGCGGCACGATTTCTACAGGCGGGATCAACGCGAGAGCGAGGGGCTTGGCAACTTCATGGTGGCACTACAAGACTTGGGCAGCCTGTGCGAGTTCGCCGACCTGGACAAGGCCCTGCGAGACCACGTCGTCCTAGGACTCCGAGACCCCATCCTCCAGAGCCGCATCATGGCAAAGGGCGACATCTCCCTCGCCGATGCCCTCATCGAGGCAGCTGCGGCTGAAGCGGCCAAGAAATCAGTGGCTCGGATGTGACAATTGAGCATCACGCCATGACCGGCAGCCGGAGAGACGAATTTGACCCCTGAGAAGCGACCCGAAACCGACCATTGAGACACATCCACACACCCTGGCGACATCGACTCCTTCTCGGAGACTGAGGATGAGGAGGAGGAGATCCACCACCTTCAAGCAGTGTGGGAGTGGCGGGAACCACGAGGTCATAAGTCGAGGTTCCAGTGTGCCGGCTGTGGTGGCGATCACCCCCGGGCAGACTGCCGTTTCCTCGATGCCATTTGCCGGCATTGCAAGAAACGGGGGCACATCGCCAAGGTGTGCTGGAATAAAAGACACTACAGCCTGCGACAACGAGAAGTCAGCCCCAGGCGATGAGATGGCAGCCCCCGATGGCGAGAGAGCACCCCCACCAGAAACCGCGATTGCCAGACGGAGAACCGCTGGAGCCAAGAGGGTCAGAACAGGCAACTCCACGAGACAAGACAAAGGGGGGAAACACACCAAACCATCGTCATCGGCCATTCCTCCACAAGCGACGCCAGGAAGGTATATGTGACGGTGGGGATAGAAGACCAGCCATGCAACATGGAGGTACACTCCGGGTCCTTCCTCTCAATGGTCTCATGGCACACACTCAAACACCTGGTCCCCACCATCCGCTGCCACGAATTAGAAGACCAAACACTAACTCTCAAAGACTATCAAGGGAACTGCATCCCTGTAGTTGGCAGAGGCCATTTTAAAGTCACCTTCAAGGGCCACACTGAAGTGCTATCCCTGACGATCATCGACCAAGATCAATCAAGCCTATTGGGACTACAGTGGTTCGCACCCCTGGTCATCGAAGTAACCAGCATCCACCACATCGGAGAGGCGGACTGGGAAGCAGCGTTTGTGAGGGACTTCCGGGAAGTCTTCGATGACAGCCTAGGCAAGTACGCGGGGTCCCCTATCTCATTCAATATAGACCCGAGCATCGCGCCAATCCGCCTTAAGCCCAGACGAGTGCCATTTGCACTCAAGCCCAAAATCGATGAGCAGCTAGATAAGCTCATCGTGCAAGGGGTGCTGGAATCAATCGATCACGCCCGGTGGGAGACCCCAATTGTCACCCCCATCAAGCCAGATGGGTCCGTGAGAATCTGTGGTGACTACAAGGCCACCCTAAACCATACGCTCCAACAAAGCGCATACCCTGTCCCAGTAGTACGGCACCTTCTGCACTCACTGGGGGGAGGCCAGATTTTCGCAAAACTTGATCTGGCACAAGCCAGAGAAACAAATAAAGACAAGCGGCTGGAGCGAGTCTTGAGCTGGGTTGGAAAAGGGTGGCCGGAAGGGGACAGGGATGAACTATTCAGACCCTTCCGAAACAAGACAAACTGAACTTTTTACCGAGAAGGGCTGTATACTTTGGGGGGACAGAGTGGTAATTCCGGAAACATTACAAGAAAGGGTATTGGGGATGCTGCATGAAGGACACCCAGGGATGGTCAAGATGAAAAGCCTGGCCAGAAGCTATGCATGGTGGCTGGGAATGGATAAACAGATCGAAACCTGGGTGGCCAAATGCAAACAATGCCAAGAATCCAGACCAAATCCTCCCACTGCCCCAACCCAAGAGTGGGAAACACCAAGAGGCCCGTGGTCTAGGATTCACATAGACATCGCGGGGCCAACCAAGGGACACATGTACCTTATCTTACTCCAACTGGCTGGAGGTAAGCACTATGAAGTCTACCACAACAGAGGCGGTAATAAAGAAACTGAGCAAACTCTTTGCCACACATGGCCTGCCAGACATAATAGTGTTGGACAACGGACCCCAGTTCACCGCACTAGCGTTCGAACAATTTCTGGCAGGCCAAGGAATACGCCATGTGTTAACTGCACCAGCAAATCCGGCAGCGAATGGACGGGCGGAACGCATGGTCCAATACACGAAGAAAGCCATACAGAAAATAGAAGCAGCCAACATACGGGACAAAATCAACAAAATGCTCCTCATTCAACATATCACACCTAGCACAACCACAAATAGAAGCCCAGCAGAGCTAATGATGGGCAGGAAACTACGGTCAATGTTAGATAGAATGCATCCCACATACAACCCTGACAAATCCCCGGGCTCCTCCAGCAAACACAGAAAATTTAATATAGGAGACACAGTATACACGAAAAACCTATCGGGGAACCACTCTGGGTACCAGCAACGATCACCCAAATAACCAGCCCCTTATCATACCAATAAGAGATAAGCGATGGAAAAAACTGGAAGCGGCACATGAACCAGCTAAGATCAAGAATAGCTGTCACCAACAACCATACACCCAAGCAAGAAACTAGAAGGGGGGGGAAATGGCAAGCGTTAAAGAAAGAACCGAAGGGAACCCCCTAGCGCAAGCAGAACACCCCCCACCCAGAACAAATAAACCGGTTCTACTCACCTGTAAATGCAGGACCAACAGAACATGAAACTCCGGAATCTTCACCTGGAAGGAGCAGTCAAGGCAGTTCAACCAGACAGGAAAGATCCGGCGGGAACAACAGGAGCGGCAGCTCAAGCAGCCCGGGTAGACCGGGAGGGAGCTACCAAGAAAGGCCCAGCTCAACTTTTCAGGCAGTTCCCTCCCAAGGAACCAGAGCGACAGAGAAGCCATCCGAACCGGTCGACGACTACGCTAGAACTGAACTGCGCAGGTCAACTAGGCAGGTACGAAGTCCCGCCTACCTATGCGACTACGTCACGATGCACCGACAGACGAAACCAAGAGGGGAGGGGTATACTATATTAGCATACTCCAAACCCTCACAACTGATTGGTCCGAACAGACAGCAACCCGATTGGTCAAAACCTCGGCCGTGATTGCAGTGCTAGGAATCTGCTGCGATTGGCTGCGCCGATTGTGGGAGATTCAAAGCGCTGCCATTGGCCGCCGAGCCGCTGGCCAGCCCTATATGAAGGGCTGCTGTGGCTTGTATTCTTCAGACTAATCTAATATTAAATAAAGAGCTGAACTCACTAAGATGGTCTCGCGTCTCCTTCGAACTGATCCACCCCAGATCTAACACTTATCATCAAAGCCCTTCAGATAACAGGACAGGAATATAGTTTTTCATGCTACAACATTCTGTTTCAACAGTTCAGGCAGGAAGAAAGTGAAGCAATTTCTCCCTTCTTGACCTCCTAAATAGTTCTAATTTCCCCCCCATCTGAGAGCAAGCAGAAAACCACAAAAAATGGATTTGGCTGGTATGGTTGCACGACCCTCCATTTTGTCCTCGCTCCCCAAGGCAGGCAGAGCTGCTGCTTTGTCATCAACAGCTGGTGGGAAAACCACCCAACAATTGCACCATTGCTGAAATCAGAGATGATTTGGACAGATGGCAAGACCTGTGAGTTTAAGCATCTGTCAGAAAAGCCCCCAGCCTTGTTTGCCTTTTTTCTCAGCCTGAGGATCAAATGTCCCAGCTGGCAAAGGAGAAGGAGAAGATCCTTGCTGATCCAGTCCAGGCATGTCCCAGAAGGGGTCAACAAATCAAGATGATGCCCACAACCATGCAGTTGAAACTCCGCCCTTGTGGAAAGGGACATGGAAAGGAACAGGCTTTGGCCACATGGCTGTAGCAGCCATCTTGATTTCTTTGACCCTTCCTCTCTGTGGTTTTCTCTGAAGCCAACCATTGGCTCAAATACCTGGTCTTGAACACAGGTAGTCCTCGACTTACAAGCACCTGTTTAGCAACTGTTCAGAATTACAAAAGCACTTTAAAAAGTGACTGAGGACCGGTCTTTGCACTTAACAACTGGTCTTTGCACTTACAACTGCCACAGTATCCCCACAGTCATGTGATCAAAATTTGCACACTTGGCAACCAGTATGTATTCACAATGGTTCCAGCATCCATGGGGTCATGGATCATCATTTGCAACCTTCCCAACCAGCTTCTGACAAGCAAAGTCAATGGGGGAAGCTGGATTCTCTTACTGGCTACATGGTTCATTTAACATATTGGAAGAAATATCCATCTGGTTCAGTTCCAAGCGGGGAGAAAGACACTGGAAACATGGATGCTGATTGGAAAGATTGTTTATTGATGAACAGGACCACATGGGTTTTAGGTCCTGAGCAGCTGACCACATGGAGTTGACAGCAGGTGGCTTTTATACCTTCTCTTGGGCTTTGAACCTGAGCTTCCTGTTCCTGTGCAAGAAAATGTATTCTATTGGCTGCTGTCAGGTTCTTATAGGGCTGTGCAGGGGTCATAGCTAAGCTTGTCTAAGATAAGTTTGGCTGAAGTGGCTGGGTGATGATGTAATGAAGAGGCTTGTGTTCTGAAAGGGTGTTGGGCAATTCGTATTGTGTCTTAATGGCTTTATCCTGGTTTGGATCTTGAGTAAGGGTAAATCCCATCATCCTGGAGCTGAAGGTCTTTTGTCTAATAGATAGGATGGCCCAGTCCTGCTAGAGCTATTAAGAAAGGGGGGGGAGGGGAGATGGACTTCCGGCTTGAGTTCCTTTGCTGACAGACCGAAACCGCAATCGTGTGTGGTTTCGATCCATGCTCGCTGCCGGAGCGCCCCGAGCCGGCTGGTATTGGGGCTAAGCCAGCTCGTAGAGGTGGTGAAGAGGGGGGAGACTGCCAGCAGGGTTGAGGAGAGCTGCATCTCTCCTCCTCAGCTGGCCATTACTCCCTTTCCGGAAGGCGGTTGCAGTGGTGGTCAGAAATGGCCACCTCAAAGAAGAACTCGACCAGAAAAGAATGTGCAGGAGGAAGATAAGAAGAGAAAGTCTTGGTTGACTGGGTTAAACTGCAAAAGCAACAATGCAAGGTGCCCTGGAATTTAAACTATAAAAAAATAACATTGTTCCCAAAGAAGATTTTGAAGCAGGGAAGGAGAGAGGGAAAGGAAAGGATTTGGTTTGTTTTTTTTTCTCTTCCCTTCCATATACTGACAGTTCAGAGACCTAAACAAGAAATTGAAAAAAAAATCCACTTTGACATCAACAGGAATTTAAGCTGAAAATAAAATGTCAATGGGATAATAAAGATTTATGGATACTTAAAAGCTTTGAAAAGCAGGAAAGGGGAGAAAAAGAATAAAAGGGCAGGATCTGGAAAAATGGAGGAGACTGCCTGGAACTAAAACCTCAACAAGATTCCTAAAAGATACATTTTAACTGAAACTTGGCAACAAAATAGTAGAACCCCAGGAAGAGGAAAAAAGAAGTAAGAAGAAACAGCTTGGGATTATTTGGATTACTTAATGATCTCTGGATTTTTGGTTATTGCATTTAAATGACTAAAATCAATTGTATGGTTGTTTGAAACTGTTTAAAATGGCACCACTTTTAGAAGAATTGAAAATGGAATTTAAAAAGTACAAAGAAGATGCACAAGAAGGGAGAGGTTCTTTTGGCTTCGTATTTCAACTCTTAGAAATGGAGATTTGGAACTATGAGAAACAACAAGAAACGCTTGCAGAACAAGAAGATTGGGACAAAGAAGAAGCCATCTTTAATGATCAAGTAATTTTATGTGGGGGAAAAAAGGAAAGTGGGGAAAGAGAATGAAAAGTTTACGATTTGAAAAAACAACCAAAAAGAAGAAGAATAGTTTGAAAAATAAGTATAATATTAGAAAGCAACAGAAGAGGGGATTACAGAAGAGATAATTAGAAGTAGAGAGACAAGGGGGTAAAAAGGAGAGGGAGAAGGAGAGAGGGAAGAAGGAAAAGAAAAAAAGTTATAAAGAACAGAAACAAGATATCGAGAAACAGGGCAAAGGTATAAGATTTGAAAGTATAAGCCTGTTTAGAGATAATGGGTGAAAACTTAATTGTAAAAGGGATTCTGCAAAGGGATAGTATTGTTATATTACAAATAGAAATAATTTTTGAAAATATGCTTAAAATGATGGATAAAATATTTATTGTAATCTAGTGGAATGTTTGTTAATAAACAAATGAAATAAAGTGAATGAGAGAATTAAATTAGGAAAGGATGGGAACATTTTAATTATTATTAATGATTTATAAAATATAAGTTAAGAGAAATATGGGGGGGGAAATAATTATGGAAAATTTATAAGTGTTCCCAAGGAAATATGATATTTAATTGAAAAGAAAGGTTAAAGATGTTAAGATTTTAATGAACATTAATGATAGAATTGAATTGAAATGGAATGAGTGTTTTATTTACATATATATATAATCTTTTTAAAGAATATAGTGTGTATTTTAAGAATGTACCAAGCAGAATTCGATTGGAAGTTATGTATTATATTGAATGTTATAATCTTAAAGGTATACATTGAAGCTTAAGTAAGAGTTGAATGGATAAAATTAAAAGATATAAAGGTGTCATACTCCAGTTAGTAACTACAGGAGAAAATTTGTTTAATGAGAAAAGATAATATGAAATTGAAACAGGACAGACAAAAGTATAAATATAATTATTTGAATTGAGATGAGATAATCAAAATAAAGTTGAGAAAATTAAAAGAGAGGAAAAACTATGTAGAAATGTAAAACAGTAATAAGATATGGAATAGAACACAAAAATGAGAATGAAATTGAGTTTGTGTCTGTATGAAGAAGTGTAACCCGGGAGCATATTCTTTTTTAAAAAAGATGTTTTATTTGTATTATGTTCTTTTTGTGAAAACCCAAATAAAATTTTCAAAAAAAAAGAAAGAAAGAAAGAAAGAAAGGTGGGGGCTGCTTTCCAAGAGCATGTTTCTTCTTTAGGGAAATATAATATTCTGCCTTTTTAATATTTCTCAAAATATTTCATTCTTCTAGGAGAGGGTGGGTGCTAACTTTCTACAAACAATTGCAGTGATTCATTTCGCAACCATTGCAAAAAAAAAGTTGTAAAATTGGACACAATTCACTTAACAACCTCCTTGCCTAGTAATGGAAATTCTGGTCCCAATGGTGGATGTAAGTCAATAGCTGATGGATAAAACAACCACACAGCAAACTGGAGCAGAGAACAGGGATTTGATTTGATGGATGTGCACTAAACTGGGGACAGACAAGAGAGGATCATCAATCTTTCCCT
Organism: Hydrophis major; assembly: GCA_033807585.1. Lineage (NCBI taxonomy): Eukaryota > Metazoa > Chordata > Lepidosauria > Squamata > Elapidae > Hydrophis > Hydrophis major. The sequence goes on along the minus strand of CM066343.1, from coordinate 22,523,757 downwards.
AGCTTGACCATGAAACCCCACCCTGCATTGCCAGTGCTGTTCAGCCTGAGCCAAACTGCAAGCCAAGAGGATCCATGGAGGGAAGGTCAAAAAAGTCAAGATGGCAGCTGCAAGCCTGTGAGGATACCATCCCTGTTTTTTTAACCTATGTTTCATCACAAAGTTTAGGAAGGCCTGTAAGATAGGAAGGGACCAATAGGACTGCTTCTTTCTTTCTTTTTTGCTTTGGGACAATTTAGACATGGGACTGTATGAAAGGAGGAGTTATTTGGTTGGCTGATCTTAAAGAAATGGATAGATATGGATAAGCTGTGTTAATCTGCAAGGTGTGTACCATATTTGTGTTCCTGCCTGAGAAACAGCTACATCTTCACCCAGTTCAGATTTTGTGGATTAGTGGAAAAGAAAATGGAGTGGCTAGAAGTAGATCAACAACCAGTTTGGTCTAGTGGTTAAAGCATCAAGCTAAAAACCAGGAGACAGTGAATTTTAGTTCTGCCTTAGGCACAAAGCTAGCTCAATGACTTTGGGCCAGTCACTTATTTTCAGATGTAAGAAGAAGAGGAGAGAGAGGAAGAGATCCAGGGATTTCTCAAAGAAGACAAGCCGTTTCTGGATATGGTGGAAGGACAAAGATAATAAGAAAGACCGGGGTGACATGACAGCAGTGTTCCAATATCTGGGGTTGTCCAGATATTGGAGTGGGATGCCACAAAGAAGAGGGGGACAACTTATTTTCCAAAGCACCAGAAGGCCAGACAAGAAGCAGTGATTGGAACAAACCAAGAAGAAACAACCTACAACTAAGGAGAATTTTCCTAATGGTGAGAACAATTAACCAGTGGAATGATTTGCCTTCAGAAGTTTTGAGTATTCCATCACTGGAGGATTTTAAGAAGACATTGGACAACCTGTTAAGTTCTACGCATGTGTGCAAGGAACGGAGACGAGGCAGTAAACAGTGAACTTCAACTCTTTATTAATCATTGTGAACAGAGCAAAAACCTAGGGCAGCAGCAGCCCTTTTATAGGGCAGGCTGCTGACCTATTAGCCAATGAGAACATGGAAGTATAAAACCCTTGAACCAATGAGAGTAGCTCGTTAACAGCCAATCAGATTCTCCAGAACGGACCAATCCAATATCGCTATTATCGGCCAATCAGAAGTGCAGGATTAGAACCCTGCTTTTTCTTTAAGCTTTGTTAAAACTTTATTTAAGCGCTTTTATTAGTTCATAACACCCCTTCCCCCCGGGTTCCGTTTGAGGGGTGCGGTGACGTAATCCCTAAGATATGTGGGTTGTTTTAACTGTCTATTAGATTTGCGCTGTCCCACCGGTTCCCGTCTGCAGTCCGGCTTCGGTGGGATGTTTTTTGGACATATCTGGTACCGGCGGTTCCGCATTCTCACTGGACAACTTGGTGCCGCTAATTCTGTTGTTGTTGTTGTCCTCCGATCTTTGCGGGCTAGCCTCCATTGAGGTATTCCTCTGTGGCGAGGACACACCCCTCCCTGATTCTTTTTTTTTTTTTGGTAAAAGTTTTATTGATTTTAACGACAGACATTTATCATGCCCGATCGCTGACTTCCTTCGCTTCTGCTTTCCACCATCTCAAATTCGGTTTCTTTGACATCCCCTCCCCCCTCAGTTTGGGAGTCACAGGAGTCGCAGGAACTGGGTTGTAGCCTAGAGCGAAGCTGATCTATATGGTGTTTCCATATTTTTCCATCGCAGGTTTGCACACGGTACGATCTGGGCCCGGTGGTTTGAATTATGGTTGCTTCGACCCATAATAGTTTGCCGGAGAGGTTTTTAGCGAAAACTAAGTCGCCTACCTTGAACTCGCGGCATTTTCCACTGGATCCACAGGGTTTCTCTGGCTCGTAGGAAGGGTAAAGCCGGTCGAGGTGTGAACGGAGCTTGCGTCCCATCAACAGTTCAGCTGGCGTCTTGTTGGTGATGCTGTGCGGAGTGATGTGTTGGAGTAGGAGTATTCTGTTTATTTTTTCGTCAATGTCCCCATAGTCCATTTTGTGGAGAGTTTTTTTAACAAATTGTACCATGCGCTCGGCCCTGCTGTTAGCCGCAAAGTGTGCTGGCGAAGTTAGCACATGGCGGATGCCCTGATCCGCTAAGTGTTGTTCAAACGCCAGGGCGGTGAACTGGGGTCCATTGTCGGAGACCAGAAAGTCTGTTCAATTTTCGGATGACGGACTCCGTTGTAGTATTCTTCATTTCGTGGATCTCGAGCCAGTTGGAATAGGCATCCACTGTTAGGAGGAACATATGTCCTTTAGTAGGTCCCGCAAAATCAACGTGGATGCAGGACCATGGCCCCCGGGGGGTTTCCCATTCTGTTGGAGTTGCTCTAGGTGAGGCACTGCTGACTTCTTGGCACTTTACGCAAGTCTTTACCCAGGCTTCAATCTGTTTGTTGATGCCCGGCCACCGCGCGTAGCTTCATGCAAGCACTTTCTTAAGCACGATGCCGGGGTGACCATCATGCAATGTTCTCAATACTGCTCGTTGTAACCGCTCTGGGACGATGACTCTATCTCCCCATAGGATGCAGCCTTTTTGCAAAAAAAAGTTCTGTTTGCCGGTTTCTGAAAGGGGTGAAGTCGTCAGAGGTTTGTTCTATTGGCCATCCTCTTTCGACCCAGCTAACAACTCGCACCAAGATAGGATCTCGTTTTGTTTCAATTGCAATGTCTCTGGCTGTTAGTGGTGGTGAATGTAGCATTTCAATCTGTGGTGTCGTAAGGGTTGGAGCTGGGTCGTCGATGGTTTCTGGAAGTGGGGCACAGCTCAATGCATCAGCGTGGGGAATGGCTTTCCCCGGGCGGTGTTGTAATTTATAGTTGTATGCAGCTAAAAACTCCAACCAGCGAGTCATTCTAGATGACAATATATAGGGGGTTGGCTTGTCTCCCACTTTAATCCCTAGCAAAGGTTTGTGGTCGGTAACAATAGTAAAAACTTGTCCATACACATATTCATGAAACCGTTTCACAGCAGAATACAACAGCAAGAGCCTCTTTGTCGATCTGGCTATAGTTACGTTCAGCCTTTGATAAGGTCATTGAAAAATAGGCAATAGGGGCCTCACTACCATTTGGTAACACATGACTCAAAATGGCTCCTACTCCAAACGGTGATGCATCACATGTAATTGTTAAGGGCAGAGTCTCGTTATACTGCATTAAAACAGCATCTGAGGTAAGTAAGTTTTTCACTTGTCGGAATGCATGCTCCTCGCAGTGTCCCCAGACCCAGGTTGCTTTTTTGTCAAGAAGTCTATGAAGGGGCTCAGCTACGGTCGCTTTTTGGGGCAAGAAAATGTTGTAAAAGTTAATGAGCCCCAGGAAAGCTTGGAGATCAGTTCTATTTCTGGGTCTTGGAGCGTTTTTGATTACCCTCAGTTTGCTATTAGTGGGGTGGATGTCCTGTTTATCGATTAGGTACCCCAGGAACTCTACTTTATCTGTAGACAGTTGACATTTATTTTTTTTAACCTTAAGGCCAAAGTCTTTAAATTTCTGGAGAACTATTTTAAGCCGATTTTCTAGTATTTCTCTATTCGGGACCGCAATTAAAATGTCATCAAAGTATGGCATGACCCCCTTGATCTCTTGCAAGAGTCTCTCCATCAGACTTTGAAAAATTCCTGGGGCTACGCTCACTCCGAATTGGAGTCGGTTGCACTTAAAGGCGCCTTGGTGCGTAACGATTGTCTGTGCCTCTGCGGGTTTTTTATCTACAGGCAGTTGTTGGTAGGCCTGTGCTAAATCCAATTTAGCGAAGACTTTTCCGCCCCCCAGGGAATGGAGAAGGTGTTGTACCACCGGCACCGGGTAAGCGTTCTGTTGAAGGGCGTGATTAAGGGTAGCCCGGTAGTCCCCACAAATCCTTAACGATCCATCCGGTTTGATGGGTGTTACAATTGGGGTTTCCCAACGAGCGTGGTCAGTTGGTTCTAAAACACCCTGGGCTATTAATTTATCGAGCTGCTCATCAATTTTTGGTTTAAGGGCAAAAGGTACCCAACGAGGCTTAAGGCGGATGGGGGCTACTTCAGGGTTAAGGTTAAATGATATCGGGGTCCCCTTGTACTTGCCTAGTTTGTCTGCAAAAATGTCCTGGAATTCCTGGACGATGGCCTCCTCCCAGTTGTTGCTTCTGGTTTGGTAAATGCCAGCTACCTCAATCCCGAGTGGGGCGAACCATTGAAGGCCTAACAAGCTAGGCCAGTCACAATCGACGACGGTCAGTGGTAATGACGCAGTACAATTTTTGAATGATACTTGGACTTGGCTGGATCCAACGACCGATATTCGGTTCCCCTGATAATCTTTGAATATGATTCTTTGGGCTCTGAGGTCTTGAAACCGGATGGCAGGGATTAATTGTTTTAGAGTCTTCCAGGAAACCATCGAGAGGGACGATCCTGAATCGACTTCCATCATACAAGGCTGGTTTTCGATGGCGACCTTCACTTGGATCTTCTTTGCATCTAGCGATGAGGCGTGACCGATTGTAATGGTTTGGTGTGCCTCTTCTCTTCTCGATAAAACAGCTGGTGTTTTATTTCTGTAGGAGTGGTTGTTCCATTGGTGGTTCAAATGTTCCCGACTCACAGGGCGATTCTCTGTGGTCTGGCGGTAGTTGTTTCCTCTCTGGAGTGGGCTGGATCCTTGCTTGCTTCTACAGACCTTCCCGATGTGGCCTCTTTTCCCACAGAAATGGCAGAGCACGTCGAGGAATTTGCAGTCTGATCGCGGGTGGTTTGCCCCACAACCCGCGTATTAGTCTTTGATTCCGCTGATGGCGTTGGTCACGTTCAGATGGAGCCGGTTGACCTCCTCCTTATCACTTTCTGATGGCGATTCGAGGTCCTCGTGGTGGGTAGCTGTTGTGTGCCTCTCTAGGCGAGATGAGGTATCGCTGGCGAGTTGACGGAGCAGTGCGTTGGTGCGGCGCATTCGGGCGGCCGACTTCCTGGTTGCTTCTGCTACAGTAGCATCTTTGATGACATCAGCAAGGTTGATGTCCCCCTTTGCCATGATCTTGCTCTGTATCGTCTGGTCATCTAATCCCAGAACTATTCGGTCTCTCAGAGCTTCTTCGAGATCTGCGAACTCACAGAGGCCTCCCAGGTTCCGGAAATCCGCGATGAAATCTGCAACGCTCTCTCCCTTCCACTGGTCCCTCTGGTAAAATTCATGTCTTTGGACAAGCGTTGGTACGGCGGGTGCATAGTGGGCCCGTAGAAGGGGCGTGAGGACGTCCCAGTCCATGGTTTTCACCTCAGCCGATTTCGCTAGTGCCTTGGCCATCTTAAAGACAGCAGGCCCGCAATGGGTCAGGAACACTGCTCGCTTTTTCCCAGTAGTGGCATCCTTCAAGTTGTTGGTCTCCAGAAATATCTGGAACCGGTCTATGTATGAGTCCCAGTCTTCTTGTGCTGGGTCAAAAGGAGCGGGTGGTATGGCGCCGCCGGACATGGTTCTGTTGTCGATGTGCCTTCAGCCATGTGCTCTGTTTGGTGCTCTGTAGTGTTCAGTCAGCTCTGGTGTCTCCGTATCCCATCCTCATCGCCAGTGTTAAGTTCTGCGCATGGGTGCAAGGAACGGAGACGAGGCAGTGAACAGTGAACTTCAACTCTTTATTAATCATCGTGAACAGAGCAAAAACCTAGGGCAGGAGCAGCCCTTTTATAGGGCAGGCTGCTGACCTATTAGCCAATGAGAACATGGAAGCATAAAACCCTTGAACCAATGAGAGTGGCTCGTTAACAGCCAATCAGATTCTCGGACCAATCCGATATCGCTATTATCGGCCAATCAGAAGTGCAGGATTAGAACCCTGCTTTTTCTTTAAGCTTTGTTAAAACTTTATTTAAGCGCTTTTATTAGTTCATAACACAACCATTTGTCTGAAATGGTATAGGGCCTCCTGCTTGAGCAGGGGGTTGGACTAGAAGATCTCTAAATTCCTTTCAATTCTGTTATGCTGACCAAAAAGATTAGAGGAAGGGACTATTACTAAGGAAAGACAGGATCCTGTGAAGGAAAAAGACTTCCAGTACATAGCTTAAACCAATGTTCCTTAGCCTTTGCCACATTAAGATGTGTGGACTTAAAACTCCCAGCATTCCCTGGCCAGCATGAATCTGTTATCTGTTGTTACAGCCTAGGATTATACCTATTTGGGGGGGGGGGGAATGACCTCCTCTTCCTGGCTCTGTTCATTTTATAATTCAGCCAGACATCCAGATAATTTTGTATGTGAGCAATCCAGGACTTCTCATTTGGCATTTATGATATCTTTTTGATTTTTGTTTATTTCTACCTTGTCAAGATCCCCCTGAATCTCAAAACAACTTTTAAGGGGGTTTCTAAGCACAGCCTATCTATGTTTTCTATTGCCTGTGAATGAGAACATCTATTTTCAAATCCTTTTTCAAGTCATTTATAAAGAAGTGAATACCATAACAATTAGGGTGGAGTATCTGGTTCACCACACAGCATTTTGTTCCAGCTTGATATGAAGCCTCTTACGTATAATAGTTGAATATGACTGTTCTCAACCAGCCAATGGTTGCAAAATCCTCATTTTGGCCATAATTTTTACCACAGAAGTCAATATAAACTTTCATCTACCACGTTCCTGTGGACGACATTATATCAAAAAATGAGATCAGATTGGATTGGCATGATACAAACTTGATAAAAATTTAAAATTCTATCAATAAAAATAAATCAAATTAAGCCTACACTAACTGGTGCCGTGCAATGAATTGGGGGGTGTGTGTGTAACATGCCTGTAAATGAATTGTTTAATCATTTGTTCCAAAGATTTGCCTGACATTGATATCAAGTTGACTGTTCTAAAATTGCTAGTACTTTTCTTGGGGTGTCTGTTTTGGTTTGGTTTGGCTTTTCTGTCCTTCTCGTGTCCTCTGGGATCACATCTGCTGTCCATGATTTTTCAAAGATCACAGAAAACAGCTGCAGGATGGTATCTGCAAGACCTTTGGGTGCAACACTCTGATCCTGGAGATCTTAAGTGTACTATATTAGCATACTCCAAACCCTTGCAACTGATTGGTCCGGATGTACAGTGACCCGATTGGTCAAAACCTCGGCCGTGATTGGAGCGCTAGGAATCTACTGCGATTGGCTGTGCCGATCGCAGGAGATTCAAAGCGCTGCATTGGCCACCGAGCCGCTAGCCAGCCCTATATGAAGGGCTGCTGTGGCTCGTATCCCCAGACTGTTCTTACGCTAAATAAAGAGCTGAACTCACTAAGATGGTCTTGCGTCTCCTTCGAACCGATCCACCCCAGATCTAACATTAAGTAACTAGATTAATCCCTACTCTCTCTTTATTTAGTTATTCTTCATTTGTTCCATCAGCTGTTTAATTAAATCCATCTGAACCAACCTTCTTTTTAGGGGAGAATAGGAATAAAGTAGGAGTTGATAGCCTGTCTGGTGTTTGGCGATTAAATTAGTGCTTCTCAACCCTAGCAAATTTATGATGTGTAGATTTCAAATTCCAGAATTCCCCAGCTAGCTTCGATAGGGTAGAAACTAGGAGGTAGTGAATTCTAGTCCCCCCCCTTGTGCACAAAGCCGGCTAGGTGGCTTTAGGCCAGTCTGTTTCTCTCAGCCTTAGGATGGAGTTAATGGCAGCCACTTCTGAAATGCATTGCCAAGAAAACTGCCAAAACTTGTCGAGGCAGACTCTGAGAATTAGACACAATAGAACTGATGGTTGGGGAGTTACCACCATCTCCCTCCATCTTTTCCTAAGAGATTTATCCCTTTATTTTCCTTTTACCTCTGATCCAAGCCTCTTCCCATTTCTGCTGTTTTTAGTTCATGTTCCTTTGTGCTTTATGATTAATATTTGATTTTTTTTATACAGGTGCAAGAATTAGTAGTTGAATACAGTAATCTTGGACACATGACTGATCATAATTAGCAATCAAAGTTATAAGGGACTCCCAAAAATGCATTATGTACATATATATTATATATTATGACCAGTTTCAACGTTCTGACATCCCTCTGGTTATATGATTGCAGTTTCAGCGATTGGCAACTGGCTTGCATTTACAGCTGTTTGCAATATCCCACAGTTTGATTTACAACATTTTTTGCGGGAAACTGGTGTTTATTTCTGCTTTCCAGTGAAAACCACCCATTGGTAAAATGCTTTCGCTTGACAACCATGGTGACTGCTTAATGATTGTGGCATTCATTTAGCAACCATGGTGTTCATTTAATGATTACCATATTAAAGGTCATAAAATCAAGCACAGTTAATGGTGACTTGCTTAACAACTAGCATGATGTATGACTATTATTTTCGACCTAATTATGGTCATAAGTCCATGACTAACTTGCATACCATGCAAGCTGCTGCCAGAAAAGAGTAGGCCAGCCACATAGGCAAAAGCCAATTTAACCTGGATCTATGCAGAGTACAGATGCTTATCAATACATACAGGTAATCCTTCACTTACAACAGTTCATTTAGTGACCAAAGTTCAAAGTTACAATAGCAATAAAAAAGTAACATATTACCATTTTTCAGTTACAACCTTTGTAGCATCCCCAGGATCATGGGATCAGACGTTTGGCAGCTGGTTCTTATTTATGACTGTTGCTGTGTTCCGGGGTCCTGTGATCCCCTTTTGGGACCTTCTGACAAGCAAAGTCAAAGGGGAAGTCAGATTCACTGAACAGTCTGGTTACTAACATATCAACTACAGTGATTCACTTAAGAACTGTGGCAAGAAAGGTCACAAAATGGGGCAAAACTCACTTAACAGCATAAATTTGGGCTTCAAATGGTAGTCCTAAGTCATGGACTACCTATATTCAATCTCACACTGACCACAGTATAAAATGTGTTTGAGGAAAACCCAAAACCTAGGTTTAGCATCCTCAGACTGCAATTATTTCCCATCTCTGCATTCAACATCTATCATATCCTATAGTCAGTATGCCTATTTGTCTAGGGGTCTCTTTCTCTGCAAAACAATTGGAAGGATCACTTCTACAAGACATGTCTGTGGAGATTCTCGGTCATTCAAGTCAGAGTTTTTCAAAAGGCACCTGGATTGATTTTTTTTCCCTTAGGAAGAAAAATAAACCATTTTGCTTCTCATCAAAGACATTTAGCCATATGTTCTGGGATGAACGTTCTTCAAATGGTGTGGGACTGCCCTGAAGGCACAGATAAACCCCCAAGTGGCCTCAGTAGCTCTCAAAGAGAGTACTAACAACCAGATGACTGCAAACAAATACAATCCTTCCATGCCCTCCACCCCCTTATCATCCTGTCATTATCCTTCCATTCCCCCCACCCCCCAACCATCTGGTCACAACTGATAAAACTTCTTGGATGAGAAGTGAAACATTTTCTTCCTTAAGGAAACAGTCCAGTTGCCTTTTAAAAAAGCACCTTGGAGACCGTTCTATAAGACATCCTGTTCCACTAAGATCATCCTGTAGGGTGGGGAAGAGTTGTGTGTGTTTTTTTAAAAGATCTTTCCCCTCTCCCAAATGTTCCCTACAGTAAGCTACATCTGGCTTTTGTAGAGAGAAGTTATTAATACACACCGCATGTACACAACACGTAAAGTCATATGGTTTGCTCAGTTGTCTCTCAGCATGGGACATAAAGGAATGGTCTTAAATTACAGGAAATCCAATTCCTTGTGAATTTAGGAATAATTTCTCATTAGGAGGAACAGTTCAAGGGGAGAATTCGCTACACAAAGATTCAGGTAGCTCTCTGTTCCTTGACTTTACAACTGCATTGTTCTGTTTGGAGAATGTAATGTTGCAGTTGATAGCTGAAATGGGGTTTCTTAAATAAACTATGGTTAGGCTGTGGCTTAGCATTAAATCATCATGAAAAGCTTTTTAAAAAATGCACTGCTTTCCCCCCACCCTGCCCAAGGAATGAATCTAACCCTGTTCACAATCCATGCCCTAGGCACCTCCTGTCTCGACTACTGCAATACGCTTTATGTGGGGCTGCCCTTGAAAAATATCCAGAAGCTTCAGTTGGTTCAAAATGTGATGGCCCACATGGTGTTGTGTATATTTAGATTTGCACAAATGTCACTTCTCTTGCAGGAGCTGCACTGGCTACTGATTTGCTTCTGGGTCCAATTCAAGGTGCTAGGTGTCACCTTTAGAGCCCTACATAGCCTGGGACCAAATTATTTGAATGACTATGCTTTCCCAGTTACATCTACCCGACCCATCAGAGCAGGGAGATGGGAGATGTTAGGGGTCCCCTTGTTTAAGTAGGTCCATCAAGCACGACCAAAAAGAAGAGCCTTCTCTGTGGTGGCCCCATCCTTATAGAACATCATGGCCATGCTGATAAGATTGGCCTCCATTTTGACACTCTTACTAAAGGCCCTGAAGACATGTTTTGCTAATGGGCTTAGAGACCCCAGGGTGATATGGAGCCTACCAAGTGATTGGGTTGATCATTGCCATCAGAGGACCAGGTGGCTATTGAGTTCTGTATTGGAATTTTGGTCTTGTAAGCTACCTAGAGTCACCACCATGACTTGGTTGGGCAGCCATATAAATTTTCTAAATACAGGTAGTCCTCGACTTACAACCATAATTGAGCCCAAAATTTCTGTTGCTAAGTGAGGCATTTGTTCAGTGAGTTTTGGATCATTTTATGATCTTTCCTGCCATAGTTGTTAAGAGAATCACTGCAGTTGTTAAGTTAATAACATGGTTGTTAAATGAAACTGGCTTCCCCATTGATTTTGTTCGTCAGAAGGTTGTAAAAGGGGATCACATAACCCCAGGACACTGCAATCGTCATAAATATGGATCATTTCCCAAGCATCTGAATTTTGATCACGTGACCGCAGGATGCTGCAACAGTTGTAAATGTAAAGACTGATCATAAGTCACATTTTTCAGTGCCATTATAACTTCAAACAGTCACTAAATGAACTGTTGTAAGTTGAGGACTAAATCAATAAAGAATCAATGTACAGTACCTTATGATTCTTGACGAATGTATTTTTTCTTTTATTCTTTTATATACAGAGAACATTCGCATCAAGACAAATTCCATGTGTGTCCAATAACACTTGGCCAATAAAGAATTCTTCTCTTCTCTTCTCTTCTCTTCTCTTCTCTTCTCTTCTCTTCTCTTCTCTTCTCTTCTCTAAATCTGCATTTCCTGCAGCTTTCATCTCCCTTCCCCCCAACCATTTCCCATCCTGTGAAAGCATGACTTCAGTCTCTCACCCTTCACCTTCAGCTTCATCAGGAGGTAGCCAGGTGTGAAGCCGGAAATTAAATAGCGAGGTTTGAAGGAATGTGGGTAAACAGGAGTTGTGTTGATGCATCCACCCCACCCACCCACAAAAGGAAAGGAAAGTTAAATGGTCTATAAAGTAAACAAAACTTGGTTGGGCATAATACCCTAAGCTAAATCCCAAATGTGAAAGCATTTTTTTAAAAAGCATATTTATTTGGTAAAAATTTTACAAAGAAAGACAAAAAATACAACAGTGGTAGTACAATCAGAGGAAAATGAAATAAACAAACGAATACTGGTTAAAATAAATTCAAAAAGGGATAGGTGGGAAAGATATGGTATTAATATAGAAGTAGCCAAATTTTTTAACATAATGTTAAATCTATGCTATTAGGAAACTTATTTCTCCATCCTCTCATTTTTAAAACATAAAAGATCAGCCTCTGGGAATTATGTTCCAAGTACTTGTGAAGTGTTCAAAGGAGCACCCATTGACACTCTACACAAGAAAGGAATAATCAAGAAATTTCCATTCCACAAAGATGTAAACTTTAAAAGAAAAATCGGTTATAAAGTAGAAAATGGAGCAAACTGAAGCCACTGTTTATTTGGATACAATGAATTGAAAGTTGGTCAGAGTGAATTGAAAGGACTTATCCTGACACAAAAACTTTCTCAATATTGTGCCAAAATCTAACATAAACTAAATATAATAAAACTAAATCCTAAAATATCTACTTGGAATTTTATCAAGAAGGAGATTATGATATGATATGTAGTAGAAATTAATATTGATAATTTAACCACTTTTTAACATCCAAAGTAAGCCTATCTATATATCTAGATATATTAAATTCAGTGTATTGAGATATATTTTGGGAAATAATCTCTTAAATAATGTATTCAATTCTAGTATATTATAAAGAGGATATTCTAATAGTAACCTATTGCAAAATGTTGATCCTAAAGGAACAAACTAATTTTTCTCCAACATTTTTATACTATTTTTAATAGAGTAGCATGAATATAAACTATATTGCTACATAGCTCCTACAAGCTTTGGTAGGGACATTAAATAACTCTTCAGAATAATCAAAATGTCATCAGCATCTAATAAAAATCTATATTCAATGCTACAATGTCCATAATATATTGAGAATATCTAATTTAAAACAGCTAAAGTTCCCAAAACTGCTTTGGGTGCCATGATGGAGAAAGAGATCTCTCTGGACTCATTCTACTCAGTGTTTGTCAACCTTGGCAACTTGAAGATAGATGGGACTTCAACTCCCTGAATTCCCAAGTCAGACTTGCTGGACGGGAATTATGGGAGTTGAAGTCCATTTAATCTTCAATTTAGTTCAGATTAGATTAGATTATCTTTATTTAGTTTTAGATTTTGGCATATTATTGAAAAAGGTTTTGTGTCTGGATGAGTCCCTTTAATTCACTCTGGGCAAACTACAATTCATTTTAGCCAACAGGGCTAGACTGTGGCTTTAATTTGTTAAATTTTTCATTTGCAACCAATCTTTTTTTTTAATCTACATTTTTAGAATTGAAGTTTCTTATACCTCTCCTGTTGTAGAGTGTCAATGCATACTCCATGCTGGCGGGGAATTCTGGGAGTTCAAGTCCACCAGTCTTCAAGTTGTCAAGGCTGAGAAACACTGCATTAGATGAACAAACCCTGTAGTAAAAATCTACGAATTTGAAAACATGCTCCAAAAATATAGCCTGAACAATATAAAAAGCCTTTTTAGCATCCAGAATAAGGCTTAGTGCAATGTATGAGACAAGGCTGATGGAGAGGAGGGGCAATGAGGGGGAAGGAGATTCAGTTTTTGTAAATTGGTTTATCAGCCCCCATGGGTGAAATACTTCCTTCCTCCGTGCCTCCCACACCCAGGCTACAAGAAGCAAGAATCTAGTTTGGCTGGCAGGCTTCTGTTTCACATCCAGCATTTCTTTTGACTTAGTATTAAGACCGCCGTGGAGTCCCTGATAAGAAATTTTAAATGTTAACAAATCCTGTAGGCAGAAAACCAAATTAGTCTATAGTAGCCAAATATCCAGAGTAGTCTGGCAGCATCTTAGATCAGTAAATGTTGTGAAAATCTAGTGAAAATATAGAAAATATGGCCTTTTTATTGTTGTCTGAAAAGGTGCAACTACTGGACTCATCCTGATTTGAGCCTTATCAAATTTCTCTCTATCTTCCTTTCCAGCTTTATGAAAGGTATTGTGACAGGTATTTATCTTGTTCTGCCCTATAAACAGGCAATTAATCTACCAACCCGCTTCTATTCACCTTACCAACTCTTTAAATTCTGTATCCCTATCAACACTTGCTTTTTCCATTGCAACCCATTCTCTAGAAAATCTGGGGGCTCTCCTTCCCACCTTCCCCCCCCCTCCTTAATTTGACTAGCAGGGCGGAGAGAAGAAAGAGACAGGAAGAAGGGGAGGGAAGATAAGGAGGGGGAGAGGAGAGAGAGAGAGACTATATAGGATCTCGACTGTGCCTGGATACATCACTGCCAAGATGTTTCTGCTGCTTATGTTCCTGGCATCACTCTGGCACGTCCCTCAGATCAAGGCAGGGCCATCTAGGGTCCTAAGGTCCAGTTCCCGAGACATGATCAAGGGGCTGGTGAGTACAGACACCCTCAAGAAAGCAGGAAAAGTGGGGAAGGGTCCAGAGAGTTAGCATAAATAGTTGGACCATTGAGAATAATATCTTCCCATTTCTCCTGCCCAAAGGGGGGGGGGGGAGGATGAATGTGAAGACAGGGGAACAATAATATTTTTAGGGAGATTATTAGAATTTGAGGGGCAATTATTATAAGGCAGAGTGGGCAGATCATGAGTTGGGGAAAGAAATTGATGCCTGGGATTAAGAGAGGTATGAAAAAACAAAGCTTGGGAGATAAATAGAACTCACCTGGGAGGATTATAATAAAGAGTAAATGGGATTCACAGATTTGTTATCGGTGTGTCTTTTATAGTATTTTTTTCCTCTTTCAAGGAAGATCAAATTGACTCATCTCCTTGGAGTTTCAAGTTACAGACCACTTTCAGACAGGAAATCATTGATCCCTAACTTCAGTTTCCTTCCTCTTTCTCTCCCTGTAATTTGGTCATAAATTGTGGGAAATTGGGGTCCTGAGTGCAATAATATATTATCAGTTTTGCAGATCTTTTTGATCCTCTTTCTCATTATCCAGAGGATCATAAACAGATTCATGCAGCATATGGATCTGTTTTTTCAGTACTGCCAAGGTTTGGAAATACTGGAGCGTTTACAGGGTGTTTCTTTTTCACATCTGATTCTACAGATGTGATTTACAAACACGTGAAACTTTAATAGGATTGGTTTAATTCTGGCGTTGCATCTTGCATGAGTCAGCTGTGATTTATTCAAAAATTTAACAAACCATAGTTTCTAAAATGCTGTGGAAGCTCCCAGACAAGCTTCCATACATTGTAAGTTCATTTGGAACCAAATTGCTTTTCAGATTTGGGATTTGCTGACTTTCAAACTTTGGCCACGGTGAGGCAGACATCTGTTAGGCTCCCAAATTCCCACATTGTAAAGCTGTGGAATTCTTTGTAAGGATTCTTTGCCCTTTTAAAATTGCCATCATCTTTTTCCTGGTGGGAATTTTGCCCTTGAACAGTTGTGACCCTTGCAGAGGCTTAATTCTGACCATGGGAAATGGTCATTCTTGAAACTTGCTGGCTGAGCAGCTAATAAAGGTAAAGGGATTTTGTGAGAAATTTTAGAAAGTGTGCATTAGGCCCTTGCCATTACTGAACTTGGAAATGCTGAACATTACAAGGCAGTAAACTTCCACATGCTTTATTTCATTTCAGCTCAATGTTTTTCCTATCGCCTTGACTGTATTGCCATTCAGAAGCCCAAACTTTTTACTGCTACTATATTTTAGTGTCTTTAAATATCTCATTTTCTGTTCTTTTGGAGAACTAGAGTAAACTACAAGTAGTCTTCAACTTATAATCATTCATTTAGAGACCATTCAAAGTTACAACAGCACTGAAAAAAGTGAATTATGATTAATGCTTGCACTTAACAATCTTGCATCCTCCCCATGGTTACGTGATCAAAATTCAGGTGCTTGGCAACTAGCATGTATTTACAATGATCTCCATTTATGGTCTTTCCAGACAATGTCTGACATGCAATTTACGTGATGGAAGAAAGATTTGCTGAACGACCTTGTGATTCACTTAAAGGAGCTGCTTGATTTGCTTAACAATGGCAGGGTTTCAGTGGAAAAAATATTTTTTAAAAAAATTAGACTTTAATCTTTGATTTTCATTTATTTACATTTTAAAGTAGATACATATTTATATGACTATAAGCCATTACAGAATTAACTTATGGTAAGATGGATGGCCAATAAATTTTATAAATAGACGTAAAATTGGTGCAACTCGTTTAACAATTGCCCTGCTTAGCAAATGGAAATTTTGGTCCCAATTGTCCTTGTCATAAGTCAAGGACTACATGAAGTGCATAGTTTGAAAATTGGAAGCTTTTCTACCCAGCTGACTGCAAGGTTCCCGTGATTTTTTCTTGGAAAATTTGGGATGATTTAACAACATCACCAAGTTAACAGCAGTTGCATTGTTTGTAAATAAAAATGCTTCAACTTTGTTCTGAACATCAGTAAGCTTTTAAAATCCTTTAATTTTTACTTTCTGGACTGAATCAGCTATATTGCCATAAGCATAATAATACAGGTAGTTCTCGACTTACCACAATTCATTTAGTGACTGTTCAACAACACTGAAAAAAGTGACTTGTAACTGTTTTTCACACTTATGACTGTTGCAATCCCTCCATGACCACATGATCCAAATTCAGATGCTTGGAAACTGACTCATATTTATGACAGTTCCAGTGTCCCAAAGTCATGTGATAACTTTTGCAACTTTCTGACAAGCAAAGACAATGGCGAAGCCAGATTCACTTAATCATGTTGCCAAGTTAACAACTTAACAATTCACTTAACAATTGTGGCAAGAAAGATAGTAAAATGGGGCAAAACTCACTTAACAACATCTTGCCTAGCAATAGAAATTTTGGGCTCAATTGTGATCGTAAAATGAAGACTACCTTAGTATAACATTTTAAGGGACACGCTAGAAAGGAACATTTGAATATCTTGTGGAACCATATTCTGCTGCTTGGGGCCTGAGCTACTCCACAGAATCAATAGCTAGAATGGAATTCCTTTTTCATCATCCACTGCTCAAACTGAACTAGCTTCAAGCTGAGATAATTGCTATTTCTCTTAATGTATAATTTGGCTCACTTGTTTGAAGAAGCAATTCTCTTGTAGATGTGCAGCATACCTTAATTTTGCAGCGTACCTTAATTTACCAGGAATGGAGTAGTGTGGCTAAACTAGGGCTAAATATTTTTTACTTTGGGTTAATAAAGCAAATTTAGTCTATGATTTCCTCACATAATACCTAGTGAATTTTCAGGCTTCACTTTTTAAAAGAACCAACTCCTGAAAGGTGCAGATTGGAATAATTCAGGAACTGTCAACCACTGAATACAAGTTGGAAGAAGAAATTATGGAGTGGATAAATAAATACTTATTTGTGATCCTATTTTATAGACTTTAAAAGAGCTCTTCTGTTCTGCTCTAGCTTCCTCTCTGTGAAACAGAGTAAAGGCCAGCCCAGCTTTCAATTCTATTTTGAGCACAAGAGCAATAAATACAGCAAGTGTTTTAAAAGTGCCTTCTATGAAAGAATAATAACACACTTCGAGTTGTTGGTTTTTTTGTTCTGCAATCATGATGGAAACTAATAGAAATTCTCTCCCACCTGCCACTCTTAAAATCTCAGCTCCTCTGTCCTGTGCCTGGTTTACAACACTTTCTTCCCTTCTTTGGGAAGAGGCTATTCTAAAAATTAGTAATCTTTGGAAGGAATCCAGTGTTTCCTGGCTTGGACCATCTTTCCCTGATACTTGCAGCTGCATTTTTGTCTTTCCTTCCGGTGGAAAGCAATGTTGACTAGCTGCTTGACCTTTTCTTTAAAAAAAAGACAACTAATCCAACCAGCTGCAAACAGCAGGGGTTGTGTGCATGGATTTTATACATCATTAGATAAGATACATTAAGGGGAAATTGACCCGTCTTGGAAACGGAGGCAAAAGGGTGGTTGTAGGAAGGTTGCCGAGGTCTCGAGAAACCAGGGGGCGGCTCTTGGATTCTTCAGAAGCCTCCATGGAGTCAAACAAAGGAGGCTTTCAACGGGCCAGGGGGCTGTGGTAAATTGGGAATGTATTAAACTCACTCTGGGAGCCTCAGATTCAAAAGCTGTTCAGAGCCCCCCCCCTCCCACTTCCTAGAGCGCTGTCTGCTGGTCAAAAAGAGTTGCAGGCCAAGAATTATCTCCAACTGCCAGCGAGTTGTCCTTTTTAAGGTGTATCTGGGATGATTACCTATAGCTAAAGCATTGTCCTAAAGCTGCTTTTTAAGACTTATTATTATGGTTTGATGTAATATGCAAACCACTTTGAATGTAAGGGCCGATTGCACTTTTATTCTTTTTTCTACCCAGTCAAATCAGTTGAGATTTACATCTGTTTGGTTACATGACAGTTTATGATGTTTTTGCTGGAAATCTGTGTTTACCCAGCATGCTGGAAGTTGTAGTCCCAGGAATCTTAATGTTGCTGAGTTTGAGAAACTGCTGTCTTACAGAATGCTTATGGGAGGTTTACACATTCCTGCTTTCTGTTCCCTAATACTATAAAGAGGCTTTGGGGAACAGCTCGTTCTGGATTCTTCTGAAAGCTGAAGCATCAGCAGAAACCATCTTTGTCCCAAACCATTTGGGGGCTTCCCTTCCACGGTTCTGCATTCCAGTTCTCATTTCCTCGTAAAGAAGAAGGAACCATTGCTCTAATCTAGAAAAAAATGGAACAAAAAGCAATAATGAATCCTCGCAAGGGACAGCTCTCTAGGCAACTGAGGAGAAAAATTGCTCTCCTGGCATCGCCTCAAAAGGAAAGCCCCAGGTTTCTGAACAGAAAGACGCAGCACAGACAAGAACAAGATATTCCTTTGGGGATTTTTTGGCTTGAATTCCCCTAGGGCAGCTTGTCTCAACTAAGCATGCTCCAGATAGGCTGGAACTGCAACTCCCAGAATGCATTGCTAGCATGTGAGCCAGGAAATTGGGAGCATCCTCAATAGTCTGTTTTTTGTTAGCCAACCAAAGTAATACAACTAGAAATTATTACTATTTGTTTTGTACTAATGATACTAGTAACATTGTAGTAATAATCTAGTAACATGTGATATACATATATAAATTGTTTCTTGAAGGAGGACAATATAATTACCTATATCGGAATATCTGACATAGAAACTACAGCAACCATTCCCAGTTATGATGGTGATGAAAAAAGTAACTATGGCCAATCCTCACATTTACAACTTTTGCAGATCTGTAAAGCAAAGGAAAACTGAAGGGAGATTGTAAATACAGTCATTTAGCGGCCACTTCACTTAACGACTGACTTGCCAGTTCCAAATTGGGTTGCTGGAGAATATAATTGTTGTGAATGAATAATACCAATAAAGTTATCTTAAGCTTGAAATCAAGTGCAGGGTTCTGGCCCTGCACTTCTGATTGGCTGTTAATGGCAGGATCGGATTGGTCTGTTCAGGAGCATCTGATTGGCCGTTAACAGGCCATTCCCATTGGTTAACGGAGCTAGCGCTCCAGGTTTGCTATTGGTTGAATAGTTAATAAATTGCCTATATAAGGAAGGCTATAGCAGCCCTCCATTTTGAGCTGTCACAATATGTAAATAAAGAGTTTGAAGTTCACTGTTTCTACCGGCTCGTCTCCATCATTCGCACCCATGCTCCAGACTTGACACTGGCAACGAGGATGGGATTGGATGACATCAGAGCCAACTAAGACAACTAAGCATGTGGCTGAAGCGCACAATGGCGGAACCATGTCCGGCGGCGTAGTACCACCCGCTCCATTCGATCCAGCTCAAGAGGACTGGGAGTCCTACATGGATCGTTTTCAAATGTTTTTGGAAACGAATAATCTGAAGGATGCCACACCCGGGAAGAAACGGGCGGTATTCCTAACGCACTGCGGCCCGACAGTATTCAAAATGGCAAAGGCATTAGCGAAACCAGCGGAAGCAAAGGCCATGGACTGGGACGTCCTTGAACCGCTACTGAGGGCCCACTATGCACCAACCATTCCAACGCTCGTAAGACAACACGAGTTCTATCAAAGAAACCAGCGGAAAGGAGAAAGCGTCACCGATTTCGTTGCAGACCTCTGGAACTTGGGAGGCCTTTGCGATTTCACCGACCTAGAAGAGGCCTTGAGAGACCGAGTAGTCCTCGGGCTAGACGCTCTAAACGTACAGAGCAAAATAATGGCAAAGGGCGACATCACCCTTAAAGACGGCATAGCTGAAGCTACAGCAGTGTAGGCGACCAAGAAGTCGGCTGCCCAACTATGCCGAAATTGCGCTCCAGCACAACCACCGGCCGACGAAGTTTCACCTAACACAGAAGGGCAGCTGCAGACGGCCCACCATGAGGACCTCTCTTCGTCGTCAGACAGCGATGAAGAAGTCCATCGCCTGCGGTCTGATCGGGACCGTTACCCGAAGTCCCAGCAACCGTGCGCTGGCTGCGGGGCCAACCATTACCGCTCCGACTGCAAATTCCACAACGCGCTCTGCCATGAGTGCGGGAAACGAGGCCACATCAGACGGGTCTGCAGAAACCTCCTCGGACCCAGCCAGAAAGGAACCAACATCCGCCAATCGACAGGGAATCGCCCTGTAAGGCGAGAACCAATTAACCACTCCTACAGAAACTGACCTGTGAATCATCTAGTGAGATGGGAAGAGGCCCACCAAACATTCACTATTGGCCATGCCTCTTCACTAGATGCTAAGAAAATTCGGGTCAACGTGAACATTGAAAATCGGCCTTGCCAAATGGAAGTTGACTCGGGATCGTCTCTTTCAATGGTCTCATGGAAGACCCTCAAGCAATTCATCCCCACTATCTGGTGCCAAGACCTTCAATTCCAACAGCTCGTGTTAAAGGACTACCAGGGGAACCGAATTCCAGTCGCAGGATCCAGTCGAGTCCGGGTTGCATTCAAGAACCGCATGGCGTACTTGCCCCTGACAGTGATCGATAAGGACTGGCCTAGTCTGTTAGGACTGCAATGGTTCACACCACTCGGCATTGAAGTGGCTGGCATTAACCGAATCGGCAGCAGTGACTGGGAGGAAGACCTCGCCCACGAATTCAGGGACGTCTTCGAGGAAAAGCTAGGCGAGTACAAGGGGACCCCAATATCCTTTAGCCTTAATCCAAAGATAGCTCCCATCCGCCTTAAGCCTCATCGAGTTCCGTTCGCTCTAAAGCCAAAAATCGACGAGCAGCTTGATAAGTTGATTGCCCAGAGAGTGTTAAAGCCAACTGACCACTCCCCATGGGAAATGCCGATTGTGACACCAATTAAGCTGGACGGCCCCATTAGAATTTGTGGGGACTACCGAGCCACCCTAAACCACGCCCTGCAACAGAACCCATATCCGGTACTGGTGGTACAACACCTCCTCCATTCCCTGGGGGGCGGAAAAATCTTCGCTAAACTAGACTCAGCTCAGGCTTATCAGCAACTGCCGGTTGACGAAAAAATGGCACAAGCACAGACTATTGTAACACACCGAGGTGCCTTTAAGTGTACGCGGCTTCAATTCGGAGTCAGTGTGGCCCCGGGGATCTTTCAGAGCCTAATGGAGAGACTATTGCAGGGGATCAAGGGCATTGTCCCCTATTTTGACGATGTGCTCATTGCCGCCCCCACTCCAAAAATCTTACGGGAGTGTTTAAGACTGGTATTACGAAAATTCCAGGAAGCAGGCTTATAAGTCAAAAAAAATAAGTGCAAACTGTGTACCGATAGTGTTGAATTTTTAGGGTACTTAATTGACAGGGTATTCACCCTACCGATAGCAAATTAAGAGCAATAAAAAACGTTCCCAGACCCCAGAACAAGACCGACCTCCAGGCATTCTTAGGCCTCATCAATTTTTTTTTTTTTTGAAAAAGTTTTTATTAATTTTCTACAAACAAACAAGACAAACAAAACATAAAAACATCAACTCTTATATGTACATCCAGTGTGTCAGTTGGTTCATCATTTTTGTGCATTCATTCTGTAGTCTCAATTACAATTATATTATATAACAACTCATATTGTCAATCCAAATTTATATATCCTAATATCACTAAAAAAAGAAGTTTTTGACTATATTTTTAATCATTCATGCTTAATGAGCTAACAATACTTTAAACCAGTTTACTCTATAACAAATCATCTAGTCATATCAAATCAATCCTAAAAAATCCTTTATAAATATAATATCAAATAGCAAAATAATAGCAAAATAAAGATATTCCTTACTATCTAGCATTCTAAATATTCTATTATCGTATTTTATCATCTAGCCATTTATAAAAAAAGATCCCAAATTTCGTAAAATTGTTTATCCTCTTGCTCTCTAATTTCAAATGTCAATCTGCTCATCTCAGCACATTCCAATATTTTCTTAATAATTTCTTCCTGTAATGGTATTTTCTCATTCTTCCAATTTTTAGCAAATACAATCCTGGCCGCTGTTAATACATTTACAATCAGATATTTCAAATCTTTACTATATATATCAGGTAAAATTCCCAATAAGAAGATCTCTGGTTTCAAATCTATATGTTTCTTTGTCATTTTTTCCAACCACATGCGAATTATAGTCCAATATTTTCTAGCATCCTCACAAGTCCACCACATATGGTAATACGAGCCGGGTATCTGATGACATTTCCAGCATTTTTCAGATTTGTTCTTAGACATTCTTGCTATTCTTGTCGGAGGAAAGTGCCACCTGTAAAACATCTTATACAAGTTTTCTTTATATGCTGTTGACATTGTCATTTTATAATTTTGAGACCACAATTTTTGCCATTTCTCTAAATCAATCCCATATCCAAAATTCTTCCCCCAAACAATCATAGTTTCTTTGACTTGTTCTTCCTCTAATTTCATTCCCAGTAAATAACCATATAATTTTTTAATCACCTTCTCATCAGTACCCATCAAGATCTTATCTAAATCAGTCTGTTTATCATAAAATCCCTCCGTTTTAGAATCTTCATCATACCTTGAGTGTATTTGTGCATATGAAAACCAATTCATCCTTATACCTTGTTCCTCTAAATTTTGGATCGATTTAAGTTCACCCTTTTCATCCAAAAGTTCCCCATATCTAACTGTTTGTTCCTTCTTGTAAATTATAGGATAGGAAAATGCTTCAATGGTCGATAACCAAACTGGAATTTTCAAATAACATTGTCTTTTTATCTTCTCCCAATTTAACCACAAAGACTCCCGTACATAATGTCTTCTAAAATAACCCTGTGTTTTAGTTCCCTTATACCATAAAAAAGCATGCCAACCCAACAGCAAGTCATGCCCTTCTAATGTCAACAACCTATGTTTCCTTAATGTTATCCATTCTTTGACCCACATCAAACTTGAAGCTTGATAATACAATTCCCAATTAGGCAGACCAAAACCTCCTCTAATTCTAGCATCTTGCAAAAGCTTTAGCTTTATTCTCGCTTTTTTACCTTGCCATATAAACTTCAACATAATTTTATTTAAATCTTCAAAATAGTCTTTTCCAAACCTAATTGGTATTGTTTGAAACAAAAATAAAATTCTAGGTAAGATATTCATCTTAATTGTTGAAATTCTCCCTATTAATGACAATTGCAAGTTTTCCCACTTCTTCAAATCTGTAGTTATCTGTTGTTTAAGTTTAATATAATTATTCTCCTTTAATGTGCTACATCTTGTTGTCAAATATATCCCCAAATACTTAACCTTATTTGTAACTTGAATTTTCAAAAGATCTGCCAATTCTTCTCTCTGTCTCAATAACATATTCTTTGTCAAAATCTTTGTTTTGTCTTTATTTATTTTCAAACCAGCCACCTCTCCATATGTCTCTATCCTTTCCAGTAACTTTGGAGCTGTTTCTAGCGGATCTTCCAAAATAAAAACTAAATCATCAGCAAAAGCTTGTAGCTTAAATTCTTCCTTCTTAATTTTCATTCCTTTTATGCTTTTATCATCCCTAATATTTCTATTCAACACTTCCAAGGTCAACACAAATAGCAAAGGAGATAGGGGACATCCTTGTCTTGTGCCTTTCCTTATATTAATAAAATCTGTAAGTTCCCCCTCCATCATTACCCTTGCTGTCTGTTTATTGTATATAGCTTCTATTGCTTGAATAATTTTTTTAGCGAAACCCATCTGCTCCAATAATAATAACATAAATCTCCAGTTCACGTTGTCAAATGCTTTTTGAGCATCTAGGAATATCAAAGCCATTTGCTTTTCAGGATGAGCCTCATAGTATTCCAAAGTGTCCAAGATTACTCTCATATTGTCTCTAATTTGTCTCTTTGGCAGAAATCCATTTTGATCTGAGTGAATAAAATTATTTAAATATTTTTTAAGTCTTTCTGCTAAGATTGAAGCAAAGATTTTATAGTCTGCATTCAATAAAGAAATAGGTCTATAATTCTTAATTTGCAATGGGTCAGTCTCTTCCTTTGGTATGAGTGTAATATAAGCCTCTGACTATGTTTTAGGTATCATCTTTTTTAACATAACTTCATTCATAACTTCTAACAATGGGATGCTCAATAATTCTTGAAATGTTTTATAAAATTCTACTGGAAGCCCATCTGGACCCGGAGCTTTCCCATTATTTTGTCTCTTAAATGCTTCATTTAGTTCCATCATTGTTATATTGCTTTCTAGCATTTCTTCAGTCTCTTTAGGTATCTTTGATAACTTAGCTTCCTGTAAATACTGTTTGACTTTTTCTTCATCAATATTCTCCTGTTTATATAATTGCCCATAAAAATCTCGAATAATTTCTTTTTTCTCCTTATTCCCATAACAAACTTGGCCTAGTTCATCTATTAACTTCAATATTTTTCTTGATTCCTTCTCTTTTCTCAATTTATATGCTAGCCATCTACCTGGTTTATTTGCATCTTCAAAATAATTCTGTTTAGAGTTTCTAATTTTCTGCGCCAATTCTTCTTTCTCTATTAATTCCATTTTATGTTTGATTACATCCAGCTTCAATTTAATATCCTTTTTCTGTGGCATTTTCTGTAATTCTTTTTCAAGAGTTTTATACTCATTTTCCAAGACCTTAGAAGCTTGCCTTTTCCTAATATTCTTTTTTCTTGTATAATCTATTATCAAACCTCTAGCGTATGCCTTCATAGTGTCCCACACATTTTGCGTTGAAGTATCTTCTTTTTTATTTTCTCTGAAGAAAAAAGCCAATTCCTTCTCCATCCATTGTGTAAAATCTTTCTCCTTTAAAATAGTATTATTTAATGTCCATCTCGATCTTTTTTTTTTGTCCCTTCCATTTAATTGTCATTGGGCTATGATCTGCCCAGGAACTTGTTTCAATATTTGTTTCTTTAATATTAGATATTAGTTCTGTTGAGATCCAAATCATATCTAATCTGGACCATGATAAATGTCTATTTGAATAAAAAGTATATTGTTTAGCTTTAACGTTTCTTTCTCTCCAAATATCTTTTAAAGTTAATTCATCTGTCATTTTAAAAAAGGACCTTGGGAGAGCCTTTCTATTTTGCTTTGTTGTTGTTGCTATATAGTCCAGTTTATTGTCCACAATTCCATTAAAATCTCCCATCATAATTATATTAACATAGTCCAGTCCAATTATTTTCATGTGCAGCTTTTTATAAAACTCTTCTTGTTTATCATTCGGAGCATAAATTGCAATCAAGAGTATTTTTATATTATTATCCATTATTTCTACCATTAATACTCTTCCATCTTCATCCGAGTAAATCAATTTTGCTGGAATAGCCTCTTTAATGTATAAAACCACACCTCTTTTCTTACATTGAGTCAAAGAGGTAAATATTTTCCCTAATTTTGGCTGTAATAACAATTGTTCATGTTGTTTTTTAATGTGAACTTCTTGTAAACAAATTATATCAAATTTTAATTTCTCTAGTTTATGAAAAGTTTTCCTTCTTTTAACAGCTGAATTAAGTCCGTTTATATTCATTGTAATCAGTTTTTTTTCCTCCATGATTATGCTTTATATTTAGGTCTAACAGCTCTCGTGGATCTCACTTCACGCTGTTCTTTATCATCCATCTGTCCCCCTGCTGCTCCTTTCTCTTTTTCAGTCTCCAGTTGTTCATCTTGAAACTCAATTGATAAGTCCTCTTTCTCTGCTTCCTCTCTTCTTCCTCCAAAGAATTCTGCATGAAAAAGTTCTGCTTTCTCAATTGAATCAATTCTATATCTCTGCTCTTGCCACCCAAACATTAGTCCTTCTGGAATCAGCCATCTATAATTCACTTCGTTTTCCAATAATATTTTGGTCAGAAATCGATATTCTCTTCTCATCTCTCTCACTCTTCTGGGTATTTGTTTTAAAACCACAACCTCTTTACCCTTGTATTTCAGTGTTTTCTCTCTTGCTACTTGCAATATTTGCGTTTTAATGGATTTTTTGGTAAATCTAATATGGACTTCCTTGGGTAATTTATTTCTCATCGCATATCTTGTATAGACTCGATATATCTCATCTATTCCATCCATCATCTTTTCCTCTGTAATTTCCAAAGCATCTGCCAAAATTTCTATCATTACCGCTGCCAAATTTTCTCCTTTTTCCTCTTCTATATTTTGAAATCTGAGGTAAAATTCTGACCTTTCCATCTCCCACCTCAACATCCCACCTTTTTCTTGTTCAACCGCTGTTAATCTGCTGTCAATATTTCCAATCTTCTTCTCTCTTTGTTTTCCTTCTTCCTCAATTTTTTGGAATCTCTCCTCATACTTAACCATCATTTGTTTAATATTTTCCACTTTTTCATCAGTCTTCTCTATTCTTTGTTCAATATTTTCTGTTCTTTGTTCAATATTTCCTGTTCTTTGTTCAATGATATCTGATTTTGTCTTGAGATCTTGGATTCCTTGCATAATCATCTGTAACTGTAAAGTTATTTTTTCTTGTTCCTTATCTTGCTTCAACATTGTCTGAATTAAACGTTGTCCTCCAGCTGGTGGGGAAGCAGAGGTAGAAGCAGAAATGCCAGATGGAATTGGTTTCTTGCTCATTTCAATGTTTCCAAAACTTCAAATTCTTCTTAACTTTTAATCCAACTGGTAGAGCAGCCAATTATAATCCAAAATGGAGAACTCCAATAGTAAAAAACACGAAGCCAAAGAAGAAACAGAAAAAAAGGAAGAAAAAAGATCTTCAGGTTCTTCTAGACCCTAATCCAATTACGAGATAGTCCACCATAAAAAAGGAAAAAATAGAAAGGAAAAAAGAAACAAATCCAAAAATAATAATATTGATTAAGAGCAAAGGAAAAAAGAAAAAGCAAAAAGAGAAAAAAAAAACAAAAAGTTCCTTCAGATTCTTCACACCTTAATCCAATTAAAAAGTCTCAATAATCCAAAAAAAAGAGAAAAAAAAAAACAACCTCAACAACAAAGTAGTCCAAAAACATAAATATGAAAAGCAAAAAGGTCCCAATAAAAAAGAAAAGAAAAATAAAGAAGAAAAAAAAAACTCTGAGGCTTTCCCTTTAAAATAAAAGGCAAAAATAAAAATATTACTAAAATTAAAATTTAGAAGAAGGCTAGCGAATGGGGTATATATAAGAAAACACACTGCACTTTGTTATTTATCCAAGGCTCTTGTTATGACTCTCTTCTCCAGCAGCTTCAAAGCCAAACCTCAAGTATTGTTGATAACAGTCCAGGAAAGCACCTGCAATATTTTACTGTGCTCTCCCTCTATCTTATCACATTAAAAAGTCCTTGAGATGAGGTCTTTTTGCAATTCTCTCCAATTCACATAAAGATACTTTCAAGCCTCTAGTTGGCAGTGTTACAAAGTTTCTTAAT
This sequence comes from Hydrophis major, assembly GCA_033807585.1. NCBI lineage: Eukaryota > Metazoa > Chordata > Lepidosauria > Squamata > Elapidae > Hydrophis > Hydrophis major. The sequence continues at coordinate 22,496,329 of CM066343.1, read as the reverse complement.
GCTCTTTCTCCCCGCCCGCCAGAAAAAAGGAATAATATATACAGAAAAAAAAAAAGAAAAAATAGCCAAAGGGAGCCTCTATCCTAAAGAAAGTTAAAAGATCAAAAGAAGCATAAAATCAAAGGAAGCATAAAAATATATATAAGAGAAAATTCAATCCGGTTACCTACAAAGTCACAGTAAAATCTTTCCCAAAAAGTATAAAGAAAAAAAAAAAAAGCCAAGCCTCAATTTGACATCACTTTAAAAAACGCCGCTCAAAACAATTTCAGTCAAAAAAAAAATCTCACAGCTTTCTTCTTTATATCGGATGAACTTTCCAACCTTAGCGAATTTACAGCACAAAAGAGTTTTTCTCACCCAGCCGACACACTTCACTCCAATCACTTTCTTTCCGGAGCTGTCCCGACTTCAGCAGCTATGGAGGCTGCCTCTCCGCCGCCAGCAAAAGGGCTTCTTCCGGATCAAACCAGAGATTTTGCGATATCTCTGGGATCCTGGAACAATGCCCTTCACGATCACCGTCTCTACGGGACGGTTTAGGTCCGTTAGGACCGACCAGGGGCGAAAATATCGGCTGCGATCTCAGAGCCCTGAGATCGCAGCTGTATCGCCGGAACGAAGCTCCGCCTTCTCCCCGGCCTCATCAATTTTTATAATGTATTCTTGCCACACAAGGCGACTGTCGCTGAACCTTTACATCATCTATTAGATAAAAAATCGATTTGGGTATGGGGTCACAAAGAAGAGCAGGTGTTCCGTAATGTGAAAAAACTACTGACTTCGGATGCTGTACTAATGCAGTACAATGAGACTTTGCCAATAAACATTACATGTGATGCATCGCCTTTTGGAGTGGGCGCCATTTTGAGCCATGTGTTATCTAACGGTAACAAAGCCCTTGTTGCTTACTTCTCAAAGACGCTCTCGAAAACCAAGCGAAATTACAGCCAGATCGATAAAGAAGCCCTGGCAATTGTATTAGCTGTTAAAAGATTTCATGAGTATGTGTATGGCCGGGTTTTCAGCATTGTAACTGATCACAAATCATTGCTGGGGATCATTGCTGGAGACAAGCCAACTCCCTACATACTTTCTCCCAGAATGACCCGCTGGTCAGAATTCTTGGCTGCCTACAATTATCGGCTACAATATAATCCCGGTAAAGCCATTCCCCACGCCGACACGCTGAGCCGTACACCGCTCCCTGAAACTATCAACGATCCTGCACCAACGATGACAGCGTAGCAGATCAAGACACTCCACACGCTGCCATTAACTGCCCGTGACATTGCGAGAGAAACAAAATGCGACCCCATCTTGGCACGAGTCCTCACATGGGTAGAACGCGGATGGCCATTGGACCAAGTACCAGATGACTTTGCACCATTCAAAAGTTGTCAAACAGAATTGTTCTCGCAGAAGGGCTGTGTCATCTGGGGCGATAGAGTTGTTATCCCAGAACAACTCCAACAGACATTGCTAAGAACCGTGCACGATGGCCACCCTGGCATTATGCACATGAAGGGCCTCGCACGAAGCTACGCATGGTGGCCAGGCATTGACAGACAAATCGAATCGTGGGTTAAAACTTGCAGGAGATGCCAAGAAGTAAGCAATGCTCCACCAAAGGCAACCCCAACCAAATAAGAGACGCCGCGGGGACCCTGTTCCTGCATCCATCTGGACTTTGCCAGGCCGACCAAAGGCCACACGTTTTTACTAACCGTCGACGCCTACTCGAATTGGCTCGAGATTCACCGAATGAGCAACACGACCACTGACGCGGTCATCAAAAGACTGGAAAGACTGTTTGCAACCCATGGATTACCAGGTATCTGACAACGGGCCCCAGTTTACCACGCTGTCTTTTGAGCAGTACCTGGCTGACCGTGGTATCTGACATGCACTCACTTCACCTGCACATCCTGCTGCCAATGGTAGGGCTGAGCGCATGGTACAATTTGTCAAAAAGACTCTCCAAAAGATTGACTACGACAACATCGACGAGAAAATCAACCGGATCCTTTTCCTACAGCACATCACACCTCACAGCGTCACCAACAAAACTCCCGCCGAACTGCTAATGGGACGAAAGCTCCGCTCCCACCTCGATTGGTTACACCCAGCCTACGAACCGGAAAAACCACTCGGATCCAGCGGCCGATGCCATACCTTTCAGGTAGGCGATTTAGTATTCGCTAAAAACTTATCAGGCGATCCGCTGTGGGTAGAGGCGACCGTAATCCGCGTAACTGGCCCACAATCATACCTTGTTCAGTGCCCTGAAGACAGATTTTGAAGCGCCACATAGATCAACTACGATCGCGGCTACTGTCGCGCACTTCAGAACTCCCTTATGACCAAACTGAGGGGGGGGAGATACAGAGGAAAGTGAATTGCAATTTGAGGGAAACCTTTTTGAAGAAACTGATAATGGGACTGAAACGCAGGAACAGGAACCAGGGACCGGAGTGAGTTCACCTCCGGGAGTGGCCAATGATATTGGTGACGACGGGAATGCGAACTCGGAACCAGAGGCAACCCTACCGATAAACAACGATCTACCTCAGCAGAAGTGCAGCCAACCGCCAGGCACTTTGAGAAAATCGAAAAGACTAACAAAACAGCCGTCCTATCTTGAGGACTATGTAACCGCGCCCCGTGGGCAGAAGCCGGGGGAAAGGAGTGTTGTGAATGAATAATACCAATAAAGTTATCTTGAGTTTGAAGTCAAGTGCAGGGTTCTGGCCCTGCAGTTCTGATTGGCTTTTAATGGCAGGATTGGATTGGTCCGTTCAGGAGCATCTGATTGGCCATTAACAGGCCATTCCCATTAGTTAACGGAGCTAGCGCTCCAGGTTTGCTATTGGTTGAATAGTTAATAAGTTGCCTATATAAGGAAGGCTATAGCAGCCCTCCATTTTGAGCTGTCACAATATGTCAATAAAGAGCTTGAAGTTCACTGTTTCTGCCGGCTCGTCTCCATCATTCGCACCCATGCTCCAGACTTGACAATAATATGCTCTAATTAGATCTTACAATTGGCTGGATTCACACAACCTACTCACCCTAAACAGTAGCAGGGTTCACACCCCATCTAAAGCCATATAAACAAAAGCAAAGTGCATTATGGCTTGCAGTATTATATGAACCTAGCGAGTGAGATTTGTTTCATTTCCATTTAGTCTGTTGGTTGAACTCTGGATGAAGGTGTTTTAATCCACAACATACTAGTAAACAAATTATGGTGTACAGATAGTCCTTGACTTGCGATCTTACAATTGAGCGCAAAATTTCTGCTAAAAGTGTAGATATTCTCAGTTATCCAGGTCATGGTGGTCCCACAGGTGATTTTCAGGAGGCAGCTGGACTTTCTTGGGTTGTTTTTTGAAGACATTTTGCCTTTCATCCAAGAAGCTTCTTCAGCTCTGACAAGATCCTTCCATTCCCCATTATCCTGTCAGAGCTGAGAAAGCTTCTTTGATGAGAAGCGAAATGTCTTCAAAAGAAAAAACAAGAAAGTCCAGTTGCCTCAGAGATTCTACCAGTTCGCACCTATTCTCTAGAACTGGTTGTAAACATTCTAAGCAGTTCGGAGAAACAGTTGTTAGAAGAAATTACTGGCCTCATCCTGTAAGGAACACTGGAAGGAAACATTCTGGTGTTGCTTACAGAAACTGCTTGTCCGTTAACCCTTATTACATTCTTGGCAGGACTAGACTTCTTAACTCTGGAACGTCTCTGGAGTTTTTTTCCCCCCTCCTTTACTGGTACTTTGCTTGTGTGGAGTGACCATTCAAAGTTACAATGGCACTGAAAAAAGTGACTTATGACCGTTTTTCTCACTTACGACTGTTGCAGCATCCCCACAGTCATGAGAGGCCAGGCGAAGGGATGCATGCCTCGAAGTGAGTGATGTTGAGTGGGCCACGCGCAGCCAGTCACATGACCACCAAGCCACGCCCACCACCTAAGCCACGCCCACAGAATCAGTTGTTCAAAATTTGAATCCCACCCCTGAGTTGCCTCCTGAAAAAGCACCTGTGGGACAAAATTTCTGCTGCTAAGCAAGGCAGTTAACTGAATTCTGCTCCATTTTACAGTGTTTCTTGCCACAGTTGTTGAGGGAATCACTGCAGTTCTTAAATTCAGTAACATGGTTGTTAAGTGAATCTGGCTTCCCCATTAATTTTGCTTTTCGGAAGGTCACAAAAGGTAATGCCTTGACCCTGAGGTACTGCAACCGTCATGATTCCGAACCAGATGCCAACCATCCAAATTTTGAACACGTGACCATGGGGACCATGGTCATAAGTGTGAAAAACAATCATAAGTCACGTTTTTTGTAACAAATGGTTGTAAGCCACAGGTGGTATTCAGCAGGTTCTGACCAGTTCTGGAGAACCGATAGCAGAAATTTTGAATAAATCAGAGAACCGGTGGTAACCTTCCCTCCAGGAGTGGTGAGGGAATGGGGATTTTACAGTGCCTTCCCCTGCCATGCCCACCAAGCCATGTCACACCCGCCACGCCCACAAAACCAGTAGTAAAAAAAATTCAATCCTACCACTGTTGTAAGCCTAGGAATACCTGTAATTAATATGTCAACCCCTTCCATCCCCTTATTCTGCCCCACTGTGGGCTCAAGCAAGCAAACCTTCCCCATAGCTGGGTCTCTATGCCAAAGGAAGGAAAACTATTTCTGAATTCTTGCCCGTTATGCGGCTAACCAAGGCAGAGGGATTTTGCTCACAAAACGAAAGGCACCTTCCTACGATTTCTGCCTGCCTGCTGACTGATACACCTTGTGAATTGTGTCCTCACAGGAATGGTTGATCCGCTATGGCTACCTTCCCCAACCCGATCCCAGAGCAGCAAGTCTTCAAAGCGAGGAAGAGTTATCCGTTGCTGTTAGAACGATGCAAAGGTTTGCAGGTGTGCCAGTAACTGGGAAACTGGGTAAGTATCTCCATTCCACTTAAGGATGCTGGTGTGAATGTAGGGTTACTATGGCCATCAAAGGAGATCATGTCCTCTTTTTGTCCTCAATTTATTTTTTATTTATTTATTATTATCTCACCTTTTTTGTTTTTACAAATAACTCAAGGTGGCAAACATATCCAACACATCTTCTTCCTCCTATTTTCCTCAAAACAACAACTCTGTGAGGTAGGTTGGGTTGAAAAAGAGTGAATGGCTCAAGATCATCCAGCTGGCTTTCATGCCTAAGGTGGGATTAGAACTCATGGGTCTCCTGCTTTCTAGCCCAGTTCCTTTACCAGGCTGGCTCCAGTTTTCCATTCAGCAGGCATTGTCCAGCTTTTTAAGTAACTTGTATTTGAGGGTGTGTGGTGGTTCTGGACTGTTTTGATAAAAGTAGACATTCAAATTTTCATATAAAGTAGTCCTCGCTTAATGATCGGCCACTTAGCAACAATTCAAAGTTATAACAGATTCCTCTCCCCAAAAGGCACTTATGACCAACATTCAAAGTTCTGATTGCCTGGGACTTCCGGTTTGAGCTTTTTCAGCAACAGACCGAAACCGCATCTCTATGTGGTTTCGATCCGTGCTCACTGATGGAGCGCCCCGAGCCGGCTAGCTTCGGGGCTAAACCACCCCATAGAGGTGGTGAAGAAGGTGGAGACTGCCTGCAGGGTTGAGGAGAGCCGCCCAGCTGGCCATTACTCTCTCCTCCCCAGCTGGCCATTACTCCCTTTCCCGAAGGCGGTTATAGCGGTGGTCAGAAATGGCCACCACAAAGAAGAACTTGACCGGAAAAGAATGTGCAGGAGGAAGATAAGAAGAGAAAGTTTTGGTTGACCAGGTCAAACAGCAAAAGCAACAAATAAGGTACCCTGGAATTGAAACTACTAAAAAAAACCCAATAACATTGTTCCCAAAGAAGATTTTGAAGCAGCGAAGGAGAGAGAAAATGAAAAGATTTGGGGGGTTTTTCTCCTTTTCCTATACTCACAGCTAAGAGACTTAAGCAAGAAATTGGAAAAAAATCCACTTTGACATTAATAGGCATTTAATGCTGAAAATAAAAAGTCAATGGGATAATAAAGATTTCTGGATAATTAAAAGCTTTTGAAAACAGGAAAGGAGAGAAAAAGAATAAAAGGGCAGGATCTGGAAGGGAGGAGACTGCCTGGAATGAAAAAAAAACTTACAGCAAAATCTCAACAAGACTTCCAAAAGATACGTCTTAACTGAAACATCGCAACAAAATAGTAAAACCCCAGGAAGAGAAAGTGGAAAAAGAAATAAGAAACAGCTTGGGACTATTTGGATTACTTGGTGATTTCTGGATTCTTGGTTATTGTATTTGAATGACTAAAATCAATGGGGTGGTTGTTTAAAACTGTTTAAAATGGCTCCACTTTTAGAAGAATTGAAAATGGAACTTAAAAAGTACAAAGAAGATGCACAAGAAGGGAGAGGCTATTTTGGCTTTGTATTTCAGTTCTTAGAAATGGAGATTTGGAATTATGAGAAACAACAAGAAATGCCTGCAGAACAAGAAGATTGGGACAAAGAGGAAGCCATCTTTAATGAACAAGTAATCTTAGGTGGGGGGGGGAGGAAAGGGGGGAAAGTTTAAGACTGGGAAAAACAACCCCCAAAAAGAATAGAGTGAAAAATAAGTATAAAATCAGAAAGCAACAGAAGAGGGAAATGAAGAAGAGAGAATTAGAAGTAGAGAGACAAGGGGGTAAAAAGAGGAGGGAGAAGATGAGAGGGAAGAAAGAAAGGAAAAGAAGTTATAAAGGACAGAAACAAAACATAGAGAAACAGGGCCTATTTAGAGATAATGGGTGAAAATCTAATGGAAAAGGGGATTCTGCAAAGGTACATAAGATAGTATTGTTATATTAGAAATAGAAATAATTTCAGAAAATATGAAACAATGTATGATTAAAATGTTTGATAAAATAGCTATCATAACTCAGTGGAATGCTTGTCAATAAATAAATGTAACAAATGGATATTTAATGATTTACAAAACATGAAGAGAAATAAAGGAAAATTAATTATGGAGATTATATTTGTCTTTAAGGAAGTATGATATTTAATTGAAAAGAAATGTTAAAGATGTTAAGATTTTAATGATTATTAATGATAGAACTGAATTGGAATGGAATGAGGGTTTATAATTACATATATTTATAATCCTTTTTGTAAAAAAAGAATATAGTGTGTATTATAAGAATGTACCAAGCAGAATTCGATTGGAAGTTATGTATTATGTATTTTATTGAAGGTAAATACCTTAAGATATATATTGAAATTTAAATAAGAGTTGAATGGATATAATTAAAAGATATAAAGGTGTCATACTCCAATTAGTAACTACAGGAGAAAATTGTTTAATGAAATTGAAACAGAACAGACAAAAGTATAAATATAATGATCTGAATTGAGAAAATTAAAAGAGGAGAAAAACTATATAGAAAATGTAGAATAGTATAAGATATGGAATAGAACACAAAAATGAGCATGAAATTGAGTTTGTGTCTGGATAAAGAAGTTCAACCTGGGACCATGCTATTTTCAAAAAAGATGTTTTACTTGTATTTTGTATGTGTGAAAACCCAAATAAAACTTTATTAAAAAAAAAAGTTCTGATTGCCAGTCCTCCCCCTGAATTTACAACTGTTTTCAGCATCCTGTGATTACATGATCATGATTTATGACATTTTTGCTGGAAACTAATATTTACTTCATGTTTCCAGCAGAAACCATCCATTGGAAACAATGAGTTTGCTTAATGACCATGGCATTCACTTAACAACCACCACAAAAAATGGTAAAACCAGCGCTGCCATGTGATGACTGACTTAACGACTGGCATGACTTATGATTATAATTCATTGTTCAATTACAGTCATAAGTCAAGGACTATCTTTATTGTGACATAAATTGTTGCTTCCTTCTTTCCCAACAGACTCTACACCCTATATTTAAGTTATTTCATTTATTTCATGATCCCAGCAATTGGCTTCAAGCCAGCCATTCAAATCTATGATTGCTATAATCTGTAAATCATATGAGCCGTAGTGGTGCAGTACTGCAGGCTACTTCTGCTGACTGCGGGCTACCTGCAGTTTGAATCTCACTTAAGTTTGACTCAGCCCTCCATCCTTCCAAGGTTGGTAAAATGAGGACCCAAAATTATTAGGTGCAATATGCTGACTGTGTAAACTGATTAGAGAGGGCTGTAGAATGGTATATAACTCTAAATGCCATTACTATTGCTATGTGACCTGCCATATTTTTCTAGGATGAAATTTGAAAAGTCATCAATTTGGTATTATTGTTAGCATATCTTTTTGACAGTAAAGATTTCTTGGAAAAATAATTGCAATTGAAAAATCAGTTTTTCTGAGGCTGGAAAAAGTAATTTCATATTGATATATATATAGTTCTCAACTTACCATTGGTCCCTTAATTAATTAACTTAAAGTCAGAAAGTGGGTCAAAATTCACTCAGCAACTGTCTTGCTTAGCAACAAAAATTTGAGGTTCCATTCTGGTCGTAAGTCAAGGACAGATTGCAACTCCTATTTCCGGTCAGAGCAGAGAAAGAGACCTTGAATTAAAATCAAAACATGGAAAATACAGTTTTGGTCCCATTGTTCCTCTCTTTTGTAGATCATGAGACTTTGAAAATGATGAACAGGCCTCGTTGCTCTCTCCCTGATTTTATTGGCACCTCGGAGTTGATGCGACGTCGACGTAGGAAGAGACGCTATGCTCTCAGTGAAAGTTCCTGGAAAAAGACCGACTTGACGTGGCAGTAAGTCTGATAATCCCATCTCTTTTGAAGGAGTAAGCCTGAGAATGCAAAGTTAAGCTAACCACATCTTCTCTGCTGTGGTTTTTGTCTTCCTGCTATTTGTGTTCCAAAATCTCTGACCTGAATTTGTAATAGGAATCATAATTCAACATCTCCTCAATTGATGAAGTATACTTTCAGTGTGCAAGTGGTCCTCGACTTAAGACCATAATGGCGCTTGCCTTAAAATATAGTCGTAAGTAGTTGACAGACATAAAGCAAGTCAATCATGCAAGTCAACCCAATTTTATGACCTATTTTTGTGGAGGTCATTAAGAGAATCCATGGTCATTAAGCAAACAATGTGTTTTTTAAGCAAATTCATTGTTTGCTATGAAGTGTTTTGGCTGGAAACCTGAAGTAAAAGCCACTTTTTTGGCAAAAATGTTGTAAATAGTGGTAAGGTGACTGCAGGATGCTGCAAATGGCTGCCAAGCACCAAAAATGCAGTTATGTGACCATTAGAAATGGCAGCCATTGGAACTCTGAAACAGTTGCAAGTATCTTTTGAGGGGCCACCATAACTGCGAACAGTCGCCTAGTGATTGAACATAAACCAAGGAGTTTCTATATGCTGTCTTGTTAATTTCTTCCCTGCTCTCTTATTGTATAATTTTGCTGACTGGGCAACTAATGCAGCGTCAGATAATACTTGACTTACGACCACAATTGAGCCCAAAATTTCCATTGCTCAGCAAGACAAGTGAGTTTTGCTCCATTTTACAACCCTTCTTGCCACCGTTGTTAAGGGAATCACGGCTGTTATTAAGTTAGTAATGCAGTTGTTAAGTGAGTCTGGCTTTCCCATTGACTTTGCTCATCAGAAGATTGCAAAAAAAATGACCATATGACACTGCAACCATCATAAATATGAGCCAAATGCCAAGAATCTGAATTCTGATCATGTGACCATGGGAATGCTGCATGGTCGTAAGTGTGAAACACATTTTTCCATGCCATTTTAATTTCAAGCAGTCACTAAATTAATGATTATAGATTGAGGACCACCTGTATGCTGTCACAGCTGTTGCACCCATTTGGAGAAGAGCCACTATAACTTACCGTTTCTGTTGCATCCATTTCTTATGTCTTTTTTGGTCCAGAACTTTATTCACTTTACCACAATCCCATCAGTAATTACTTCTCATTATTCTTTCTTTATCGTGACACTGAATACCACAAGCTGGGTCACAAAAGTGTCCTGTAAGAGGATGTTGTCTACATATCCTGTTTGTGGGCTTCCAGTAAGTCTTTTGCGGACATCTTGCAAAACAAGATACTGAACCACGCAGGACTTTTGTGTAATCTCATCTAGCAAAACTCATCTGATGTTACCTTATTCTTTCCCTCTCTTCTTTGTTTCCCATTTCAGCATCCGTTCCTTCCCTCGTTCCTCGCAAATGTCCCACAATCATGTCCGGAATCTCATATTCTACGCTTTTCAAGCTTGGAGCAATTCTTCAGCCTTGACCTTCAAAGAAGTATCTTCGCAGCAAGCAGACATTGTGGTGGATTTTTTGGCCTCTTATCACGATGACACATACCCCTTTGATGGGCCCGGAGGCACCCTGGCCCATGCCTTTTTCCCTGGAGAATATCCCATTTCGGGTGATACCCATTTTGATATGGAAGAGACCTGGATTTATGACCCGCAGAATGTGTCACCAGGTATCTTCAGAATTTCAATATATTGCATTATAGGACTTTAGTATTTTCTAAAAATATTATCCAAAGAACCTCAAATCTTGACTAAAATGCTCTTTTTCTCCTGATTTCAGGCCATGGCACAGATCTGTTTGCTGTCGCAGTGCATGAGTTTGGCCATGCCTTGGGACTGGCTCACTCTTCTGTTAAGGAATCCATCATGATGCCATATTACCAAGGTCCTGTTGGTTTGCCTCACCTCTACCAACTTTCTATAGATGATGCCATGGGAATTCAACAAATCTATGGTGAGAGGTTTTAGTCTTATGAAAAACACAATTCTTCAACTTCAGAAAGAAATTCTTCTTTCTGTCTGCCTTGACTGATATTTCTCTTCCTTCTGGAGCATTTTACTTGTATCAATCACCATTTCTCTACTGCTTTCCTCTCATGCTCTGCAATGATTATGACGATTAGGGATCATGGACGTTATATACAACAAGCATACAGAAACACAGTTCTTTAATGCCACCCTCTTTCTTTCCACTATGACTGATATTTCTTCTCCTTGCTGAGACATTTTACTTGTAACAACCACCGTTTCTCTATTGCTTTTCTTTCATGCTCTGCAATGACTATGATGATTAGGGAGCATGGATGTTGTACTCAACAAGCTGCTAGGAGTAAGTTGGAGGAAGTTGTCCTTTTCTTTCATCTTTTGATGTACACATCCCTTCTCTTTTTCTCAGGTCAGGAAGTATCTCATACTGTCTATTTGTCCATTTGATCTGTGGCCACCTCATTATTTCTCTCCTGTTTGTAGGTAGGCGGCATCATAGTTCATATCCAGATCAAGATATTCCAGCACCCCCAGTTCCCACAGCACCCCCGATCCCAGACCTACCACCAGACAAGCCGAGAGAAAAGTGAGCCTCTTTTCTGATTGGTTCATCTTATTAATTCTCCCTTTCCTGATTGGCTCTTGTAAATGTGAGGCAACAAGAATCCTTTCCATAGAATGACAGCCACTGAGCCAAACAGAGCAACATTAAATGCAGGTGCTCGACTTACAACCATTTAGCGACCGTTCAAAGTTGCAACAGCATTTAAAAAGGGGACTTACAATTGGCTCTTCTACTTATAACCATTGCAGCATCCTCACGTTCACATGATCAAAATTTGGGTGCTTGGCAACCAGTTCATATTTACAACAGTTGCAGTGTTCTGGGGTCTTGTAATTACCTTTTGCAACCTTCCCAGCTGGCTTCTGATAAGCAGAATCAATGGGGAAAGACAGATTTGCTGAATGACTTCATGATTCACTAAACAACTGCAGTGATTCTCTTAACAACCATGGCAAAAAGCTTGTAAAATCAGGGGCAACTCCGTTAAGAACTGCCTTCCTCAATAATGGAAATTCTGGTCCCAAATGTGGTTGTAAGTTGAGGATTATCCATGTTGATCAAGGTTGCAGAAATACAATAAGTTAGTGATGAGTTGGTTGCCACCTAGGTTTAGATTCGAAGGACCATGCTAATGCCAACTGAAATGGCAGCCTAGAAGAACCAACTGGGAATGGCCAGATACCCAGGAAAAGAAGGAAAAAACCCTTAATCAACAGCAGTGCGTCCTTTTAACAGGTAGAAAATGATAGGTCTATATTTGATATCTTGAACCCCAGCCAATAGGAGATGAGCAACCCATTAGACAACATGAGTAGTTAAGGCATTTGGTCTAGGACAACTCACCATGCCAACTCAACATGGGTAACTAACTCAACATGGCCAACTTGCCACAGAACAAAAGTTATTTAATATTGAAGAGATGGTGAAATGGAATTATTAAAGAAAGCAGGTACACAATGAAATGTGAATAAAAAAATTAAAATAATTTAATAATCTTTAAAAATATTTTAAATAAAGAAATAAAATTGTTGCATTGGCCTGCAGCAAGTTTTCCCATGATGACTTGTCCTTGTCCAAGTTGGCTAAGGTGAGCTGGCCCTGGCGAATTGGCAGTGGTGAGCTGGCCATGGCAAATTTGGTATGTTGAGTTGTCCCATTCCAAAGACATTTATTTAGCAGCTCGTTATGTAGGAAACTTTAAGCAGCTGTCCCAAGATAAAACTCATGCACTGGTGTTTTTTTTTTTTTTTTTTGTTTCATTTAATTTTTCATTCCTCTGTCCTAGGAGGCTCTATTTGCTTCTTTCACAAACTCTAAGAGTGATCTTCTATCTTGGGTCAGCAGTGCCAAGTCAAGAGTGCACTTTGGCTGCTTGTGGTTGTGTATGTGTTGGGATGGGGTAGGGGTGCAGCTGTGAAAAAAATGCTGATTTCTTCCTGCTGTTGCAGTGGGATTTGTTTGGAGGTAGGGGCAAGACCAAAAAACTAAAACTAAAAATCAAGAACAGGAGGGGTAACTATAATGATCTCATGCAAAGTCCAGAGAGAGAAGGGTTGATATGCATATCTATTATGGGACACAGAGGAGGAGGAAGTGAGGCGCAGGGGAATTCTACACAAGGCTTTTATTGTGCACCCCAGGCCTCATGCATGGAATTTAGCATGGAAGGCAGCATTGTTGATTTCCATCGGTAACTGCCCCACATCTTCCCCGTTTCCCCTATTTTTTTTCCTCCTACCATAAAGAAACCCATTAACAAGGGGAACAGAATAGCTTTGTCTTGTTTATTGGGATCGGTTTAGAAACATCCAGCGTTAATCAAGAAAGTTTGGTTTTCAAATCACCGGCCATATTTTGTCCTGCTGGTCTCAATCTAACCCCAGTGAATTAATGGGTCCTCTTGCTAATTCTCTCTCCTTTCCAGACCTTCCCTGCCAGCATTTGAACGTTGTAAAGCTGGGTTTGATGCTATTGCTAATATTCGTGGTGAAGTTTTCTTCTTTAAAGGTAAGTCAGGCACAGATACATATAAATAATCCTTATATCCAGACCAGAACTTTTGCTGGTAAGCAAGGCAGTTGTTAAGTGAATCCCGCTCAGTTTTATGACACTTTTTTCCATGGTCGTTAAGTGAACCACATAGTCGTTAAGGGAATACAGGTTGTCCCATTGACTTTGCTTGTCAGAAGCCAGCTGGGAAGGTTGCAAATGCCAATCACATGACTCTGGGGTGCTGCAACCATCACAAATACATTTAGCAATATTCTTGCTAAATACTCAAATTTTGAAAATGTTACTTCAGGGATGCTGCAAGAGTCAAAAGTTCAAGGACCGTTTGCAAGTCACTTTGTTAAACAGTCGCTGCATGAATTGTTGTAAGTTGAAAACTTAGCTCTGCCTCTGAAAAAAGAAAAGGCAGATTTAATCTCTTCCTGTGGCGGAGGCTTTGCTCTGGCTGATGCCTGCTCAGGTAGAATGTGTGAAAAAGCTGGTGCTTTTGTACGATGACCTGGGGAAGCAGGGAATGAATGAATAAAACTGTGATATGAAAATATGTATCAGGATCTCAGGATGCTTTTTTCTTCCTTTGGAATCACCATGCAAATGACCAGTGGGCCAACCAGATGTCCTTTTTCAGAGGCAACTGGACTTTCTATTTTTTTTTTCCTTTGAAGACATTTCGCTTCTCATCCAAGAAGCTTCTTCAGCTCTGACTGAATGGTGGGGAATGGAAGGTTTTCAGTCAGAGCTGAAGAAGCTTCTTGGATGAGAAGCGAAATGTCTTCAAAGAAAAAACAAGACACTCCAATTGCCTCCTGAAAAAGCACAGCCTAGATGACTGAGAATCTCTACAGACTTTCAGACAGCCTAGATGACTGAGAATCTCTACAGACTTTCAGAACTGAAGGGTTTTTTAAATCTCTCAGAGGTCTACTGGTAGGCCTCAACATATTACGATAACACAGCCTGCCCATTGCAGTTGTACGTCACGATAATCATAAAATGGGCCAGTCATATGACTGACCTATTTTTACGCCCCTTTATGCAGTGGCTGTAAAGCAAACACTGTAATTTTAAGCAAATGCTGTGGTCTTTAATCGAACACTTAGGTCAATAAGCAAACACTGCAGCTGTTAAGCAAATGCTGCAATCTTTAAAGTGAACGCCATGTTCATTAAGTGAATTAACTGTTAATGTAGCTGTATTATTCAGCACCTGAAGTTTGATCACATGACTGCAGAAGGGCCCAGCTGTTGGAATTTTGAATCTAGGTTGTTATCCCCTTTTTTGGGTTGATCATAACTTGAGTGGTTGCTAGGGGATCAATCATGAATCTGTAAAGTGGAAAAACTTATATGAACCAGTTTTGTAGACTTTTAGAGTTGCAATGCTATGATTGCTACAGCAGCCAATAATTATGTAATTATGTAATTTACTAGTGCTACTTACCTTCTCTCCACTGATAACACAGCAATTCTAATGAATCATTGCTGATTTCTGGCAATACAGTCTGTTTTTTATTATTATTTTGAAATAATAGGAAATTTGAAAGGGAACGGTTAGCTGCCCTCATCAACTTTGGTTTCTATGATTGTAATCTTTTGCAGCGAGATATTTTTGGAGGATACAGCCATCCCAGAATCTGGTTTCTATGGAGCCAGCCCAGACCCTCCGCTTCTGGAATGGACTCCCCCCAGATTTTGAGGCAATTGATGCTGCATACGAACGTGCCAATGACAGCCAGATCGTGTTTTTTATTGGTGAGTGTGTCAAGATGGTAATGGGAAGTGGCAGACTTATTTGGAAGGAGAGTCTATATACTAATGCAAAAAGAGGTTAAAATAGGAAAAACTAGCTTAAGATCAAGTTTTTAGAGGAAAATGTTAAAGGCTGACATCTTTCAATTAATCTGCAAGTCAGAATCCAGGAATGTATAAGTTATTCACTGCCAGACCCAACAAGCCAAGAACAACACATGGAGTTATTTCTGAGTTATTTCTTTATTGGGGGTTCCTTATTGCTCTCTGAGCTTTGTTATTTTCTTGCAGATGTTTCATTACCCAACTAGGTATCATCAGTGCTGGAAGGGAGTAAGTTTGCTCTGTTTATGTACACATGGCTAACACTGATGATGTTATATAGTTCGGTTATTAAATGTCTGCAAGAAAACAATCAAGCTCAGAAAGCACCAAAGACCCCAAAAGTCAAACCTGAACTACAAATATTATCTTTTGTTGTGAAATTCTTTATTAGAATCTTGCCAGTCTAAAACAACTATTTGCATAAATGTATATTCTGTGAGGGAGGGTCTGTCTTTGAAAACATCTGTTTGAATGGAAGAGATGAATAAAATGCATGTGGTCCCAATAGAAGTTATTTATGGAATTGAATTCACATCTCTTTTACAGAATTAATTTCCTGCTTCTTCCTCCTTGCAGGGCCCTACTACTGGGTATTTTCTGACACTCGAGTCAATCAAGGTTATCCCCGTCCCACATCCGATCTGGGACTCCCTCCTGGCACCGTGGTTGGGGCTGTTTTTGTTTGGCCTCACAATGGTAAGACGTACCTCTTAGAGAAGGACCGCTATTGGCGCTACGATGATCAGCTGGGGCATGTGGAACCAGGGTATCCCAAACCTGTCACCCTCTGGAAAGGAGTTCCTTCTGAGCTGGATGACATCACTCATTGGAATGATGGTATGTTCCAGTGATCAATTTTTTTTTACTACTGGTTCTGTGGGTGTGGCTTGGTGGCCATGGCATTCCCTCCCCACCCGACTAACCTGCTTTCCAGCTCCGTTCTCCTATGTAGGGCAACAAAAGAAGACAAAGAGATTAGCTGGGACTCAGGAGGCAAAGAATAGATGGGGGGCGGGGCCTATCAGAGGTGGCATTTGCCAGTTCTACTCAAAATTTCTGCTACCGGTTCTCAAGAACTGGTCAGAACCTGCTGAATAACACCTCAGGTATGTTCTACTTTCTCAATTGCAGCAACTTTTAAGGTATGTGTGGACTTCAACTCCCAGAATTCCCCATCCAGTAACTTAAAAGTTGCTGAGGGTGAAAAACACCATGCTAAGGCCTACAATATTGGGAGGGAGTCTCCAACAAACCAGTTCCAGACTTTAGTTTTTTTGCCCCCAATAATTATTAGTGATAAGCAATTGCAGAAATGTGCTGCACAAGCTCCCACATATTGGAGCGCTGAATTATGCAGAATTTGGTACCAAGTAGAGATAGTCTCCAACTTACACCTATTTATTTAGTAACCATTCGAAATTACAATAGCACTGAAAAAAGTGACTTATGACCATTTTTACATATGATCGTTACTGCATTCCCCATGGTCATGTGATCAAAATTCAGCTGCTTGGCAACTGGCACCCATTATATTTATGACATTCGCAGTGTCCTGGATCATGTGATCCCCTTTTGCGACCTTTTGATAACCAAAGTCAATGGAGAAGCCAGATTCTCTTAACAACTCTGTTACTAACTTAACCACTGCAGTGATTCACTTAACAACTATGGCAAGAAAGGTCATAAAATGGGACAAAATTCACTTAACAAATATCTTGCTTAGCAACAGCTATTTTGGGCTGATTGTGGTCATAAGTCAAGAACAACCTGCATAGAGCCTTTGACTTAACCATTCTCTCAGCAGTGCCAAGAATGTCAGATACTGAAGCTCATCTTTGAAAATAAATTCACAAGGAAAAAAACCAGGCCATATTTAAATGAACATCCAGTTAACCAACTTCAGCTGAATAGAAAAGAGATGGTAAACTAGAAAATCACAAGGGGGAGGGCAACCTCCATGTCACATGAACAAAATTCTACACCTGAGAATTCCTAAATTTAAACAATAAAACAAGTTTATTGTTAAACATCAAAGGACATTCAGAAATGGAACTGCAGGACCCTATAGGCATTTTTCTTCTGTCCAACATTTGCCTTAAAAATACCACTGATGTGAGGAATTGTTCTATATTCCAATATCCTTCCTGTCCGTGTTTTGGTTAAGTAATTCATGTTGCAGGTGAAATATTTTAAAGCATATTACCAAACTCCCCTAGGGTTATTTATCCATTCTCTTAAAATTCATTCAATTTTTTAAAAATCATCTTCCAAGCTGAGAAAGTCTGCCTCTCTTTCCACTAAAATATGTATCTACTCCAAGTTAAAAGAGGTGAAAAAAATGGTCTCAAAAATAACCAAGGATGTTTAACATGACCCAGTATTCACAATCAAATCCTGATGCATTTATTCCCACAGTGAAGGAATTGAGCCAATTAATAATCCCAGGAAATTTAGTGTTCTATTCCAGATGTGCTCCTCCAAATTCAGGGACAAAAGGAACATCATATTATTCCTTCCTTCCTTCCTTCCTTCCTTCCTTCCTTCCTTCCTTCCTTCCTTCCTTCCTTCCTTCCTTCTTCTCTCCCTTGCAGGCCACACATACTTCTTCAAGGATACGCACTATTGGCGCTTTAAAGGTGGCAATGTGGAGGCCGATTCAACCCATCCACGCTCCATTCCCCGCGACCTGATGTTTTGCTCAGATTTTACCACCATCTCCCCCAGAGGACCAAGAACTGGGCAGAAAGGGGAGGATGGTTTATGCCTCTGTGGGGCAAGTGGACAAATCAAAAACTCCTTCTTAGCTTGGATCTTGATTCTGCTTTGGATGATATGCTGATTGTTAGGTTAGCTACCTGACTATGCACTTTACATTATAAAGAGGAGATGAAGCAGTGGGGAAAAATACGGTATTCCTTAGCAAAAGGTGAAAAGGGATATTTTCCTCTTTATTCTTTTGGTGCTCTCGGTATCCAATACTGACTTGGAATTCATTCCCATGCTCAGTTTCTGAAAAAGAAGTGCTTAACCTTAAAACTAATTGGAAGTTCTGGACCCTAATTGTGAATGTGTGATAATATCATTTCTCAGGGGTGAAAGAAATGCATTCTGTGCGTGCTCCGGGGTGCTGACCTTTCTGATCCTGTCATATACCAGAAAGCTCAGATTTAAACAAATTACATGAGACCCTTTATGTTTTCCCTGATGGGAAGCAGATGAGTGTTTTTGTCAGAGTGCACATAGTATGACTATGTGAGACAACCCAGGAGCAAATACAGTAAACAGAGGTTTGTATTTAAATAGTGGTTTTATCTACAAAGAATACATAGACATACTTTAGTCAGACCTCAAACAAACAGCAATCAGCAATTACAGCACCGAAGCACACATAGAGGGAGATCTGCCCCAACAGGGCCTCTTCTTGTTACAGGTATCAGCCCAAACACCTTGCTGACTCATTCCCAATATTACATCATTGTAGCAGCTGGTCAGCTCTTAAATCATTACTTTTATAGTTTAGCTCAGAATTGGCTTCAGGATGTCACCAGAGGTAGGAGACTAGAAAGGACCACCTTTTAGAAAAATAAGTCTAGTTCAGAAGCCTCCAAACTTGGCAACTTTAAGATTTGTGGACTTCAACTCCCAGAATTCCTCAGCAAGCAAAGGAATTCTGGGAGTTGAAGTCCACAAGTCTTAAACTTGCCAAGTTTGGGGATCCCTGGTCTAGCCTATGAATACATTATCAAATTTTCTCCAATAAATAAGAATGTGAGAAAACCAGGGGATGAGGAATATCTTGTGAAAGTATCTCATCGCTACAGATGTTTTCTTTGTTACATTGTGTTTTGGCAATTATGATCTGTGCATATTTGACTTTGTGGGATAAACACCATTTGGGACGTCCCAGGATTGAAAAATCTTTCGTGCCAGAGCCGATTGTAAGAGAAGAGCCCAAGAATATTGGAGGAAGTTAATTTACCATGATTTAAAATATTCTTGTAGATGAGGGGAGGGAAGAGCAGATTAGCCAGGAAGAAATCAAATGTGCATCTCATTTTAATAATAAAACCCAGAAGAAAACCATCTTGACTTGTTTTTAAGGTGTCATTTTCTAAGACAAATCTAAACTATCGAAGGTAGTAAAATCAGTGTCCGAGTTATGGGGCACAATTTGGTTCCTTGCTTTTGGCCCTGTAGGAATATAGGTATGTCTATAGATATCTGGTTACCAATGTTCCTCAAACTTGGCCATTTTAAAATATGTAGATTGCAACTCCCAAAATTCCCCAGCCAGCTGGCTGGGGAATTCTGGGAGTTGCAGTCCACCTATCTTAAATAAACCAAGGTTGAAAAATACTGGGTTAAACCACCTGAATCCCAGATCAGGCTTATATTCCATGGTCTTGTGATTTGACAGTTCTGCAATGGATAACCTAAGAATAATTTCCCTAAATCTTAAAGCTGGTTGTGTCCAAGTAATTCTACCTGATTCATTCTGCCTACCTAATCAGTACAGATGCAAATCAAAAGGTAGCTAAATTGAACTAATTCTAAAGCACGCCTAGTCGATCTGTTCGCCATATTTTGCCCAACTTGAAGAAGGAACGGAACAATCAAAATGTACTATCACATATTTCATAAAACACAACTCCCCCAATTGTTGCCCATTTACCTAATGAGAAAGACATTTGCTGGTCCTCATGGGATGCTAGGAAAGAGTGGGAGGTGTACTTTGCATTTCCAAACTAATGACTTTAGACCAAGGGACAGGGTTTCATTAAGGCCAGGAATTATGTACTTGAAGAAATATTTCCTAATCTGTACTTGAAGAAATATTTCAAAATATGTACTTGAAAAAATATTTCCTAATTTGGTGCAGAAGAATTAAAATATGGGCTTCCACACAATTCAAGAAAACCTTAAATGCAGCGGTTTGATGTAAATTGTGCAGAGACCAGGAAGATGTCAACAGAAAATTGAATCATAACCTTGTGGGGTTATGGTAAGGTTTTGTTAAATTCACTTCTAACTTCCTTTGTTTCAAAACAGCAGCTCTGAAATGTATTGGTACAGAAGATCAAAAGGTTTCTAAATACTCTTGCCACTCATCCATTATCTCTTTCCCAACCCCTCGTCTCTGCTTCTTAAGGGAAGAAAAAATGGAGGCAGGCTGCCCTTATCTATCAAGAAAGAAGCCATTAAATGCGAAAGCCATTTTGCTTTTAATCCAGATGTAGAGAGAGCATTTTAGAGCAGTGCCCCCATCAACTTTTTGGACACCAGGGACCAATACCATGGAGATTTTTCTGTGGATTGGAGGGGGCATGGTTTTGCATGCTGCCTGCATCCCATAGATGGGGCTTTGCTTGTTTGTGCGGCCCAGTTGCTGGCATGCCATGGCCCAGTGCCTATTCATAGACCAGAGGTTGGAGACCCTCTGATTTAGAGGAAAATGTCCTTGTACAAAGAATAAATCAAGGCATGGACTCTGCTTTTTAAAAAAACAAGCCATCTCTTGATGCTACCAGAAACAATGGTGTTGCTGACTTTAGAGTCCTGGGCAGGCTAGAGACAAAAATTTGGAAAGAGCTGGGGTTCCCTGCAGAGAAGTGGGTCTCCATGTTTGAAAACCAGGGTCTTCTGAATTCTCAAAACAAATCCCAGCTCTTGTGCAGTTAGGATTTGCCTAAGCTGGGTAGGTTGGAGGTGGCGTATAGTCACAGAGAAACTAACAGCTAAACTGGAGAAGTCAGCCTTGGCTGACCTCAACATACCAAGTTCTGGACCTATGAGATATATTTGCAAGCACGGAGGCTCTGGTGGGGATTGAGCAGATGCAGAAGACCTACCTCATGAACCCAGGTGCTCCAAAGCACCCATGTGCCTTGAAAGATGAAAACCTACCCAGTTATAGGTAGTCGTCGACCTACGATCACAATTTAATCTAGAATTACAGCCATAAATCATTGCAGTCATAAGTAGACAACTAGAAATAACTTTCTGGCTCTTATCATGATTATTAAGCGAACACCACAGTTGTTAAGTGGATGTCAGCCATTAAGTGAACCCCTAATGAACTTGAGTGGGTGTTTTTGCTGGAAACTGGCCCAAAACATCAAATCAGTCACATGATCATGGAATGCCATGACTGGTCATAAAGATGACTGTCCAATGTGCAGTCATGTGACCTTGGGGAGGGGAGGGGACAATTTAAATGGCCAAGAGTGCCTTAGGGCCATAAAACACCTGTTCCGTAGCTGTCACAACTTCAAAACAATTATAAAACAACCGGGAAGAAGGCGGAGCCTCCTCGCCGACGGACGGTAGATCGCAACTCTCTGTGACTATCGTTTGTGCTCTTTCGTCGGAGAGTCCCAATTATCCTGATTAGGGGCTGAAACTGCCTTGGAGGAGCAGCAGAGTAAGAGGAAGCAGCAAGCCTGCCTGTGGGGAGCTGCATCTCCCCCCCCCCCCCGGGCTTGGCTTTTTTTCCTCCTGAAGATGACTGCAGCGATGGTCTAAAATGGCCATCCCGAAGAGGATGACTCAGCTTGACTAAGATTTGTGCAGGAGGGAAGAAAGAGGTGGATAACATCTGAACTGGGACAACTGGGCAGTATAACTAAATAAAAGTACCCCGGGATTAAGGTAATATGGAATTTTTAAGAAAAGGAAAGTGAGCTGCGAAATTACAAAGGGACAGAGAAGAAAAAAAAGGAAAATATTTTTGATAGCTAAATGGGGCTTCGAACCGGGAAAGAAAGAACCTGGAATTAAAGATTTAATGAAATTGGACTAAAATAATTTGGGAATAATCAAGTATAAAATTAAATCTGGACTTAATATTGCCAAAGAATAATAATAATAAAGTTTATAAATTGGAGACTGGATTGTCTTGGAATATTGAGGTTCGAAAAACCTTAAATAAAAATATAGGGAGAAAAAAGTGAAGACTTCGTATAATGGAGAGTGTCACCTTTTGATAAAAATTTAGTTCCAATAAAAAGGAAAGCATTTTGTTTTTGAATGAACTGATATAAAATTACAGAAATATTGAAACAAAGTAAGAATTTTAGAAAGTGAAAGCAGAACCAGAATAAAGGAAAAAGCAAGGAAGGAAAGATTGTTTGTGGGACTGACTGATGTTTTTGGTATGAACCCTGAACTGGAATAGCTGAGAACTTTAAAAAATTGAAAGAAGAAAGAAGGAAAGTAAAAGTGGTTTTTTGTTTTTTTTTTTGTGGACTTTGAGGATTATAAAATATAAGAATGATGATATCTCTTTGGGATTTAAAAATGGAACTTAAAAATATGAGAGAATTACTACAGGAAAGAGGCGAATCACTTTGCTCTGTGCTAGAAAAAATGGAAATGGCGATTGAAGAACAAGAAGATTCTCAGAAGAGCAGGAATTGACTCATGGAGAAGACATTTTGAATGGACAATTAACACAAAGAACATTACAAAGAAGTGGGGAAAGAAGGAAGATTAAAAAGTTGAATTTTAAGAAAGTAATTAAAAGAGGGAATAATTGTGAAGTTAGAAAAGGCAGGAAGATTCAGCAGAAAAGGGAAAGGGAAGATATTAAGGAGATAAATTGGAATGAGAAAAGTCATGGGCAAAAAAGAGGGAGGAGAAACAGTAAGACTAGTAAAATGTTGAAAGGAAATTGTTTCTTTACAATTAAAAAAAGGAATACTTGTGAAGTCAGGAAATGTGGAAAGAATGAGAAAAGACATGGGGAAGAGAGCGGGAGGAGACTCGGGTTCGCTCCCTGGACAATGCACCGGAGAAGCAGTAAGAAACAGGCATGTGACAGAAAGAACCACAGCACTAGTAAAATGCTGAAAAGAAATTGCCTTTTCAGAGATAATGGTTGATGAATTAAAAGGGGGATTCTGCAGGGTGACAAGGGGTAATAAGAATATTTCTGCAATTAAAAATATTTAGAAAATAGGGTACTATAGATATTGATAACTCTTATTAAAGGGGGGGGGAATATGCTGTGGAATCCAATTGAGAAGATGTAATGACTAATGGTTTATTGGGAATTAAGATGAGGGAATAAAGGTATATTCTAATCATTAAGGTGTCACACTCAAAATAGTAAAAGAGGGGAAACTTATACTTGTTCTTTTTTCTTTTTGTGTGGGTGTGTTAAGATCTGTATCAATTTAGAACTTATTAAATGTGTGTAATTGAAAGGGAATGTGACAGACTAAAGAACCAGCTAAATTAATAAGTTTAATATAGATTATTAAAAGCAAGGAGAGACATTGGTAACTTCATTATTACCATTATTAGGCAAATATATATTGTTTATTTGTATTTTTAAAATAAATATTAAGGATTATATTTGAAATAATTGAAATGAAATTAAATGTTTAGATTGGGATTAATGAAAGAATTTAGAATTAAACTTTATTAGTATTTATTAGGTAAATACATATTGTTTATAATTAAAAACAAATACTAAAGGATTAATTTGAAATAATTGAAATGAAACAAAATTGATTGAAATTAAGGAAAGAGGCTAGAATTAATGTGTTTGTTTCTCTCCCTACTGAAAATTTGGAATGGAAAAGGTAATAATAGAATTAAGTATGCATATATCATTGTATAATTTCTGTCATATTTGTATGTAAAGATGATGACCCGGAAATATGTTGTCCACCAAAAAGAGATTTTTGTTTTTAATGTGAAAACTGAATAAAGTTTGTTAAAAAAAAAAAACAATTATAAAACAACCACTCATTAAGCAAAGACTATCTGTGCCCTGAATATATCCGCATGACACTCTGAATCACAAATTATCACTACTATCTAGTGGTTTTGAAAACCCCCATCTTTGTGAGTAGTTTATGATTTAGTAAGTTGTATAAATCCTGGAAATCAACTTAGCAAACTCCAGTTAAATTAATGTGTTGTGCAAACCTACTACAGTATGTGTAAGCATACTACAATAGGCAATTAATGTAGCGTTACACTGTAAATGGGGAACAAAGAGCAATTTTATAAGAAAGAAAAAAAAAACACAGTCACTCAGAAATTACTATGGCAAAATTCTTCTCTTTGCCATCAAATCGACCAGAGGGGTGGGCAGTGTATATTAATTTAGTGATTTGAAATCTAAAATCTTCTCTTGGAGCCAGGAATTTGCAGCACCCAAGAAAGAAAGAAATTGTATGCAGCAAGGAGCATCCTCCTGCATTTCTACCATGCTGTAAGCAGCATGTTTTGAACTCCTGCAGAAGTATTCCCCAACTTCGATTCCAAAGTGGGAGCATTCCTGGATTACTCTCTTGTGTGTCATTTATTTCCCAGTGGTATCAATTTGTTCAAACCATTTTCGTGGGCAAAAAACTCTGCCACCATATTTTTCGTTTTTTTAAATATAAATTTATTTGAATTTTAAATTAATTAATTCTACTTAGTTTCTAGCCCTCTCGTCTCTCAATCCCTCCCCTCCCCACCCCTCCCATTCCTTCCCTAGAGATCTGGAGGTCCTGCCTCTCCATTTTTCGGCCCTTTTTGACTGGCTGTATTCTTCCGTTCCCAGACAAGGTGGGAATCCCGGCTTCCAAGTTGCATCCAGACCCAGAATCCCCTTCTCCCTTAGGAAGCAGCAGAAGTTGAAGGAGCTTGGTCACTGGGAGCAGCTCCTCCTGCTGCATTTGCATCCATTTGGGGGGTACGCTGGCGTTTAAAGAATCCAAACTGGAGAGATGATGGGGGAAGGTGGTAGAGAAGAGAGAGAAACAGGTTTAAGATAAAGGAGAAATTGCTCAACAGTACTAAAATAATACCCCAATAATATGAGGATCTTCTAATCTCTTTCCTAAAATGTAAAAGTAGCTGCAAAGAGTACCTAATGGGAAATCTGTTTGTTGCATCTGTTTTATCCAACAGATTTCCTAGACCCTGAAAAAAGCCAGAGCATACAATTTAGTGTTTTAATGCAGTGTTTTTCAATTTTGGGAACTTTAAGATGTGTGGATTTCAACTCTCAGAATTCCCCAGCCTTCCATGCATATCTAGCAGATCAGACACAACTCAAGAATCAAAGTGTGCAGGACAGATGAAGTTAGTTTTCCTGGGGAATTCTGGGAGTTGAAGCCCACATATCTTAAAGTTGACAAGATTGAGAAACACCCTGCTAGTGAATATGAATGTACAGGTAATTCTTGATTTATAACCATAATTGTGCCTGGCAATTATGGGTGTAAGTTGTGACAATCATATATCAGGTCACCACATGACTGGATCCAATATTACAACCCTTTTTGTGGTTAAATGAACCCATTGTTCACTATGGGCTGATTTAAAACCATTGTAAATCATGGTCACATGACTACAGCGCCCTGCAAATGGCTGTAAATGTGGGCTAGTTGCCAAGCACCCAAAATGCAATCACATGACTGTGGTAGGGGTAACATCAGAACTTCATAATTCAGGTCATAATTAACTTTAGGAGAGTCTGTTATAATTAAAAATGGGTACTAAGTGATAAGTCATATGTCCTCTTTCGGTTTTTCCTGCCAGATCATATTCGAGCTAAAGGGGGATGACATTTTCTGTCATAGTATGTGAATTGTCAAAAAAATATCTCAGGGGATAATAATACTGTTGTATCTTACAGCATATAGAGAATACAGCCTGTGTACATATTTTATTTCTATCTGAAGTTCCTGCTAAAAGAAATCAGTTGCCCTACTTAGCAATCAGACAAAGGGAAAGCTTCCACTGAATCTGATCTAGGCTCTGGGGTTGATTTAAAGGAAAGATGGGAATAAGGTCCGTTAAGCCCAGATCTTAGCAAGACATCAAACTGATTGACAGCACAAACAACCAGCACAAACCTTATACAAGACAGCCACTATAATGGCTAAAAGCACAATGCCTCCAATGGTGCTGCCAATGATGATGGGGACAGGATTGAATGGCGAAATTAACTCAATTTCTGTGGTGATCTGAAAAGGAAAGCGATAGGAAGCTGAAGCCTATTCCCACAACTAGTTTCAATTCTAGGAACCCATTTACCCAGAAACCTGCTTGCTAGATTCAACTCTGCCCATGAGATAGAGTAAGAGGCTAGGAGAAATTACCCTTTGCTGCACACTCATTTTGTTATTCCTCTTTGGAGTAAACATCCTTATACAATATGCTAAAAAAGGGGAAGAACAATAGGCAAAAGAATTGTTAGATGTTCTCTGAACTTGGTTGTTTTCTTGTAGACATTTCATTACCCATCTGGATAATGTCATAAGTGCTAGAAGGCAGTGCGACTGTTCTAGCAATGATAATATTACCTCGTAGTTCAGTAATGGAACATCCACAAAGAAAACAGTCAAGCTCAGAGAGCTCCAGGGACCTCACAATTCAACCCTGATTTGCAAATGAAAGATATGAGATAAGAAAATGAAAGACGGATTAATCGAGTTTGCACAATACCATTCAACACAACTCTCCATAACTCACTATCCTGGCTTGTCCTCTGTCCCTGAATCGGTTAATGCAGGGGTGTCAAACTGGATTTCTTCAAGGGACAGATCAGCATTGTAGTTCTCCTCCACTGGCTGGCCTTGTGGGGGAGAGACAGGACAGATGCTTCCTGTAGCACCCTGCTAGCCAAAACGGGGTGCACACCCGCCGTGCCCCATTTTCACCAGCAGAGGCACTGTGGGCCATTCTTTGTTATTCCCAGGCCGGCCCAGTACCCTGCAGGCTAGATCCGGCCCACAGACCTTGAGTTTGAACCCCTGGCTTAATGTGTTCTTTAGGCCAGGCTTCCCCAATCTTTCTGACTTTGCATTGGGGGGGGGGGAGAGGAGCCTCCCTGTGAGTAGTGGGGAAGTGCGTGTACACATGCAGCTCTATTTGTGTGAGTGGCGAGCATGTGTGTCCCTCACTCGTGCACATGCTCGCACAAGTGGGGATGCATGTGCATGTTTCCTACCACTTCTGTGGCCCAGTTCCAAAAGGCTCAACTCCCAGTAGTGGGCCACAGCCTGGGAGTTGGGGACCCCTGCTTTAAACTTCTCAACTCTTTCATTAGATTTGATCAATGTGACCTTTTCAGTTTTTCCTTTCTTCTCTACTATTCATTCTTCCTTCATATGTTTTGTGCTTCGGTCTTCCTTCATTCTCTCTCCATGATCGAATTACCTCAACATACTTTTCTACCAGTCACTTGGCTTTGCATTCCGTTCACCTTCATTCAGTTCCCATTCATTCTTGACTCTCTTTCTTCATTCTCTGAAGTTCAGCTTATTATTGCGTTTTTCCTGGCAAACCCAGCCCTCATTTCCAGATGCATGCTTTTTTTATGAGCAGCCATTTCTATTCCTTTCCATAAAGAGCTACTCATCACGACAGACCACTTATGATGGCAAGAAGCCAAGTCCATTAGCTTCCTGCCTAGTTCTTCTCTGTTGCTCTCCCTTCCATTCCTCTGCGTTTCAAGTCTGTAACAACAAACCCTCTCTGTGCATCTGATGGAAAGGTTTTTCCCTAAGAAAGTTGGTTAGTCTTAAAGATGCTACCAGCTTCCACGACTCACTTGCAACGTAGATTAAGAGAGCTCTCCTGAGGGCAGGACAGAAGCAATGAGTGGTAGCTTATTAAAGAGCGATCCAATCTGGAACTAAGTAGAAACTTCCTTGACAGTAAGAACAATTAATCAATGAAACAGCTTGCTTCATGGAGTTATGGGTGCACCATCGCTGGAGGTCTTCAAGGAAAGATTGGACAGATCTCAAAGGCTCCTTCTATCCCTATGATTTTATGACTCCTTCTTTGCATTTGCACTATTCCACCATTATCTCTTTAGTTAACCAATCCTGGCTGAATTACCTGGCTGAAATCCTCTTGTTCGTTCAGGAAAAATCTGGTTTCATCCACCCTTATGGATGCCTCGCTGCCAACATGGAATATTTCAGACTTCAGCTTTAGGAGTGATAAGCAAATGAAAGAGATCAATATAATTTGGTCAATGAAAGATCAATGAAAGGTCAGTAAAAGATGTCAATATAATATTGGTCTTGGAAGTGGGGCAAGGGTGCTCCTGAGCATGTGCAGAGTGATTGGCTTAAGCTTAGGAAACCTTTCTATGGAAGCCTCCCCGCCCTTCCATTATTTCTTAATAATCAAATAATCAGGCTGGACTAGAAGACCTCTATGATCCCTTCCAACCTATGATTTTATATTTTTATATTTCTCTCCTTCCCTTTTGATTAGCTCACCAATCAACTGACTAAAAAAGAGAATTCCTTTTCCTTATTTTCCACATATGAATCCCAACTCAAACATGGAAGGTGGGTATGATGGTTGTTGTAAGCATTTCTCTTATAGGAATCAATCATGAATAGGAAAATTTTTAAAATGCTTTCTTTGCCCAAAGTATTTAATAAAAATATATCTTCTGAGCAGAACAATGTAAGAACAATGTAATAATAATTATGAGCCACTTACTTTGGAAGATTTATCTTCTCTGTAAAAATCTCCAGAAAAATTGAATCTAATCGATTCTCCTTTAACAAGACTGTTGATAAAGCAGAAAACTTTGGGGCAAGTCACAGCGCCCAGACAGCCTCTCTGTCAAAAGAAGAAAAGAGAAGAGAATTGGTATTATAGAGTCCAATCTGGGACAGTCATCAGAACCAAAGGTTTAATCTTCCAGGTTTTCAGAAATGTGCTGGAGGCCTTCCTCGGGGAACTTCTCTCTATCAAAATGTTTGTTTAGGACTATTCTATGCGTAGTATTTATGTGGTGGTCTGGTTGTAATGTATGAGGCTTTGGCTCAGGGGTGGGTTTCGGCCAGTTTGGCTGAACCAAATATTAATTTTACATCTGGTTCAGTGAACCAGTAGTTCAGATGACTGGCTGCCCCTCTCCCCTCCCAAGAGTCCTCAAGTGGCCAGTTTCAAATCGCAGGGAAGTGTGGAGCCTCAGGATGGGTGAAAAACGGGCCTTCCAGAGGCTCCAGAAGGCTGTAAACGGGCCTGTTTCCGGCCTTCAGAGAGCCTCCAGAGCCCGGGGAGGGCGAAAATGCTCCCCCCCCATGGCCCATTTTTGCTCCCAGGATGGTGCAGGAGGCCAACTGGGCCACGCCCACCATGGCCACGCCCACCCAGCAACTAGGCAGAGAACTGGTTGTTAAATTATTTGAAGCCCACCCCTGCTTTGGCTCCTAAGTACCTGATAAGCTGGTGGAAAATCAGCACTCCAGTTGAGTGACAAGGGACCTGTATTCCAGGTTTCAAACATTTCCCTGGCTACTTTTGTACCTGCTCAGCCAACACTTTTAGCAGCTGCGAAACTGTATATCTTTGTTCAATGCATACACACAACCAGACATCACATAAATACCACACATAGAAAAGCCTGTAGCACACATTCTGAAAGAGAAAATTGTTCCCTGAGGATGAGCTCCAGCATGAGTCTGAAAGCTTGGAAGACTAAAGCTGTGATCCCGGTGACCGATTCTGATTGAATCCTGCAATATTATCCTGCAACACGTATGTTTGACTTCATTCATGAGAATTGGTATTGCCGCTTGCTATCACCATCTCAGACAAAAATACACCTCAGCTTTTCTTCTCATAAAAAGATATCGACCCAAAAGAAGGTGCATACAGGTAGTCCTTGACTTACATTTAGTGACTGTTCAAAATTAAAACTGCACTGAAAAGATAACTTACAACCAATCCTCACATTTATGACAGTCACACATCCCTACGGACATAGGATCAAAATTCAGCCTCCTGGCAAACCAACATGCATTTATAATGGTTGCCGTCTCCATTTGCAACCTATCCAGCTGGCTTACAACAAATAAAGTCAATGAGAGAAGCTGGATTCACTTAAGGACTTAACAACTGCAGCGATTCCCTTAACAACCATGACAAAAAGAATTGGATTTGACTTGCTTAAAAAACATCTTGCTTTGCAATGGAATTTCTGCTTTCAATTGTGATCGTAAGTCAAGGACTTCCTATACCAGATTCTTACCGTGATGCGTTTTGTGACATTCTTCTTGCTGATTCCTGTTCTGAGGGTAAACAACGGTGTGCAGGAGAAGTGATTTTTCTAGGGAAAAAAACAAAAGTCATTTTGCACAAATGGAACTTGTACCAAGTGATGATATGAAAGAAACAAGGATATCACAAAACATTAATGTGAACGAGTTAATGGCCTGGAAAATAATAATCTGAAAAACAATGAATAGTTGTGATTAGCCCTTCTTTCTTGCATGCTAGGAAAAAGAGGTTCAAATGACTCTTACAGACTGCCTAAATTGAAGTTACTAATAAATGTGTGCCACAGTTTGTTATTTCCAAAAATATATATTTTAGCCCATTATCCCTTTGACAATAACTCTAACTTATGAGATTCATCCCAATTCTTTCTGGATACAGTCAGTCCTCAACTAAACAGTTGTTTAGTGACCATTTGAAGTTAAAACAACACTGAAAAAAGTGACTTATGAGTGGTTTTCACACTTATGACTGTTGCAGCATCCCCAAGGTCATGAGATCAAAATTCAGATGCTTGGCAATTGACTCATATTTATGACTTCTGACAAGCAAAGTCAATGGGGAAGCAGATTCATTTAACAACCTTGCTACCAACTTAACAACTGCAATGATTTGCTTAACAGTGGTGGCAAGGAAGGTTATAAAATGGAACAAAACAAACATCTTACTTAGCAATGGAGATTTTGGGCTCAGTTATGTCACAAGTCGTGAACTACCTGTTTTAGAAAAGTGACAGTAACCAGTGTTTATTATTTTGACCAGGTCTGTCTTCTGTCCCTTCCACAACAACCAATCAGTTGTTCTGACCCAAATGAGCTTCCTACCCATTGAAACGCTCCTTCAAAGTACTTCTGCAAGATGACATTCATTCTCATTCAAGTGCTGTTTTAATCACACCAAAACAGACATGCATGCAATAACTTTGCTGCTGGTATCTACATACATATATAAAAGCAAAATACCACTCATGCATCATCACAAACCGTAAAGCCTGCAAACTTGATATTTGGGCATGTATGTTCCTCTTGGCTTCTAGGTGCTTACCAGGAAAGGATTTTTCAAAATGACCACCAAAGCATTAGTATTTCCTATACCTTAATACGCTTTGATGCTA
The DNA here is from genome assembly GCA_033807585.1 of Hydrophis major. NCBI lineage: Eukaryota > Metazoa > Chordata > Lepidosauria > Squamata > Elapidae > Hydrophis > Hydrophis major. Next base: position 22,464,922 of record CM066343.1, on the reverse strand, counting down.
AGGAGTTCTACTCCCCCTACCCACCTGAAAAGAAATCTGTTCCAAATGCAAAACACAAGCAGAAGAGGAGCGTTTCAGTTTCAATTTCATAGCACCAAGTAGCTTTAGTACAGAACAGTTGAGCTAAGCCATACCCAGGCTCTTTGCTGTCTCCTTCTTGCTCACACAGCAAATACTATTTCATTTTCCAAACAGCCCTCAACTCTCTTACATCTAACAGGACGCTAGGCAGATGAATACCAATGGATGCTGGTAGGCAGAGGCACAATTTTTTCCCTTATTTTTCTCCGAAAAAACTAAGCCCGACCACATAATTTCATAGCAAAGCATAGGTATCAAGCTAGAATATAATACAGGTAGGCCTCAACTTACCACCACAGTGGGAATTAGAATTTCTACTGCTAAGCAAGGTGCTTTTTAAAGGAATCACACCTGATTTTACCATCTTTTTTGCCACAGCTGTTAAGCGAATCATATAATTCTTAAACAAATTTAGCTTCCCATATTCACTTTGCTTGTCAGAAGCCACTTGAGAAGATTGCAAACAGTGATCACATGACCCAAAACACTGCAAACAATGTTAAGTACCTATCAATTGCCAAGAGGCTGAATTTTGATCCCATGACTGTGAGGATGCCGCAATAGTATAAGTGTGAACATTGTAAGTCACTTTTTTCAGAGCCATTTTAATTTTGAACAGTCATTAAACAAATGGCTGCTAGTTGAGGACTATCTGTACACTTCCAATACTTAAATCTTTACTGCAAGTTTCTTCCTCCAAACAAACATTATTCAAATCTTCTCTTTTGCAGGCACTCTAATCAATCAGGAGTCTTCTTCTTACCACATCACTGTAGGATAGTGTTATATTCCAAAAGAATCCTTGTTTTGTCTTCAAAGGAAGCTCAAAGGTTACATTGACTGCAGAGGCATTTGAGTCCAAATTCCTCACCTGCCAGAACAAAAAAAGGAAATTGAATACATTTGGAAGAAATGGAATCAGGTAGAGAAGAAGACGTTGGCAATGTGAACATATCAAGAGATTAAAAAGTGCAGGGACCAAACCAAACCAAAAATTGTAAAGTCAACCCATTGCTCCATTACTCCAGATAGGTTTCAATATGCTTGATATTCCTTCATATAGCTATTCAGTTTTTTCCTGAAATTCTCTGTTCACCAAAATAAAATGGCTCACTCATAAAGACCCATAGAATAGGGGTGTCAAACTCAAGGCCCGGGGGCCAGATCCAGGCCACCTGGAAACAGCGAAGGACTGGCCCGCAGTGCCTCTGCCAGTGAAAATGGAGTTCAGGAGCGCTTAATGCAGCCCTCCTGAGCTTTTTCACCGGCAGACCTCTGGAGGAAGCCATCACAGCCAAAAACAGAGCCTGGGAGGGGTGGCCACACCCAGCCAGCCCCCTGAAGTCAGACACAACCCTGATGTGGCCCTCAATAAAAACGAGTTTGACATCCGTGGCATAGAGGGAATTATGGTAAGTAGGTATGCAAAGAGAGATGGATAACTGGAATGGTGAATGAGTTGAGCAAAAGAGTACGTGCAGATTTATTTATTCACTTTTTAAACTGCATTTTTGAGTCACTCTAATCACATCATTCTGGGTGGTAAACAATGAAGCAGAAACATGGTGGAAAAATAAGATCACAAAACAATATAAAAATACAAATAAATGCAGGTAGTACTTGAGTTGCAACCATAATGGAGACTGCCTATTAATGGCATAATTCCTAATGGTTCATAAAACAATTGGTCCCATGATTGACCCGATTTTATGACCTTTTGGGGGCAGTCATTAAGTCAATTCAGTGGTTGTAAAGCAAACATCACGGTACAGGGAATGCTGGGGTTGTTCAGCAAACCTGTTGTTTGCTGTGAAGCAGATTTATTGAAAACTAGAAGAAAATGCCATTGTAAAATGTGGTCATGTGACTGCAGAATGCTGCAAACCGCTATAAATACAGCTGTGTTTCCACACCCTGAAGTGAAGTCCCATGACCATGGGGTTGGGAGGTGGCCGACCATCAGAACTTCAGATCCGGATCTCAAGTTCTCCTTTTGGGGGGTTCGGTTGTAACTTCAGTGGCTACTAAACAACTGGTCATAAGTCAAGGGTTACCTCAACCTATACAGATGAATGCCCCAAATTAAATGGAGCTAAATGCACTAAAATAAGAAGTTTTAATATTCTTCTGGATGTGAGGACACAACCTGTTTGAAGCCTATTCCATAATATGGGGCCACAATACAGAAGGCCTCCACTTCACCCAAGTCCCTCAAACTTCATGAGCAGGATGGACTCTCAGGAAGCCTGAGAAGGCCAGAGTGGATGGAATCAATTTGGACAAGAAGGATATGGATTTAATTATTGTAAACTCACGGGGGGGGGGGGGGGGGGGGGGGGGGGGGGGGGGAGAGAGACAAATCCATTACCTCATAGCTATGTGTAAGTATTTTCTTCTCTGGATCCTGAGTAGAGAAGTTGAGATATGGAGTGGATTGAAACCTAGAGGGGAAAGGAGAAGCCTCCATTGGTATCATGAAAGAGGCAGAGTTTTACTTCTTCCCTTAACAACATCCCTGTGAAGTAGGCTGAGTTGAGAGAGCAGAACTGGGCCCAAACCACAGTAGGTTGTCTATAATATGAAGTCCCTGCTGATAATCCGGGACTACCCTGGTTTGCGATAGTGGTGAATATCTGTAGCTCAGGTGTAGGATGAGGGTGAAGGCTCATTCTCCATGGAACAAACATCACGTCAATTAAAAGCCAAGATCCATGAACACCGACTGGCAGTCAATTGCCATGATCCCAAACCCTTCATTTCTATCCATACCGACATCAAACAGCACCAGTTTGATTGGAGCAACACAAAAATCATCAGCCATGCTACCATCCACCATGCTTGTGAGTTCAGTGAAGCCTGGCGCTCCACAAGCAATTCCTTCAACAGACACATTGACCTACAACTAGCCTACAAACTCCTCAGGATTCAAATCAACCACACAACCAGTATCTGAGACAGCACCAACCCTCAACCAACTCATGCGACCTCTCCCCAGCAGATCACCTCCCAATGACCCTGATGTAATCTCCTTAGCTCAAGACCCATCAGGAGACTCACTGATGACTCACAGCTGACCTATCAACTAGACCCTGACTTCACACACACACACACACACGCCTGAAGCCCTTATAAACAGAGGAATACTGACATTGATATCCCCTAAACTGCACTGAAGATGTTAAGCTAGCTTGGTAATAAAACATTTGAAAACCAACCCAGAAGCTTGGAGAACAAACCTTCACCCTTGCACTACTCTGGTTCTTGGGTTCTTACAGAACTAAGCCAAAGTCAACTAGAGAGCTTCTATGGCTGAGAATGGACTAGAATCAGTGGCGGGATTCAAATTTTTTTTACTACCTGTGGGCATGGCTTGGTGGGTGTGGCTTGGCTTGGTGGGCATGGCAGAGGAAGGATACTGCAAACTCCCCATTCCCTCCCCACCCCACTAACCTGCTTTCCAGCTCCATTCTCCTGTGCAGGGCAACCAAAGAAGACCCAGCCAACCAGCTGGGACTTGGGTGGCGGAGAATAGATGGGGATGGGACTATTGAGAGGTGGTATTTGCCAGTTCCCTGAACTATTCAAAATGTCCGCTATCAGTTCTCCAGAACTGGTCAGAACCTGCGGAATGCCACCTCTGACTAGAATCCCAGTTTTCCAGCTCCTTCTTCAATATTTTCGCCAGAAACCAGAGTTATTCTTGGGAAATGGGTTCTTGGGGAAGGAAACCACCACCAAAAAAAAAAAAAAAACGGAGACAGAATTACTCTTTCACTATGATGTTGATGGGATGCAAAACAGGCAGCCGTCCGGTAGCCTCATTATTCTCTTTCACGTTGGTCTCATTCAAACTGGAAGAGACCGAAAAGGAAACGCAATTAGGAGAAGCCAATCAGAAACTGCAGAGGGGGGCAGACACTCTATCAAGTTCCTTACCTGTGTGCACGGATGGTGAAGTAAACGAACTTGTCCGGCCAGGCATCACCTCTGGAGGAGCGGAAGGAAACCCGGAGGAAGGCCTTCAAGAAGGAACATGGCACACTTATAAGAATGGCTGTTTTCCTCTTCAACCCTACTCTCTTTTTGTCAGTCCCTCCTTCAGCTAAAACAGCTTCCTTCCCTCCTAACTGCAACATCCCAAACACAGATAGTCCTTGTCTTATGACCACAATTTCTGTTGCTAAGTGAGACATTCGTTAAGTGAGTTTTGTCCCATTTTAGGATCTTTCTTGCCACAGTTGTTAAGTAAATCACTCCAGCTGTTAGCATGGTAATACGGATGCTCAATGAGCCTGTTTTCTCCACTGAGTTTCTTTGTCCAAGTTTACAGGTTTTCATTAGCTTATAATATAAAATACAAAAATACAAAGGCAAATTGTTTGAGGGGAAAAAGGAGGGGTAGGGGAAGGGAGAAGTGTAGAAAAGAAGGGAGAAAAAAAAAAGGTGTTGACTTCTGACTCCCTTTGGTGCCCTGGAATAAGACAGTAACATCAAACCTCAATTTTCTATTTTTCCATAATAGTATAAACTAGCCATTTCCATAACAACAAATCTATTTAATTAGTAAAATCCAAAATCAAAGTTTCATTTTTCCCCACCTCAAGCACAAAGTCCAGAAGCGGTTTCCATGTAGAAACAAAAGTACTTATATTTCTTTATTTGATCAAAGCAATTCATTGACTTTGCTTTTCAGAAGACTACCAAGGGCAATCCCATGATCCCAGGACAATGCAGCTGTCATAAATAGGAGTCATTTGCCAAGCGTCTGGATTTTGAACATGTGATCATGGAGATGCTGCAATGTCATGCATGTAACAAATGGTCATACATACATCACTTTTTTCAGTGCCATTGTAACTTTGAACAGTCACTAAATGAACTGTTATAACTTGAGGACTACCTGTATTTTGGATGCTGGTTCCCAATGCCTTCAAAACCTCTTGACCCTACGTTGTTGGTTGTGGTGGGAACTCAAAGAGCCTAGTTTGTAGAAATGTTACTTAATTGCCTTTTTCTCTTTTGGTTATAGAATTGATTCTCTTTCTACCAACCACTGGGAGGAATGAAGAATGGACCTTGCTTATTCATTTGTTCATTCATTCATTTATTTATTAAATGTGCATGCCACTTTGGACAGTGAGATGGACGGCATATACATTTAATACATAAATGAAAATTGTAATTGGTGCCCTGTCTCTCAATCCTTTTTCCGCTTTTCTTCTGTTGGTTTTTGAAGTTGCATTCCATCAGAATTACATTTATAAATGTACAGAGTAGAAATATTTTATTTGAACAATATGAGAATACTGAATTCTCTCTCTTCCCGGCCCAGTAATTGTGCAGAACCAGGACACACATCTTACACCAGCATCCTGTGCAGGGTAACATTTTTCACATTTTGCTTTCACGCACTTTCGTTCTCATGGCTGTCCTTTTACTTCTGTCCTTTGACTTGATTTCCCATGTCTTACCTGAGTGCCTGCCTTGAGAGCGGGTGGCCTGAAACGGCAGGAGCTGTGGCGTACGGAGGCATTTCCTGGTAATCCATGCATCTGACAAGCCGGGAACAGCGGCCAGTTCGACTTGAAGCAGAGAGAGAATGTTTTTTTTTTTAAAAAAAAATCAGATCATGTCCGGGGAATGTGAATGTGAAAGTAATCTACAAGAACCATCTGTCTTTTGCAAGCCTGCCCAGGCACCCAAAATAGATACATACTCTGTTATACCTTCCCAAAGTACATTTAATCATGGGAATGCAAGCAAAGGCTTTTGGGAATATTCCAAGTTATGGAACTAAAACATACAAAGAACGGTTGCTGGAATTGGGTACGTCTAGTCTAATGAGAAGAAAGACTGAGAAGGACATGACAGCAGTGTCCTAATATCTCAAGGGGTTGCCACAATGAAGAGGGAGTCAGGCTATTCTCCAAAGCCCCTGAGGGCAGGACAAGAAGCAACCTGGATGGAAACTGTTAAGTACTGAACATGGGTCAGAGTAAATGGAGACAGCCTCTGAATAGTGAACTTTCAGCTCTTTATTTACATAGTGACTTCTCAAAACAACAGTGAACTCTGCCTTATATAGGCAACCCTTGTGAGAATTGTCCAATAATGAGCTATGAACGCTAGCTCTTTTAACCAATAAGAATTCTCTGTTAAGGGCCAATCGGATTCCTCAGGACTAACCAATCCGATCTGGCCGCCTAACAGCCAATCAGAAGTGCAGGGCCAGAACCCTGCACTTTACCTCAAGCTCATACTTTATTAACTATGGTACATACACAACAGAAGCTAATCCAGGAGAGAAGCAACCTGGGATTAAGGAGGAATTTCCTGTCAGAACAATTAATTAGTAGAACGGCTTGTTTCCAGAAGTTAATGCTCCAACACTGGAGGTTTTTAAGAAAAGATTGGACAATCATTTGTCTGAAATAGTATAGGATTTCCTGTCTGAGCAGGGGGTTGGACTAGAAGACCTCTAAAGTCCCTTCAAAATCTGTTATTCTCTTAATCTACCCAACTCATTAAAACCAGCTAATCCAAGGTAGTCCAATTTGTCTGCTGGTAAACAAAGTAATTTTCTTTCGGTTGGTCTTTCTTTATTCCAATAATTAAGGGGGAATTAACATACAGCTGCAAAGATTGATTGCTTAGATTTCTGTTAGCTTCAGATTACTTTGCAAGGGGGTGGCTACAGGCTTATGTGCAAGGAGCTTGCCTTTGTTATCATCTGGGAGGAAGTTTTTCCAGATTTCTCAGTCTAAACTACATCTCTGGGGTTTCCTAATATTCTCCCATCTACGTAAGTTCTAAGCTGGTTTGACATTGCTTGACTTTTTCTAGGTTGTGGAGTACTTGGTTCTCTCTCAGCTTGGCTGTTTGTTTGCAGACATTTCATAACCCAACTGGCTAACATCATCAGTGCTGGTGAGTGTGAGATTTGCTACCTGTTTTTATACTGCAGCTGTATAATTTCTCCTGCTAGCTGATCTTCTATGCTGAGTGTACAGTGGCTTATCTTTTTCTAGATCTTCTTTTTCTGATCTTTTTCTAGATCAGTCAACTCAGCAAGGTCATACCTGCCAGGTGACCCTGATGGTGACACCTGACTTCTGACCTACAAAAATCCAGCATCTCCACCTTAATCCCCCTATTTCTCCCCACTATAACCCTTCCGCCCCCCCAAAAATTCATCAAACTCACTTGAAGAAGTGAAGCTCCCTGGAAGGACATAACAGAAGAGTAGTAAAAAGAAATGGCCGGCTCATATGCCAATTCTCCCAGATTTTCTAGTTTCACTGTTAAATTCAGGATGAAATTTGAGCTCAACTTCAATCCTTTAGATCTGAAATACAATAATGGGAAATATTTCCTCAATGCCAAGGACCCCTGGTGACTTCCTGCCTCCTTGTCTCCACTTCCCTACAACTAGATTCTACAAAATAGAAATGGTCATGAAACCTATTACAGGAATTACAAGGAAATGAATGCAATACCTTCTATCCAATGCCTAATGTTAGCAGAGACCCAAACCAATTAAAATGGGGATTTGGTGATCCGACTTTTATTGCAAATCACGATATTGCCCATCTCCAGCACAAGAGGACTGATAGAAACAGATACAGGACACAATTCACGCGATGCATCTCGGACCCATTATATAAAAGGGATTGCGGAAGAAACAATTTTCACAGGCTCTGGTATTTTACATATGGCTAGTTCAATACCCGTGCTTCGCTATGAAACTATGTGACCGGGCTTACTTTTTGGGAAGGAAAATAAGGGGGCAGGGGAAACTGTGCCTCTGCCTACCAGCATCCATCGATATTTATCTGGCATCCTGTCAGTGTGTGAGAGTTGAGGGCTGTTTGGAAAGTGAAACAGTATTTGCTGCGTGAGCAAGAAGGAGACAGCAAAGAGCCTGGGCAGGGCTTAGCTCAACTGTTCTGTACTAAAGCTGCTTGGTGCTGTGAAACTGAAACCGAAAGTGCTTTCTTCTGTTTGTGTTTTGCATTTGGAATAGATTTCTTTTCAGGTGGGGAGGGGGAATAGAACTCCTTAGCATCAGAGCATGTTAATAATAATATATAAAATACTAATGCTCTGATGGTCAATTCAAAAAATCCTTTCTGTGAGCACCTAGAAGCCAAGAGGAACATACGTGCCAAATTTCAAGTTTTAGGCTTTATGGTTCTGGGGATTTTGTGATGATGCATGAGTGGTATTTCACTTTTATATATATAGATTTCATCGTAAATCTTAGATTTAACCCTCAGCTTGTGCACAGCTTCCTACCAAACAGAGGTAGCACTTCCTAGTGGATGGTTGAAGTGTACCTCCTGGCTCTCACACGATGTCACCTATTTCCATCGGATGATCCAAGTTTGCAATAGCGAAGGACAGAATTAAAGACATGAACACCACATGTCACTCACCCTGAGAAGTTAAAAGATACCGAAAGATCAGGCACACAAATTCCATCCTGACCACAGTCTTTCTGGAAGGGAAGCTGACAAAATACAAGAGAAACAGAGGTGGAGTGAGCAACATGGGCTAATGAAGGAGCTTTCTTAAGGAGGGCATAGATGAAGCAGGCAAAAGCATAAATTAATGCACAGATGGGTAGAATCATGTCTTACATGGGAGAATCTGTTTACAAGTTCCTCAGGCATCTATAGACTAAAACTCTCATGTTTATCTGTTCATCTGTTTGATACTCTCCAGTTGTGTTATAATGCCACAATTTTTGAACTGGGTACCTAAAACTTGTTAACTTAAAAGAACCAATAAAATATCCAGAACCCATTACTCCTGCATAATTGAAATGTCCATGATGTTCAGACCAGATTGAATTGCAGACTTATGGCTGTTGTAGTGTCCCTGTGTTTACATGATTGTAAATATTGACACTCCCTATCAGTTTCCTACAAGAAAAGTAAATGGGGAAAACAGCAAGAAGTCAAAAGTTGCTTCCACTCCCTCTGTTTCCCCCCACACACCTGTAATCTTCCCATTTAGTAAATAAATGGTTAGTAGATATTGACTTATTATTGAAGTTCGTTTATCATTCCCATTATTTTTCCATTCACGATGTTTCTTGGATAATCATGGGGTAACCACAAGTATTGGGGTAAAAAAAAATATGGTCAGCTTAAAATTGAATGTTTGTTCTGGTCACATCAACATTTGCTCAAAGGATGACCCAATAGGTCACAGGTTTGTCTAGTTTTACTTCTTTAGGAGGATGGGCATTTCCAGTTTTCTCATTAGGAAATCTGTACGGCAGCTCTCCTCTATGTCAGGGTTTCTCACCCTTAGCAACTTTAAGATGCTGGTGGTGGAATTCTGGGAGTTGATGTCTGCCCATCTTAAAGTTTTCAAGACTGAGAAACACTGTTTTGTTGACAAAAGGAGAATCTATTTGATCACATGATCATAACCAGTGACCAGTTTCAATTTAGCCAGGTTATAACATATCAAAACCTTTCATACTCGTGAAATATCTTCATAGTAAACATGAGTTAATTATGAGTTTGGAGGTAAAGTAAGTCATCTGACAGATTATCTTATTGTCCAAGGGTCTTCAAACTCGGCAAGTTTAAGACTTGTGGACTTCAACTCCCAGAATTCCTGAGCTAACATGACTGGAAGAGGAATTCTGGGAGTTGAAATCCACAAGTCTTAAAACTGTCAAGTTTGAGGACCCCTGTTATAGCCAACCCAGGTGGGTAAATATTTAATAAAAAGTGTTTTAGAGAGACTCCACATTAGTGAACTCTATAAATGAAGCTGGGGGGGGTAGGTCCTACTGCACTTTCCAAGATTCTGTATTTATCCGGAAACCCCATTCAAAATTCCTTGCTGATGTATGTATTTCTTATTTCCTTAGTTTAGCCATCTCTGTGGGGCTTGGCAACAACTTTGATTTAGTGATCATTCAAAGTTACAATGGCACTGAAAAAAAGTGATTTATGACTGTTTTTCACACTTATGACTGTTGTAGCATTCCCGTGATCACATGATCAAAATTAGGATACTTGGCAACTAGCTCATATTAATGATGGTTGCAGGTTCCTGGGGTCATGTGATCACCTTTGGCGGCTTCTGATGAGCAAAATCAATGGGGAAATCTGATTCACTTAACGAATGTGATACTAACAACTCCACTGATTCACTTAACAGCTGGGTCATGAAAGGTTGTAAAATGGGGCAAAACCCAATTAACAACTGTCTTGCTCAGCAACAGAAATTTTGGGGTCAACTGTGGTCATAACTTGCAGATTATCTGTCCCAAAGCCTTGTATTTTTAACAAACTTAGCCTTTGTGGGAGATGCAGTGAACTTTCTTTTGAATAGGTTTGCTTAGAAATGTGACTGCAAATTTGTTTCAGGAAGTGAAAAGGGTGTGAAATAAGAATGGTGGATAAGACAGTGAATGGACCCTTGCATTGAGATGGCAGCCAGCCATTTTCTGTCCTCCAGGCCTGCCTCAGCTTCTGGGAAGAAGGATGGATTCAAATGAGATAGCAATAGCAGTAGCACTTACACTTATATACCGCTTCACAGTGCTTTACAGCCCTCTCTAAGTAGTTTACAGAGTCAGCCTATTGCCCCCAACAATCTGGGTCCTCATTTTACCGACCTCAAAAGGATGGAAAGCTGAGTCAGCCTTGAGTCAGTGAGGATTGAACTCCTTGCAGTTGGCAGAATTAGCCTGCAATGCTGCATTCTAACCATTGCTCCACCAGGGCTCTTGGTGGCCTATGAAATAGACTGGCATGAACCTAGAAATGCTCAGGGCTGGCTCATGACAGAGATGTTAGTTCTAGATCAGAGTTCTCCAACCTTTCTGGCTTGGCGGTCTAGAGCGGGGGGACAGTAGAAAGGAGATGATTTTGTGAGAGGGTTACAAGCGTGTATGTGCATATGTGAGCACCTGCAACAATTGTGGTGACACACTTGCATAAGTGAAGTCACAAGTGCCAGCACTGAGGCTTGCACGATTGGGGCCACAAGCGTCTGTGACAACACTCGCACAAGTGGGGCTGTGAGCACACATGGAGGTGCGCACATCAGCTGTTCAGTCAAGCAGCCCAATGGCGATTAGCTCATGGCCCGGTAGTAGGTCATGGCCCCCAGGTTGGTGACCCCTGTTCTAGATAAAGGAAGTGCTAACACAGAGTACAGAAAAATACCTCAATGTCAGTGGAAGTTTTTGTCTCAGGGTGAAGGATGGGTCGCAGATTGCTGTTATCTGGTTGTTCCTGAACTGAGAACTTTGTCTGCAGCACAACTGGAGAGATGGAGTCATCCAGGCAGACCTGAAGCCAATTAAGAAAGAGATTATGGAAATCAGACATTTCTACCCAGATCTGTGTGTTTCTCCATTCAGTGTTATAATATTTCTTACAGCTATACTCCAAAGGCATCCATTCCCCAAATTTCTCACCAAACCATTTGAAGCAACCTACCTTGACTTCTAATCACTCTGAAATGCTGAAAACAAACTAATTCATACTCTCTCCAGATAATCATTTGAAAAGTGCCAAGAAATCTGCATTTAATCATGTGCTCATCTGATCCCAAGCGATCTCTGGCCCTGAAGCAACAAAATCCCCTACATTCCTGTTAGCCCCAAAAGGGAAATCAAATTAGATCCCAAATGGAAATCTAATAAATTTCTAGCATCCTCTCCCTATCCAAAGGTTTAGTACAGTACATCATGTGTTCATTTATGTGAAAACATCTGAATTCTTGCTAGGAGGGGAAGTTTACTGCCATTCCTCTACTGCATTTAAAAGTCCCTTCAGACTATAAAGCTGAAACAATTGCATTCTTAGCATTTCTGCAACCATGTCTTAATAGCTGCAAACAAGGCTGCAGATTTTTACAGTGGCCAGAGTAGAGAAGGAATATACAGATGGTCCTTGACTTATGACCAGTCACTTAGCAATCTGTTCAAAGATTCAATGGACCTCTCCAGGGCTACTTATGACTCAGATTCAAAGTTCTGACAGCCAGCTCTTCCCCATAGTCATGTGATTGCATTTTCAGTGCTCAGCAATTAGCTCTCATTTATGTCCACTTGCAATGTCCAGTAGTACATGACCACATTTTACTACAGATTTGACCAGAAACCAGTGTTTACTTCTGATTTCCAGAAAAGACCATCCATTGCAGAGAATAGACCTGCTTAAAAGCTGCCACAAAAAAGTCATAATTGATGCAGTCACATGATGACCCACTTAATGACTGGCATATCTTAAACCGCAATTCCAGGATCAATAACAGTTGTAAATCGAGGGCTACTTGTATATTCTTTGAAATGCCAATATAGGTAGTCCTCGGGGTATGACCACAATTGGGCTTAAAATGTATATTGTTAAGTGAAACATTTATTAAGTGAGTTTTGTTCCATTTTAAGACTTTTCTTCTCACATTTGTTAAGTGAATCGCTGCAGTTAAATTAGTAGGTAAATTAGTAATACTGTTGTTAAGTGAATCTGGGTTCCCCGCTGACTTCGCTATACTCCTTGCAGACAGCTGGTCATTTGCACTTTTTTAAGCAAGCCATTGAGGCCACTTGGAGGTTTATCTCTGTCCTCAGGTCACCTGAGAAGTTTTTTTCTATCTCCTTTTTTCTTGTAATTTGTCTTTTACTCTATGAATTTTTTTATTTTTTTAAAAAAGGAAAGATTAATAGTATTGATCAATCATTAACAGTATGGGGAGGGGCTCAGGACTAACATCACAAGTTCTGTGATTTTCCAGAAAGTTAAGATTAGTGAAATGTAATTTGCGATATCCTTGAGGATACCTTCTTAATGGACCCAACTACAATTCTTAAAATTCTTTCTGGGCAGTTTGGATTAGGATATAATTGTGTCTACCTGAGCCCACAGAGTCTTGTTGATGCAGATGGGCATCGCTCCAAGGCGGAGAACATTTGAAAAACTGGGTGTCTCATTCTCCAGCATCAGGCGTGGCAAGATCTGTTTAACATCAACTTGGAGGCTGAAGTTGATTATGACTCGCAAAGAACCTTATTAAAAAAAGAGCGAAGGGGAAAATAGAAGGGAAAAAAAACCTGAATCAAATGAGCATTGACTGAGAGAATAAGTTAATGAATGAGTTAGCATCCAGAGAAAAAATTTAAAATAACATGGGAACATATTGCTATTTATAATTGTCTTACAGCAGTGTTTTTCAAGCTTGGCACTTTCAGTTCCCAGAATTCCCCAGCTACCATGTCCACATGTCTTAAAGTTGATAAATTTGAAAAACACTGCTTTTATATTGCAGTGTTTGGTATTCGACTGCTTTGAAACTCATCAAAGTTGGTACTCAACACATTTTGACATGAAAATTTTGTCCTGGTGCTCATTGTTTGTTTGATACCCAACACACAAGCGAGAACTTGCCAGTGTCAGCTTTTCGTTATTTGTGACGCACTACATTGTTTTTTAAGGAAAATTTAGTATTCATCATTTTGGGTACTCATTGCGCCTCTCGGAATCAATTAACAATAAGTACCGAGGTACCACTATATATTCTGGCAAGACATCAAGGATGCTTACAATTTTAAAAACCCAAAATATTAAAAGTTTAAAAATTCAGATTTAGTTAACAATAAAATAATAAGATAACCTTTATTCTCATTTTTTACTTTGAGCACACTACCCCACATTAAAAATGAAACCTGATCTCAAAAGAAAATATATATCTACTCATACACATACATAACACACATACACACACACAAAAAAAACCATATGTATACATATAAATATTAATCACTGTTCATTTTGAATACATATAATATATAATATTGAAATTGTATCTTTTCAGATTTTCTAGAACTCAATCGAGCAAGGATTAAACATAGTTCTTATGGAAAGATATTGCATAGGGAAGACAGCTTTGAAATATAACACAAGACTTGCTCCCACATACCAGGAAGATGGGCTTCGGACCAGGGGGAATTTTCAAATGGGCCTCTTCCATTAACTTTAATGGCTAGATGAGTACAAAATAAGATAAGCAGTCCCTTAAATAGCCAGGCCCTAACCATGAAGGACTTTAAGTACTAATGCCAATACAGTACAGTACAGTACAGTACAGTACTATACTATACTATACTATACTATACTATACTATACTATACTATACTATACTATACTATACTATACTATACTATACTATACTATACTATTATGGAAGCTCTTCAGACACAAAGCCAGCTAAGTGGCCTTGGGCCAATCACTTTCTCTCAGCCTAACCCAACTCACAAGGTTGTTGTGAGGAAATTAGTAGTAAGATTTGATGACTATGGCTCACAGAAGGAGTATTCTGTATTTCCCTGAAAATAAGACCGAGTCATATATTAATTTTTGCTCCAAAAGATGCATTAGGGCTTATTTTTTGGAGAAATATGGTACTAAAATGTATCTGTCTGGCAGATGGGGCTTATTTTGGGAGTATATTACAAGCATCCTGAAAAATCATGCTAAGGGTTATTTTCGGGAAAACACAATAGGTGTGTTTGCCACCTTGAGATATTTATACAAATAACAAAGGTGGGAAAAAGTTAAATCAATTGATGAGAAACAGAAGTTGGCAGATGAAAAGAGTGGTTGCAGAATAAATTATCAATACTTAAGATATGAGGGAAAGAAGAGAATCCTAAAACCTACAAAATTAAGATTATTAAACAAAAGAACAGTCATGCTGAGATGTTACCAGAGCTCCATTTCGTGCTGAGAAGAGTTAAGGTGAAGCAAAGACTGACTTGCCCACGAGAATCAATTTTTGAAATCTTTCTGCTTCCACACTCTGGATCATCCAGAGGGATCAAATCAGAGGAGAATCTCAATGAAGTGAGGACAGTGAAAACAGGTCGGGATCTGGAAAGCAGAAGAAAGTTGTTATGACATTTATTTATTTAATTTGTTTATTTATATTGCCACCTATTTGCCCATGGTGACTCGAGGTGGCTTACACAATGTAAAACCATACTTAAAACAGAACATAAAAATAAAAAAAACCAATAAAAACTAACAAAAAGAATCAAATAAATTACTGTGTTTCTCACATAAAACCGGGCCTTATTTTTTTTCGACCCCCGAAAAAACGGCTAGGATGTCTTTTCGGGGGTGACTTAATTCCCCTCCCACTTGCATCCTCGGGTGGGTGGGCGGCGACAGCTTGGATATTCGGGAGACCTTCAGGTTCGGGCCACCGTTGCTTTCCCTTCTTCCTTGCTGCCCCTTCTCCCTTGCTGCCGCGGTGTTTGGTGCAGCCACGTGGGGCCAGTCAGGGCTCCTCCTTGCAATCGGAGCTCTGAGGAGACACTTGGCTTCAGGCGCTGCCATCTTCCCTTTGCTTTCAAAGGTAAAGCGAATTATTTTACAAAGCCTCCCCTGCCCAAGAGGGCAGTCTAACCCCACGTGGGGAGGCTAATTTCCCGGGGCCTCTTCTGTTCCTCCCCGACCTCCCTACACTGCGCGCCTCTGACGCGCCGGTCTCTTCAGCCCAGTGAGCCTTTCCACCTCAAAGAAAGGCCAGGTGGGTGGCTGCGAAGCAGCTGCAGCGGGCCCGAGCTGCTCACAGAGGAAACAGCCACCACCCTTAGCCCGACACAGGGAGAACGAGCAAGTTTAGCGCCCGCCAGCCCGTCCTTCCCGCCTTTGGAGGCACCTGCACCGAGCGCTTCCGCGGCTTGGTTTCCCCTACCAGCAGGTCCTCCTTTCGTGCGGAGGGCTGCGGGGGAAGGTGCTCACCCGAGAGGATCTCTCCCTCTCTCTCCCCTCAAGGTCAACATCTGCACTACAGAGAGGGCTGCAGCCGGTTCCTCCTGCTTGCTGAGAAGTGAGGAAGCCGCGGCTTGCCCGGTGAGATCTGGGAACGAGGGGCAGGAGGAGGCATGCACACACCCGCGGCTCATTTTCCCAGCTCTGCCCAGCTCTTATGGCTCTGGCGCGGCCCTGGCAGGATGAGCGGAGGGTCTGGTGGGGTGGCGCTCGCTGCAAGGGAGAAGGGAAAGCAACGGTGGGAGGTCTCCTGATATGAAGTGCTCCACCAACGCAGGCAGCACCATATCCGGACAGGCAACAAAAGTACTTCCTAATGGCAACCCCCCCCTGCCCGCTTTCCCCCCCATTTCGCATGTTTAATATGGGCCTTAATTTAGGGGGAGGGGCTTAATTTGATTTTATGCCAATAAAACATGGTGGGGCTTCCTATTGGTGGAGGCCGTATTGTTGGAGAAACACGGTAATATAGTACAATAGAACAAAATCTGGAAAAAAATTCATCCCCTAACTCCCACCCCGATGACAGCAGATCACATTAGCCATTTGATGGGCTCCATCCTACTCTGGGCTCCCCAGGCCCACTGGCAAAACCAGGTCTTCAGTGCCTTCCGGAAGAGTGCTAGAGTGGGGGACATTCTAATCTCTGGGGGAATGATATTCCAGAGAGAGGGAGCTACCATGGAGAAGGCCTTTCTTCTGGGTCCCTCCAGGTGTATCTCCCTCAGGGATGAGACCCGCAACATTCCCTGCCTCCCCGCTCTGATGGGTTGGGTAGATGTGACCGGCAAGAGACGTTCCCTCAGATAATCTGGTCCTAAGCCATGAAGGGCTTTAAAGGTGATAACCAGCACCTTGAATGGCACCCGGAAGCAAATTGGCAACCAATGCAGCTCCTGCAGGAGAGGTGACACATGTGCACACCAGGGTCTGCACAAAACCATGCAGGCCGTTGCATTTTGCACCAACTGGAACTTCCAGATATTCTTCAAGGGCAGCCCCATGTAGAGTGCGTTGCAATAATCAATACGGGAAGTGACCAGGGCATGAGTGACTGTGAGTAGGGACTGTTGGTTCAGGAAAGGGCCTAACCAACTGCCTTCCAAAATACGGAGATCTCTGATAAGGCCTAGTTTTAGCATGGGAGAAGTGCCATTTCACAATCCCCATGTATCTCTATGCAATATGCAGCACAATGTCTCTTTTACCATCAACGAGTGAAGTCTCTTTTGAGTCAAGTTTAGCTTCTGGTGATTTTGTGAACTTCTTCATGTTGTAATTTTCTTGGCAGCAGGAAGTGACTTGCCACTACCTCCTCCCACATTGTCTACCCTGTAGCCTTGGTCTCTATCCTGGTGGCTTCCCATACAATTAATAACCAGCCCGGCTTAGCTTCCTAAACCAGACAAGATTGGCTAGAAGCTGTCAGCTGCTGTGATTCCATATCCAACAACTGAAGATAACAACTGTCTCAGTTCACACCGTACGTTCCAAGTCAATGTGAAACTACCACTGTGCCACAGGCCAAGCCATGCTTCCAAAAGTATTTTTAAAATTATTTTTATTGATTTTTATCCCGCTCTCAAGAGCATAAGATATACAAACACAAGCACACAAACAGAGACACACACACATACAGATAGATGAAAGAAAGGCAGATAGCTAGATAGGAGAGAGGGAGAGAGAAGCTGTCCTAAGCTAGTGGATATTTTATCCTTGTGTGTCCAATCACACAATAAACAATATTCTATTCTTGTCACCGGTCCCACTGCATTAGACAACAAAAGAAACTCCTGGGACATTTTTTCTCCAAAACTATAATTTAATAAAAAAGCAATATTTTCCTTCCCCCACCTCCCATATCCCATTGTCCACAGTCCAGTTGCAATTGCTTTATGTACTTGTGAGCAGGGCTGTATAGCAAGACAATTCTATTCTGTTCTGTTCTGTTCTACTCTTACTCCTATTCCTACTCTTATTATACTGTACTCTACTCTACCCTATCAGTACACTTTGCACACACATTCTATACCATGAGCTTAATGCATTTGTTAATTTTCACAAGAGGCCACATGAAACACTAGGATTGTCATGAAGGGCTGAACCAATAGGGCTGTGAAAGTGCTTAGGCATGCATACATGCACATAGGTAAAATGTGGGCAGGGTGGAATAACAGCTGCCTTCAAAATAAAACCAATTTTCACAAGTTTGACTGGGACAGCCAAAGGGCTGGATGTGGCCTGGGAGCCATAAAATGCCCAGATCTGGTCCATGCCCATTTCCACCCCAACCTTCCCTACCGAAGCACCACTGCACTTCCAAGAGCTCCAATGGCTAAATCGGTCAGCTCATCCCTGCTCAGATCCAACCTTCCCTGGATGGACTGTCCAAAAAACTGGAGCCCAGAAGAAACAGAGGTAGCTGAAATCCGCTGTGGGGAAGAAGGAAGTAAAAAAGAGATCATTAAGACTGGAGCACATCAACACAGGTAGAGAAGCTTAAGTTGGGTATTCTTATCTAACTTATTTTTGACATTTGGACTTACCTGGCTGTGCACTTCCTTCAGTCGGTCTGTTTCACCCAGGAAGATGTAAATGGCCCCCTGATTTTCATCCTCCATTGGGGCTCCTACGGCCACATCTGTAAGGCCATCGCCGCTGATATCCCCTAATGTGGACAGAGCTGCCCCAAAACAGCCTAGTCCATTACCTGGGATTCCATGCAACATTTGAAGGTGAACAAGCTCACCCTGGAATGAAGCATGCGAGTTACATTAGTTAGTGTAGTTTTACTAGCCTCCAGAAGCTGTGAATGCTCCAACACTGGAAGTTTTTAAGAAGAGATTGGATAATCACTTGTCTGAAATGGTATATAGGGTTCCCTGCCTGTGCAAGGGGTTGGACTAGATGACCTCCAAGGTTCCTTTCAACTCTTGTTATTCTGTTATTCTGTTTCAGAGCTACCTGTAGACATACTGAAGAAGATAGCAAGGCTGTTAGTGGCTATTAGCCACACAAACAATGGTTGGATGGATTATTTTCTTTCTTTCTTTCCTTCCTTTCTTGACTAAGCATCTTACATTAAAAGAATATTTTTATGAGCAGGGGGATGGAGTGGAAGACCTCCAAAGTCCCTTTCAACTCTGTTATTCTATTCTTTTAAATTAATATAATAATCTAAATACTATATAAGAAATATAATAATTAAAACATGGAAGGAATTTTCAGCATATGACTTTATATAGCATTTGGGGCCCAGAAATTGGTAGCCTGATTAGCTGCAACGTTGGTCAGGAACAAATTATTTTATTCTGTTCTGTTCTATTCTATTTTATTCTTTCCCTCTCTCTCTCTCCCTCCCTCTCGCTTTGTACACACACACACACACACACACACACACACAAGCATGCGAGTTACATGACATATTCTACGTTGCTATTTATCAACCACTTTCCATGGATCTCATCCAGTTGACCTAACCAAAGTGAAAAATAACCATACATTTCTATATTTAAGCATTCATATCAAAAAACACACTCATTAAAAGCACCTGGGCAGATGAGCTAATATAATAGGACAAAGCGGTAGATGGATTAAACTAATATATGATAAATTCTTGCTATCTGCAGCAGTTGCTTCAAAAAATGGTGCAAATGTTGCATTAGCCAAAACCAAACCATTGTTCCGAGGGGAAGACACGTTCCTACCAGCCTCTGGTCACATATTTGTCAACTAATCCATACATAAGTTTGTTTTATGTGTGTTTTTGTTGAAAGACACTTTACAGATAGTCTTCGATTTACAACAGTTCATTTAGGGTCCGTTTGAAAAAGTGACTTATGACTGTTCTTCACACTTATGACTGTTCCAGCATCCCTGTGGTCATGTGATTTCTATTCAGATGCTTGGCAACTGACACAAATTTATGATGGTTGTAGTGTCCTGGGGTCATGTGATCCTCTTTTGTGACTTTCTGACAGGCAAGGTCAATGGAGAAACCAGATTCACTTCACAACAGTGTTACTAACTTAATAACTGCGGTGATTCACTTAACAATTATGGCAAGAAAAGTCGTAAAATCGGACAAAGCTCACTTAACAAATATCTCACTTAGCAATTTTGGGCTCAATTGTGGTCATAAGTCAAGGACTAGCTGTATTTAGTGTGTGTGTGTGTGTTTGTGTGTGTGTGTATTAAAAATAAAGTTCTAAAAATAAGCATTTAAAAGTTTTATTAAGATGTCTTTGACTTTCATAGCCGTTTCAACTAGCAGATAACAGATAATCAGAGTTGGAAGAGACCTTATAGGTCATATAGTCCAACCCTCCACCCAAACGGGAGACCCGACACCATTTCTGACAAATGGCAGTCCAATATCTTCTTGAAAGTCTCAAGTGATGAAAGCAAAATACTAAGAGTTGCTAGAAATGTGCAGAGTGGCAACTCAAAAATTTTGCTGCCTTGGGCGTGTCTGTGAATACAGCTAGTCTTCAATTTACAACAGTTCGTTTAAAAATGATTCAAAGTTATGATGGCACTAAAAAAAAATTACATGACTCATTCTCAAAGTTGCAACCGTCACTTGATCAGAATTTGGGCACTTGGCAACCAGCTCTTATTTACAATGGTTGCAGGGTCTTGGAATCATGTGATTGCAAGCAAAATCAAGTGCGTGATTCACTTAAGATCCATGACAGAAATGGTCATAGAAGCTTGTCCAGTCACGTGACATGTTGGTTAACATCTGCATCACTTAGTGACCAAAATTCTAGTCCCAATGGTGGTCGTAACACACAAGGAGTACCTATAATTGCAATAATGTCAGGAGGATTGAGTTTGAGCTACAAGTTAATTTTAGTGAGTAGGCAAATCTGCATGAGTGGAACCCATAAAGGGATTATGTCAATTCTGAAGCGAATCTGGCTGAAGTCATCTTGTGCTGCCTCATAGTTGCCACAAACTCTGAGAGGGTGAAGGGAAGGAGAACTAGATAGGCTGGCTAATAGTCAAAACAAAAAGTTTTATTGTTATCCCAACAGGTGACAGTCGAAGGAGGAGAGGAGTGACCAAGCAGCCTGCCAGCTACTTTCATTGAACAATGTGACCAGTGACACCTGGAGAGGGAAATATTTGCTCTTTTAATTAGGGAAAAATGGCAGGAACTTTTAGAGTTGGTTTTCACTAGCTGTACCGATATAATGTATCCAATAAACAGGTTCTTTGAGGAATATGCCTGCCTCGTAGTTCTGATTTTAGTGGATGTTTTACTTGGAACGCTGACATTTGAAGCTAAAAATTGAAAGTCTATAATCAGACAGCTGTGAAGAAGGCTTGAAGATTTTGTTATGCTCTGCCTCCTTTGGCAGAAATACATGGAAAAGAGCCTGCTAAGATTACCAAGTATTTCCTCCAAAAAATGATCGGATGGAGTAAAAGATAATTCATCAACTATGAGAAAACTCCTCAATCCTGGATTTCTCCTCCAGCCTCCAATGGTTTTACTCACCATGTTGATGGAAGAGACGTAGACAACCCCACCTTGGTGTCCATTGTAGTAATGAGGAGCCCCAATTACAACTAGGTCAGTATTTCCGTCTTCATTTAAGTCCACGGAGGCAAGTTCAGCACCAAAGTATGAGCCCACCTGAAAAGAAGAAAACACTTTCTGTGGGATCACACAACACACACTCTGTAGGTCCAGCATTTTGTATCCAGCCATTTTAGCATGGCAACTCTCAATATTATTTACTGGTTTATCATCATACGATCTGTTTATTTCTGCCTGGAAACGTCTTGTGACTTTTTGCACAAAAAAGAAAGCAAAACCCAGTCTTATGACTTAGACGATCAGAAGAAATAAATAAAGTAGGGGGAAGAGAGCTTTCGTTTTTGCAAGAGTTAATTTTGTAACTGTACTTATATTCGCTACAAAGAAAACATAAAATTGCTTCTTTCTATGTCTTTTCTTTCATTTCTTTCTTGTGCTTTTTGCCTCCCTCCCTCCCCTCCCTTTTCTTTCATTTCTTTTCTCTCTATTAATTCATATTAGTTTTTAATCTCCTTTTCAAAAGTCTTAACAGAAAAATTATGCAAGATAAAGGTCATGGAGCTGAGCTGATTACTTTGTGGTTAGCCGTTTTTAGGGAAGCGTTGAGCCGCAAAGAAAGGCTTCCCAGCCATAGATAGTTTGTTTAGGCAATCTCTCTGCTCTGGTGTTGTGTGTGGTATGTGTGTGTGTATGTAAAAAGAGACTGGACATAGAACAACACAATACTGCACTAACACCAATTTAGCTTTGACTGTTAGTTGACTAGATTCTTATGTATCATCATCATCATTTCAGCCATTGTCTGTCCACTGCAGGATGAAGTCTTATTCCTCATGTTTTCAACCAATACGGTCCTGAGCTTTCTTTTGCCAACTGGGCCTACAATACTTGCTGATGTCGTTGATCCATCTTGTTTTAGGTTGCTTTCATGGAAGAGGACTGAGTAGTGCTCCAGGAACCAGGAGCACTACTCAGGTGACCCTGAGGACACTGATAAACCTCCAAGTGGCCTCAAGGACTCTCTAAAAGGATGCAAATGACCAGCTGTCTGTAAGGAATACAAATCCTTCCATTCCCCACTATCCTGTCTGAACTGAAGAAGCTTCTTGGCTGAGAAGCAAAATCCCTCAAAGAAAAAAACAAGGAACTCCTGTTTCCTCCTGAAAAAGTACCTTTGGGATTTCGTGGAGAAGGTTTTATCCAAGCCAAGCATAATTTTCAAGAATAACCCCCCCACCTTTGCCTGAAAAGAAAAGTTTTCAATTCATGTATGCTACCTGTTCTAACATGCTGGTGAAACATGACATTAACCACACAACCAATAGAAAAGCTACGAGTGGTGCAAAGAGCCATGGAAAAATACATGAAAGATTACAAGACAAGATAGAAAGGTTTGCACATGGATTAGAGAACAAAAGTCTGCAATGCTATCAAGAGAATACAAGAATTGAAATGGAAATCGGTCGGTCACATAGC
This sequence comes from Hydrophis major, assembly GCA_033807585.1. Taxonomy (NCBI): domain Eukaryota; kingdom Metazoa; phylum Chordata; class Lepidosauria; order Squamata; family Elapidae; genus Hydrophis; species Hydrophis major. The sequence continues at coordinate 22,442,008 of CM066343.1, read as the reverse complement.
AAGAAGCACTGATGGCATGTGGACCAAAGCAGTCATAGAATGGATCCCACTTGATCAAAAGCACCCATGAAAGAGACCTAAAACAAGATTCTTGTGACTACGTAGCAATAATCTTCTTTGATTAGAACTCAACAGTGGCTATTTGCCGTTTACGCCTGACAATCGCAGAGGTTTTATCAGCTGAGGATCTGATTATCCAAAGGAGCCTAATTCTATTATTAAGAATCTACCCAGCCACAGGAATCTACAGATCTACTTAACAGAGATTTGTTATTCTGGCAACTGGGAAAAGGCCTCATTCTGCACCACTGCCAAGCTATAGATGCTCTTCCTTAGGGGTGGTGCTTAGTTCCCACTCCGTCATCCATTACAAGAGTGGCCAAATTACATTTCTTTCACCAAACTTTTAATAGTTAACGCATGCTTGGGTTGGTTTTGATTTATGAATTGTTTTTTTTTGTACTGACTTTTATTGAGTCAGCCATCTAAAATGCTCATGATTGCGTAGAAAAATGGGGTCTGTCAAATAAATTAGTAAATAAATCAGATTGTCTAGTTGGCGTTGCATTCCAATCCTCATTGGGCTCAGCCAGCAAGTCCAACAGTATACAAGTAGTCCTTGACTTACTGTATAACTATAACTGAGCCTCAATTATGGTTATAAGTCACAGCAGTCATTAACTGGGTCACCATAGTAATGTCCCTGATTTTATGACCTTTTTTTTGCTGCAGTTGCTAAGCAAACACAGTGGTTATTAAATGCACCTATTTTCTTGCCGGAAATAGGACTGGAAAAAAAAAATCGTGAAAATTGTAGCCATTTGACCATAGGATGCTGCAAATAGTCACAAATGCAGGACAGCTCCCAAGCGTCCAAAAAGCAAACACAGGACTGCAGTTGTGTATGTGATTATGCAGCCACTGGAGCTTCAGAACTGGGTTGCAAATAGCTTTGGGGAAGTATGTTGTAACTCTGAATGTCGTAACTCTAAATGCTTGTTAAGTAACTGATCATTAAATGAGGACTACTTAAACTGAGGAGTCCCCTACTATGAATTGTCTCTGGCAACAATTCTCTCACTTCCATCTATGCTTATGTTCTAGTAGAACCTCTGCTGGATGCAGACTAATTATATGAAACCCTGTCCTTGATTCAAAACAAAAGTTCTACGAAGAACTTTTACAATCCTTCCGTCATGACAGTGAAGATTGATCTGCATTCTGTTTCCTATCCTCCCTTACCTGTTGACCCTGAATATTCCCTGTTAAGCGTCCACTTTTGCTTTCAAAGACCAGGACTTGGCCAACGTGTTGGAACCGAGGAGCTCCAGTGATGTAGAAGGTCCTTTGGTGAAATTGAGCTAAAGCCACAGAGTAACCTGTCCAGCAAAGAGAAGAAACAACCTGTGGTTCATGGATTTGGCCAATTCAGCAGTTAGGGGCAGAGGGTGGAGAAGAAGACCTGCCTCCATCACTCACCTACATAGGACTCACTGATGCTGCTGTTCAGGAATTGGGTCTGGGAAGGTTCTTCAAAGGATGACTCTTCTAAGCCTCCAGTCCAGCTATAAGCACCGACAACTCCAGTCACTGCATGTTCCTTAAGAGAAAAGCAAACAAGGAAGAGATGAAAGAGAGATAATTCATTTATCCTCATATGCACATGTAGCCTTGTCACCAAGTAGAGGTGGTCCTCAACTTATGACCACAACGGAGCCCAAAATTTTTGTTGTTAAGTGAGTTTTGCCCCATTTTATGACTTTTCTTGCCCCAGTTGGTAAGTGAATCACTGCAGTTGTTAAGTTAGTAACATGGTTGTTAAGTGAATGTGTCCCCAATTGACTTTTGCTTGTCGGAGGTTTGCAAAAAATGATCACGTGACCTGAGGACACTGCAACTGTCATAAATATGAACGGGTTGCAAAGTGCCTGAGTTTTGATCATGTGATCATGGGGATGTTGCGACTGTCATGAGTGTGAAAAACGGTCATAAATCACTTTTTTTCAGTGTCATTATAATTTCAAACAGTGGCTAAATGAACTGTTGTAAATCGAGAACTACCTGTACCAGAAAAATTTGGGAGAAACCTGAAAAAGCCAGGCATTTTTTTTTATTGTATACTACTTAAAAGTCTCTCTGTGAGGGTGATGGATGGTTCAAAAAATGCAATAAATGAATAAATAAATCCCCATTCCCTCACCCACAAGGAAACTACCTATATTTCCCCAAAAATAAAACTAGGTCTTATATTAATGTTTGCTCCAAAAGCAGTATTAGGGATTATTTTCTGGTTAGGTCTTATTTTGGGGAAAATATGGGACTAAATGCATCTGCCCAGCTGGAATCTTAACTGGGGCTTATTTTGGGGTAGGGCTTATATTATGAGCATCCTGAAAAATCATGCTAAGGCTTATTTTCCAAGTTGGGTCTTATTTTCGAGTACATACAGTATTTTAATAACTTATTTCTTCCTCTTGCCTATGGGTTCAGAGCAGCCTACTACAGGATTTTTAAAACAAAATTACGATTCTTTTCCTTAAAATAGTAGTAAACAAATAATGGGTCACCAATGACTTTCAGTTGTGAAAACACAGCAAAATTTTCAACCTCTCCCTCCTGTTTCCTTTGGCTTTAGAGAAGTACTACAGATCAGAATAAAGGGATGCGGTGGCTCAGTGGCTAAGATACTGAGCTTGTCCATCAGAAAGGTCGGCAGTTCAGCAGTTTGAATTCCTAGTACCGCGTAACGGAGTGAGCTCCTGTTACTTGTCCCAGCTTCTGCCAACCTAGCAGTTCAAAAGATGTAAAAATGCAAGTAGAAAAATAGGAACCATTTTGGCGGGAAGGTAACAGTGCTCTGTGCGCCTTCGGCATTTAGTCATGCTGGCCAATGACCATGGAGACATCTTTGGACAGTGCTGGCTCTTCGGCTTTGTAACGGAGATAAGCACTGCCCCTTAGAGCCGGAAATGACTGGCACATATGTGCAAGGAGAACCTTTACCTTACAGATCAGAATGGGCGTTTAAAACATTCATGCCATGCCTGTCTTTGCTTTTTTAGCCTTTTTTAGAAAAAAAAATATGATGAAAGCTTATACTTTCACAAAGGATATTAATTAGTATTAGTTTACTCACTGGTGTAAGAAGGGAGCTGAATCCACCTTGGGAAAATTCTTTCTCAAAAAAACTGCTGGCTGAAGCATCAGGTGATGGTTTAGAGACTCCTTTTTCAAAGTAGAAAAATAATGAATAAGAACAACAATTGGCAACAGCACCAAAATACTTGAATTTTATAAATCATGTAATAAATTTATGCAATTTCCGATGCTATTCATGGCTTCTATGAGTTGTGCTGCTTTGAGGCCTGTTGTGTGATGTCATGATGGTGCAGCCCTCGAGTTGCAACTATAATGGAATCTCCCCATTATGGTCATAAGTTGTAAGGGTTGTAAAATGGGTCAGTCACATAACCAACCCGATTTTAGGACATTTTTAGGAGCAGCCAGTAAGCAAATATGACAGTGTTTAAGTGTGGGCACTGTGGGCAGTATGCAAATGCTGTGGTCGTTAAATAAAACCGTTACGGTACGGTTTTGCCAAAAAGCAGAAATGCCAGTTTTCCATGTTACCAAGCAACTGAAGTGCAGTCATGTGACATGAGGAACTCCAAATCTGGGTCATAACCACCCTTAGAGATAGATTGTAATTTCAACCAGTCACTAACCAGCCAATCATAAGTTGAGCAGTACCTGTAGTAACATAATCTGTCTTAAATGAAGCAAATGCTTTTGTTCCCTCATGAGCATACAGTTTGCCAAATTTTAAAAGTTTCATTTATCTTTTTATTATCTTTTTCGGGTCTCTAGAGATGGGCTGAATTATTGCTCCCCTGCAGAACGAAGGTGGATTGGCTCTCCATTCAATAAAATTTACCTCAGCCTTGAGATAAATCATTTTTATTTGTCTCAGCCTTGAAATAAATCACAGAGAAGCTCTTATAACTTGCCAGCAAAGGAAATTTTTAAGAATTTTTTTTAAAAATCACCCCCCAAAGAGCATCAGAAGAATGATTGGAAAAGGAGGAGTTCAAACCTTCAATATTAAAGATCTTATCCTTCAGCTGTCTCTGAAGCTGTTCAAGGGCACCAAAACTTTCCACGGGGAAAACATTTTCATTTGATGAAGCAATTCTGCGGAGCTCATCCTGAGCTGTCAAGAAATTCTGACCAACCTGATAGATACAAGGGAAGGAGAAGGATACACTGGATAATGTATCGATGGAGATTCTCAGTCATCCAGGTCATGGTTGTCCCCAAGGTGTTTCTTTCAAGAGACTTTTTTTTTTGGGCGGTGGGGTGTTTCTTTGAAGATGTTTTGCTTCTCATTCAAAAAGCTTCTTCAGCTCTTGAAGCTTCTTCTCTTCTCTCTGAAGAGCTGAAGAAGCCTCTTGGATGAGAAGCAAAATGTCTTCAAAGAAAAACCATAAAATCCAGTTGCCTCTTGAAAAAAAGCACCTTTAGGACGGGATAATATAGGTAGTCCTTAACTTATGACCACAACTGAGCCCTAAATTTCTGTTACTAAGTGAGACAGTTACATAAATTTTGCCCCAATGTAGGTCCTTTCTTGTCACCGTTGTTAAATGAATCACGGCAGCTGTGAAGTTAGTAATATGGTTGTTAAGTGAATCTGACTTCTCTATGGACTTTGCTCGTCAGAAAGTCGCAAAAGGGGATCACAGGACCTTGGGACACTGCAAATAAATGCTAGTTGCCAACCAATTGAAATTTGATCATATGATTAGGAGGAATGCTACAGAAATTATAAGTATGATAAATGGTCATGTCACTTTTTTCAGTGCTATTCTAACTTTGAACAGTCAGTAAATGAATGGTTGTAGGTCAAGGATGACAGCAGGGGTGGGCAAACTTTTTGGCTCAGGGGCCGCATTGACTTTTAAAATTTGACAGACGGGCCGGGTCAGCACAAGATTTTTTGGGAATCGCCCCCCCTTCCCCGCCTTCTCCTCCTTTCCCTCCCCTCGGAGGCCCCCTGAGTCAGAAGTTGCTACCGCCGGCGCAGCTCCGCGTGGCTCCAGTCCCGTGTTGCCTTGGGAAGGGAAAGGCAAAAAGGAAGAGCCGCGGCAGTGCTTTGCAACGGCAGCAGCAGCACCGGAGGCTCAGGCTCAGCGGCTCCTGATTTTGCCTTTTCCTTCCCAAGGCAACGCGGGACTGGAGCCGCAATGAGCTGCACCGGCGGTAGCAACTCCTGACAGCCCCAGCTGGACACTTGAGCAGAGCCCAGGCGGAACTGCCTGTTGCTGCTGCCAGAGCACTGCCGGGTCGCCTCCTCCAAGCAGCCCGCCCACCCACCGGGCTTCCCCTCCGCCATGCAGCTCGGGGCCAGGCGCGAGCGCCCGCGAGTTAAAAGAAAGCTGAAAATTGCTGGGAAGTTGCTCGGGTTTCCGGGGCTTCCAGGCTTAAACTTTGCACAGGCAAAGTTGCAGGTGGGAGCGTCTTCCCGCTGAGGAGCAGGAAGGGTTCTGCCCGGTGGGCGGGCAGGCGGGCTGCTTGGAGGAGGCGACCCGGCGGTGCTCCAGGTTTCCCCTCCACCGCGTGGCTTGGGGCCAGGCGCGAGCGCCCACGAGAAAAAAGGAAGCAGCAAGTTGCTGGGAAGTTGCTCGGGTGCTGGGAGCAGGCTTTTAAAGTGCTGCCCGAGCAGGACCAGCAAGCCAGGAAATGGGGCACCAAGGCAGGGCAAGGCTCCACCAGCAGTGGCCTAGCTTTAGGTGGCTCCAAGCAGCCTGTCCGCTTGCTTCTCGGCCGGAAGACGCTCCCACCTGCAAACTTTGCCTTTGTTTTGCAGCTTTGGGGGCCACGCGGCGCAGAGCAATATGCCATGCCCAGCGATTTTTTTTCAGGGGCGGGCCAGATTGGACAGACCAACGGGCTGGATGTGGCCCACGGGCCGTAGTTTGCCCAACCCTGGATTACAGATAAGAACAAATTTATATTAACTTCCTAGAACTCCACATTCTCTTCCCTTTCTAGCTACCAATTAGGCCAGTTTCATCCAGGAGGTTTCCAGGACTTAAAAGCCCTGGAATCTACTAATACATTGTTTCTATAGTCTTCCTTGATAAGTCAGAAGTCAAACAGAAATATTGGTTATCTTGCTTTTAGCCTTACAACTTAAAAGAAGAGCTACTTTGCTATCCTGACCAATAATAGACAAACATGGATGAAAATGGGTGAATTCCTCTTTCATACTAAGCTGTGGTTTGATTTAGCTAGTTGTACAGGCCACAGAGGTTGGGCTTGCAAAACATGTTAAGCCATAAACCAGGACCTTACCACTGCCATGCTTTGAACAGTAGATCAAGGGTCATCTTCCAAAAGTGGACAATGAGGGGATCCAGTTTGGGGGCAGATTTCAAAGGTTTTGAGGGTTTCCCAACCTTGGCAACTTTAAGAAGAATGGACTTCAAATCCCAGAATTCTCCAACCAGTGCATCCGGTCCTTTAAAGAAGCTCTTGCGCTTCCAAAATTTTTAGACCAACTTTCCCCAACCTGATGTTCTCCAGACAGACTTCAACTTCTAAAATGTTTAACCAGCAATGGCAAAATATTTCAAGATCATTAATATTGTCTTGAACACTTTGAAGAAACTCCTATGGTTGGCTAGATTTTGCCCAGTGGGGTGTGCCCAGCCTCTTTTTGTAGACAAGGAATGCTCAAAGTTTCATTTTGATAAAACCAGATCTTAACAAGATGGCTGTGAGAAAGAGGTGCCATTACAATTTCCAATAGTCCTTGTTTGTGATCCACCTAGAGCAGTTTTTTTCAACCTTGGCAACTTCCAAATATGTGACTTCAAGTACCAGAAAGTTCTTCAGTGGCCGTGTTGGCTGAGGAATTCTGGGATCTGCAGTCCACACAACCAGCGTGGCCATTGATGAGAATTCTGGGAGTTGAAGTCCACACACCTGGAAGTGCTCAAGATTGGGAAATGTTGATCTAGAACCACTGTCTCCATTTTCCTGCATACCCCAATGGCATAGCGGATTATCCCTTTTTTGTTGGCAGCTTCTGTTGCCTCTTTAAATGTGGTGCTTCTGTCATTGGAGATGCCATCCGTCAGAACAATGAGCAGTTTCTTGCTGTGAGGACGCATGCCACGATTTGCTGTGAAGACCTTTTTTCTGTAAAGAGAACCACAACTCTGTGGGTCTATAAGGCACATCAGAGACTTTTCCCTCCCTCCCTCCTTCCCTTCTCTGGGACTCACACCACATAGACAATAGCAGACGGAGTGAAGGTTTTTCCTTTGAAACGTCCTAAGTTGTGAATAAGATCTTTAATCTTCTCTCTAGTGTTGTTATAGGTCGCAAAATCAAAAACAAGTGTGTTTATAGAGGAGTACTGAACCACAGCAAACTGGGGATGGAAAGAAAAAAAAGATGTTCATGTAATACACACACACACACACACACACACACACACACACACTGTATACACACATATACTGTGTGCTATATACATACCCAGTATATATAAATACTTTTAACATTGTGTAAGACAGGAAAGAAACAACAATACTAGATAACCAAGAGCCGAGGTGGCACAGTAGTCAGAGTGCAGTACTTTCAGCAGTTCAAATCTCACCAGGCTCAAGATTGACTCAGCCTTCCATTCTTTCCAAGATCGGTAAAATAGGAATCTAGATTGTTGTGGGCAACAGGCTGACTCTGTAAACAGCTTAGAGGGGGCTGTAAAGCACTATGAAGCAGTATATAAGTCTAAGTGCTATTGCTATTCACTAACCACCAATAGCAGAGACATCTCAAAATTTAGTCACATTCCCCATCTCTCCTCAGAGTTGTCAGAACTACAGCTACTGTTATTTGCATCACACAGTCATTCTTTGAGATCCAACAAAAATACGATTTATCTCTCTGTGAATTTCACATTAAAATTTTATCTTAGTCCAGTGACAAATCAAGGAAGAATTTCCACTACTGAGTAATTACTTAGCGGCTAAGACTAAAAATATAAGTTCCTTTTTTGTTTAATGTTGACCTAGAGTGAGCACACAGATATTTAGTAACTTCCTTGATCCAATGTTTGGTTCTCCTGCACTTATTATGGGAACTACAGATCCATAGCAATAGAATTGGGGGAAACTCTAGTAATTTTCTCATAATGATCTTTCACTTTTCTTCCTGCAGCCTGCAATTCTTAAAAATATTACTACAGGTACCATAGTCCTCAACTTGCAACCACAACGGAGCCCAACATTTATGTTGCCAAGTGAGAAATTTGTTAAGTGAGTTCTGCCCCATTTTACGACTTTTCTTGCCACATTTGTTAAGTGAATCACTGCAGTTCTTAAACTAATAACACAGTTGTTAAGTGAATCTGGCTTCCCCCATTGACTTTGCTTGTCAGAAGGGTCACCAAAGAGGTTCATGTGGCCCTGGGGCACTGCGACCTTCATAAATGTGAACCAGTTGTCAAATATTCGAATGTAAAACACACGACCATGGGGATGCTGCAAAGATCACAAGTGTGAAAAATGGTCACGCGTCACTTTTTTTCAGTGCCATTGTAACTTTGAATGGTTACTAAATGAACTGTTGTAAGCTGAGGACTATCTACATAAGAAAATTAGATAGTCAATTATTCTCAACCCACCAGAGGTGTTGGACTAATCATTTCCAGGACATAAATGCCAAATATAAAAAGTTGAGGTGGAAAGTCACAGCCATTGTAAGTGGAAAAGAATCAAAGTTGCTCAACAGACCCTAACCTCATCCTTCAAATAGATGGAGGAATATAAAACACACACACAGAGAGTTTCACAGAAAGAGCCATGTTTGGAGATTAGACTCTGATAGCTTTGAAAACTACCCTTCAAATTTGGGCTCAGAATATAACGAAGCAATATTGGGTTGCATAGAGCAGCTCTAAACCAACAGTTGCACAAAGCCAACCTGCGGTTATTCCATAAAGGGGTTAAAACTATCAGCCCCACATGCCCTCAAATCTTGCTCTCACCTGCACATCTGCCCCAGCCACTGAGTCCATCAGTTTCAGGAAGAAGTTCTTCATGGTGTGGAGGTCAGAGTCTTCAATGCTCCCAGAATCATCGTATAAAATCACAGCATCCACACCAAAAACGCACTCTGGATGGACAAGAAGGAAGAGAGATTGAATAAAAATTATCATTACCTTGGTTTAGCAAGTTCCCAGATGTTGGTGGGAAAATTTTCCTGGGTTTCCTATATTTGGCATATAAATTAGATAGGTGGAGGGAGGGAGGGAGGGATGGATGGATGGATTGATGGATGGACAGACAAATGTTCTTCACTCATAAAGAAAATTGAACTCTCTCCTGGGTAGCAGACTCTCAGGGAATTTCCTGTATTAAACCCCTTCTGCCATGATTACTAGTAGACCTTGAATTATGACCACAATTGAGCCCCAAGTTTATGTTGCTAAATGGAAATTTGTTAAGTGAGTTTTGCCCCATTTTATGATGTTTCTTGACATGTTTGTTAAGTGAATTGCTGCACTTGTTAAATTTGCAGATGATACCAAGCTAGCAAGAATAGCCAACCCTCCAGAAGATAGGCTTAAGATACAGAAGGATCTTGATAGACCTGAACATTGGGTGCTAGCTAACAAAATGAAATTCAGTGGTGAAAGAAGTAATGTTCTGTATTTAGGGAAGAAAAACAAATTGCACAGGTACAGTATATGTGGTAATCTTGTTCAATAGTAACTGTGACAGGGATCTTGGAGTCCTAGTGGACAGCCATTTAAATATGAGCCAGCAGCGTGCAGAAGCTGCCAAAAAAGCCAACATGGTTCTAAGCTACATAAACAGAGGGATAGAAGCAAGTTCATGTGAAGTGATAATGCCATTTTATAATGCCTTGGTAAGGCCACACTTAGAATACCGCATCCAGTTTTGGCTGTCATGGTGTAAAAAAGATGTTGAGACTCTAGAAAGAGTGTGATTAGGGGACTGGAGGCCAAAACATATGAACGGTTGCAGGAATTGGGTATGTCTAGATTGATGAAAGGAAGGACTAGGGGTGACATGATAGAGCAGAGTTTCAATATCTCAGGGGCTGCCACAAAGAAGAGGAAGTCAAGCTATTCTCCAAAGCAACTGAGGGCAGGACAAGAAGCAATGGGTGGAAACTAATCAAGGAGAAAAGCAAGTTAGAAATAAGGAGACATTTCCTGACAGTTAGAACAATTCATCAGTGGAACCACTTGCCTCCAGAAGTTGTGAATGCTCCAACACTGGAAGTTTTAAAGAAGATGTTGGGTAACCATTTGTCTTAAAATGGTATAGGATTTCCTGCTTAAGCAGGAACTAAACAGGTTGGACTAGAAGATCTCCAAGATCCCTTCAAATTATGTTATTCTATTCTAGTAACACCGTTGTTAAGTGAATCTGGCTTTTCCCATTGACTTTGCACGTCAGAAGATTGCAAAAGGGGATCACATGACCCCAAGATATTGAAATTGTCATAACTATGAACCAATTGTCAAGCATCCAAATGTAAATCACATGACCATGGGGATACTGCAACGGTCAGAATTATGAAAAATGGTCATAAGTCCCTTTTTCAGTGCTGTTGTAACTTTGAATGATCACTAAGTGAACTGTTGTAAGTCGAGGACTACCTCAACACTTTCACACTTATGATTGCTGCAGCATCCCCATGGTCAAAATTCAAATACTTGGCAACTGACTCATATTTAGGATGGTTACAATATCCCAGGATCAGGTGATCCCGTTTTGCGATCTTTTGGCAAGCAAAGTGAATGGAGAAGCCAGATTCATTTAACAACCACGTTAGTAACTTAACAACTGCAGTGATTCATTTAACAACGGTGACAAGAAAGTTTGTAAATGGGGCAAAACTTACTTAACAACAGTGTCACTTAGGAACAGAAATTTTGGATGCAATTTTTTCATAATTTGAGGATTATCTGTACATCCCAACCTGGATTTTTGTCATGGCTGGCTTGACCAGAAACCAGAGTGAGATAGCTACCTCTGGCAAGACAAATTGTGTGTGTAAGAGATCAGCAATAATTATTTAATGTGCTTATCTTTGGCATTTTTACAGTGAAGGAGAAGAATAATTCCTTGCAAAACTTTTTGCCTTGGCTTTTTGCCTTCTAAGAGAGATGGGTGCCATTTTTATCCTTTCTCATGTAGCAAAGATCTTGGCACAACCTAGCTTTCAAATCTAATGTGCAAATGTGAACTTCTCATCTGACCTTGGAAAGCTGGCTGGATCTCCTTCACATTTCCATCGAAGCCACTCATAATATAACACATGCTGTTCAGATAATCAAGTTGCCCACATCTTCGTTCCCAAGTGGGACCACAGGCCTGTGCATAAGAAGAGTCAACGCAAATAGCTCTTGTAATCTTCGTAGAGGTATTATTCAGCAGGTTCTGACCAATTCTGGAGAACCGGTAGCAGAAATTTTGAGTGGTTTGGAAAACCACTTCTGACTGGCTCTGTCCCCATCTATTTTCTGCCTCCCAAGTCCCTGCTGATCATTGGGTCTTCTTTTGTTGCCTGACAGGAGAACAGAGCTGGAAAGCAGGTTAGTAGAGTGGGGAGGGAACAGGGTTTTGCAGAACCTTCCCCTGGAGTGGGGTGGGAATGGAGATCTTACAGTATCTTTCCTCTGCCACGCCCACCAAGCCACGCCCACCAAGCTACGTCCACATAACTGGTAGTAAAAATGTTTGAATCCCACTACTGGGCAGAGCAACAAGAATTATACACCCAGAGCAGGTCAGTCTTTCTAAGCAATGGGCTCACATCCTCTGCAGACTGACATAGATTCTACTAATATTTTTATTGTGTTTAGATTTTCTGTTTTAATTCTACTTCTGACGATTGCTTACCATTATTTTGGATTCAGATGCTTCATCAGCAGCCAATGAAAGACCCAAAGATATTCTAGGAATGACCTTGGTATCTGAAAAGATAGAGAAGGTGGTTGGACTAAAAGACCTCCAAAGTCCCTTCCAACTCTATTATTCTGATTGTCTCTATTTTACAGACTTATCACTTTCAAACATACACATCTAATCAAGGGAGGCTTTTTAAATAAATAAATAGTATCTCATGATGGATTTTGTTGGTCTTATTTGTGGCTCAAATGCATTCTGTAACTTTGCCTGACTAAGAGATTTTGGAGTAGAAGCAAGGACCCACAGCCACATGTGTTCTGCTGTGCATTACTGTTAGGAGTTGCTCAAATCAAATGCTAGTTACTAGGAATATATTTTTTAAAAATGATTTTACTACTGTATTATATTTCTAATCTATCCAATAATTGGCATTCTGCAAGTTGATTGCAAAGGTAGCAAAAATATATATTAAAAAAATAAAAACAAATAATGAAGTGTGGTTAATTAATAGCACAGGGAAGAATCGTAATAATCTTTGTGTCCTACTTCCTGTGAGAGCATCTAGCCTTCCTTATTTTTTGAAATTTATTCTCACTATAAGATTATATTGCAATAATTCCCTATCTTTGGAGGAGACTGAGAAAATTAAACTTGGAGTCCTAGAAAATACAGGTAGTCCTTGAAATACAACAGTTCATTTAACGACTGTTTGAATTTACAGAGGCACTGAAAATAGTGACATGACCATTTTTCACACTGATGACCACTGCAGCATCACAATGGTCACATGATTTACATACAGATGCTTGACATCTGACTCATATTCATGGCAGTTGTAGTGTTCAACAATCATTTTGCGAACTTCGGACAGGCAAAGTCAATGGGAAACCCAGATTCATTTAACAACTATGTTACTAATTTAACAACGGTAGTGATTCACGTAAGAAATATGGCAGGAAAAGCCGTAAAATGGGACAAATTCACTTAAGAATTTTTTCACGTAACATCATATATTTTGGGCTCAGTTGAGATTGTAAATTGAGTATTACCTCTAATCTCATAAAATATAATCCCTTAGATTACAGTTGGACTGGATTCCAAATCGTAATAATTCATGTTTTTTTTCTTAATCATGGTTTGTTGACAAATCAATATTAACTAGGTTCACAGATGTGCTAATCTATGATATCCACTAGGTTTGTGTAACCTGCTAATGAAAATCAAACTATATTATACTTTAGGGATTTATGTGAACTTAGTAACTTACATAAAACCAGTTTAAGCTTTCAATGCCAGTGTACTTTAAGAAACTCTCTTTTTATAAAATGAAATGGAAAAAAATCCATACATGAGAAAGTCAAAAATGTATCTCAGCTTGCACTTACTGTTAAAGACAATTGGTTGGCACCTTTGTGTATCATAGGAGCATTGGAAAAGGGAACCTGTCCGATTGCCTGCGAGGGGAGCGCTCACTACCAGCCTAAAGAGATGTTAAATAATATTTTTGAATTAATATTTAAATATTATTTTAGAATTAATAGTTGAGACATGCATATCACTTCAAAAAAAATCAAGAACCATCTTCTTAACGTAATCAGCTCCATCCTCACCAGGAATTCCCATCAAATTTTGTCTGGATGACGCGATAGCCAAACTGGTCAGCTTCCTCCCCACGGAAAATCACAGGAGCCTCAAAATCGATGAGTTTGAAAGCTGAAAAGCCTGGAAGGCCTGCAACAGAGGAAGGCAGCATAGAATCAGTGCTCCCAAGAGCACATCTGGGGTTTTTTTTCTTCAAAAAGGGGCAGAAACATCCCGATGACAGCAATGGAGGTAGGAGAGTGAATTATTCATATACAGATGAATAATTCAGTGTACAATCAGGATTGGATCAGAACTTCAGTCGCTAGGCGGTCATTAAATAAGTCATGCCTGATCTTACGGACTCTTTTGCTGCAGTTGTTAAGGAAATCACTGTGGTTGTTAAGTGAATCCAGTTTCCCTCATTGACTTTGCTTGTAGGAAGTCAGCTGGGAAGGCAGGAAATGGCGATCATGTGACCCAGGGGAGCTGCAAGCATCATAAAAATATGCCAGGAGAATTAAGGAAAAATTTTTCCTGACTGTTAGAAGCATTAATAAGTGGAACGACTTGCCTCCAGAAGTCGTGAATGCTCCAACATTGGAGGCTTTTAAGAAGAGTCAATAGTATGGAATAGTATGGAGGTTTCCTGACTGAGCTGGTGGTTGGACTAGAAGATCTCCAAGGTCCCTTCCAACTCTGTTATTCTGCCAGATGCCAAGCATCCAAATTTTGATTAAGTGGCTGTGACAATACCATGATAGTCGTAAGTGTGAGGATCAGTTGTAAGTCCCTTTTTTCAATGCTGTTGTAACTTCAAACGGTTGCTAAATAAATGGCCCGTAAGTCAAGGATTACCTGTACTGACACTGTAAAAATAGCAAAGGTTGTCTGAAAGCAACAGCCCCAAAACAAATTCAGGGCAGAGCCAGCTGAAAAATCAATGCATTGCATACAATGGTAGAGAGGCAGCTTTAGATTGGATTGTCCTGAAATTGGTGCACAGGTAGTCCTCGACTTACAGCAGTTCGTTTAGTGACCGTTTGAACTTACAACAGCACTGAAAAAGGTGACATGCCCATTTTTCAGACTTATTATTGCAGCATCCCCATGGTCATGGGATCCAAAATTGGATGCTAGGCAACTGACTCATCTTTATGAGGATTGCAATGTCCCAGGGTCACGTGATTCCCTTTTGTGACCTTCTGACAGGCAAAGTCAATGGGGAACAACCGTGTTAGTAACTTAACAACTGCAGTGATTCACTTAACAACTCAGTCAAGAAAGGTAGTAAAATGGAGAAAAACTCACTTAATGACTGTCTTGCTTAGAAACATAAATTTTGGCTTAAGTGTGGTCATAAGCGACAGTCATTAAGTGAGTTTTGCTCCATTTTGCTATGACAGAATTGTTAAGTGAATCACTGCAGTATATCCTTGGGGGAAAATATTACCTATTTTGTCCCAAAGGAGCTTTTTCAAGAGGCAACTGCAATTTCTTTGAAGACGTTTCGCTTCTTATCCAAGATTTTGGATGAGAAGTGAAACGTCTTCAAAGGAAAACCAGAAAGTCCAGTTGTCTCTTGAAAAAGCTCCTTTGGGACAACCATGACTTGGACGACTGAGAATCTCTGTAGACAATTACCTATTGTGTTTACTCTGTATTGGTCATTGAATGCTAACTTGCTTGCTCTACTGAACCCAGCATCAGCTGCTCCTCTGACTCAAATCTGTGGCTACACTGGAGAACTACTCAGCCTGGTAAAAACCCATAAATCAGTACAAGGAGTTGCCAAATAAAGGAAATAATCTTTACTCTAGCTCCGTGCATTATAACATGAAAAAACAATTCACTGAGATTGAATAATAATTATTTCTTTCCTTTGGCAACTTCCACGCAGTGAGATTTTGTGGTATGTCATGCTGGTGAGGTCATCAGCATTTTGAGTGACTTTGAAGTGGAAGATACAAATATCCAGGTGACACAGCTATATGTGATTTGTAAAATAAGGGGCAGCTTATTTATTGTGTCTGCTTGTGGATCTCCAGTATGAATTTGGCCATTGTTAGAATATTGAGCTAAATAGACTTCTTGATCATTTGAGCAGGGGATAGAATTGGAAGACTTCTGAAGTCCCTACTAGCCCTAGGAGTGTACGACTGTATGACTCTAAGGTAACTATTGTACACTGGTATTCTCGAGCAGAGTTAAGCAATCTGATGCCCATCAGGGGTTCTAGACTATAGTTCTCGTAAGCCTCATTCCAGCATGGTCAATGGGGGATTGTGAGAGTTGTAATGCAAGCTAAGAGGAAGATATTGGGTCACAGACATCCACCACGTGATCAGCAATTCCCAACATTTGAGGCTTGGCAGCTTGACTGAGGGAGAGGGGAACTGGAATGTGTGCATATGTGCTCTCCAGCCAGCCACTCACACAGCCCAATTTCAAACAGACCATAGCCCGGTAGCGAACGGTGGCCAAGAGTTGGGGACCCCTAAGTTATGAAACAGACACAGCGTGGCCCCCCTCTAATACTCATCCTAACTGGCTTGTTATTAACCATAGTCAGTGGTTTTCCAAAGATGAAGTATGTCATCCAAATTTTAGGTTTGCCACTATTTCCAAATAGGTTAACCAGAAATTGAAACCAATGTTAAATGCTAGTTTTATATGCCAATTGACAGTAATTTTTTTTTTTTGCATTGGTTCAGTTCAAACTCAGGATTTATTTGTTATTAATCCAATTTTGATTCATCCAATTTATATGGTCACACATCTATCCAAGAAACTTTTGTGGATCAGCAAAATCATTACATTTTTTTTTTAAAAAACCTACAAATTGTAAAATCATAAAACCACTAATAATATGTACCCATATTACAGCTTTCATAATTAATTTTCTAACTTCGGTGCCTGGGGGAACAGATAAGTCTTAACAACCTTGTGAAAGAGCAACAGATTTGGGGCCATGCATACTTCATGACAGGACTTTCTAAAGCCCATAAGGTAATTCTGTTTCCCTAGGCTACCTGAAGCACTCTGAGAACACTTTTTTTATTTTTTTTATTTATTTGATTTGTCAATTGTTTACAGGATAATAGTAGTAAGTATAAACATAGTTATGAATACATGAAATGGATACATATAAGAAAAATAAAAAGAAACAATAGGACAGGGACGATAGGCACACCTCCTACAGACCTCTTAGGAAAGGAGTGAAAGGGGTCAATAGTAGACAGTCTAAGGTTAAAGTTTTTGGGGTTTGGGGAAGAAACCACAGAGTCAGGTAGAATATTCCAGACATTGACCACTCTGTTGCTGAAGTCGTATTTCTTGCAATCAAGTTTGGTGCGGTTAACCTTGAGTTTGTATCTGTTGTGTGCTCTTGATTGTTATGGTTGAAGCTGAAGTATTCATTGACAAGTAGGACATTGCAATATATGATTATACTTAGATCAGACTGAAGGCGGCATAGTTCTAGGTTTTCTAGGTCTAGAATTTCAAGTCTGGTGGCATAAGGTATTCTGCAATGAGTAGAGGAGTGTAGAACTCTTCTTGGGAAATATTTCTGGACTTTCTCAACTGTGTTAATATCAGATACGTAATATGGGTTCCAGACTGATGAGCTACATTTGTGTATTGGTCTAGCAAATGTTTTGTATGCTCTAGTTAGTAGTGTGATATTACCAGAGAAAAAGCTATGTAGGATTAGTTAACAACTCTTAATGCTTTTTTGGCTATGTTTATTGCTAGGAGTGGCAGTCCTACAAATAACCTGGTCCCATGTCACATAGGGCTTTAAAGGTAATAACCAACACCTTGAATTGCATGCAGAAGCTACAACAGTTCACATAGCTATGGTGTTGCATGAGCATACTGGAGTTGCTAAAACTGCACATGTCCCTGATTCTTGACTAACAAGAGCTCCTTTGTCCAATAGTAATGTTATTAAAGATTATAATTACATCAGTTAGAAACGCATACAAACAAAAAAAAATTGGAAGAATATGAAGAAAGAGTAGAAGGTGAAAAAAAAAGAAAGAAAGGTAAGGATGTAGTAACAAAAAAGAAAGTAAATATACAAAGTGACTTCTTAACTTCATCACAAGCATAGCGTTTTTAGCAATATTATCTTCTCTTAAAATACAACAATCTTTTCTTTCCATATCCCATCTCTTATATATAAACAAATCCATAGAGCATCATTCTAGTGCAAGGGTGTCAAACTCATGGCCTGGGGGCCAGATGCGTCACGTGCTGGTCCTGCCCTTGCCTGGTTTAGTGAAGGAAAAAAAAGTCCTGATCCATCATGTGATGACGCCATGATGACGCGAGTTTGACATCCCTGTTCTAATGTAAGAAAAGCCCATTGAAAACTATCAGAAAGAACATCTATTTTAAATTTGATCAAATAAACCAACTTTATGCTTAAATTTGTTTGGCAATTATCCCATTTCTAATATACATTACTACCCCTCTTTTTTTTTTTTTTTTTTGATCCGCCAATGCTATATATCATACTCCTGGTTTGGAGTGATCTAAGCATTTACTATGCTGTTTTTGGATGTGTACCTCTTATTCTTAGTCCTTCTCTTCTTGGTTGTTCTCTCTCTCTTCCTTACTTTTTTCTTCTTGTTCCACTTCCTGTATTTCCTGTTGCTTCTCTTCTTGGCTTCTGCTATTGAACTCTTCCTTGCTACCAGTTTCTTCTTCTGATCCCACAAATTGCTTGTACAGTTCTTGCGCCTTGTCGATGCTATCAACTCTAATTCTTCTTTCTTGCCAAGTAACCAACATTCCTTCCAGGACGAGCCATTTGAACCATATACACTCATCTCGGAATTTGTTTCAAGATCACTATTTCTTTATCTTTGTACGTCATCGGCTCATCTTTTGTAATCTTGTAGCTGATGTCCCTCACTTCGCAAATTCTATTTGCACCTCTCTCGGCCACTTGTGTCTCCTCACATAATTTGTGTGTATTCGGTAGACCTCATCAAGTTCATTCACAATTTCTTCCCAATCTCTCTGCAATGCTTCCACTATCAGTTGTGACATTATAGCATCTTTGGTTTCCGAAACATTCTGAACAGTTTTTTTTTAAGCCACTTACTTCTGCATATTTCACCACAAAATCATCAGAATTGTATGTTAAAGTTCATCACTGTGAATAAGTCTTTCAATTTCTTTAGTGATTCACAACATTTTTGCTTTAAAAAAAAATCAAAGGATTGCCTTGCTATGTACGTCTCTGTGACTTTTCTTGAGCAAGATGCCCTTGGTGCCCAGTAATGACCAATCTTGCATAACAAAAGCCCAAAGTGAAGCAGCTGACAGGCACAATTAGGACAAGTACCATGTCTGCTCATGAAAAAGGCAAATAAACCTGCTGTTCCCCTTTGACTGCCTGGATAATACGGTCAACAAGAACAGGAAAGAACAGGAGAAACAGTGAATAGAGTTGAAAGCTCTTCTGACGGCCTAGAGCAGAGGTGTCAAACTCAAGGTCCAGGGGCCGGATCCGGCTCACAGGGTGCTTAGATCTGGTTCGCAGGGCTGCCCTGAAAACAGCAAAGGACCAGCCTGCAGTGCCTCTGCCAGCGAAAATGGAGCTCACAAGGGCTCCATTTTCATACTGCCCTCCCACCCTCCATTTCACTGGCAGAGAGTTGCAGGAGGCCATTGCAGCTGGAAATGGAGCTGGGGAGCCCATTTTCTCTGGCACAGCATCCCCTGACATGAGTGACATCATGCTGGCCACACCCATCCCAGCCCCCCCCCCCCCCCCGAGGTCAAACACAACCCTGATGTGTCCTAAGTGAAATCAAGTTTGACACCCCTGGTCTAGAGGCTTGATCAAGAAGAGCAATGCAAGAAGTTGTGTCAGGCTCCAAAACTTTAAAAAATACACACTAAGTTACCTCAAAGCATTTTCCTTTATTGCTCCTCATTTATGGACAGAAATCTTACCAAATTAAAGCAAACAACTAGCATCAATAAAGATATATTCTGACAACCTCTGGAGAGGAGCTTCTTGAGCGTCTTCTTCCCATCCAAACTATTTAAATTGTGCTGTCTCTTGGTCCTCTGGAATGTAGCCCCTCCCTCCTGGGAATCCGGATTACATTCCACCCCATTCTGATAAAGAGCAGCTAAAAGCATCACATTTTTTTTAGCTGGTGAAGAGCTCAAACGCTAACTCTGAGAGAACTTAGGCCACATAGGCAATCTTGCCCCATACCAAAACATACATATCCCATCATACATCACTTAAACATGATTGCTCTGTATTTTAGGGACAATTGTATAATCTTGCAAAACCTTAATCTCTGCCCCCACATCTAGTATTTTCTTTTCCTAGGTAAGCACCCAACCTAATTTTAATTGTTGAAGCATCAAACTATGTTAAATAAACAAGTAAATAAATGGGACAGCTTGCATAGATTCCTCTAAAACTCATTTGGCTGCTTCAAGTGTGGTACATACCAGATAGATCATTTTAGTCTGAGGGATAACAAAGGAGGGAATTTTGAGGGAATTTTGAATTTTCAAAATTCTTAGTGAGAATGTAGAGGTAGTCCTCACCTAAGAACCAGTTGTTCAATGACTGTTGGAAGTTACAATGCTGCTGAATGAGACTGGTGGCCGATCTTCATAGTTCAGGCTCGCCATTATGACAGTCGCAGTGCCTCACAATCATGTGATTGCTGTTTGTGATAAGCACAGTGAAGGGGAAGCGAGCAAGGGGTCACAAGACAGTTGCTCGATGACGTCCTTAACAACTGTAGGTGACTTGCTTAACATTGACAACTGGAACTGCTGCAACCATCTTTGTAACTCTGTGCAGTCACATGACATTGCTGTTTACAATCGCATCACTTAACGATGCCAGTCCCAATTACCATTATTAAGTGAGGACTATCTATATTCATGAGATATAACCATTCTCCTCTCTCTCTCTCTTTCTCGAGCCTGTAGACACAAACAGAAAGACATTTTTGTGTATGTTCAATAATGTTGTTACCTCCTACAAGTCTTTTAGAAGTTCTGCTTTGGGGATAATGGGTTATGAATTCTTCTGGTTCAGTTGGGCTTAAGGTCATGCTTGGAATTGCTGCTGCTGATGTCCTTATTATGTCCATTGATAGCCATGGATGATCCAGTCCTGATGGGGAGGTCAGGCAACTACATCCAGAGGGCCTCTGTTAAGAATATTTGGGCTGAAAGGACTGGGGCTCGGTCTCGTTATGTGATTTGGGAGGATTGGGTTGGTGACACCTGAGGAAAAAGTTCTCTGCTCTGTTAGTCCTTGGATTGTTAAGGCAGCCAGGAGACCTGTAGCTGGATCTGAATGTGGTTTTTAGGGACCCAAGAACTTTCCATCCATACTCTTAGATGCAGTAGCACTTCCTCACTCCACAGTAGCGTATCATCAGAAGATAACCTCAGCATAGCCAAGGGAGACTTTGTTCAGCTCCATCTGATGCACCAATTGACTGGGAGACTTTTTAGACAATCACCCATTTCCTAGTCACCTCAAGGCTTGACTACTGCAATGACTGTGCATGGGGCTGCCCTTGACAACCAGTCAGAAACTTCAATCAGTCCAGACCACAGCTATGTGGATAGTGATGTGTATGCCTCAATATGACTGTATACCACCCTTGCTCTACAAGCTGCAGTGATTGCCAGTCTGTTTCTGGTGGGTCCATAGGCCCAAGTTACTTGATTCTCCCGTGGTTTCCATTTGGGCCTTATATAATGGCAGAGTTGCATAAGCTAGATCAGGGGTGTCTAACTCAAGGCCCGGGAATCCCGCCCACAGGGCCACCCTAAAAACAGCAAAGAATCAGCCCGCAAGCCTTTGCTAGTGAAAACAGAACTTGATGATGATCATTTGTTGCCCTCCTGAGATCCATTTTCGCTGACTGAGGGCTAGCAAAACAACTAAAAACAAAACAAAAAGATAAATGTTTCCCCTTTTACATTTGCGTATACAAGAAGGGACAGGAAAGGAGAAAGGGAAAGACAAAAGAAAAAGATGGGAAGATGGGAAGAGAGCAAGGAAGGAAAAATCAGGAGGGGAAAGAAGAAAGGAAAATGAAGAGGGAAGGAAGGAAGGAAGGAAGGAAGGAAGGAAGGAAGGAAGGAAGGAAGGAAGGAAGGAAGGAAGGAAGGAAGGAAGGAAGGAAGGAAGGAAGGAAGGAAGGAAGGAAGGAAGGAAGGAAGGAAGGAAGGAAGGGCTTATGAGAGTGAGGGAGAATCTGAAGGAAGTCCTGCCTTAGCATTTGGCCACAGGTACCCCTGACACAAGTGACGTTGATCTGGCCACACCTACCCCAGCCACGCCCATCCTGGCCGCCTGAGGTCAAACACAACTCTGATGTGACCCTCAATGAAATAGAGTTTGACACCCTTCCTTTGTCAATCAATCAATCATCAGAACCCAGGAATTGTGCCTTTTCTGTTGTGGTGCCTGGCCTTTGGAATGATATCCTACCCCTCAAAATTCATGTTTCTCCCACCTAGTTGATATTCCATAAAGTCTTAAAGACCTGGATCTTGAGATGAGATCGACAATCACTTGCAGGAATTTGTTACTTTTGTTTTCTATCTGAATATTTGTCTGGATTCTATCTTGGTTTTGGTTTATTATTTGTGAACTACCTAGAGTTAGTCAGAATCAGATGGTGTCCAAATTGAATAAATGAAATAAAATATCCATATTCAGATGAAAGTGGTGCAGCCTGCTCTTTGTTTTCCTCACCTGTTCCTTACTTTGGAATTCAGAGAAGTAATCAAAAATAGCTTAGAATAAAAAAAAATAACAGAAATAAAAACAAACTGTTATAAAAATATATAGAATAAAAAGAGATAAGAGATAAAAAGGGAATGCAATTGACATTGGGAATAGAATTTACTACAGGGAAAGGAAGCCAAAAGCACTTTGAATTATGCAAAGCACTAGAAGCATCTTATTTTGAAGCATTTCAAATCTGAAATGGCTGTTTCTGATACAATATGGGCTGTTTCCAAATGTTTTGAAAATGTTTCACACTCTGTAAATTATTGTTCCAAGTTCAACATACTACCAAAATCTTCAGTATAGCAGTATAGAAATTTCTATTTGGTCTGGCGTCACAAGTTCCTGGCTGCTGTCTAGGATTAGTTTAAGATGCTTAGAGGGCTCCAGATTAACCAGACCTTAAATTAGAATTCATTAGAATGAAATACTGTCTCCCTTTTCAAGCATATAAGGAATGAAGTTTGTTATTTTGGGGGAGTGGAATTGCATCATAAATATAAAATGCAACTTTAATCAAAACTACTGTAGGTTTAAGCTGATCTGAGATTGTTTCCATTTTCAGTTGTTTTCTTCTGTTATGGTTCAAAAACTTGCATTACTACTTCTTGTGAAGATTATTCACATTAAGGTAAAAAGTACTAATGAAATCAATGACAAAATTACCTGCAGTATAATGGCTAAATTAAACTTGGTTAATTTCATAGGCCACAGCTGAAGAATTATATAGGAAATCTGAAAACAGCTATTTGAAACATACAATATAAATTGATGGCATTATTAGACTACATCTTTCATGTTCTGAAATGAATAACATGACATTTTATAAAGTCTTGGAATGTTCCTTATGTTGTATCGCCTCAAGCAGTGATTTTTGCATAATAATGAACAAAAAATTAATGAAGCTTAAAAGTAATCTATTTTAATAATTGTCTTGAAAATTTCTTAGGCAGAAAACAAAACAGGCTATCAGTGAACATTAATTCCGTAGCTGGGGACAGTAGACACCCATTCCTTTCTAGTGCTGATTTCTACATTATATATACTGAATACATATGAATTTTATAAAAACTGCTTAGATTGGATAAGAAGTAGGAAGCACTCCTTCAAGGATGAGTGAATTTAAACAAATCTAAGCACACCATTCTCTCACCACCTGGCTTGCGTGGCTTAGTCTATCAGCCTTTAACTTATTTTACAGAGCTTGACAGAAGAGCTAAGTAGAAGCAATATTTAGTGATCCTCTCAAAATTATTCAGCTAGTACAACACTTAAGAAAAGCTTCTGTGTTAACATTAACTTTTCTTCTTTGAAAATACCAAACAGGTGTTGGTATTAACTAAAATTAATTCAAGAGCATAGCATCTCCATTTTGTGGGGATGCCCAACCTTTGCAACTCAATCTTCTTCACTTTGGATGCAAATTATCATCCCCTCCCCAGCCATTTCCTCTTGTTCTGGATGAAATATGCTGATGCAGCTCTATACAGAAATAATAATTTCCCCCCCAGGCTAGAAAATGCTCTGAAATCTATGAAAGGCAAGGTAAATTTTATACTTCTCAGGCCACCTATTACCCTGTTACTGAACCCGCAAACTCAACGGGGATCTGCTACCTACCGCAGACCAGGCAAAGAAGGATCATAGCTTGGTAGAAGAGCTTCGCTTCAGTGATAGGACCCATAGTGTAGCTTCACCTCTCTGGAGACTCTTCTCTGACTTCACGCTGCATCTCACTTCCTTTTCTTCACACACTAATATATGTATTTCCTCCCAACATTCTTAGTTCCTCCAACTTCTGCTTTAGCCCTCCTTTGTGTAATCTCTGCCTAAAGTATTTCTAAATCACTTCCTGTGGAATATTGAGACTGAGGTGATTATATAGTCCCTTTCTCCTCCTGACCAGGGTGTGCTTAATGTTTTAGGCCAGCGATGGCAGACCTATGACTGATGCAGGCCATTTTGGGGTGACTGACAAGCTTCCGGACCCTCTGGAAGTCACTCAAGAGGGTCCTGCTCTTGTGTGGCCGCTGAGATCTCCAAAATTTGTGTGAACACCTCTGTTTAGCTTTTGGAGTTTCCAGAGGCCCCACGACAACAGGATCTTCTCATGCGACTTTCAGAGAAGAGGTCTTGAGTGGTCTCCAAGCCCAAAAGGTTTTCCAACACCACTGGAGGCGAACCCAGTGAGCAAAACTCTAACAGGCAATGCTGGTTCACTTCTACAATTCCATCCTAGGAAAACTTTGCTCAATGAGAAAAAATTGACAGGGAATTCTATGAATGCCTCTTAGTCAAAATTGCCAACTGGATTATGACTACAATTGAGCCCAAAATTTCCACTGCTTATCAAGACACTTGTTGAGGTTTGCCTCATTTCTTGCCACAGTTGTTAAGTGAATCATTGCAGTTTTTAAGTTAGTAATGCAGTTGTTAAGCAAATCTGTCTCCCACATTGACTTTGTTTGTCAAAAGGTCGCAAAAGGGGATCACATGACTCCAGGACACTGCATCAGTCATAAATACATGCCAGTTGCCAAGTGCCTGAATTCTGATCACGTGAATGGATGCCGCAATGGTTTTAAGTGTGAAAAAATCATCGTAAGTCACTTTTTTCAGTGCCACTGTAACTTCAAACTGTCATTAAGCGAATGGTTGTAAGCCAAAGACTACGTGTATCCTAAAGATGGATATTGGCAGGTAAGCTTTCTATGAGGGCGTTGCTTGAAGTTGTGGTTAAAAAACAAGACTAGAGAGAAAAGTAGTGTCAAACTGGTGGCCCGCAGGCTGGAGGCATCATACACAGGCCGTGCCCATCCCAGCTCCGCAAAGGGGAAAAACATGGCGAAATGTATTGTGACGGCAACACGAAGTTGCGAGTTTGACACCCCTGAGGTAGAACTTCAGTCTGAGTAACTGAATCGACTGAATTTCAATTGTGTCAACAAAAAGGGCCAAATTTACTCTGCCGAAGGAATCGCACATGTTTTTTGGAACATATGACATCTACTTTCCTGGCAGGGACAATAAAATTCACAGGAAACAAAAAGTTCATCTTCCAAGAATAAAGCCATAAAGAAATAACTAATAACAACTTTCACAGAAATTCTATGAAAATACCACGAGGTAGGGCTCATCTCTAGAAGATGGTGGTGGGAAGGATAAAAACCACCAGACCCATCTCTAAAATTGCGGTTCCTATCCTCTTCCCAATCCACTCTTTTTCTAAAAAACAAAATAGCGTAAAATTCAGCTTGCTTCATTGGACATGGTGAAGGATCGATTGCTCAAAGAATTTAGCATAGTTTCCTTCCTGTGCCAATGAGTTGGCTCAAGTTGAATTTCAGGAAATATGGATTTCAAGATGGTTATCAAACATTTTCATCAGATTGCCTACCACTTGTTTAGTCATAAAAAAAACATTAACCTTTTCTTTTGAGGCATTCTGTCCCCTCAGCAGATGTTTCGATATTATAGAACAACTCATATTGAGGGCTCTTTTGAACTTGCAACTATGGACCCTTTAAAATCTGTGGACTTCAATCCCATAATTCCTGCCAGCTCAGGAATTCTGGGAGTTGAAGTCCATAGATCATAAAGGGCCATAGTCACCCACTTCTGTCTTAAGGGAATAATATTGAGGCATCTATTTACTTGACCGTAAATATTTTGCTACAACAGTAAATTGTATCTCAGTTGCCATAAATTCGGCGGAGTCCACCCAGAGAACTATTTAGAACAGATCAATGTTCCCAAATCTAAAAATTTATTTTTAACGGATCTTTTGAAAAGATAATTTCCTTTCTATAAATCTAAGGACATAGCTGCTCATGTACAATCTATGTAGCAAGTTAACTAATTATTTGTCTTATTTGAAAACTCTGGGCTGAATCAAACTATCTTGTATACAGGTAGTCCTCAACTTACAACAATTCATTTAGTGATGGAAAATCTTATTTTCCAGCAAGCAATCACAATGATTGCTGCAGTTGATATAGCATATGTGATCTCAGCTAAGCCACTAGCTCTGGTTAATGAGCCATGCTCAAGTAGTCCTACACATGTATAAGTAATCCTCAATCATTTGTTTAGTGACTGTGCAATTACAATGGCACTGAAAAGAGTGACCTTGGCAACTGGCATGTATTTATGACAATTGAAGTGTCCCAGGGCCATGTGATCACCTTTTGTGACCTTCCAATGAACAAAGTCAATGGGGAAGCCAGATGCCCTTAGTAATTATGTTACTAATTTAACAACTGCAGTGATTCTCTTAAAAACTATGGCAAGAAAGGTCGTAAAATAGGGCAAAACTCACTTAACAATTATCTTGCTTAGCAACAGAGATTTTGGGCTCACTTGTGATCATAAGTCAAGGACTATCTGTACAATATTATTTGTGTCTGGCAACCATTACCCCACATAAAACTTACTGCAATGAGATGCATTAGCCAGCAGGAAAATAGAGAGAGCTGACTAGCCAAACCAATTTAAGGTTATTTTATTTTTCACAAAATCCCAAATATCCTCAAATTTAAATGATGAATCAAATCTCTCTTCCCTTCGGCAATTCACCCACATGTTTGCACACAT
Organism: Hydrophis major; assembly: GCA_033807585.1. Lineage (NCBI taxonomy): Eukaryota > Metazoa > Chordata > Lepidosauria > Squamata > Elapidae > Hydrophis > Hydrophis major. The sequence continues at coordinate 22,415,071 of CM066343.1, read as the reverse complement.
ATACCCTTGCTCTCACTCCACTCCACCCCAAAGTCTGGCAAGTTCTTTCAGTCTGTTGCTGGGTTGAATTTTATCCCTCATGCTCGGCAGGACAGGAAGTGGATTCCGATCATGTGTAGAGATCAAAATCAATCCGCTTGGAATTGTAGAACTGGCCCTCGGAATTATCCGCCTTCCGGCAGTAAACCCCATCAGGAAAATAGCCTTGGGATACCCAGTCCTGAAGAGACAGAAAAAAGAATTTGAAAGAGGAGAGAAGGATGGCAGGGAAAAGAAGAAAAGGAAAGAAAACAGACTCTGCTAAAAAGAAGTTATCTGAGGATGAAGCTCTAGCACGAATCCGAAATCTCAGAAGATTAAACCCAAACTGGATCCTGCACCATTATCCTGGGACACATCATATTCACCTTCATTCATGAAAGAAAACAGAGCCATCTGGAATGGAATCGCACAAAAGAGGCAACCAATTTCAATGAGGCACACTTAATTGGCAGCGCTATCAATGCACATTGGGTATGTTAGTATGCATTTGGGAGCAGTGATGCTTATCAATCAAAAATAATTCTCAAGTACCATCCACAGAGCAAATCTACTGCCCAGGAAAAAAAATTCTGACCAAGGAAATAAATCATAACTATGAACAACATAATGTGACAAGTGATTAAAAATCCCTCTGATGCAATCTTCCTAGAAACAGGCTTTCCTTCTCACAATTGCCCAGGATGGAAGGCCGAAATAATGTGCACCAACAGAAGCCTTCTTCTATCAGTACAGATAGTCCTCAACTTACAACCCCAATTGAGCTCAACATTTCTTTTACTGAGAAATTTGTTAAGTGAGTTCTGCCCCATTTTACGACTTTTTGACACATTTGTTAAATCAATCACTGAAGTTGTTGAATTAATAACACAGTTGTGAAGTAAATATGATTTCTCCATTGACTTTGCTTGTCAGAAGGTCGCAAAAGTAGATCTCATGATCCCAGGATACCGCAACCGTCGTAAATGTGAGACAGTTGCCAAGTGGCTGAATTTTGATCACATGACCAGGGGGAGGGGTGGTCATAAGTCACTTTTTTCAGTGCCGTTGTAACTTTGAACAGTCACCGAGTGACTGTAAGTCGAGGACTACCTGTATTCAAGATTTAGATGAATAGAATAGATGAATAGAATTCTTTATTGACCAAGTGTGGTTGGACACACAAGGAATTTGTCTTGGTGCAAATGCTCTCAGCATACATAAAAGAAAAGATACATTAGTCAAGAATCATCAGATACAACACTTAATGATAGTCATAAGGTACAATAAGCAATCAAATCATACTGTATAATAATAATAATAATAATAATAATAATAATAATAATAATAATAATAATAATAATAATAATAATGTAATGTAATATAATATAATTAATATAATATAATATAATATAATATAATATAATATAATATAATATAATATAATATAATATAATATAATATAATATAATATAAATCAATATAAATTGTAAGGCTACAAGTGACAAAGTTACAGTCATAGTGGGAGGGGATGGGTGATAAGGAGTGATGAGAAGATTAACAGTAATAGTAGTGCAGACTTTGTAAATAGTTGGACAGTGTTAAGGGAATTATTTGTTTAGCAGAGTGATGGCATTCAGAAAAAAATGTCCTTGTGTCTAGTTGTTCTGGTGTGTAGTGCTCTATAGCATTGTTTTGAGGGAAGGAGTTGAAACAGTTTATGTCCAGGATGTGAGGGGTCTGTAAATATTTTTAGATACGCTTGCAAAATCAAACAACCAACAACACTACATAGATGGCAATCAAAATGAATAGAATTGTAGAAAGATGCACTTTTTTAAAAAGTCACTCAGAAAAAAAGAAAGATAAATGAAATATTGGAGAAGGGAAAAGGATATTTGTACCAATAAGGAAAAAAGGACATTACTAGGATAGTGAATAGAGAGAGAAATACACAAAAAGTGAGGAAGTGAATAAGAAGTTCATCTATCTTCTTTTGGTCTCTTACCTGCATCTGAGAGCTGCTGAAAGGTCCGTAAAGTTCAGATGTGTTTGTGTTTTCCCACTTATACTCCCACATCACCTCCGAGAGTATGTTGTCATCACTTTCCCTATGTGCCTGACTTCCTGTTGTAGGAGAATAAGCACTTATGTCAGAAGAATTTTTCCTAAATTCCCTAATAAAGGACATCTACCCCCTAATACAGGAGTCGTGTATTAGGGGGTAGGTGTCTGGAGACCTCTACTCTAACAGAGTTAAGGCAGTGTTTCTCAACCTTGGGAACTTTTTTAAGATGTGTGGACTTCAACTCAAGGATTGCTGAGCGTGTTAGATGAGTAGTTGTATATTTCAATGCTTCCCCAAATAAGCACTTGACACACAGCTTTGCAAGTTTGAGAGGAATTTCCACCTTGAACCCCGGCATAGTGAAAAACACCCCAACAAGAGATCGCTCGCCTGCTGTGATAAAATTCAGCAAACTGTCTCGACTGTATGTTTCCGGTCCAGTTCCTCCGGGAACACTGTAGCCCTCAGTTCTCCAAAGACGCTCACCTGCTGATGTCTTCTCTCCTAGTTTGGCTTCATCGATCTCCTCAGCAAACATATCGAGTTCTGGTTCACCAGAGGAAGGTGCCGCAGGAGGGTGCTGTAACACCCGGAGTCTCACGGCCAGCTTCTCCCGGGTTTCCTGATAGATCTCATAGATGCCTCGTGCCACCATTTGGTCAGCCAGCCCTGACAGCTGTTCCAGCTGCTCTTTCCGCTCAGGTGACCCTGGCTTCTGGGGATCATCTTCCTCAGCTGGTTCAACTTCATCTACTTTGAAGCGGGTCCAGGGCTTCCGCTGACGTCCACTACTTTTGGGGCCACCCTTGTCTCCAAACCTTTGAATGGCTCTAGCTACTGTCTCACCAGGTAACATTAAGTCTACCATCCTTTCCAGAAGTTCCTTCTTCTCCAGAGGTGTCCGGCCCACTTCAAGATCTTCATCATCTTCATCATCCTCATTGTTATCTGCAGGATCGAGTGATTTCTTCTGACCAGGAGGCTGTTCCTTGATCTTGATCTGGAAAAAAACAGAAAAGGATAGCTTAGGTAAGGGAAAAGTGATATAATATGGATTAAAATGGATTTTAGGTCTGGAACAAGAACACAAATGGTTGCAATCATTTCCATTTTTTGCAGGTACACTTTTCATCTGTCAATACTGGTCTCAATTTTATTGGTAGAAGTGGTACTATGTACTATAGGGGAAGCTGGGGAATTCTGGGAATTGAAGTCCATACATCTTAAAGTTGCCAAGGTTGAGAAACACTGGTTTAAACTGATAACCATTAATGCAGTGGATGACCATTAATGGAGTGGATGGCCCAGTATCCTATGACTTGTCCATGGTATTTCCTTTTATAATCCTGAAACTCCCCTACATTTCCTTCAAATAATGTATATGCACACTTTTTCCATAGCAGCTGTGAGATTTTAGGAGCTGGAGGAATATCAAACTAAATAAATAAAAATAAATCATGTATCCATCTCTTATTTGCCTTCTTTCTAACTTAAATTTCTCTAATTCTCTAATACAACCAGTGCAATATATATATTACACTGGTTGTCTTCCCTTCAAGTCTACCCAAAAAGATTTACCCAATCTATGTTATCCAACCAATTGTCCCGAATCACTGCCTCTTTTTTCAAGAAATAGTTGCCTTCTGAATCAAAATGACCTTCTTCCATCTCCTCTTGCAAATTAAAAGGGGTGATCCGGATACCATCTTCATAGTCAATAGTGGCAGATTCCTGCCCTAAAAAGATAAAATAAGATTAATTTCCAATTGACCTCACACCAATAAAAATATTATTTAACCTTATTTTTTTAATATTGTTAACAAATAGTAAATTATTGGAGTAGAAAGTGCAAATATGAAACCTTCTGATCCAAAATTATCATTTTACTTGAATTATGAAGTCTTAAAACATTTTTCTTATTGAGATTGAAGATTTTGTGATGAGTCACCACAGAATTGTCTTAACTGTCATCACTAAAAAAAATCCAATCTTAGGTACTTTTTTTTAACAGAGAGAAGAAACAATGTAGAAGTTCTGATTACTGAAATCTATAACCAATACGGCTCCCTACTTACCTTCCACATCGTCTGATGCAAGGATGTCATATTTACTACCCTGCCCTTCATCTTCCTCATCATCTTCCTCATCGCTGTCCAATGAATGTTTGCCCTTAAAGCGGCTTCCTGGCCCTCCAATAGCAGGTTCCACCAGCTATTCAAGAGATGAAGTGAATTTAGAAGTTCAACATTTAAAGAACCTACAGTGTTTACCTGTTTTCCACAATTGTCAAGTTAGCAAATTAGCTAATTCTTCAAATTAGAAAGTTACTCTCTGTAACTTTCTCCAGATTTTCCCCTGATAACTTGAGACCCTTATAAAATAATTAATCAGTGGGACAACTTGCCTCCAGAAGCTGTGATTGCTTCAACACTGGAAGTTTTTAAAAAGACACTGGATAACCATTTGCCTGAAATGATGTAGGGCAACCTGCCTAAGCAGGGTTTGGACTAGAAGACCTCCAAGGTCCCTTCCAACTCTGTTATTCTATTCTATTCTACTCTATTCTATTCTATTCTAATAGACAGTCCTCAACTTATGACAATTGAGCCCAAAGTTTCTGTTGCTAAGTAAGATAGTTAAGTGAGTTTTGTTCCCTTTTATGGCCTTTCTTGACACAGTTGTTAAGTAAATCACTGCAGTTGTTACTTAGCAGCACACCTGTTAAGTGAATGTGACTTCTTCGTTGACTCTGCTTGACAGAAGGTCGCAAAAAGTGATCACATGACTCCTGGACATTTCAACTATAATAAATATGAACCAGTTACCAGGTATACAAATTTTGTTCATGTGCCCATGGGGATGCTGCAATGATCGTAAGTAAGAAAAATAATATCCTAAGTCACTTTTTTCAGTGTTGTTGTAACTTCACAGGGTCATTAAACAAATGGTTATAAGTCGAGGACTACCTGAATTTAAGTCTGTAGCTATAGCTTCAACTTCACAATCCTGTGTTTTTCAAATGTGGTAACTTTAGGATGTGTGTCCCAAAGGTGGTTTTTCAAGAGGCAGCTGGACTTTTGTGATTTTCTTTGAAGACATTTCACTTCTTACCCAAGAAGCTTCTTCAGCTCTGAGCTGCGCTTCAGTTGAAGAAGTTGCTTGGATGAGAAGCAAAACGTCTTCAAAAAAGAAAAAGAAAGTTTAGTTTACTTTATTGTCATTGTACCTCATACAATGAAATCAAACACCATCTTCAGTGCACATCATGACCATGAAAATAAACATAAACGCACATCCTTCACCCTCCACACATTGAACCAAAAACCCCTGATACCGCACAAATACTGCACCATACAGCAGAATTCAAAAGAGCTACTGCCCTGGAATAGAAGCTGTTTTTTAGCCTATTTGTCCTTGTTTCTATTATTCTGTGCCATCTGCCAGATGGTAATAGTTCAAAAAAAGGCTTCCCAGGATGAGATGGATCTTTGAGAATGTTTTGAACTTTCTTAAGGCAATGGGAGCTATAAGCTCTTTCAAAAAAGGGAAAGGTCCAGTTGCCTATTGAAAAAGCACAACTATGACCTGGATGACTGAGAATCTCCATAAAAATTTAGGATGTGTGGACTTCACATGTTTCAGAATACTCTAGCAGCATGAGAATTCTGGGAGTTGAAGTCCATTTGTATCTAGCCAAATTGAAAAACACTGTTATGAATAGTTCTCCTTAACTTTATTTTCTGGATCTCAAGTTAAAAAATATCCTTCCTCATCCTGGGTTGCATCAGGTGATTTGTCCTACAATTTCTGGGAGTTCCTACCATTAGATTAACCAGTATTGATAGGAACTCTAACCAACAACAGGCAGAAGAATTCAGTTTAGGCAATAGTGCTATAAAGTTTTATTTCACCTTCTTCTTTGGGAGAATCATCTCCTCTTCATCATCATCACCTTGGTCTTCAAATGTGACTTTCCGTTTTGACATGATGACCCTGTAAAATGCAACCCAAATCAACAGTGGAGAGACTGAAGAAACTTACACACAACTGACCGCCTTCCAAAACACGAACTTGGCAGTTTTCATAAATGTCATATCCAGCTTTACCAGAATGCTCGTTCCTTTACTGATAAGGACCTTATCATTACTATACACTGCCTCTGGGGAAAGTTTGTAAACAAGCAGCTGTCAACTCTGCCTTTGCTACCCATTCCAAGGTAGATGCACGCAATCCATATTATCTACCCTTTGGTATCAATGAAGTGATAGGTTAATATAACTGAAGAAACTGATAAACCCTCAGAACCAAAACACTGCCCCAAATATCACAATTTAAAACAATCCTGCATTCTCCCTCATAACAGTTTTATTCCAAATTGCTGTCAGGCATTCCCAAATGTTATAATAGAAAGAATCCTGCACTCTGAAGGTCTCAGGTTAGAATTGGGGAAGTTTGTTAAAGGAATTGCAGAGGCAGAAAATTTCAGCTGCAACAAGTAACAAATGGTGGGACTACTGCCTAGCAACAAGAAAGTTACAAGTTAGAAGGACGCTGTTAGAAGGATGCTAGCTAGGGTACATAAACTTTGGTAACCTCTAGCTTATTATAATAATAAATCACACACCCCTTTTGATAAGAAATATTAGCATAAACATGCAATGTATGGAGGAGGATAAAATAGAAGAATCCAATCAAAAAAAACATGTATCAAGTAATCAATGAATGATTCTTAGAGTATTAACTTCTTTAATCATAACTGTATAAAATTTGTACATAGTTTGCACATGCTTCAGAGCTCCTTTACCTGCTGATACCCTTTTGCTGAAGTACAGGTAGTCCTCAACTTATGACCACAACTAAGCACAAATTTTATTGTTGTTAAGTGAAAATTTGTTAAGTGAGCTTTGCCCCATTTTACGACTTTTCTTGCCACAGTTGTTAAGTGAATCACTGCAGTTGATAAAGTTAGTGACTCGGTTGCTAAGTGAATCTGGCTTCCCCACTGACTTTGCTTGTCAGAAGGCTGCAAAAAGTGATCAAATGACCCCGGGATGCTGCAACAGTTTAAGTAGGAACTAGTTGCTAAGCATCTGAATTTTGATCACATGAGGAAAGCTGCAAAGGTTGTAACTGTAAAATACGATCATAAGTCACTTTTTTTCAGTGCCATTATTAACTTTGAACAATCACTACATGAACTGCTGTAAGCCGCAAACTACCTGTACTTCAGTAAAAGTTCCTTGAACCACCCCTCGTGTCTGGTTCTCATTGGCTAAACCCGACTCTCCATTTTCTTTCGGAAGCAGAAAAATGAGAAACCATTATTTCCAAAAACCGGGGCTTTGTGGCCATCTCTTAAAGTAAGTTTCCTTCCCTTCCTGAACTCCACAACAGTCTCCATTAATTCCAATTCCTTTCTCAACTGGGTAAACTGGAGAATTAGATGTAAGGGACGCCTATCGACTCCCCCCCCCTCCAAAATAAAACGCGTCGGAGCCAAAGGGGGAATCCCCACAATTTTTCTCGTGCATCTAATCACGTCTGAAGTTAACTTAGGAAATCATCTCGACGCTTATTTGGGAATCTCGGGAGCCCCGAGATTTCCTAAATTAGAATTGGCGGATTTGCACCTTCCCCTCCGTCCCATCCCTGGACAAACAATCTGGGTCGTACCTCGGCGGCTGCAATAACAAGCACCCGAAGACTCCGAGCAGTGGTGCGCAAGAATCGACATCAGACTCCTGCTGCCATTCGAGCAGGATATGACGCCATAGCTAGAGACTTTTTTTTTCTCCCCCCCCCAAACTCGGCGCACGGGACGTGACGTTATTTCTGGCAATCCGTGACTTCATCGCCCGGCTTGGCCGAAGGGAAGTGAGGGCAAAACTGGAAAAAAGCGCTGCGTGTGCTTAGGCTGGTGGATGCGGCGGCGGAAGCGGGCCCAATGTTTCTCTTTTAACAAAATGCAGCGATAGAGTTTTTTTATTTTTTAAAAAATAGATTTCTCCGCTTAATAATAAGTTTCGTCCTTTCTGGAACTTCCCCTGTTATCGAGAAAACATACTAATTTATATTTTCAGCCCTCGCTGACGTTTTCCCGCCCTTTTCTGAATCTGTAATTGCGCAATGGCGGATGTGTAACGAGCCCAAAAGGCGGCGGCGTTGCGGTTAAGGATCGCTGCTCTTCCAAGAACACTTGAAGAAAAAAAAAAAAAAAAGAAATGTAAAGAAATCCGTCCGGACTGGAGAGCCTCCCAGAGTTGATTGAAAAATGGGCGGCTATGTAAATGTTTTAAATAAATAAATTTGTGAAAGATAAAAACTCCATGGCCAAAAGAAATCTATCTTAATTAAGCTCTAAGCAAGGAAGAATAGCATTAAGTTCTTCAGAACTTGGAAGAAATATCCTTCTGGGTTCAGTTCCAAGTAGGGGAAAAGACACTGGAAACATGGAGGCTGTTCGGAAAGATGGTTAAATGGTGGATAGGACCACATGGCTTGAAGCTCCAAAGTGAAAAATATCATGACATGCTTCCAGGTGAAAAAAATATGGGGAGGCCAAGATGCTGAGAGACCTTTATATATATATCCTTTGTTGGGCCCCCACCTTAGTGTTTCTTGTTCCTGTGTAAGAAATGTAATCCATTGGCTGTCAGACACCCAGGGGCGGGGATTTTATTTTATTTTTTCAATAAAGTTTTATTTGGGTTTTCACACATACAAAATACAAGTAAAACATCTTTTTTGAAAATAGCATGGTCCCAGGTTGAACTTCTTTATCCAGACACAAACTCAATTTCATGCTCATTTTTGTGTTCTATTCCATATCTTATACTATTCTACATTTTCTATATAGTTTTTCTCCTCTTTTAATTTTCTCAATTTTATTTTGACTATCTCATCTCAATTCAAATAATTATATTTATACTTTTGTCTGTTCTGTTTCAATTTCATATTATCTTTTCTCATTAAACAAATTTTCTCCTGTAGTTACTAATTGGAGTATGACACCTTTATATCTTTTAATTATATCCATTCAACTCTTATTTAAACTTCAATATATACCTTAAGGTTATGACCTTCAATATAATACATAATACATGACTTCCAATTGAATTCTGCTTGATACAATCTTATAATACACACTATATTCTTTTTTTAAAAAGGATTATAAATATATGTAATTAAAAACCCTCATTCCATTCCAATTCAGTTCTATCATTAATAATCATTAAAATCTTAACATCTTTAACATTTCTTTTCCATTAAATATCATACTTCCTTAAAGACACATATAATCTCCATAATTAATTTTTCCCTTATTTCTCTTCACATATGTTTTGTAAATCATTAAATATCCATTTGTTACATTTATTTATTGACAAGCATTCCACTGAGTTATGATAGCTATTTTTTCAAACATTTTAATCATACATTGTTTCATATTTTCTGAAATTATTTCTATTTCTAATATAACAATACTATCATGTACCTTTGCAGAATCCCCTTTTCCATTAGATTTTCACCCATTATCTCTAAATAGGCCCTGTTTCTCTATATTTTGTTTCTGTCCTTTATAACTTCTTTTCCTTTCTTTCTTCCCTCTCATCTTCTCCCTCCCCTTTTTACTCCCTTGTCTCTCTACTTCTAATTCTCTCTTCTGCATTTCCCTCTTCTGTTGCTTTCTGATTTATACTAATTTTGCACTCTATTCTTTTTTGGAGTTGTTTTTCCCAGTCTTAAACTTTCCATTCTCTTTCCCCGCTTTCCTTTTTTTTCCCCCCACCTAAGATTACTTGTTCATTAAAGATGGCTTCTTCTTTGTCACAATCTTCTTGTTCTGCAGGCATTTCTTGTTGTTTCTCATAATTCCAAATCTCCATTTCTAAGAACTGAAATACAAAGCCAAAAGAACCTCTCCCTTCTTGTGCATCTTCTTTGTACTTTTTAAGTTCCATTTTCAGTTCTTCTAAAAGTGAAGCCATTTTAAATAGTATTAAACAATCACCTGATTGATTTTAGTCATTCAAATACAATAGCCAAGAATCCAGAGATCACTAAGTAATCCAAATAGTCCCAAGCTGTTTCTTCTTATTTCTTTTTCCACTTTCTCTTCCTGGGGTTTTACTATTTTGTTGCGATGTTTCAGTTAAGATATATCTTTTGGAAGTCTTATTGAGCTTTTGCTGTAAGTTCTTTTTAATTCCAGGAAATCTCCTCCCTTACAGATCCTGTCCTTTTATTCTTTTTCTCTCCTGTTTTCAAAAGCTTTTAATTATCCAATAATCTTTATTATCCCTTTGATTTTTTATTTTCAGCATTAAATGCCTATTAATGTCAAAGTGGATTTTTTCTTGCTTAAGTCTCTTAACTGTCAGTATAGGAAAAGGAGAAAAAAAACCCAAATCTTTTCCCTTTTCTCTCTCCTTCGCAACTTAAAAATCTTCTTTGGGAACAATGATATTGGGTTTTTTTTTAGTAGTTTCAATTCCAGGGTACCTTATTTGTTGCTTTTGCTGTTTGACCTGGTCAACCAAAACTTTCTCTTCTTATCTTCCTCCTGCACATTCTTTTCCGGTCGAGTTCTTCTTTGTGGTGGCCATTTCTGACCACCGCTACAACCGCCTTTGGGAAAGGGAGTAATGGCCAGCTGGGGAGGAGAGACCTCCTCAACCCTGCAGGCAGTCTCCTCCTTCTTCACCACCTCTATGGGGTGGCTTAGCCCCGAAACCAGCCGGCTCGGGGTGCTCCAGTGGCAAGCACGGATCAAAACTGCACAGAGACGTGGCTTTGGTCTGTTGCCGAAGAAGCTCAAACCAGAAGTCACCAGGGGCAGGGATTTTAGCTAACATTGTAGCCTTTGTCCGGACCACATGGCTTCACCTGAGTGCTGGCTGATACAATCTTCCCAGGCCAGGTGGTGAGATGGGTAGAGGCCTTTATTATGTAGAATACTATGGCCTAGGCCTTAATGTCCCATTAGTAAAGGTGGGGGGAGGCTGAGTTTCTGCTTCTGAGTTTCTACTCTTTTTAGGGGAAATACTCTGACTTTTTAATATTTCCTAGGATATTCATTTTTCTAGGAGAGGGGTGGGTGCCAACTTCTTACAGAACTGAAGAAGCTTCTTGGATAAGAAGTGAAACATCTTCAAGGAAAAACAAAAGTCCACTTGCCTTTGTCATGATCACGCAACACAAAAGTCCAACGGAACGCTGGTGATGGCTTGATCGAGAAGGATGGTGATGTAAATTCACCAGCAACTATCCTGAATAATAAACACAGGGGGTGTATTGAGAGAGCCTTTTTGTTATGGCAATGTTAATGTGGCTAATGATTGAATAATTAGGCTACAGAAATTAACTATTATGACTGTGATTAGATAATAACGGGTAATGATGAATAATGGTGGGTAATAAGGGGGAAATTACTATAGATACAGGGTTTCATTGAACTCAGTTTAGAGCTGTCTTTATTTATATTTGCTTAACTGTTTTCGTGGTGTCCTTGCAGACAAAGAAAATAAAACTGTTTGTTCACCAAAATGAGACTTTTGTATTTTCTTTGATCCACGCATTTGACCTACAGAGCGGATGAGAGGAAAGTCAGCTCTCAACTCCATTATTTCTTTACGATACCATGGCTAAAGATACAGATGTTGACGGGTGTTTGGCAGTCATTTCGGAGGTAGGGGAAGAAGCTGCAATTGATGGAGCTGATGCGTTTCCTGAGCAACCCTCAACCCAATTGGATGATACTGTTTTCCCCCTTGAAAGTGTGTATTCAGATAATGCAAGGCATGAGGAGGATTCTCAATGTGTGGTATGGCCAAAAATCCAGAAGGAACAGAGATCAGGATTGGAGTTGAAGGAAGATACTGTGTGGGCGGTTTTGCAGGGGAAGCCTCCCACGTTTGTGCCGATGGCTCCCGGAATGTTTGATAAATGGCAGGAACATCGAATTACTGAAGAGGGTGAGTAGAGCACTTCTACCACCAGCTTAAATGCTAGTACTTTGGAATTACTTCATGTCAAGTATGGTGAACTGAGCATTCGAGACTCTACCCCCCAGAGTGGTTGGGAAACTCTGGGGCGGGGAATTAGAACTGAGGACACATCCCTTTTCAGTTCAAGCACAAGAGAAAGCAAGGATTTCAGTAGGAGGTCGCAGGGAGAATTTTCTACGGAGGTAGATGAATCATTAGCAGAAGTGGTAGGAATATCAGGAGCCTGGAGAAAAACTTTGAAACCAGTAGGCTCCAGAGGAGACTGTAGAGAGGGGCAGATGGGGAGTAGGCAACCAGTCTCATCCTGGGGTCCATCTGGGGTATCTGGGTATTGGCCCCAACGCATGGTTTGGGATCCACCTGCTATAAACACATCATTTGATGGGAACCCTGACAGGCTGGCATTATTTTTAAGCCAAGTTGTGAACCACCTGGAGTTATATTCAAATTGCTACCCTTCGCAGTGGTCTATCACAGTCGCTATAACGGCGGTCTTAACAGGTGACGCTGCCAATTGGGTGGCAGAATTGCACAGTGTGCATGCGAAGGAATTGATTGAGGTTGGATTGTTTTTGGATGTACTTAGGTTCAGTTTGAAGATAGGTCTAGGATTCATCAGTATGAAGAAGCATTAATGTCATTAAGGCAAGAGGGCAGATCTGCTGTGGAATATGTAAGAGATTTTCAAAAGTTGGCAACTAGGTTGTGCACCTGATTGATTAGGGAGTTTAGGTCTGGTTTAGATAAGGCATTAGGCAAGCTTGTCTTTACAGGGGGGTTCCCCAGAAACTGGGGGAATGGTATAAAACGGTTATAGAATTGGATGTTGGGTTACGGGAATTTCGTCCTACATTCGAAGACTCCAGAAACCAGAAGATAGAAGCATTAACAACAAAAGGAAAGATGGGAGAAGAGGGTAAAGGTAGAGGAAGAGTGTTCATGAGGTATTTTCAGTGTCAAGGTTTAGGACATCAGGCGATAGAGTATCCATCTATAGAAACTGATTATAGAAAGCAGGTAGCTAAGGTTCCTGGCCCCATTAGTAGTAATGTACAAAGTAGTGGTATGGCACATGGTACGAGAAAAGGGTTGAGTAGCTCTGAAAAATCTCAATGTGTATCACAAAAAGCGGATATAGATGTAATGTTGAGTGGTCACGAGAGGCAGACACATGATGCCCAACCACCCAGAGTAGTCTCGGGGCTATATGATAGTGAAGAGGACAGTCCGCAGGAGGATGATTTGGTGACTAATCCTGGATGACTATTTATTATACCAGAAGTATTGGAGAGAAAAGTAAGGGGTCAGTATGGAGCATTGATTGACACCGGATGTACTAGGTGTTTAATTAGTAAATGGGTAGTTGATGAATTGCAGTTATCAGTGGAGGATTTGCCCATGCCTATGCGATTTGAGCAAGTGGATGGTTCGTTATTGGGTGGGGGTCCTGCCCCTGTAATGACAACCCCTATAAAGCTGGAGTTAGGGAGTCATTGGGAATCTTTACGATTTATTTTGGTACCAAACATGTGGGAGATGCTCATTTTGGGTTTAGTATGGTTAGAGAAATGGAAACCCACAATATGGTGGGAGGATGGGTTCTGGAAGTTACGAATTGTAGTTGGCCCTATGCCTCCTCTCTATATGCAACATAGGGAAGCTATAACAGCTGTGGTTGAATTAGAACCAATACCCTTCCCTAATGTATATAAAGATTGGTCAGATGTATTTAGTGAAAAGGAATGTGAAACATTACCACCACATAGACCAACGGATTGTGTGATTGATTTGATTCCTGGGGCAAAGTTTCTGAAACCAAGAGTGTATGCCATAACTTCAAAAGAGATGGAGGAAATGAGAAAATACATTGATAAGAATCTGGTTCATGGGTTTATTCAACCAGGGAGGTCACATATAGCTGCCCCTGTTTTGTTTCGTGAGAAAAAGGATGGTGGCTTATGCCTTTGTGTTCAATTTCGTGGGCTCAATGCCATTTGTGTAGACAATGTATATAACCCTTACTGTTAATCAGCAATTTGTTAGCAATGTTAGCAACTGGCCATTATTTCACTAAACTGGATTTATGTGAAGCTTACTATCGAGTTCAGATTAGAGAAGGGGATCAGTGGAAAACTACTTTCAATTTCCCCCTTGGAAGCTTCCATTTTAACATTATGCCATTTGGGCTGCAGGGAGCACCCAACGTTTTCATGCAACTTATAAATGAAGTATAGCAAGAACATTGATATTGTGGCATTAGTTTATTTGGGGTATAGAATATAAAATAAAGGATTGAAGATGGATCCCAATAAAGTAAAACCAGTAGTTGATTGGTGTCATAGATTCAGGCATGGGTAGAATGAATGGAGACAGTCTTAGTTGGTGAACTTTCAACTCTTTATTGCATAGTGACTTCTAACTTGTATAACAACAACTCTGCTTATATAGGTAATGCTAATGTTAAATAACCAATAGGAGCTTGTGAAACGCTAGCTCCAGTACCAATAAGAGTCCTTCGTTAAGGGCCAATCAGATTCTCAGAACCCGACCAATCCGATCTAGCCGCTTAACACCCAATCAGAAGTGCAGGGCCAGAACCCTGCACTTTACCCCAAGCTTGCCTTTATTCAATTATTTACATACATAACACCCCTTCCCTCTGGCTTCACAATTAGTTTATGACTATGTAGTCCTTTAAATAGGACGGTTGTCTCTTGGGTCTGTCAGATTTTCTTTGGACTGGCTGCGTGCAGTCCCGTTGAGGTAGGGTGTTGTTTTGTAGTGGCTCGGCTTCTCGTTCTGGTGTGATTTCCCTTGGAGCGTACGATTCTTCTTCTTGCTCCATTTCCTGGGTTTCACTTGATTCATCGCTTTCCTGGAACAGGTTTTCTGGCATATCGTCATCTTCTCTTCCTTCCCCCCCCTCAGTTTGGTCGTTGGGAAGTTGTTGGCTAGCAGTTATAAGTCGTGACCGTAATTGGTCAATATATCTTTTCCATAGTCTCTCATCAATACATTTTACAACATAGGATCTGGGCCCAGTCTCGCGTATTATCGTTGCTTCAATCCAAACTGGGTCGCCCGATAAATTCCTTGCATAAACAGGGTCGCCTACCTTGAAGGTACGGTAGCGTCCGCTGGATCTTGGAGGCTTCTCTGGCTCGTAAGCAGGGTGCAGTCAGTCGAGGCGGAAAGGGAGTTTTCGCCCCATGAGAAGTTCAGCGGGAGTTCTGCCGGTTTCGCTGTGCGGAGTGATGTGTTGTAGAAGTAGAATGCGGTTTATTTTTTCGTCAAGATTATCATAGTCCATCTTTTGTAAAGTCTTTTTTACAAATTGTACCATGCGTTCCGCTCGGCCGTTGGTAGCAGGATGCGCCGGCGAGGTGAGCACATGGCGGATGCCGTTGTCAGCAAGGTACTGTTCAAACATTAGCGCTGTAAACTGTGGTCCGTTATCGGACACTAGGACGTCCGGCAATCCATGAGTTGCAAAGAGTCTATTGAGGATTTTAATTACTGCCTCGGAGGTTGTATTGGCCATCTGATGAATTTCTAACCAATTAGAGTATGCATCGACAGTCAACAGCAATGTCTGTCCTTTGATCGGCCCTGCGAAATCCAGGTGGATTCTGGACCAGGGTCCACGTGGCGTCTCCCATTCGGTCGGTGCAGTTTTTGGCGGTGCGTTGTTGGTTTGTTGGCACTTGGTGCAGGCCTTGACCCATTGCTCAATGTGTCGGTCCATGCCTGGCCACCACGCGTAGCTCCGTGCGAGTGCCTTCATTGGTACGATCCCGGGATGTCCCTCATGCAAGATTTGTAACAGCATCTTTTGGAGTCGTTCTTGGACGATGACTCTATCGCCCCAGATAACGCAGCCTTTTTGAGAAAAAAGTTCAGTTTGTCTTGTTTTAAATGGCGCAAAGTCATCTGGGATCTGGTCCAATGGCCATCCACGCTCTACCCAGCCTAGGACTCGTGCTAGGGTGTGGTCTCGTCTGGTCTCCCTCGCGATATCTCGAGCGGTCATAGGAGGCGAGTTGAGCATTTCGATTTGTAACGCCGATACTGTTGGTGCCGGATCGTCGAGGGTCTCTGGTAGCGGTGCTCTGCTGAGTGCGTCGGCATGGGGAATGGCTTTCCCCGGTCGATGTAACAATCGATAATTATAAGCAGCTAGAAACTCTGACCATCGAGTCATTCTTGGGGACAATATATAGGGAGTTGGTTTGTCCCCAGCAATTATCCCCAATAAAGGTTTGTGGTCGGTTACAATTGTAAATGTCCTTCCATATACATACTCATGGAATTTTTTTAAGGCTGACACAATTGCAAGAGCCTCCTTGTCTATTTGTCCATAGTTACGTTCTGCCTGGGATAGAGTCTTCGAAAAGTATGCAATGGGAGCCTCATTTCCATTTGGTAGCACATGGCTCAAAATAGCGCCCACCCCAAAGGGTGAGGCATCACAAGTTATAACCAAGGGTAATGTTTCATTATATTGCATAAGTACAGAATCAGATGTAAGTAAATCTTTTACATTTCTAAACACTTTTTCTTCTCGGTAACCCCAAACCCATAATGCTTTCTTATCTAATAACCGGTGTAATGGTTCAGCCACAGTCGCCTTGTGCGATAAAAACACATTGTAGAAATTGATAAGGCCTAAAAATGCTTGAAGATCAGTTTTGTTACGAGGTCTGGGAGCATTTCTAATCGCCCTTAATTTACTCTCAGTTGGGTGAATACCCTGCCTATCAATGCGATAACCTAGAAATTCAACACTGTCAGTATACAGATGACATTTATCCCTTTTTACTTTCAATCCCGCTTCTTGGAATTTTTTAAGCACACATTTTAAACGATTCTGCAGAATTTTTTTACTAGGAGCTGCAATCAATACATCATCAAAATACAGAACCACGCCCTTGATTCCCTGTAACAATCGTTGCATTAAACTTTGGAATATTCCCGGGGCCACACTCACCCCGAACTGCAATCGGGTACATTTAAAAGCGTTACTATCTGTGCGTTACTATCGTTTGGGCTTGGGCTGTTTTATCGTCCACGGGCAATTGTTGATAGGCTTGAGCTAAATCTAGCTTAGCGAAAACCTTTCCACCTCCCAGGGAATGAAGGAGGTGCTGCACCACCAGCACTGGATACGCGTTCTGTTGGAGGGCGTGGTTTAGAGTGGCCCGGTAGTCCCCACAGATTCGGATTGACCCATCTGGTTTAATGGGGGTTACAATAGGAGTTTCCCATGGGGAATGATCAATGGGTTGCAGTACCCCTTGTTTAATTAGTTTGTCAAGTTGTTCATCTATCTTGGCCTTAAGGGCGAACGGAACTCGACGGGGCTTTAAACAGATCGGGGCGACCTTAGGGTCGAGGCTGAACGAGATTGGGGTCCCCTTATACTCGCCCAGACGATCTGCGAAGACATCGCTGAATTCAGACATAAGATCCTCCCACTCGCAATCACCGACTCGGTTCACGCCGGCTAGTTCGATGCCGAGTGGCACAAACCATTGGAGGCCCAACAAACTAGGCCTGTCCCTATCGATGATCGTTAGAGGTAAGTATGCCGTATGCTTTTTAAACGAGACGCGGACTCGACAAGACCCGACCACAGGGATCCGATTCCCTTGGTAATCTTTAAGGATAAGGCGTTGCATTCGAAGGTCTTGGCGTTGGATGGTAGGAATGAGCTGCTTTAATGTCTTCCATGACACCATCGAGAGGGACGATCTCGAATCGACCTCCATGTGGCAGGGTTGGTTCTCTATGGCTACTGTAACTCGAATCTTCTTAGCGTCCAGGGCCGAGGCCTGACCTATAGTGATAGTATGGTGAGCCTCTTCTTTCTGCAACGCTCGATATCTGTAGGAGTGGTTTGCTGGGTCTCGCCTTACAGGACGGTTTCCTGCCGATTGGCGAAAGTTGGTTCCCTTTGAGGCCGGGCTTGGTCCCGGTAAACTGCGACAGACTCGAGCGATGTGGCCTCGTTTCCCGCACTCGTGGCAGAGTGCGTCGCGGAATTTGCAGTCTGCCCTGGGATGGTTTGCTCCGCAGCCAGCGCAAGGGCGTGAGGTTTTAGGATGAGGGTCCCGGTCGGAACGCAGTCGATGGAACCCTTCTTCGTCGCTGTCTGACGACGAAGAAAGGTCCTCATAGTGCATTGTTGCCAACTGCCCTTCTGAGCTGGGTGAGATGTCGCCTGTCGGTGGGTTTGTGGAGTTTCAGCTTCGCCGTAGCTGCGCCGCTGACTTTTTTGTTGCCTCAGTGGCGGTGGCTTCGGCGATGGCGTCAACAAGGCCGATGTTGCCCTTCGCCATCAGCTTGCTCTGCACGTTTAGTGCATCTAATCCCAGAATTAGGTGGTCTCTCAATGCTTCATCTAAGTCTGCGAACCCACAGAGGCCTCCCAAGTGCCGGAGGTCTGCCACAAAGTCAGCCACACTCTCTCCTTTTCGTTGGCTTCGTTGATAGAACTCGTGGCGTCTCACGAGTGTGGGTACGGTTGGCGCGTAATGGTCTCTCAGGAGAGGTTTGAGGTCGTCCCAGGTTATTGCTTTCACTTCTCGAGGCTTTGCGAGGGCTTTAGCCATTTTAAAGACAGCCGGGCCGCAGTACGTCAGGAACAGCGCCCGCTTCTTGGCTGGTGTGGCGTCCTTCAGGTTATTTGTTTCGAGGAACATCTGAAAGCGATCCATGTAGGATTCCCAATCCTCTTGGGATGGATCGTACGGAGCGGGTGGTACGATGCCGCCGGACATGGCTTCCGTTGGTGGTGCCGTTTTTTACACGTGCTCTGTTTTTTTTCTTCCAAGTTCCTTAAGATCAGATGTCTCCAAATCCCACCCTCGTCGCCAGTGTCATTGATTCAGACATGGGTAGAATGAATGGAGACAGTCTTAGTTGGTGAACTTTCAACTCTTTATTGCATAGTGACTTCTAACTTGTATAACAACAACTCTGCTTATATAGGTAATGCTAATGTTAAATAACCAATAGGAGCTTATGAAATGCTAGCTCCAGTACCAATAAGAGTCCTTCGTTAAGGGCCAATCAGATTCTCAGAACCCGACCAATCCGATCTAGCCGCTTAACACCCAATCAGAAGTGCAGGGCCAGAACCCTGCACTTTACCCCAAGCTTGCCTTTATTCAACTATTTACATACATAACAATTGGAAAGCCCCAAAGACAAGAAAGCAGTTACAAAGTTTTCTAGGCTTCGTGAACTTTTACCAGCAGTTTATTCCCAAATTTGCACAAATCATATTACCATTGACTGAATTATTAAAAACGAAGCTCCAATCACCAAAACCAAAGCCTAGCCAATCCATTGTGTGGTCAGAAGAATGTCAGCAAGCATTTGAGAGTTTGAAAGCCTTATTTTCTCAAAAGCCCATTTTAAAACATTCTGATACTACTAAAAGTTTCATAGTACAAGCTCATGCAAGTGATGTTGCTGTAGGAGCTGTCCTACTACAATATAACACGGTGTGCCTATACATCACGAATATACAACCGTGTGCCTATACATCACGAAAATTTACAACTACAGAGTGAAGGTGGGCTATTTGGGAGAATATTTTGGGAGAATTTCACTGTAAATGGGCACTTTTATACATGGTGACATCCATTAGAAGGATTAAAGTATAAATTCGAAGTATGGATGGATCATAAAAATTTGCAGGCTCTACAGTAGCCAAGAAAACTGTCCCCTAAACAAGTGAGGTGGGCTTTGTATTTTAAACATAGGCAGTTAGCAAGACATCCCCAATAAAGGAATGGTTCTACAGGTGGTGACCACAGACCACTTCTCAGTTCTTATGCTTTCTGGCTGATGGTTTGGTCATTTTGAATGCTGGCACTGCTTTCACTCTAGTGGTAGCATGAGATGGAGTCTACAACCCACACAAGTGGCTCAGGTGGTGCAGCTCATCCAGGATGGCACATCAATGTGAGCTGTGGCAAGAAGGTTTGCTATGTCTGTCAGGGTAGTGTCCAGAGCATGGAGGCACTACCAGGAGACAGGCCAGTATATCAGGAGACATAGAGGAAGCCGTAGGAGGGCAACAACCCAGCATCAGGACCGCTACCACTGCTTTTGTGCAAGGAGGGACAGGAGGAGCACTGCCAGAGCCCTGCAAAATGACCTCCAGCAGGCCACAAATGTGCATGTGGCTGCTCAAACGGTCAGAAACAGAGTCCATGAGGGTGGTATGAGGGCCCGATGTCCACAGGTGGAGGTTGTGCTTACAGCCCAAAACCATGCAGGATGTTTGGCATTTGCCAGAGAACACCAAGATTGGCAAATTCACCACTGGCGCCCTGTGCTCTTCACAGATAAAAGCAGGTTCACACTGAGCATGTGAGAGACGTGACAGGGTCTGGAGATGCGGTGGAGAACGTTTTGCTGCCTGCAACATCCTCCAGCATGACCGCTTTGGCAGTGGGTCAGTAATGGTGTGGGATGGCATTTGTTTAGGGGGCCGCACAGCCCTCCATGTGCTTGCCAGAGATAGCCTGACTACCATTAGTACTGAGATGAGATCCTCAGACCCTTTGTGAGACCATATGCTGGTGTGGTTGGCCCTGGGTTCCTCCTAATGCACTACAATGCTAGATCTCATGTGGCTGGACTGTGTCAGCAGTTCCTGCAAGATGAAGGCATTGATGCTATGGACTGGCCTACCCATTCCCCAGACCTGAATCCAATTGAGCACATCTGGGACATCATGTCTCGCTCCATCCACCAACACCACATTGTACCACATACTGTCCAGGACTTGGGGGATGCTTTAGTCCAGGTGTGGGAGGAGATCCCTCAGGAGACCATCTGCCACCTCATCAGGAGCATGCCCAGGCGTTGTAGGAAGGTCATACAGGCACGTGGAGGCCACACACATTACAGAGCCTCATTTTGACTTGTTTTAAGGACATTACATCAGTTGCATCAGTCTGTACTGTTTTTTTCCACTTTAATTTTGAATGTAACTCCAAATCCAGACCTCCATGGGTTGCTAAATTTGACTTCCATTGATAATTTTTGTGTGATTTTGTTGTCAGCACATTTAACTATGTAATGAACAAAGTATTTAATAAGAATATTTCATTCATTCAGATCTAGGATGTCTTATTTTTGTGTTCCCTTTATCTTCTTTGAGCAGTGTATGTTCCATCCATTTGTCAAAAACAGGTGTTGGCCCAATGTCATGATGCACTTTGGCTTTCTAAGATTCTTGCATTTGGCAAGGTGGCAGTTATGGTGGCCACATATGAGGTCAGAAATTGAACAATGCATTAAGAATTGTCATGTCTGTGCTACTGCAAAGCCGAGGGTTGGAAAACCTTTGGGACTATTACAAATTGTTTCAGACCCCAACCAGCCAGGGCAAGACATTGCCATGGACTTCATTGTAGAATTGCCCAGCAGTAAAGGAAACACAGTAATCTGGACTATCATAGACCTGTTTTCAAAACAAGCCCACTTCATACTGTGTAAAGGGTTGCCCTCAGCAACAAAATTAGCAGATTTATTCATACGACACATATACTGACTACATGGGACACCCAGGAAAATAATTGCAGATAGGGGTGTGCAATTCACTGCACGGTTTTGGAGAGCATTTGTACATCTCTTAGGGTCTTCACAAGGTCTTAGCTCTGCATACCATCCTAGCACTAATGGTGCAGCTGAATGAGCCAATGCGATGATTGAGAGATATTTGCGATCATATGTATCTTATCAACAGCGGGAATGGGCTGCTTCCATTTGCTGAGGTAGCATATAATAATGCTATACATGAAAGTACAGGGTATAGCCCATTCCAAATAGTAAATGGGGTAGAGTTTGTTCCAATGCCTGATTTACAGTGTGATGACACGCATCCTATGAGTGCTAAAATGTGGTCAAAAAAATGTAAAGGATAATTGGGAGAAGGTAAAAGAGATTCTCGACAGAACAGCACAGGAATACAAACAATAGGCAAACAAGAAAAGAAAAGAGCATAAACCATTCCAAGCCAGTGATTATGTTTACTTGTCAACAAAATATATAAAATTAAACCTAAATAATAGGGAACTAGGGCCAAAACATATTGCACCTTTCCAGATTACTAAAGTGATTAACCCCGTCACTGTACAATTTAAATTACCACCATGGTTACAACAAATGCATCCTGTGTTTCATGCTAGTTTATTGAAACCTATAGAACACAATAATATACCGAGGACCGAGGAACCTATTATAGCTAGGGGTTCTAACCATGCTGAAATTGATAAAATTCTAGATTCTCCAACATGCAGAAGATTATTGCAATATCTGGTGAGGTGGAAGGGATATCCTGAAGCAGAGGCAACATGGGTAAAAGCATCAGACGTATGTGCAAATAGACTTCTAAGGCATTTTCATGCCAAGTATCCAGATAAGCCTGGACCGCAATAGTGAACTGAGTATTAATATACTGCATATTGTTTTATAGATTAGATCCTGGTAGAGGGGGCTTCCTGTCGCAATCACGCAACACAAAAGTCCAACGGAATGCCGGTGATGGCTTGATTGAGAAGGATGGCGATTTAAATTCACTAGCAACTATCCTGAATAACAAACACAGAGAGAGTCTTTTTGTTACTGTTAAGTTTGAGCATGGGCGAAAAAGAATGGAGACAAGTTTCTGAACGGTGAACTTCAGCTCTTTATTTACATCGTGACTTGCTTCATTTAACAGCAGTAAAACCCGCTTTATATAGGCAAACCTTGTAACATTTAACCAATAACAAGCTAGGAACACGAGCTTTTTTAACCAATAAGAACTCTCTGTTAAGGGCCAATCGGATTCCCCAGAACGGGCCAATCTGGTCTGGCCGCTTAACAGCCAATCAGAAGTGCATTTACTCCAAGCTCACACTTTATTAATCATATTGCATACAGAACACCCCTTCCCCCTGGCTTCTTAGTTCAGGGCGCAGTTACATAGTCCCTTAAATAGGACGGTTGTCTTTTTAGTCTCTTTGATTTTCATTGTATCGGCTGGTTGCAATCCTGCTGAGGTAGATCATTGTCTGGCAGTGGGGCTGCCTCTGGTTCAGAGTTCACTTCTACGTCGTTGCCCACATTTTCCGCAATTCCCTGAGGTGCAAACGTTTCTCCCTCCGGCTCCGCTTCCTGAGTTCCTATTAAATCGTCGTTTCCTTCGAGCGGGTTTCCTAGGGCTTCATCTTCTTCCGTACCTCCCCCCCCCTCAGTTTGGTCATAGGGGAGTTGTGGACTGGCCGCTGCAAGCCGCGACCGTAATTAGTCGATATGCCGTTTCCAAAGTTTATCGTCATGGCATTGCACAAGGTAGGATCTAGGGCCGGTTACACATACTACTGTCGCTTCCACCCACAACGGGTCGCCCGATAGGTTTTTTGCATAAACCAGGTCTCCTACCTGGAAGGTGCGACAGCGGCCGCTGGATCCTAGTGGTTTCTCCAGTTCATAAGCAGGGTGCAACCGGTCAAGGTGGGAGCGGAGCTTTCGTCCCATTAGCAGTTCAGCGGGAGTTTTGTTGGTGACGCTATGTGGGGTGATGTGTTGCAAGAAGAGGATTTGGTTGACCTTGTCGCCAATGTTGTCGTAGTCTACCTTTTGCAAGGTTTTCTTCACAAATTGGACCATGCATTTTGCTCAGCCATTGGTCGCAGGGTACACAGGCGAGATGAGCGCATGGCGGATGCCGCGGTCAACGAGGTACTGCTCAAACGCTAGTACAGTAAATTGTGGGCCGTTATCGGATACCAGGACATCTGGTAATCCGTGGGTTGCAAAAAGTCTGTTTAATCTTGATGACCGCCTCGGAGGTCGTAGTTGTCATGCGATGAATTTCGAGCCAATTGGAGTAGGCATCGATGGTAAGCAGGAAGGTGTCTCCCATTCAGTAGGCATGGCTTTTGGTGGGGCGTTGCTGACTTCTTGGCATTTGGGACAAGCTTTAACCCACTGTTCGATTTGCTTGTCAGTGCCTGGCCACCATGCGTAGCTTCGTGCAAGGGCTTTCATTCGCACGATGCCGGGGTGGCCATTGTGCAAAGTTCTCAGCAGCGCTTTTCAGAGCCGTTCTGGGATAACGACTCTATCGCCCCAGATGACACAGCCTTTCTGGGAGAAGAGTTCGGTCTGTCGAGACTTGAATGATGTGAAGTCATCTGATAACTGGTCCAATGGCCATCCGCGTTCTACCCAGCCTAGGTCTTGTGCTCGGGTGTGGTCACGTTTGGTTTCTCTTGCGATATCTCAGGCGGTCAGTGGTGGTGAGTTGAGTGCCTCGATTGCAACGTGATTACCATTGGTGCCGGATCGTCGAGAGTCTCTGGAAGCGGTGCTCGGCTCAATGCGTTGGCGTGGGGAATGGCTTTCCCTGGGCGGTATTGCAGCCGATAGTTATAAGCAGCTAAGAATTCTGACCATCGGGTCATCCTAGGGGATAATATGTAGGGAGTCAGCTTATCTCCGGCTATTATCCCCAACAAAGGCTTGTGGTCAGTCACAATAGTAAAAACCCTACCATACACGTATTCACGAAATCTTTTCACAGCTGAGATAATTGCAAGGGCTTCTTTATCAATTTGTCCATAGTTCCGCTCCGTTTTTGAAAGAGTCTTTGAAAAATATGCAACAGGGGCTTCGTTCCCATTTGGCAGTACGTGGCTCAAAATGGCGCCCACCCCGAAAGGCGATGCATCACATGTTATAACTAACGGCAAAGTCTCGTTATACTGCATGAGTACAGAGTCAGAAGTGAGCAGTTTTTTAACATTTCGGAACGCCTGTTCTTCACGGTAACTCCATAACCAATTTGCTTTTTTATCTAACAATCGGTGTAACGGTTCAGCGACAGTTGCTTTGTGCAGTAAAAATACATTATAAAAATTGATGAGGCCTAGGAACACCTGGAGATCGGCCTTGTTACGTGGCCTGGGAGCATTTTTGATCGCTTTTAATTTACTTTCAGTAGGGTGAATGCCCTGGCTATCAATCAGGTACCCTAAAAACTCAACACTGTCAGTACACAATTTACATTTGTTTTTTTTTAACCTTAAGACCGGCCTCTTGGAATTTTTTTAGGACTAATTTTAACCGGTCCTGTAAGATTTATTTTGTAGGGGCTGCAATTAATACATCATCAAAATAGGGGACCACGCCCTTAGTCTCTTGCAATAACCTTTCCATAAGGCTCTGAAAAATCCCCAGGGCTACACTTACTCCGAATTGCAGCCGGGTACATTTAAAGGCACCTTGGTGCATCACAATAGATTGGGCCTGTACCGTTTTTTCATCTACTGGTAATTGCTGATATGCCTGAGCTAAATCCAATTTTGCGAAAACTTTCCCACCCCCCAGGGAATGGAGGAGGTGCTGCACCACTGGAACTGGATACACGTTCTGTTGCAGGGTGTGGTTCAAAGTGGCCCGGTAGTCCCCACAAATTCGGATTGACCCATCTGGCTTAATGGGTGTTACAATAGGGGTTTCCCACGGGGAGTGATCGATGGGCTCCAACACCCCCTGAGCTATCAGTTCGTCAATTTTTGATTTTAAGGCAAATGGAACTTGACGGGGCTTTAGGCGAATGGGAGCTATTTTTGGATCTAAGCTGAATGAGATCGGGGTCCCCTTGTACTCGCCTAAGCTGTCCACGAAGACGCCCCTGAACTCATAGATAAGGTCTTCCTCCCAGTCACAGCCACCGACTCGGTTTACGCCGGCCACTTCAATGCCGAGTGGCGCAAACCATTGGAGGCCCAGTAGGCTAGGCCTATCTCTATCGATGACCGTTAAAGGTAAGTACATTGTGTGCTTCTTGAAGGAGACTCGGACTCTACAGGACCCGATGACGGGAATTCAATTCCACTGGTAGTCCTTGAGGATGAGGCGTTGGAAACGGAGATCTTGGCGTTGAATTGTGGGGATGAGTTGCTTGAGTGTCTTCCAAGACACCATCGAGAGGGACGATCCCGAGTCGACCTCCATGTGGCAAGGCTGGTTCTCGATGGCTACCATGACTCGGATTTTCTTAGTGTCCAAGGCTGAGGCGTGACCGATAGTGATAGTATGGTGAGCCTCTTCTCTCTGCAAAGCTCGATTTCTGTAGGAGTGGTTTACTGGCTCTCGCCTTACAGGACAGTTTCCTGTCGATTGGCGATAGTTAGCCCCTTTTGAGGCCTGGCTGGGTCCTGGCAAGCTGCGGCAGACCCGTCCGATGTGGCCTCGTTTCCCGCACTCATGGCAGAGTGCGTCGCGGAATTTGCATTCGGATCTGGCATGGTTGGCTCCACAGCCAGTGCAAGGGCGTAAGGGCTTCGGGTGAGGGTCCCAGTCGGACCGCGGTCAATGGACCCCTTCTTCGTTGCTGTCTGACGACGAAGAGAGGTCCTTGTGGTGCGTTGTCGCGAAATGCCCTTCTGAACTAGGTGAGATTTCGCTGGCCGGTGGTGGTACCAGAGTGCGGTTTTGGCGTAGTTGTGCAGCCGACTTCTTGGTTGCTTCTGCTGCGGTAGCATCAGCAATGGCGTCGGCAAGGCTGATGTCGCCTTTCGCCATCAGCTTGCTTTGGATGCCTGGTGCATCTAATCCTAGAACTATGCGATCTCTTAGTGCTTCTTCTAGATCGGTGAATCCGCAGAGGCCTCCTCAATTTCGGAGGTCTGCTATGAAGTCAGCCACGCTTTCTCCCTTTTGCTGGCTTCTTTGATAAAATTCGTGGCGTCTCACGAGCGTAGGCACGGTTGGGGCGTAGTGGTCTCGCAGGATAGGTTCGAGGTCATCCCAATCCATGGCCTTCACTTCTTGGGGTTTGGCTAGTGCTTTAGCCATCTTAAATACGGTTGGACCGCAATGCGTTAGGAACACCGCCCATTTCTTCCCGGCTGTGGCGTCCTTTAAGTTGTTCGTCTCTAGGAACATTTGGAAACGATCCATGTAAGACTCCCAGTCTTCTTGTGTTGGATCGAACAGAGCGGGTGGTACGATGCCGCCGGACATGGTTCCGTTGTTGGCGTCGTCTGTCATGTGCTCAGTGTTCTTCGAAGTTCCGTTGGTTCAGATGTCTCCACATCCCATCCTCGTCGCCAGTGTTAAGTTTGAGCATGGGCGAGAAAGAATGGAGACAAGTTTCTGAACGGTGAACTTCAGCTCTTTATTTACATCGTGACTTGCTTCATTTAACAGCAGTAAAACCTGCCTTATATAGGCAAACCTTGTAACGTTTAACCAATAACAAGCTAGGAACGCTAGCTTTTATAACCAATAAGAACTCTCTGTTAAGGGCCAATCGGATTCCCCGGAACCGGCCAATCCGGTCTGGCCGCTTAACAGCCAATCAGAAGTGCAGGGCCAGAACCATGCACTTACTCCAAGCTCACACTTTATTAATCATATTGCATACACAACAGTTACGGCAATGTTAATGTGGCTAATGATGGAGTAATTAGGCTACAGGAATTAACTATTACGACTGTGATTAGATAATAAGGGATAATGATGAATAATGGTGGGTAATAAGGGGGAAATTACTATAAATACAGGGTTTCGTTGAACTAAGTTTATAGCTGACTTTAATTTTATTTGCTTAACTGTTTTCGTGGTGTCCTTGCAGACGAAGGAAGTAAAACTTTTTGTTTATCAAAACGAGGCTTTTGTATTTTCTTTGATCCACGCATTTGACCTACAGGGCAGTTGAAAGCCTTTTGAAAAAGCACCTTTAGGACAACCAAACAGACACTAAGTTATCTTACCCTGTTTCTTAGTTACTGAATGCCTCTGTATACAAAAATCCTGTACACAAAATCTGGAATTAAATGAATCTTCAAAGCTCTTCATAAAACCATTTAATTCCCTTAGGGAAATTATTAGCTAATTTCCCCCACCCACCCACCCCCCATTTTTAAAAACTTTCTAGTATATCTATTGATTTCAGGTTTCCGGATTGGTTCCAGTCAAAGATTAATTATTTCTGTTCATATTTAGCTTTTTTACACCAGCCAAGGTAGTTTTTCTTCCAGGGTTCACAGAGATCCTTTACAACTATGCAGGTGCAACTTCCACAAAAGAGCTTGACTAGGTACTACAACTATCTTATTAAACTAGTTGCTGTGTTTAAACAAAGTTAGGGCTCACTTTTAGGTTATTGTTCAGCTCTTATTCCTCTGTAGTCTGGGTGCCATAAAACAAAGAACATTCAGCCTAAGAGTCTAATTTGGATCAAAAATAATAATTTGCTGGTGGCATTCAGCAATTCAGGTCTTCTTGAGATAGGACTCATCCTATGCTGTCATGCAAAAATAGAAAGCATATGCTTCTGTCATTAATTGCTTCCCTTCCTGATTTTATTGCAGTGCTGAACCTGTGGATTTACATAGGTGTTTTTCAAATTTGGTAATTTTTAAAATGTGTGGAATTCTGAGAGTTGAAGTCCACACATTTTAAAGTTGCCAACTTTGAAAAACATTGTTTTACATGATTATGGCTACTACTTTGGCTGATGGATTGATGGGCATTAAATCCAATACTATGTCATCTTAAAAGTCATAGACTTCATTATTCTTCCTTATAATTATATAAGTGGTAATTGCCTTTTCTTTATACTTGATGCTGAGCCTTTGAAAATGAGACAGAGATTCTTCAGATGTCCCCTTGATTGCAGCTTACCAAAATTTGGTATCCCATAGATGAGTGAGCAATGGTATACAGAAACCAATTCTGTCATATAATAGTTGTTTGCAAACATCACAGAGATAAATCATGCCCATGGTTAATTTACATGTGGTTTACTTTGTCCAGTTTTCACATTACATTATTATATAATCAGTTAGATTAAGTTCACCCATTTGGTTTATGGTTTTGTTGGAAGAAATATCCATCTGGTTCAGTTCCAAGCTGGGAGAAAGACACTGGAAACATGGAGGCTGATTGGAAATATAGTTTTAATGGTGAAGCAGAAGCACATAGTTGGTTCTGGGCAGCTGATCACATGGAGTTGAGAGTGGGGTTTTTTTATACCTTCTCTTGTGTTTTGCACTTGAGCTTCCTGTGCCTGTGCAAGAACATGCATTCTATTGGCTGTTGTCAGATTCCTATGGGGTCATGTTTGTCTGAGCTCCCAGGTTTGATTGAAGTCGCTGGGTGATGATGTAGTGAAGAGGCTTGTGTTCTGAAAGGGTGTTGTTCCTATTGTGTCTTAATGGCTTTATCCTGGTTTAGATCTTGAGTAAGGGTAAGTCCCTTCACCTTGGAGCTGAAGGTCTTTTGTTTAGAGATAGGATGGCCCAGTCTTTCTTAATGGGCACCAAATATCTGTTGGGGGCAGAGAGCTAGAGCTTTGAGTTTCTATCTCCCTTAAGATTTTTATTTCTCTTTTAGGGGAAATATTTTACCCTGCCTTTTTAATATTTCTCAAAAATATTTCATTCTTCTAGGAGAGGGGTGGGTGCTAACTTTCTACAGTGTCATGGGAATTCTCAACTAGCATAGCTAGCCAAAGGTTTCAGAATTGACATCAAATATATCAGGACACCGGGTTGAGGAAAACTACCGTAACATATGCAAATGAAACTATTGAAAATTTGTCGGATGAAGCTATTTCTTGTCCAAAAGGTAAAGGTTTCACCTGTCCGGCCGTTTCTGACTGTAAAGGGTGGTGCTCATCTCCATTTCTTAGCCAAGGGAGCCAGCACTCTCCAAAGATATTATGATCATGTGGCCAGCATGGCTATATGCTGAGGCATATAGAACACTTACTTTTCCACCAAAGTGGTAGATATATTTACTTGCTTATACATGGTTTCGAACTGCTGGGGCAAGTAACTGGAACTCACCTCATCACACAACACTCAGGTCTCAAACCTATTAGCTTTCCAACTAATAAGCTCAGCATCTTTAACTGCTGAACCATCGTGCCCCTGATTTTTTGTTTAGGACCATAACTGGAACCAACAACTTGGTTGTTAAGCAAAGTGGACACTAGGTAGAATTGTAACTATGCTTAGGATTTAACTTCAGCTTTCTTTTGCTCTGCATAAATGCAAAGGTTGTAAATACGAGGATTGGTAATAGAGTTACTTTTTCTTCACTGCCATAATTGCAAATGGTTGAGGCAGTCGCTAAATGAGGACTACCGCACTTTGCAGTTAAATTCCATCTATCTTTCAGTAAGTCTGAAGTTGAATTACCTGCCCTCTAGAAGCAAACAGAAAAGTTAATTTCTATATTTTTTTTGTGATTGGGATTTTACCCATCATTTCATGATGCCATCTCAGAGTATCTTACAATATGAATAATAGAAAGGAAAATAAGTTTTTTTTTTTAAAGAAGAAAACATTAGAAACAAATATAAGGTTCAACCATACAAAACTTGATAGATCCAAATATTTAAACAGACTGCTATAAAAACCAGTTAGTACATTAGCTATTTGATTCTATTTGAAGAGCAATTTGTGTTATATTCAATTTATTTTCCTCCTAAAATTGGTTCTCTTTAGGACCAGAGAGAACTCTAGTTTGTGGTCAAGTTATCTTCCTTTTCTGTAACCATTTGTTCTTCAAACTCATTTGTGGGGAGATGTGGATGAAGAAAACAAGAAACCATGATCAAAGTCATTTCCTGCTCTTATCTCTGTCACTCTGGACCAAGAGATCAAAATACTCTTAATGCCACTTGGAAAGAGGACATAAATAACCATTAGCCCCACCCTCTTCATCCAGGAAAGGACTTATGTAACCATTAACCCCAGCCTCTTCATCTAGGAAAGTATTGCAAGAGGTAAGGAAAACTCTCCTATCTGAAAAACCCAAGGGTGAATTTGGCACCAAAGGTAAGGACTGAATGCATTCAGCAAGTGCTTTCATGTTATACTTTTCTCTAATTACCATATCTGGATCTTGTGATTAATTTACTTTAAATATCCCTGAATTTATTTATTTATTATTATTATTTTGCAAACTCATAAACTTGCACCACTATTTTGAATCCCCATTTGGGCATGCCCAAAGGCTGCCTGTCATTTCATCAAGCAATATGATTTAGGAGGCGTAAGATTACAAAATTGGCCCCTCCCCCCTTCCTTTCCTTGCAATCTACTTTCCTTTCATGTTCAAAAGCTTAGACTTTTTAAATGACATTTTTTGTGCTACTTCAGCATAGATTTTTAATTTATTTTTTTATTGGGCTTTCCACTCTCCAAAGTCTCTTTTCATCCCCCTGTATTTCCTCACCACTCTTTTGTGAAACGATTCCAGTACTTTCTCATTCAAACATTTATCTTTCTTTCACTGTGTTTTTCCTTATCATTCCTTTGTCCTAGACTTTCAGTTTTGTATTTTCTTTTACACCCTGCTTCTTCTTTAAAGGTCCATAGTATGTTCCAATTGTATGCATTAAACTCCATGTAGTGGACTAGCTAAACCTTTAGGATGAAAGGCTGAAGTTTGGAACTAGAAGCCTTCTCAGTCTATACAAATAGTCCTCGACTTACAATGGAGCCTGAAATTTCTGTTGCTCAGTGAAACATTTGTTAAGTGCATTTTGCCCCATTTGATGAGCATTCCTGCCACAGTTGTCAAGGGAGTCACTGCAGTTGTTAAGTTAGTAACTTGGTTGTTAAGTGAATCTGGCTTCCCCATTGACTTTGCTTGCAAAAAGGTTATAAAAGGTGATCACATGACCCCAGAACACTACAACCATCATAAATATAAGTCAATTGCCAAGCATCCAAAATTTTGATTGCGTGGCCATGAGGATGCTGCAAGGTCATAAGTGTGAAAAACAATTATAAGTCACCTTTTTTTCAGTGCTGTTGTAACTTGGAACAGTCACTAAATGAACTGTTATAAGTTGAGGATTACCAGTATATCCTACCTCTGTCTTCTGTCTTGGTGCAGAGGCTTGGTAGTTCCTGCTGCCACCAAGTATTTTCAAAGAGGCACCCCTCTTGGCATCCTTCTCCAGCATATGTAGGAGAGAAGATTCCCACAAACTATGTTCCTCGTCCAGCGATTTAAAAGGAAAAAATAATAATATAGGGTCCCAAATCCTGGACCTTTAATGTTGAGGTACCTGTCTTTCCTCTCCCTTTTGGAGACAGTCCCTCTAGAGACAATTTAAACCTGAGGAATAAGCAATTTTTAGCTTTAAGTTCTCCCATGCCAAACATTCACTGGCAAAAATAGAGGGGAGGAAATAAAACTACTCAATTTCCAGAGGTCTTTAGAAAACTGTAAAGGAAAATATGAACTTCTGAGCAGAGCTATTGGTCTGGATCTAATATAGAAGTAGCTGCTTATAAAGTTGCAGGAAGGAAGGAAGGAAGGAAGGAAGGAAGGAAGGAAGGAAGGAAGGAAGGAAGGAAGGAAGGAGAGAGAGAGAGAGAGAGAGAGAGAGAGAGAGAGAGAGAGAAGAAGAAAGAAAGAAAGAAAGAAAGAAAGAAAGAAAGAAAGAAAGAAAGAAAGAAAGAAAGAAAGAAAGAAAGAAAGAAAGAAAGATACTGGGCTTGCATAGAGAGGATACATTTCAGACATGATAAAACCTAAAAGAGTTTTGCCTATAGGTATGCTATTGTAATTCCTCAGGGACACACAGATTCCTGAAGTAAAACATTGTTTGCTATTTTTTCCCCATTTCCAAATACAAGTTGACATCCACGCCTCTTAAAAGTTGTCAAGCTTAAGAAACACTGCCCTAATAGATTCTGACTTCTATCAAGAGGAAGATGTTATTTATTTCCTTTATCTTTCCCTGGCTCTGATCCTCTGTCTTTATTTTCAAACAGGATGGTAGGGGCTAGGGAGATCTGCTTCTTAATCTCTCTCTGAGATTATTGTAGATTAAGATCATTGGCTGCCTGTTAGTACTTACAGGATGCCACCCATTCCAGTTACCATTGCTATACAATAGTCAATAAATCATAGGGCTGTTTGACAGGTTCCAAGCCACTATACAGAAGACGGAAATTTTTGGTGCCTTCAAATCAGTTTTTGCTACAGTTTTTGTTGGTGACTCATGGGATGCATCATGGCAATTTTCTTGGCAAGGGTTTTTGGAAGTGGTTTGCCATTGCTTTATTCCCAGGGTGAAAGTGACTGGTCCAACATCATCAATTGACTTAGTGATCAAATCAGGATTAGAAGTCATGGTCTTGTGAGAAGTGTATCTAATTTGTGACTCAAAACTCAAGATGAAAAAGGGAGTTTCTCCTTTGAAGTAAGGAAAGGTAGTATCAAACACTGATTAGGATGTTGACTGATCTTGGAATGTCTTTGAAGCGCTGGGAATTATCACACTTTTTAGGAATGCCTTTGAAATGCCAGATACCGGTTATGTAGGTTATCTGCTAAGGAAGTGCCAATGGAATAAGGTAATAAAATGTAACTTGTATCCTGAAAAACAAATTGTAAATCAAGCCATTTGTATACTGGGGGGGGGGGGGTGTCAATTTTAGGGTATAAGAATAGAGCCTTTAAGCTTTGCTTTTCGTTCTCTCCTCAACTGCCAGAAGGGGAGGACCCATCTGCAGATGTTTATTTCAATAAAGCCTTTTTCCTTGGATCAATTTTGAATCCTGGTGGTTTTTCTTAGCCACAATCTCACAGTCTCCTACTTTCTAGCTTGATATCTTAACCACTACATCAAACTGGCTGTCCGGGGAAGTTACACCTCAGCCAATGTCAAGTAAAATGTGGTTTAGTTACATATGTCATCCTTGCTCTGCCCCCCAACTCATCAGGAAGGTCGCTCCCTTCCTTTTGTTCTATGAACTATCCAAAGTAGAGTTGTCTAATAATACCTGGTTCATCTGCTGCATTTCTTTTCAAGGTAAGCAAACACCACTCCAACTTACCTAATGACAAGAGGAGGTGAGAGCCACGGGGCCCAGAAATATGCCTCTCCCCACATCACTGTTTTACTTCAAAAAAAAACCTTCACCAAAGAAATAGAGCACTTGATTATTCAAAATAAAAAAAAATACTATTGAAACACTAACCTGTCTTGAAAACTGGACTTTTATGTTTTTTTTCCTCCACTAGGTGAAATCGACAAGAATTCTGCTATTTTCTCCTAATCCAAGCAACAGGAAAAATGGTAATTTTTACCCCCTCCCCCCCCGTGGTCAAAACTAGGTCAGCTGTTGGGCACCTCAGTGTTGGAGGTTGAAGTATTCCATGAGCATTCCTGAGATTGAAGTGATTGACAAAGAAGGTTCATAGAGTAAATGCATAATGCTCTAGTTCAGTGTTTCTTAATCTTGGGAAGGTTAAGATGTGTATACTTCAACTCCCAGAATTCCTAGCCAGCTATGCTGGCTGAGGAATTCTGGGAGTTGAAGTCCATGCATCTTTGCTAAGAGTCAGCATATGCCCTCCCCCAACAATCTAGGTCCTCATTTTACCGACTTCAAAATGATGGAAGTCTGAGTCAACCTTGAGCTGGTGAGAATCAAACTGCTGGCAGTTGACAGAATTAGCCTGCAATACTGCTGCATTTTAACCACTTTCCCACCATAACTATTTTAAGCAGGATTTAAACATCCTTTGCCCGTGAACTATATGACGTCCAGTTTGCTGGGAGAAATAATCCCACACATTTGGAAATCCAGTTTAAGAAAAAAGTGCTCAGCTCAGTTCCTCTTCATCTTCCTCTTATATGTTCCCTCATCCCTGTTTTCTTTGACTTTTCTCTCCAGTTTCAGAGCCAGTCCGCCATCAAACTTCACATCTCCAAGATTCTTACCTCTTCCCATCTGGATCAGCTCCCAGACCGGCAGGGCGTCCTTTACAAGAAAAATAACCACACCACTAGCTATCAGCGCTGCTGGTGTGAGCTCCGAGGAAATCTTCTTATCTGCTGGGAACAGTCTGGAAACCGGGCTCCTTGTCATCTCATTGTGCTAGAAGGCTGCACGGTGGAGTTGCAGGAATCCACCTCGGAGCTTCATACTTTTAAAATCTGCTACCGCAATGTCTTGCCTGACCAATCTTATGAGATGGCAGCTGAGGATCAAGAGACGATGGAAGACTGGATGCGACCTCTCAGCAGGGCGGGATTTGAATACCTCCAAGCGTTGGTTACCAAGTTAGAAGGCCAATTTCACCGGTTGAAGAGCCAACAGTACTCTGAGGAAGAAGCAAGCTGCAAGGTCACAGACTTTCCCCTGCAGCCTCCAAAACCGGTGGCACAAAGAAGATTCCCCCACATGGATTTCGCTTGCCTCCATCAGGAATTTGGGAAGGATGTCAAAAGGGCTAGGGAACAGTGGCAGGAGGCAAAGGGGAAGCATGTCCCAGAATGGGAGACATTTGGCTGTGACTAATTAATTCAGCTTCAGTGGAGTCAATATATATTAAAAAGATAATTCATTTCAAAATATTAGTTCTTCTTTGAAAGCTTTTAATAAATGTCTCTTTGGAAAAAATTTGGAGCCTTTTTTTTTTAACAGAAATGCAACAGCATTCAGGAAGAACAAAAGTTCTTCTTAGGAAAGGGACATTTGTGGGTTTCTTATTGTGGGCTTTGATTACACCAAGGTCTAGTGAACAAAATCACCTATTCAGAATGAAAGAGTAGTAGTTCCCTCTTAGAATCTTTTCCAAAAACACTCAAAAATACTGTTTTTCAGCTGGGCAGGACTGGGATAGCAGAGGCCTATTATTAAAAAAGATTACCACAGATTCCCAAGTGCATATTTAGAATAAAACATGGAATCCACTTTTACAAAAATTCTAGATGGCTGCGCCTACAACTGACAACTTCTAGACAGCATAGCCACCAAGAGTGCAGATATGCTAATTAAATACGGTATTAGCAACAGCAATAGCACTTAAGACATATATTGCCCCTAGTACTTTTACAACACTCTTGGGGGGGGGGGTTTACACATGTCACCTTATTGCCATCAACAATCTGAGTTCTCGTTTTATCAACCTTGGAAAGAAGGAAGGCTAAGTCAACCTTGAGGTAATCAGGATTGTTCTGTCTTTAGACTGCTGGCTGAATAAAAAGACAGACAACTCTACAAAGGCTTCCGCAGAAAGTTTCTTTATTGGTCACAAATCCTCAAATATAACTCACGGTTACATCGAGATTCATGTAATGTCCAATTCTTTGCATAATTGACTTCATAGTGTAAAAGAATAGTGATCTTTCATCCCATAACGAAAGAGCAAGGGGGTGAGGCACCAGCATGCTGGGGTCCAGGCAAGAGTGAAGGAACCTCCCCCAACCCAACCAAAAGGCAATTCAGTGACCAATCAGGATTACAGATGTGACCACATGACATGAACTACATTTCCCAGAATGCATTAACTACATTTACCATGAGGCATTCCCTTAAGGGGACAGCTCCCAATTCTAACTTAACTAACTCAATTCCCATTACCTATATACTGTCTGGACAGCACACTCCCCACCTGGAATTATAAATTCCACTACTAACTAACTATTAATTAACTATATAATTAAGACAAACAGTAAACAGTAATAAAGCATCAAACGAAGCAAAGCATGCAAAGTTGAGGTTCCATCTTCAAGTTCAGCCTTTCTCCGCCGCAACACTAGATCGGTGACTGGTCTGGTGTAGAGCTTCTTGGTGAAAGTCTGCTGGTCGCTTCTGGCAGCCTTGTAGGGTGGACAGGTACTCTTGCTTCCAATAGTTTCAACGGGCGTTGGCAAGCTTTTGGGATAGATGTTGCGAAGACATTTGCTTATCAATGCAGACTATCCCTGTGATTCCCCATCCTAGCACTGTCTTGAAGACAAATGGGGAGCCTTTTGGGCCTTTGACTACTTCAGTGTGAACAAAAGCATCAGGTATGCCTACTCCCAACAAGAGCAGAACCTTGGCTACCAGATCTAGAGCAGGAAAGTGATGAGCTGAGTGCTTCAGGTGAGGTATGTTGCTTACTACCTCTGGTGTTGCAATCTGACTGCAGTAATCTGGTATCCCATCCCATTCTAACAGGTGGCAGTGGGAACTGGGAACTCCCAACTAGTGATGCTATAGAGTCTAGTAGCTCTCCTCCCCACTGTACTTCGTGGTACAGTGTACGTTGATATCGTGAAGTGCACTTCTTCCTTTGGAACAGTGAAGAGGTCGAAGAATGAGGATCTGGCCAGCGAGCGAATGATCCACTATTACACACAACTTCACTGCTTCTTCTAGGTGTCCATCAGGGTGGACGTTGGCTAAGCAGATCTGATAACACAAACGAGGGAATGTGTTGTCACACACTGCTGTGCAATTGAAACTCGCCACTGGCTCCGGGGGTGCCTCTGTAGCACGCTGAGGCTCCTTGGCCAAGGGAGGGTTATGAGTTGTCTGCTGTAGTGGCTCAGAGTCTGAATGCAGAGCGGCTGGGTGCTTGTTACTGTCAGCATCTTCATAGGCATGGCATTCTGGCTTGAGGGCATGTATTGTAGATGGTTTGTGGTTCTCCTCAGAGTACTTTATGAGGAGATCGTGATCCATTAACACATGCGCAGGTGGTCTCTCTTGCTGCTGGGTGTGGGTACCACATTCATCTTGCCATACATCTGCGTTAGAGTTGCCTGGAGGGTGTGGCAGGAACTCTTTTGCCTGTGGATTGAGTGTGGCAACTGTGGCTGCTTGCATGCCTACCTGTTGAGAAATCTTCGTAGTAATGGATGGGCTAAGTTGCTTGCCCTGTAGGTCTTGAGACCTTGGTGGAGGTTTTTTGCTTTCGGGAATGGAATCTCGAGTTTTAGCTCTTACAATGTCAGTTTTGTGACTGGCATTTAGAGTCTCTGGTTGAGATTCTCCCCTTCGATCCCCTGGTTTTAGGAGACTGCTAACTAACCGTACCAGTTCGCCTGCCCATGTCTTAGTGAGTGCTGCTCATCCATGTAGGTCTTGACACGTTTATCTGGGCTCTCGCTTTCCAACTTTCCAAGGTGGAAATTGAGGGAGGCGGCATTGGTTACCTTCCATAATACTTTGGCTTGTGCTGTCTTTGTTGTCAACTCCCTTTGTTGTTTAACCAACTCCAATTTGGCCTGAGCTTTGGCCATTGCTGCTTGTTGGCTGGCCTGGACTTCTGCTACTGCCTCCTTCTGCCATGTCACCTCTTCTGTTGCACATAGATCTGCATCTGCTACTGCAGCTTCTATTTCAGCTTCTGCAGCTCGGTCGGCATAACTTGCTGCTTTGGAGGCCTGAGATGTGTCGCTGTGATGGGAAGATGCTCTGGAAGGATGGGAAGAGCTAGCAGCAGAGAATTGCTGTGAAACGCTGGAAACTGCTTGAGATCTAGCTGGCCTGGGACGGAGGGAAGAGGCTTTCTTAGAATAGTGGGGGGAGGCCATGCATGACTGAAGGGCTATATCGGATGTGGCCCTCTCCCCCGATGTTTCTTCCAGCTATAGCGCTTCATGGAGTGCAGCTTGGAGGGAGTCTTTGCCTCTCTGAATGAAGTCCTCACGTTCCTTGTTCATCTCCCAAAGCATCAAATGTATTCTTGGATCACCCAGCTTTGACTGAATGGACTTGAGTTTACTTTCACTGTCTCTCCACCATGGAAGAAAGTTACCCAGGTCTTTCTGCAATGTGCGGATTCTCTCGAGGGACAGCTTGCATTTGGGGTATCACAGAACTCCATCAGCTGTGACCACGAGTTTGTATGGCATTCATACTGCCAGTCCCAATCCTCCCTCAAGTATAACTCCATGGGCTCGGTAAGCTTCCTATGGTGTCTGAGTTTGTAGGTTTTCTGAGGTCCCGCTGCCTCTTCGGAATTGTAGACCTCTGATTCTGGGTTTTGGGAACCACGCTCCACATTTACATCAAGGGTGGAGGGTTCAAGTCCTCTGGTACCTCAGAGACATCTGTCATGGCTGAAGACGTTGCCATGACGTTGCTTCAAATT
The DNA here is from genome assembly GCA_033807585.1 of Hydrophis major. Taxonomy (NCBI): domain Eukaryota; kingdom Metazoa; phylum Chordata; class Lepidosauria; order Squamata; family Elapidae; genus Hydrophis; species Hydrophis major. Next base: position 22,376,059 of record CM066343.1, on the reverse strand, counting down.
GGCAAAAGGTGAATTTTGGAAAATTTAGTGGTTTTCCATGTAATTCCCCTTTTTCCACCAGTGTGGCAATGCAGGAGGGTGGCTGAATTTAGAAACTTCTGTGAAATTCAGTACTTGACCACGTAGATGGCACTGCAGGTGTGTACCTGAATTTGGAAATTTCTGTAAAACTCAGTACTCTTGGTGGCACTGCAGGCATGGCTGAATTGAGAAAATTCTGTAAAATTCAGTAGTTGACTACTAGAGGTGTGTGTTGCTAGGTCTGGAAGACACTGGTGCAGTACACAGGTTGGCCTCTTAGTGGTGCTTGACCCTTGGGGTTATGTTGCAAGGGGTTGCTAAGTTGCATGCATTTATGATGGATAATCATCAAAGGATGTTTTGCTTTTAAGTAATGTTTGGGCAAAGTACGATTAGGCGATTTCCCTTTATTGATTAATGTAGACTGGTATCTTTGACTTTAGATTGCTTCTAATTTCAGTAAAGGAAAAATCTTTTTGGCTCTGTCAGCAAACAGCAAGCTACACTCCTCTCTTTAAATTGCTTGCTGGATTTGGTTTCTCTCTTGGGGGGGGCGCGGTATATGGCCCATTGCTATGGAAACGGCTCAGCACTAAAGAATTTACAATTCTGTAAATTGCTTGGAGATCCCATTGTAAACTGGCTAGAGGGGGCCTTTTTATTATCTTCTTTCTCTCGAAGGCACAAGCAGTGAGGAATGTAAAGCCACTCCAGATTTGGAGAACATGCAGTTTCTGTATTTTTTAGGACATGAGAAAGAATCACTCAGTCTCTTTGAACTGCATTTGCAAAGGGTCTGAAGATAGTAACTGGAGGGTTACAGGTAGAGATGGGGGATTTCTGGCCCCTCCCAGCAATTCAAACAGGCTTCAAAACTTCTTGCTCAGAAAGAGGAAGAGAGAGAGTCTTTCACAGGTAATCTGATTAATTTATATCTTTACTCTGGAAACTCGGATTAGCATTGTACTTTCACTTGGGAGTTCCGATTTCAATATACTTTTATTCTTGTCACAGGAATTCAAATTGATTTTACTCTACACCGGAATTCAGCTGTAACATCATTCTTTTACTGAGGGAGTTCTGATTAGCACTATTCTTTTACTATTCTGTCTTTAGACTGCTGGCTGAATATAAAGAAAGACAGACAACTCTACAAGGGCTTCCATACAAAGTTTCTTTATTGGTCACAAGGCATCCTCAAATATAACTCACGGTTACGTTGAGCTTCACCTAATATCCAATTCTTCGCATAGCTGACCTCATAGTGTAAACGAATAGTGAACTTTCATCCCATAATGAAAGAGCAAGGGGGTGAGGCACCAGCATGCTGGGGTCCAGGCAGGAGTGAGCCCAACCCAACTAAGGGTCAATTTAGTGACCAATCAGGATTACAGATGTGACCACAGGACATGAACTACATTTCCCAGGATGCATTAACTACATTTACCATGAGACATTCCCTTAAGGGAACAGCTCCCAATTCTAACTTAACTAACTCAATTCCCATTACCTATATACTGCCTGCACAGCACAAGGATCAAACTCTTGGCTGTAGGCAGAGTTAGCCTGCAATACAATACTGGATTCTAACAACTGTTCCACCAGGGCTATTGGTTGAGGTCATCAATATCCAGATTAGAGGATCTTTTTTGGCCTATTATCAAATACCACTGAAGATAAATCAGGGATGATGGTTGCGCTGTCCAGTCAGTATATAGGTAGTTGGGAATTAGGATATATATTCAGCCAGCGATTAAAAGACAGAACAGTAAAATTATAAGTGATATCTGAATCCCTATGAAGAGTCAACTCCCACAGTAAAATGATAGTGCTAATCTGAATCCCAGCAGTAAAATTATAATATTATATCTGAATTCCTGAGAATAAAAATATAATAAAATCGGAACTCCCAAAGTGAAAGCATATTGTTAAAAGATAAGTTCCATCTCTTAAGCTAAGTGAAAATATAAATCGATCAGATTGCCTGTGAAAGATTCCCTCTCTATCTCCCTCTCCCTCTGAGCAACTGAAGTTATAAAGCCTGTTTGAATTGGCAGGGAGGGGCCAGAAATCCCCCATTTGCAAGAGACAAACAAGTAGCTTCCTCTCTCACTCTGTTTGCATTTTCTGGGAGCTGCCTCAGAAACTGTTTTGCAAACAAGACAGGATTTGAGTAAGAAAATGTGTTAATTCCTGGCCTTTCAAGCCCTGAAGCAAACATTGATTTCCTCTGCTCATCAGGAAGAAAGGCTGCCATAATGAGGCCTTTCTACCCAGTTTATGACAGGGTCTGTAAGCAACAGAGTCGTAAATTCCTTAGGATCAGCCACCTCCATAGAAATGGGCTGTAATTCCCCCCCTAAAGAGGGAATCCAATTAAAAAAGCTAGAAAAGCAGCCCATCTGTATCTTTATTGGCAGAGCTGAACACGTTTCCTTTTTACTGAAATTAAAGGCAACCCCTAATCAAAGACACCAATCTATATTGCTTAACAGAAGGAGATCACCTAATCATAGTTTGCCCAAGCATGTTAAAAGCAAAACATCCTTTGATGACTATCCTTCATAATTGCATGCAATTCAGCAATCCCTTGCAACACAGTCCAAGTCTAGCTCCACCTCGTGGCCAAGTCCTGAATTTTACAGGAAATTTCCTAAATTCAACAACCCCTTGCAACATAACCCCAAGGATCAAGCACCACCAAGAGGCCAACCTGTGTACTGCACCAGTGTCCTCAAGACCTAGCAATGCACTCTAGAGGCCAACTTGTGTACTGCACCAGCGTCGTCCAGACAACCCACACCTCTAGTGGTCAACCAGTGAATTGCATAGAAGTTTTCTAAATTCAGTTACCCACCTGCAGCGCCAGCTACGTGGTCAAGTAGTGAATTTCACAGAAGTTTTCTAAATTCAGCTGTCTGCCAGCAGCGCCATCTATGTGGTCAAGTATTGAATTTCACAAAAGTTTTCTAAATTCAGCCAACCACCTACAGTGCACCCTAGTGGAAAAAGGGGAATTGCACGGAAATTGCTAAATTTTCCAAAAGTCATCTTTTGCCAATTTGAAGCATGGCAACGTCTTCAGCCATGACAGATGTCTCTGGGGTACCAGAGGACTTGAACCTTCCACCCACCCCTGATGTAAATGTTGAGCGTGGTTCCCAAAAGTCAGATTTGGATGTCCAAACTTCCAAAGAGGCGACGCTGCCTCAGAAAGCTTACGACCTCAGACAACATAGAAAGCTTACCGAGCCCATGGAGTCATGCTTGAGGGAGAAACAGAGAAACGGTTAGAAACAGAGTCCATGAGGGTGGTATGAGGGCCCAACGTCCACAGGTGAGGGTTGTGCTTACAGCCCAAAACCATGCAGGACGTTTGGCATTTGCCAGAGAACACCAAGATTGGCAAATTCACCACTGGCACCCTGTGCTCTTCACAGATAAAAGCAGGTTCACACTGAGGATGTGACAGGGTCTGGAGATGCCGTGGAGAACATTCTGCTGCCTGCAACATCCTCCAGCATGACCGTTTTGGCAGTGGGTCAGTAATGGTGTGGGATGGCATTTCTTTAGGGGGCCACACAGCCCTCCATGTGCTCGCCAGAGATAGTCTGACTGCCATTAGGTAACGAGATGAGATCCTCAGACCCTTTGTGAGACCATACAGTGGTGCAGTTGGCCCTGGGTTCCTCCTAATGCACGACAATGCTAGATCTCATGTGGCTGGAGTGTGTCAGCAGTTCCTGCAAGACGAAGGCATTGATGCTATGGACTGGCCTGCCCATTCCCCAGACCTGAATCCAATTGAGCACATCTGGGACATCATGTCTTGCTCCATCCACCAACGCCAAATTGCACCACAGACTGTCCAGGAGTTGGGGAATGCTTTAGTCCAGGTGTGGGAGGAGATCCCTCAGAAGACCATCCGCCACCTCATCAGGCATTGTAGGGAGGTCATACAGGCACATGGAGGCCACACACACTACTGAGCCTCATTTTGACTTATTTTAAGGATATTACATCAAAGTTGGATCAGCCTGTAGTGTTTTTTTCCACTTTAATTTTGAGTGTAACTCCAAATCCAGACCTCCATGGGTTGCTAAATTTGATTTCCATTGATAATTTTTGTGTGATTTTGTTGTCAGCACATTCAATTATGTAATGAACAAAGTATTTAATAAGAATATATCATTCATTCAGATCTAGGATGTCTTATTTTTGTGTTCCCTTTATTTTTTTGAGCAATGTACAATGCTTCAAGGGGCTAAACAAGGAATGCGAGGACTACGTTAAGAGAAGCAAAGACTTCCAAGAGGCTGCACTCCATGACACGCTACCGCTGGAAGTAATGTCAAGGGAGAGGGCTGCATCTGACATAACCTCTTGGTCACATGTGGCCTCCTCCCACTATTCTAAGAAAGCCTCTTCCCTCCATCCCAGGCCAGTTGATCTCAAGCAGTTTCCAGCGTCTTGCAGCAATTCTTTGCTAGGTCTTCCCATCCTTTCAGAGCATCCTCCCATCGCAGCGATGCATCTAAAGCCTTCAAAGCAGCAAGTTATACCGACTGAGCTGCAGAAGCTCCAATAGAAGCTGCAGTAGCAAACGCAGATCTGCGTGCAACAGAGGAGGTGACACGGCAGAAGGAGACAGTAGCAGCTCAAGCAGAAGCCCAGGCCAGTCAACAGGCAGAAATGGCCAAAGCTCAGGCCAAATTGGAGTTGGTTGAACAACAAAGAGAGTCGGCAACAAACACAGCAAGAGCTGCAGCATTATGGAAGGGAGCCGACAATGCCTCCCTCAACTTCAACCTTGGAGAGTTGAGAAGAGCCCAGATGAACATGTCAGTACTATGTGGAGGAGCAGTACTATGAAACGAGCAGGTGAAACCGCAATTAGTCAGCAGTCTCCAAAAACCAAGGGATTGACTGGATGAATCTCAACCACAGGGTCTAAATGCCTGTCAAAAAATTGATGTCATAAGACCTAAGACTCAAGACTCCTTTTCCAAAAGCAGCAAACCTACCCCAACGTGTCACGGCCTGCTGGGTAAGCAACTTAACCCACCAGTTACTATGAAGATTTCTCAACAGATAGGGATGCAAGCAGCCACAGTTGCCACACTCAATCCACAGGCAAAAGAGTTCCTGCCACACCCTCCAGGCAACTCTAATGCAAATGTATGGCAAGACGAATGTCGTACCCACACCTTGCAGCAAAAGAGACTACCTGCGTATGTGTTAATGGATCATGACTTCCTCATAAAGTACTCTGAGAACCACAAACTGTCCACAACACATGCCCTCGAGCCAGAATGCCATGCCTACAAGGATGCTGACAGCAACAAGCACCCAGCCATTCTGCATCCAGACTCTGAGCCACCACAGCAGACAACTCATAACCCTCCCTTGGCCAAGGAGCCTCAGCGTGTTACAGAGGCACCCCCGGAGCCAGTGGCAAGTTTCAATTGCACAGCAGTGTGCAACAACACACTATCCCCTCATTCATGTCATCAGATCTGCTTAGCCAACGTCTACCGTGACAGACGCCCAGAAGCAGTGAAGATGTAATAGTGGATTTCTTCACATTCTTCGACCTCTTTGATGTTCAAAAGGAAGAAGTGCACTTCACGATATCAATGTGCACCGTACCACGAAGCACGGCAGGGAGGAGAGCTACTGGACTCTGTATAGAGTCATTAGATTGGAGTTTCTTGTTCCCACTGCCACCTGTGTTAGGATGGGATAGGATACTAAGTGACCACAGCCAGATTGCAACACCTGAGGTAGTAAGCAACATACCTCACCTGAAGCACATGGCTCATCACTTTCCTGCTCTAGATCCAGAGGCAGATTCTACTCTTGCTGGGAGTAGATGCCTCTGACGCTTTCGTTCACACTGAAGTAGTTGAAGACCCACAAGGCTCCCCATTTGCTTTCAAGACAGTGCTAGGATGGGGAATCACAGGGATAGTCTTCATTGATAAGCTGCAGGCCCCATCCCAGGCAAATGTCTTTGCAACATCTATCCCAAAAGCTTGCCAGCACCCCTTGAAACCGTTGGAAGCAAGAGTACCTGTCCACCCTGCAAGGCTGCCAGAAGCGACCAGCAGACTTTCACCAAGAAGCTCTACACCAGACCGGTCACCGATCTAGTGTTGCGGCGGAGAAAGGCTGAACTTGAAGATGGAACCTCAACTTTGCATGCTTTGCTTTGTTTGATGCTATATTACTATTTACTGTTTATCTTATATAGTAAATTGATAGTTAGTTGGTAGTGGAACTTATAATTGTTTGGTATATAGGTAATTGGGTTAGGAATTGGGAGCTGTCTCCTTAAGGGAATGCCTCATGGTAAATGTAGTTAATACATCATAGGAAATGTAGTTCATGTCATGTGGTCATATCTGTAATCCTGATTGATCACTGAATTGACCCTTGGTTGGGTTGGGGGAGTTTCCTTTACTCTTGCTTGGACCTCAGCACCATGCTGGTGTCTTACCCTTTGCTCCAGTGTTATGGGATGAAAGATCACTATAATTTTACACTATGAAGTCAGCTGTTCAAAGTATTGGACATTAGATGAATCTTGATGTAACTGTGAGTTATATTTGAGTATGCCTTGTGAACCAATAAAGAAACTTTGTATGGAAGCCTTTGTAGAATTTAATTTGACTGTCTTTATATTCAGCCAGCAGAATATAAAAGACAGAACAATGGTGTTTCCCCAATATTATTTTATCTCCCACTTCGAGTGTTTCCATGTATTGTTTATTAACAATTTCCTCAATCTTCACTACAATTTGCAGCATCTGTGACTGTGACCTTTTAGTTCAGCATTAAGGAAAAAACAATCTTTACTTCACACTCCAAGCAGAGTCCACACCTTTTCTGAAGTCTGATTCTGCATAGAATCATTGGACAGCAATTCTCAACATAATCTCCCAGTAATAGTAGAGTCTAATTTTGGGGAGCCAATGGCGGGAGAACGTCCTTGGAATACCTGCTTCCTTTTGCAGGAAACTCTTGACAGATAGCAGAGATGAGATATTGCATACTACTTATTCTGAAGAAAATCTCAAATCTCAAGGTTTTCTGTCCGGATTCTTAAACACAACAAAAAAGAATAAAACTGAATGGTGTGCTATGTTCCAGAGCCTAGCATACACTACTGTACTTTATTTAAAATTAAGGCAAATATATGTACGTATGTAATACCAGAATGAAAAATAGGGGGCAGGGAGAGGAGTTCAGTTGGCAACAAAAAGAATGAAGAATCGTGTTCCCAAGATAATCCCAATACAATTATATATATATAATTAGGTATAATTATAATCCCAGCATATTTATATTTACTCCTTGTTTAGGTTCCAGAATATAGTGCTTCATTTTCATTTCCTACTTCTGCCATGTTTCTAATGAAACACTCATTCACAAATGTGAGGGACAAATGGCTGTCCACATGATGTACAGTTGTTAATTTCCCATTGGCTACAATAGGGGTTCCCAACTCTTGGGCCACGGCCCACCATTGGGCCTTGAACTGTTCAGAACTGGGCCATGGAAGTGGCAGGTGAACTCGCGCAGCAGGCTCGCATATTCTCTGCTCATGCAAGTGGGACTGTGCATGTCAGCACACTTATCCGCCACTCATGCGGAACCATCCCCCCATCAGTCTGCAAAGCCAGAAAGACTGGGAACTCTGGGCTAGACCCAAGGAGTTCAATTAAACATCTGGAGGGCTAAAATCACAGAATGTATGGGCTAGGAAGAGAGGAAGGAATCTGATATGAATTATTCATAGAAAAATATTATGAAATATTTACAGCTGTATCTTGGTATTCAACTGCTTTGAAACTCAACCAATTTGGTACTCAACGCATTTTGATGTGAAAAAGTTGTCCCAGAATTCATTGTTTGTTTGGCATTCAATACACCAGCTAGAATTTGTTGGTGTCAGCTGCCTTGTGACTCACTACATTATTCCTTATGGGAAAAATTTGTTGGGTACTTATTATTTTTGATACTCAGGGCACCTCCTGGAACCAATTAATGATGAGTGCTAAGGTACCACTGTGATTTCCTTATCAACTTCACAGTGCCCAGTTAAGCATTTCCCCATCCTAATTAAACTCATGAAAATGCTTACGGAATTGCAACAGAAATATGTGCAGGGAAATGCAACTCCAATGACTGTGGCAGATTCATCATAATTCATATTACTGATCAGTAGGAGAACAAAGTGAAATTCCACCAGATGCTCCCCCAGGTACTACTCAAAGAAAAAAGTGTGCAATGTGTACAAATCATTGTAACAGACCTAAGGGGTAAAACGCTTCAAAGGGTTGATCAACTGGAGGCTTTGCAGTGAACCAAGATTTCCACTCTCCCCCATGGCAGGCCTCTTCACACGAGTCTTGGATGATCAGATCATTCATTTGGCAGCTGCCAAAGAAGCCGTAATCTCCCTTTCTATTTCATAGTTTTCCTTCTAAAGAGGAAAACAAATCTGTGGTGGCACCATAAAATTTGGTACAACCTTGGACAGGTTTAGGAGAAAAGCACTCTCACATCTCTGTCCATTTTGCACCCTGCCCTCATAGGGGCATGGGATGAGATGTACAAGGAGATGGCGTGTCTAGAAAAACCAGGTTTTAACAAAGACTCTCTAGGACTTGATTTCAGTCACAAACATCAGAGAACGTAGTTAGCTGTCCAGAAGGAATCTGTCTGACCCCCAGCACAATTTGGTCTATTTAGGATTAAATCTAAATCATTCTGGGTTTTCTGAATCTCCCTCTGGTTAACTACCCCACTCTGGTTAACTGAAATATGTATGGTACAGGCTTTTTGAACCTGGACTTCTTCAATAAACAAACCATTGCTTTTGATCTGAATCATCCCATAAAAATAAATGGCTTAATTCGAATAACCTATAACAGAGTTGGAGGGGTCCTTGGAAGTCTTCCAATCTAGCCCTCTGCTAGATTAGGAAGGAAACTTTACATCAGTTCAGACAAATAGTTGTCCAATCTTTCCTTTAAAACTTCCAGTATTGGAATTTCAGTTGAATTCATCCTTGGTTAACAAACACACTCGACAAACTTGGTCTCCATTTTGTTTTGTTAACATTTTTAGACAAAGCAATGCAGGAGGATGGGGAAATCTAATAAAAATGAAGCACAAATTATAAAAAAGTATTAACAAATAGGACAGCAAACAGTTGTTATTTGTAATTTACTGCTTGACCAAATTAGGGGCAGTAGTTAAAAAAACTTTTAAAAATAACAATAAGGCATGGGGAGATGATGGATTCCTAATTTCCAGTGTCTGTCCCATTAAATAAGAGCACAAGATTAAAAAAAAAAATCCCAAGGATCTGTATACATAATTACAATACTGAAACATATATATAATATATGTGTTAAAAGAGAAAATGTATATTCAGAGAGAATCAGCTAATAGAACGTTTTCGTTAGGGATGTGAATCCAAAGAGAAACTGCTATTTGGTACAGATATATTTGGGAAGTGAGATTCTGAAACAGGCTCATGATTTTCAAACTATTCACAACTGCAGAGAACATGACACAAGAGAAGGAAAAATATGCTGCAGAAGCATTGGAAACTCACAAATCCAGTATGGACTCATAATACTGTAGCCCAGTTTGACTTCCAAGGCAGCAAGAATTTATCTTCCAGTTTCAAACTCCCCAAACCTCTTTCCACCATTCCTAAACTGATCAATCCTACGACCTGCCAATATTATTTTCTGACTGCATAGAATTGAAACCCAGAGTTCTGACAGTTGCCTTCTGCTTTACTATTAAAGGTTTGCAAGGCAGTATCGGCACGTAGTTCCTTAAAAGAAAACAGATCTCCATTGTGGCCGCATAGCGAACCACAGAAAAAAATGTCTAGAGCAAAATACATTCTAATTACTTTAAAATAGTGTTTCCCAATCCTGGCATACGTGTGGACTTCAACTCCCAGAATTCATCAACCATTCTCCATGCTGACTGGGGAATCCTGGGAGTTGAAGTTCCCACATCTGAATGTTACTATGGTTGAGAAACGCTTCTTTAAAGGCCCATTTTTGTGGGACAAGGAAATCAGGCATGCATCATATTTGTTAATATTTACATCAACAAGCTATAAACTAGTTTTAAACCAGCTTTATCAGCCACTGCTCAAGAAACCCTGTTGGTTTTGTGAAAAGACAGGGGAGCAGCATTGAAATAGGAAAACATCTTCAGTTATCTTCAAAAAGCACACTCCAGGAACTATCTAAGTAAATCAATGGAGGGTAAAAACTAATTCTTAAGGAGTTTATTCTGTAATGGAGAAGGGTCTTTTGACTTAAGGGATAGGATTAAAAGCTAAATGTAATCCAGTAATAAACATTTCAAAGATTTATAGCTATAGCCATTTGGATAGACAGTTTGCAAAAATCTCCTCTTGGGGACAGAAGTTCTCCCCAAAAGTAAATACCTCTCTTGGACAAAATAGCAAGCAGACAAAGGTCATCCTCCTAGATTTCTCTGGAATGTTTCTGCCAAAGCTATTTCTGAAGGGCAGGAAATTGACGTTTTTTCCCCTTCGTTCTGACTTAAACTATTTGACTACATGTCAAAAACAGAACCAGAAAATGCAGCCTCTTTTGAATCCAATCGAAATTGCTTATCCTTTCTGCACCAATGCAACAAACTTTTCTAGAAACTATGGGATTTTTTTCCCCCTTGCTGACTGCTAGGAATCCCTTCTATGGGAACAGTCAACTGGCCAAGCCTAGCTTCCTTAATCTCTTGCCAGAGTTTTGACACAGATCGTTGTAAAAGGCTAAGAGGACCAAGCTTCTCTCTTCTTGAATGCTCAAACTTGAAGAAGCTACCCTGGTTCCATGTCTGCCTATTAACAAATAGTTCTGAAAAGGGAGGTGATTTGCCCAGGAGACAAGGCATCTAGCTAGCTTAGCTTGTAAGAAGCCATGCAAGAGGGAGGAGGGAGGCAGGTAAGTACCTATCTATATGGGATGTTTCCTAAGTGCCTTGGGGAGCCCATCAGGTTGAAGAGAATTGAGGAAAAATATGCCAAAATGTTAAAAGGGCCAATCCACTTTGCAATGGCAGAAGAATCTGTTAATATCAGGTAGGGAGCAGAGTCCACATTTTGCCTCTCTGGAAGGAGGTGATGCCGTCCCTGGAGCAATTAAAGAGTTTTAAAGGGAAGCAGCTCTGTACAAAGTACTTGTGAAGAATGCAGTTGTTTCCTTGGTGAGGGAGGTTCCCAGCTTGCAGGGGGATGGAGGAGGGTTGTGCAGTTGCATCTGTTGGTTGTGGTGAAATTCACATGGGGGCCACCAAGTTCCATATCCATGCACAGAGCACCACAGCTATCGTGGACTTTTTCTCTCCGGTCATTACGGTCGAGGAAAGCAAAATGGGGGACCCAAGCCCACCTCAGGCACACAAAAGAGGTAAACCAATGGACCCCAGGTAATTCTCTTCCAACTCCTCTCTGACCTCGATCGGGTGGATTTCCATGTCCAGTTGCGATTCCCCTTGGCGTACCTCTCCTCCAGTCCTTTGGGTCCTTCAACCACACTATGCCTCTAGCGGCAACCATAGTCTTGGTCCTTGGGAGTTTCTCAGCCTTGTGCTGTCCCAGCCCTTAGTATTATTCAGAAATAAGTGTCCTGGAGCACAGACCCCCCTGAGGTTTCCCCATCTCTTCCATCTTCGGGGGCTGATTTGGGTTCTTTTTTCCTCAAAGACAGCTTCTTCTCTTTCTTTAGCTTGGCTTCCTCTTTGGTTCGTTCTTTCTGCTGCTTCTTCTCCCGCTCCTTCTCTTGCTTCTCCCGCTCCTTTTCCTGCTTCTCCCGCTCCTTCTGCAGCTTCTTCTCCTGCTCCTTCTGCAGCTTGTGTTTCTCCTTCTCTATCTTCTCTTGCTTCTCCCGTTCCTTTTCCTTCCGCTTTTCCACTTTGCTGCTGGTTTTCTTAGGGCCACCCAAGGGGGTGTTATTTCCGGTAGGGGAGGGCAGGGCAGCATGAAGACCTTCGGATACCACCACCTGGTTCTGGGCTGCAGCAGGGACCCGGGAAGGTGAAGGAGATTCAGCCAGGGTACTTATGGAATGAAGTGGGGAGAAGGAAGGACCACTAATGCTGCCTAGGGCAACCCTGTGCTTTAGCCCTGTGAGGCTCAGGAGGCTGGCGCTGGCAGTCAGGGGAGGGTTCATACGGTAGCACTCCTCATGGATGGCTCGTGAACCATGGAGTCGGCGGGAGGGCTTGTACTGGAGCTCCCCCCGAGTTTCGCGCCATTTCTTTAGCTGGGTGGTATTCTCTTGCTCGATGAGGGCTTCAGTAACTGGAAGATTAATCACCTGAATCAGAGAGAAACAAAAAAGAAACAAGAGGAGGAGGAATAACTACATGTGGCATCTTTTGAGCCATATTCCCTTCTACAGCTGAGGACTTTGTCAGAAGTATACGCAAGCCAGGAACAGATCTCATTCAAAATCCTTATCAGTAGAACCAAATCCTCTGCTTTTGTATATACAGCAATAGTGCCTAGACATATATACTACTTTAGCACTCTCTTAAAACAGTTTACAAAATCAGCACACTGCCTCCAACAACAGCACACACACATATACATAACCCTCGCAGTGACCAGCATTAAAGCCAGGAAAAGCCTTCTAAGTATTTTTTTTTTTATTTCATAGTTAAACTACGGATATTCTTATCAGCCAATTTCAAATTACTGCATAAATGTCATATTCAGAAAGGATCAAACATCCCAACTATGTTTCTGAATTTAAAATCCATTAATAAATTCAAAACATGGCTATTTCAACAGGCTTGAGGATGTCAGGGAATGGAGAGTTGTGAGATGATGTAATGGGATGTGGGATGACCTTGGAAGAAGAGGAGAAGCGATGCTGCCCAGGGAATGGTCAGGTAAGGTAGCTTGCAGCTTGGCTGGCTCGGGGATTCTGGGAGTGGAAGTCCACTGTTTTTAAAGTTGCCATAGTTCACATCCCTGGTTTACATTATATTTGAAAACCTTGTTTCATTACCTTGCCAGAAAACTTTGGAGCAATCTAAATAAAGAAAAGCAACAAAGAAAAAAGTTGGGATTCTCACCTCGTGGACCAAGTATTCCTCTTGCATGGTCTGAACTGGGAGGTTTCGCAACTTCTCCATTGTCTCATACATGCCTTGACAGGACCTCAACTTGTCCACCGAGCCCAAGGCGTTCCGGAGGAGCACTAAGCCCACCCGGAAAACTATCTTCACTCCTGCAAGAAGATAAAGAGGAGGAAGAGAGGATCAAATCAAACAAAAAGGGTTTCCCCTTTTTCTTTGTTGGAATAGAGGTCCAAGGGTATGGTCACAAATGCAAGATTTGATGCAGTAGAAGGAACCAAAGTCCGTTGAAGGAGAAATGTCAGATGGTTTAAAAACAATCCTAGCTGACTTTGGCTCTCAAATCCAGCATTCCATTTTATACAATATGCAACCAATCAGGGACCTCTGGGTGTTTGTGAATGTGTGTGTTGCCAGCTACTAGGAAAAATGTACCATCCACCCCCTGGCTCTAATCTGCATTTTATTGCTCACTGAATCACCAGTACCTTGTAGAACAAAGAGGGTTCTATTATAAACTCCTGTGTAGATTCATTTGGCCTATACCAAATGTTTTGCTATAATCACATTTTTAGTTTAATAATCCAGGATTCTAGAACAAAGAGTCACTTGGTTGAGGAGGGCTTGATTGAATAAATAATTCAGAATAAAATAAATACTGGAGCTGTTATTCCAAGCATTCTTGTGAAGACGAGCCTTGTGGAATACAATGGAATTCCAAGTTACAATGCACCAGTTTGCACCGAGACAGACAAAATCAATTTTTTCAATACCATGCATAATTTATTAACATGTGACTTGTTAGTTTAATTCTCCTGGTAAAAATATTGAATGATCCCAGGTACCATTTTGAGAATAATTATGTTAAGACTAGATTTGACATCATATAATTCTTCTCTTTCCTTCCACCCATTTTTTGGGGGGGTCAAACAGCCATTGAGACTGCCAAGATGCTGGCTGGGATTATTTAAATAATAGTTGGGGAGGTTTTCCTCCATCCGGTAAATTAAAAGCATTTCGGGGGGAGATATCAGAGATCACTGGGGGGTTTTCCCCCCCCCTTCCTGATGGAATCTGTGTAAGGGAAGCAGACCACATGCAGCATTTGACAGAAAGCCAAAGAGAATTGAAGGTCACAGCTCACCTTCGCAAAAAAACATATCCCACACACGTAACACAGAACACCAAGGCAAGGTCCGGGAGAAGATGCACATGAACCACTCGGTCATATACAAGATGGGGTCGATCTTGTATCTCTTCAGGTGACGATAGGCAATGGGAGATGCTCGTCGGAGAAGTGCAAAGAAGATCTCCCCGTCTAACTGGATTGCCTCCTGAACAAGAAGGACAGATGGGATCCGGAGTGAATTCAGGGGCTCTAGACACAATAGCCTGTATTCCCTCACCAATGCTTTCATCTTTTTCTCCAAGGCCTAGACAGGGTTTATAACCTCTGTGAGCAGCAAAGAAAGTTGGGGAGATGAGACGCAGAACTGAATAGTACATTGCACCAAGCTGTTGTTTGCTTAACCACTGTTTGTTGAACACAGCAAAACCGGCTGGGTCCAGACACCAGAGTAAGCCCTAAAGCATGGTTCATATGACATTCCAAACCAAAGTCAAATAAAATTTATGATGGGTTATCCTGCTACCTGAAGGCCCAAAAAAATCTGCAAGACTGAAGTGGTTGCAACCGTTCAAGGTTTCTCTAGGCAAAAATTGTGCTGCTCCTTTCAGTTCAATGAATTAAGAAAGCAGACCGACCTCAGGATGGGTGGGCAGGTCTCAGCTTTGCTCATCATCAGACACCTGCCAGAAGTCACCCTACTCAGGAAAGACCACTCATGTGTTAACTCAGCCTTAAAATCAGAGAATATGAAATTTCAAGTTGACCCACAGTGAGAAGAAGGGGGAAGTGAGAAGAGGTTGGAGAAGAAATGTGCTGAAATGTCAATTAAGATGAGGTGGCCCAATAGAAAAACCATTACTTTACAAGTACATATTCTACCTGTGGAAGGCAAAAAAATTGCAAATAGCGTCTGTCGGGAATTCCTTAAGACCACAACATCTATTTTCAAAACTGCTCTGCAGCTGCACAATCCTGAAAAAGGATGAGCTTCCCTAAGGAGCTGCAAAAGGGTGTGTGTGTGTGTGTTTTGGTTTGGTCTTCAAATCCAATGCCCTACTGAATATGTTTCAAATTTTGGAGCTCCCACTATTTTCCAGGAAGTTTCATCCTTCAGTACAATATATTTTTCTACTAGAGGCAATGCTATGTCTTCCTTAGATGATACCAAGAAGCACCATTATTTCTGTACATTAATAAGGAAAGTCCATCCGTTCCAGCCAGATTGGAAATCTGCAGGCCGAATCAGGAACCTTTCCATTCATAATTCCCCCAATACTCTTTAAGATTCCACTGCCCAAGATTCAGCAATCAATGAATATTTTTCATCAGTGCAATTTTTTTAAATCAACAAGGTGTAAAATCAAAGCAGATTTGTCAAACTTCCAACAAGCTTTTAATACAGGTAGTCCTCAACTTACAACCACAACAGAGCCCAACATTTCTGTTGCAAAGTGATTCATTTTTTAAATGAATGTTGCCCCATTTTACAACCTTTCTTGCCACTGTTGTTAAGTGAATCACTGCAGGTGTTGATTTAGTAACATGGTTGTTGCATGAATCTGGCTTCCCCATTGACTTTGCTTATCAGATGGTCCCAAAAGAGGATCACATGACTCCAGAACACTACAACCGTCATAAATTTGAGTCAGTTGCCAAGCGCCTGAATTTTGATCATTCAAGCTGCCATGGTCATAAGTATGAAAAATGGTCATAGTGCCGTTGCAATTGAGTGTTCACTAAATGAACTGTTGTAAGTTGAGGACTACCTACACATTTAGCAATATCAATAGCACTTAGACTTATATACCACTTTATAGTGCTTTACAGCCCTCTCTAAGCAGTTTACAGAGTCAGCCTGTTGCCCCCAACAATCTGGCTCCTCATTTTACCCACCTCAGTGGGATGGAAGGCTGAGTCAACCTGGAGCCTGGTGGGACTTGAACTGTCAAATGGTAGGCAGCTGGCTGCAGAAGGAGCTTGCAGTACTGCACTCTAACCACTGTGCCACAGAGGCCCCCAAAATTTACTTATTTGTACACTTCTATTTTGACTGTTTTAAAAAATTCACCCTTTAAAAAAAGAGCTATTAAACTATATATTTCTTCTGGCGACACCCAGGTTACTAATTCCTTGATTCTCAAGATCTTCAACATTTTAACAAGAAATGGAACCCTTAGTGCCCAGCCTTATGCTGGAAGTTTCTGTGCCCAGGTAATCCTCCACTTATGACGGCAATGGAGCCAGGATTTCCCATTCTATTATGATGGCCATAAGTTGAAGCATCCACATGTCCAACCCAATTTTACTATTTTTTGTTGCGCAAACACGCCACAGTTGTTAAGCAAACACAACAATCAGTAAGCAAACCCATTGGAAACCATTGTAAATCGTAGTCAGGTCTCTGCAGGACACAGCAAACGGTCATAAACGCAGGCCGCTTGCCCTCGAAAAGCAATCACATGAATGCAAGGGTGGGGGCAGGAGGGCGCAGGCACCGCAACTTCAAATATGGGTTGTAAGTTCCTTTTGGGAGTCCATTGTAACTTCAAATGGTTACCAAGCGACCGGCATTAAGCGAGGACTACTTGCACTACAAAAGGCATTCTCAGTGAAGCATTATAAAGTGCTTTTCTCTATAGGAAAGCAGTCAAACTTACCAATCCGGCACTGTAGTATCCAGGAAGATATTTCTCACAGATTTGCACCAGGCACCAGAAAGCTTGCTGTGGAGAGAGACCAAGGAATCTTTAGCCTAGATAATCGCAGCAGCCATAGTCGGGCGTGTGGCAGAACAGCATTTAGCAAACTCCCAGTTAAAATTTTCCAGTTACGAGAACGAAGCCAGAAAATTCAATTCGAGGGCCTCAGCCCTTTCCCAAACCTGGGGCTTCCAGGTTTCTTCAACGACACAGAAGTAACACATCAGAGCCAGTAGCAAAGCCACAGAAGGAGAACAAAGTCACAAACTGAGAACAGACCCAGATCCCATAAGGTCTGCCAGTTAGTCTAATGGTTAGGTTTTAACCTCACACATGCCTGATGCTGCATGAAAACATGGTCGTTGTCAACGCTCTCGATCCAGCTTCTGGCACTGGTAAAGTCCCTGGCAGTTCAAAAGGATAGCAGTTGACATGTAGCAGAGCAGGATGCCTGGTGTAAAAAGACTTCCAAGATGCAGCGGCTATTATATACATCAGCGGTCCCCCAACCTTTGCAGCCTGGCTGGAAGGGGAGAAAGAGGGGAACCAGGCCACACAACTGGTGGGCTGGAGCACACATAACTCCTCTCATGCGGGAGAGAGAAGCCTTTGGGGTGCAGTTTAGTGCTCCTTCAGGCTTCTCCATGCCGAAAGGGATGGAAGGCCTAAAGCAGCATGAAATATATGGTCTCTCGAAGCCTTTTGTCCATTTACAAAAGCATGTAAACACAGAAAAGCCTTTGGGAGGCACAATCTCACACTTATTCAGACTCTCCGAGTCTGGTCCAAAAGCAGATTTGGGTGTCCTGCCCAGGCAGCCTCAGTGAGTCAGTGAAGCTGAGTAGGGCTGCCCGTCCCACTCAGCCTCTGCTCTCACCGCTCTGCATCGGAAGCAGGCAGCTTGATGTCCCAGCTATCGGGGGGGGGGAAGAGGGAGAGGGGGAACTGGTCCAAGTGAGCGGTGGACTGGTTGGACTGATTCACATGCACGTGTGCAGCTCCACTCACACAAGAGAGGAGCCTTCGGGGCTTGTGTGAGTGGAACTGTATGCACGGACAGTCTGTTTCTCATGCAGCCCAGTTCTGAATTAGGCACAGCCCGCTAATGGGCCGTGGGCCATGGATTTGGGATCTCCGATATGCATGCCTCAAACTGCTGAAATATTCTGCAAATCTAGCTAAACTAGGAACTATGGTCCTTTCCCAGAGAAACTATGCTTTCTAAGTTGGCAACTGCCGTGTGAATAAAGGAATTCCTTATCTTTGTGGGCATATGCATCCGCATCAGCCCAGTTCTGAATTAGGCACAGCCCGCTAATGGGCCGTGGGCCGTAGGTTTGGGATCTCCGATATGCATGCCCCAAGCTGCTGAAATATTCCGCAAATCTAGCTAAACTAGGAACTATGGTCCTTTCCCAGAGAAACTATGCTTTCTAAGTTGGCAACTGCCGTGTGAATGAAGCAGTTCCTCACCTCTGCGGGCATATGCATCAGCAAAACTGCAGCTACGGGCGCTTGTGCTTGGCAGTAACCTTCTTCTGGCCGGTAGATGGTATAGGCTTTCAGGATACGATAGAGGTCCTGCTGCCTGTGACGGAGAAGGATGAGGAGTGGAAAATTTAATCTAGACTCTTGGACTCCCTATCGGAGCTCCCTGTTCTTGAGACTAAACTCTAGGAAATTCCCTGTTATGTTTCTTTGGGGTATTTAATTAATAACGAGGCCTATAAGCCAGTTAAGGTTCAGCATTTCTCAAATCATGTGCCAGGATGTCAATAAAATAGCTAAAAGGGTCATGGCAGACATGAGTTCCTGATTAACCCTGTGTCCCCATTATCTTAAGTCTAGAGATGAAGAAAGGCACATCAGAGGTCAGATACAGGAGCAGATATAGGGCTTAGAGTGATAGGGGCAATTCAATACAAGAAAAAGCTGGGCCAATACACATAGTCCTCAACTTACTATCATTTGCTTTAAGTTATAACAGCCCTGAAAAAAATGACTTATGACCGGTCCTTGCATTTACAACTGTCATAGCATCCCCATGATTATGTGATGATCAAAATTCAGGCCCTTGGCAACTGGCATGTATTTATGATGGTTGCAACGACCATGTGATTCACTTAACTGCAGCAATTCACTTAATAACCATGGCAAAAAAAAAAAAGCTCATCAAAGCAGGAAGCACTCACTTAACGACTGCCTGGTTTTTAGCCACGAAAATTCTGGTCCCTGTTGTGATTGTGAATTGAGGACTACCTGTACGCTTATGAAAAATTTCAAAAGGAGTTGGGGGTGACGAGCTGATCTAGTATGTAGAGGCAGAGCCGTTTTATGCATTCTGAGAATGGAAAGGATGGTAGTGACTTTCCATTCCTAGAGGTCTGAGCCCTGGAACAAAAACACCACTTCTTTTAATTCTCTCACCCATGGCCTCCTCGAGCTGCAAACATCTCATGGAAAGGGAATTGCCTGTGGAGGTCCTTCTCAATCACATCTAGCCATTTGGGATCACCAGGCTGACGCTCCAGTTCCTAAGAGAAAAGAAAAGCCAACAAGGAAGGAGATTAAATTTGGAGGCAGAAGCCCATCTTAGAGGACTTTTCCTTACTGCCTCTATGCTATGTTTCTCAAACTTGGCAACTTGAAGATGAGTGGACTTTGGCTCCCAGAATTTCCCAGCCAGACAAGCTGGCTGGGGAATTCTGGGAGTTGAAGTCCATCCATTGTCAAGCTGCCAAGGCTGAGAAAGACTGCTCCACAGGATCAATTGCTATCAGTTGCTGTTATGGAAAGGATTCCAGACAGACACTGCAGGTTTCTGCTCAACCTTCTCCCTCCCCACCTTTGTTATTCAGAAGAGTTTCCAATTGTTAAGTTTGGGGGCTTTTTAATTATAGTTTATTAAATTAATATAGCTTGATATTATTATTTGTAAAAATAAGTTGCATTTGGAAAAACAGGATACAAATATATCGGTTAGAAATAATCAAACTTCTGCATTCTCCAATATAAGAAAGTAAACTTTCCTATATTTTAGTAGCCTTAAAAGATTTGTGGAAATACCTCAAATTTTCCCTGATTTTGATCCAAAAGTTCCTTGCTATTTGAGAGTAGCTGCCATGCTTTGGCACGGAGAGAAGAGGGAATCCCCTTCCGGCATCGCAATTTTACCTGCAATAAAATGAACAAACATTAATGTGTAAAGTAGAGACTGAAATTCAAAAAAAGCAGAACTTAAAGCTCTTCTTTATTAGCCAGGAACAGAGGTCTCTGACCCTGATCTCTTCTCACCTTCTGAAATCTACGTGACAGCCACTTATCCCAATGGGAAAACATGTCCAGCCACTTAAGTTCCCTCTGCCTGGCCACGTCCACAGGGATGGTGCTTTCCCTGCAGCAAAAAAGCAAACGAGGAAAAGGAGGAGCTACGAAAAATGCTACAAATGTTGTTTGTCTTGCACAATCCTAAGGTTTCTGCTCTTCAGAGGAAGGACTAAGGAGCTATGCAATATGATGGACCTCTCAGGATCTTCTTTATATTATGAAACATCAGAGACAAAGTAAACTGCTTTATTGAGGAAGAGAGAGCAAAGCAATTTAAATGGTAAAAGACAAACCCTTGGGATGGTGGTAAATTAAGCTTTTCCAAGCTATTTCCCCCCTATCTTTTTTACCTATTTCCCCTTCCCACCAGCATTTAAGTACTTCAAAGCTCTTGTCAACAATGCCTTGCTCATTGTGACAAAATGGGTCACAAACATCCTGTAAGCTAGCATAGAAAGGTGATTCTTGACTTACAAACATTTCTGTTAAGCAAGATATTTGTTCAGCGAGTTTTGCCCCGTTTTATGACTCTTCCTGCCACAAATGTTAAGCAAATTACTGTTGCTGATATGTTAGCAATCCAGTTAAGTGAATCCAGCTTCCCCATTGCTTTGATTGTCAAAAGGTTGCAAAAGGGGGAAAATCACAAGACCTTGAGACATAGCAATGGTCATAAGTGTGAGCCAGTTGCCAAGTATCTGAATTTTGATCATGGGGACGTTGCAAAGGTCATAAGTGTGAAAAATGGTCATAAGTCACATTTTCAGTACTGTAACTTTAAACAGGCACTAAATGAATTGTTTTAAGTTGAGGACTACCTCTAGTCATCGCATTCGTAATATACTAACTTTGTTAGGTCTATATGTAGCTAAATAGCCTACAGACATTATAACTTAACACATTCTTCATTATTCACACATTTGCAGACAAGTGCTATACAAGGTAAAAAAAACTGTTGGCATCTCCCCCTTGCCTTATGGCTCCAAGAGGGTGATGGGAGAACAGTTTCTTATACATCTGTATCTGTAGAAAGAAAGGCAGAACCTGGGGATGGAGTGAAGAGAAGGATCAGCTTAGAATCTATATATAGCTATAAACAATGTAATTCCAATCCTACTTGAGAGCCACTGACCCTTATTTAACTCTACCCAGGTGCTGACCATTAATTGAGAAATAATTAAATTGAGAAGATTTCTGTGCACAGGCCTTTAGCAATAAATCAGTTTAACTGAACCTTCACATGTGTGGACTTGGTCTTTCCTGTCTGACAATATTTCACAGAAATGTTTCTCTACCGCACTCTTTATGGTTTCTCACTGGCCATTATTGCCTCCAGGATCAGCTTATGCACATCACCACCACAAACAAAGCTCACACGTAGCCTCCACCTTAACAATAAAACAAAGACATGAAAGGACATGCAGGGCAGCTGGGCTAGTGTGATCTAAAAGTAGGAAGTTGCCTTCAGCTCATTGTGAATCACAATTCACTGAGTCTTTCTTGAAAGTTTATGGGACAATGAGAATTTGGTTACTAATATGAAAAATTAGAATTGTGTAGCATCCAATTAAAGATACCCAACTTCATAGGCTTCAGGCAAGGAGGTTCAGGATGATGGTGATCATAAAGCAAGATCTATGCAAGGCTCTCATTAACAAAACCCAGCAAAAAACAGGAAGGGCTGCTTGCCAAAGAGGAAGTGGTGAGCCTGATTGTAAAAAGTCATAGAAATAAATATTCTGAGTGGGCGAGAAGAATAATGTGCCCCCCAGAGCCACATCAATAGGAAGAAGGCAGTAACTGTTGCTTTTGTGAAATATATTTTCTCTGTTAAAAGAAGCAGGTGTGCCAACATTATTAAAGATGTCTTTCACTTACCCTAAAGGAGCCTATCACCCAGCCTCTGGCCCCTTACTGACTATGGTCGTATCACAGATACAATCTTGGACTTGGTCATTAATGCCACCTCAAATCTGCCTCCAGCTCTTCCTTTCCTTACGTGTCCTCCCCTAAACTTTCTAAGCAATTAGCCGAAGGCTCTTCAAGGATAAACACAGATAGACAATAGATAAGTTGGTTCATACCAATCAATATCCAGGTCTCAGCACCTGGCCAATTTAATTTGGACTCAAAAGCATGAGAGGGCCTGCTCAGCTCTGGAATAGGACCCATCAGCAAGCCCCAAGGTGATAAATTTGTCCAGAAAGTCAAAGGATCTTTCTGGAAGAAGGCAAATGTAGACCTTTATATTTGCTAAGAAAACATAGATCTATGAGGGGAGGAAAAAAGAGAATACTATTGCACAACTGATTTACATCAGACCCATCTTGTAGCTAAATGTTTGGCTACTGAATAAGGTAGGGAAAAATGGTTAAATATGAACTTGCAAACCCCAATTCTAGACTGCTTTTCTAACCCTCTCTTCCAGTTCAAGCTATGAATAAAAGTGAATATAACTTGAAAGTATATTCAAAGCTTAGTCAAATACTAAATACTACCTTCTCTTGTTCAATTGTAAGCCAATTTAGTTCTTAGCATACATATCTTTTTCTATTGGTTACTCAGGCTTGTGCTGATAAGCTTTCCTTAAAAAACAGCCTTCCTGTAGAGGGTTTCCACTCCACAAGTAGCTGAGAATGACATAAGGTTAGTACAGATGGTTAGGCAGGAATAGCAGCTAATCCACAACCAAAAAGAGAATCTTGCCACAAAGAAACACCATCATCCCCTCCCATAGCACGTACTCCATGTGAAGCAAAACAAAAGATACACTATAATCTGTAACTTTAACATGCTTCATTATTATCTGCTTTCCTGCAGAGAAATATCAATTCCCTCAGCAGGCCTATGATGGAGAGCAGACACACCTTTTTTACATGTGTAAATTTGTAAGAAACTTTCATATTAGCAAGAATTGGCATGGTTTGTTCCACCTCCTATTTTAAGCAAGTTCAGAAACAGTTCCTTGCAGATAATACTTATAAATAGCAATTAGCTGCAACAATTTATAACAGTACATTCTCCACTATACCCTATTCCTATTTAGAAGAGTACTTTCATCTGCTAGCTGATGAAAGTGATTATTCGGTCTTCCCTTGAACGAGGACAGGCTGCTGTTAGACAAAGGAGTAGACATTAAAGGTTTTTAGAACGAGAAAGACAGCTGTAAAATTTCCTTCAGCATCTCAAAATACCTTAGGCAGAATCTAATGTTGCATAAGGCTGGCATTTGTTAGCAAATCTTTTTCTTTAATGAATGGTCAGTTTCAGAGACAACTGCTAGAATTGCTGCATGAGTGCCCAAATGGACACCTTAATGGATGGGTCAATGTCTAGATGCGTATACCCACACAGTGTTTATGTGCCACAAAACCATAGGGGGAAAAAATGCTCCCTTCCAGTCACCAGTCTATAATGTTAGCATAGCCATGTGAGTTTGGAAAGATGCTAACTGGGTACAGTTTGGCACCTGCCATGTTATAATGCTGCATTTAACTGATCAAAGGCCACAGGCTCACCGCTTCCCATACTGCTGCATGATAACCTTTCCAATCAAGTCCAAATTTCTTGGCTGAATAGGTCATTGAGATATCATGGCAGAGAAAGCAAGGAGAAAAGCAACAGTCAAATTCCAAATGACAGTGTTCAAAAGCTCTTCTGGAAAGGCAACATATGCTTTTTCAGGCTGCACGAAGAATGCATCAACCTCAGCACTATTTCATTATTATAGTTGCCACCCTCTCTCAGATGCAGTCTCCTGAGAAACATAAGCTGATTCTAAAACAATCAGGAGCTTTAAAAGCTGCTTGAAAGTAAGGCTTGTGGGGTGTGTGCAGAGAGCATATACACATTTATCTAATGGAAGGCAGCATCTTCTTGAACTTATCTAGGCTCAGAAATTAAGCAGAAGCAAGTTTGCAAGAATTTGGATGGGAAATGCTTATATTCACTCTAGTGCAGCATTTCCACACATCTTCAACTTGCCAAGACTGAGAAAGTTCCCTAGTGAAATACCAGAATTATAGGCTAGGCTGAAAAAAAAAATTCCAGGAGGCAAGGACAAACTGCTTGTCTCTAATTGCCATGAAAATTATCTGTGCCTACAGATTCAGTTAAAGTTATCAGACTCAATCTTAACTTTAAAAAGACTTCACCTTTTTAAAGTTTTGACCAGTCAAAATCATGAAGCAGGAATTTTTTTGCTGCTTTTCTTTTTGCGTCATTACAGAAGAATGCAGTTACTGCAATAGGGATGATTTCAAAAGAACAGTATGTGGAACGATTTCTTTGATAAGTATTCAAACCAATGAAAACCACAGAAAGATTATCAGGAGCCACATTACTGGTGCTCAAAAAAAAAATCATCACACATGTGGACCAAGTCAAGAAATACAGCCACACAATCACAATGAAAAGGTATATATGAAGCCACACCCCGAGGGACGTGATTCTGATTTCACACCAAAGGGAAGAGCATGCAAACTGAAAAGGAAAAATATCGTTATGGAAAAGAGGACAGAAATACATTTTAGCTATATATGGAGAAATGACTCATTTAGTAAACCAGAAAACCAATGTTGCAATGTGATATTTAAGTGTTCAAGGAAAAGGAACCTGAAATAGTCCAATTATCCATTTTATTGCCCCAGGCTACTGAGATTTATGGACTTCCCTCCTATGAAGAAGTGAATAGTGTATTGTCCACTTTTTTAGAGGAAGTAAAATGCAATTTGTTAGTCACCCTTCAAATTTGATAAATATAGAATGATCAGAAAAAGCAAGGTTTTTTTTACCAAAAACCAAAAAGATTTTTTTCATTACTTTTTCCTGAATGCAATATTATATCTTCCAAGAAAATTGTATTAGTTCAGAAGGATAACAGAGTTGGAAGGATCTTGGAAGTCTTCTAGTCCAACCCCCTGCTTAGGCAGGAAGTATCCCAGAATCTCAAACTAGAAAAAAGATTCTAGTTTGAGACTAATGGACCACTGATACTCAAACTTAGTGGCAGCATAATCAGAATAGTACTTAAGACACAATTACTTCTCCTGAGTTCACTTTCACCAGGATGAGAACTCTCCATTATCAGCACCCTAGTCCAAGTAAGAGTGATGCCTATCACTGGGACCAGTTTGACTGAGATAAAGCACTTCTCCCCAATATAGAAAGGCCATCCCAATGCTGCCAATACTTACAGTGTAATAGAATACTGGTTGCCACCCAGGAAGCCATATTTATCAATCTTACGGTAGGCAAGTCCATTGATTTCAGAATCGGACCCCAGAGAGCTAGCATCGTCAAGGAATCCAGGACCAGTCAGCGACTCCAACGTGCCCGACATGAGACTAACAGAATCTAAATAGCTCAAAGTATCAGAAGCCGGAGGGACTTTGGATGCAGTAGTGCCCAGGCTAGACTGGGAACCCATGTCTTGAGGTGGCTGAGGAGTGGAAAAGTCATGATGCATCAAGCCCTCTGGAGATGTTGGTGAAGTCTTCTCAGGTGGGGTCATAGGACTGGGGGCCACCACAATCACGGTTGGCGAAGCCGGTGCAACCGGCAGGGCCTTTACTACCATGTCTTTTGGCAAGGCCACCGATGCTGGCATCACCCCACCATCATTCATGGTAGCCTTAGCGATGACAGGGGTCACTGAATTGACCCCGGGGACCCCGTTATCGGCCAAAAACCCATCACCGGCGTCCATTGTTACGGTTTCAGACCTTGCCTCTCCAGGCTCTGCCCCCTTTCCAGCACTGTTGGCCACAAGTGTCAGTTCTGCAATCATCGTGGTTAGTGTCACCTCTGTAGGGCTGCAAGGTGCTGGCGGGGGGGCACCGGTTGGCACTTCTCCGGGGTCCATGGTTATTGCTGCATCGTTGGCTGTGGCCAGAGGGAAACCTGGCTTGCTGTTCGTCGTCCTTTCGAAGGCCTCAGGAGTCGGAGCCCTTCGCTTGAGACCGTGAAGGGCCAAACGAGAGGCACTGGGCCGAGGCGGCGGCGACGGGGGGTCCCCAGAACCTGTCTCCATAACAATGGCCCCCCTCCCCCCCAACTGGGGGGGATGCGGCCTGGTCGCCCAGCCCAATGCCTGAGCTACGATGAGGGAAGGGAAATGAGAGGGAGGAAGCTCAAAGCTTCGCGGCTCCCTCCCCCCCGCCCCCCCCGCCAAGAAGGCGGCAGCGACGGCAGCAGTTCCAGAAAAAGAGCTAGCCAGAAAGATAGCCACCCGAGTTGCGCACGCACTCCGGGCAGACGTTCATCCAATGAACAGCGAGGAGGAAAAAGTGTTTATCCAATCACGAAAGGTGTGAGGGAAAAAAAAGAAATTGACGCTGAGGGACTCTGAACGAAAGACGGGGTCCTACGGAGAACTAGCCAATTGGAACAGAGCGAGGCTTGGGGACGCAGCCAATCACTAAGGGGACTTTAGGAAGACTGCGATGAAAAAGAGGAAGGGAGGAGATGAGGTGTTCTGACGAGAGGCGGGACTAACGGGAAGCGTCCGCCAATCCCTAACAGGAATGCAGGGTCGGAATTCCGTTTCTCTTAGTTGGGAAGCTGAAGAAGCCGCAATAAAGTAGACCGAAGTCATTGTTAGGAGGCAGAGGAGGCATGTACTTAACGACCAATGAAAAGACGAACCGGCAAGGCTCCTCCAATCAGCAGGGAGATCCCTCCTCTCGGCGCCACCAAGGCACGTTTGTACGTGTGGCGTATAGGCGATGGCTTGTCATCAAATGAGCTGCAGCCGTAAACGTGAGTCTTTCAGAGTAGCGTCCTTCCAATCCGATAAAACGCTAGCTTGTTAAAATGGACGCGAATGTTTCCAACCTTGGCCAGTCGATCGAAAGGCCGGACATATTTCTTGAAGTGTTGGCAGGCGTGTCCGGAGTCCGGACCATTCAAGAACGACGCTATGCCAAGCTCCATATTTCAAACTAACGAGTGTCGGAGCCAGAGATCAATAAGGGAACATGGTGATTGACTGAATTGCCTCACAGGATTTGGATTGACACCTGGCTTGGCGAATCGGAGGCGAGGGGAGGGTCCCGATGGCACGAAGCCCATGAAAGACGGTTTTTAACGTTCTTTTTGCCAGTTCTTTGGTCCCAGCGGCCTCTTCCGCCGGTTATGCTCGGTCTGTTTTTCTTCGGTGATCCTGGGCAAAGTTAGAATCCCCGAAGCAAGAAGGGAATCTAAAAGCAGTGGCGATGTTGATTATGTAACTGGCTTCGAGTTTTTCGCTTCCCTCCGAAGTCTTTATTTCTCCTTGTTTGGATCGTTGCTAAAATGCTTTTGTTTCTTCCCGGAGAGTAGCCTTCCTCCACAAAAGAGACAATCAACCAGCTAAAAAAGGAACATAAAAGACCGAAACACCTCCCCAATAGCAACCAGGTCAGCATAGATTAACTCCCAAGATTAACATCAGACCAACAAGAAAATCGGTACAGACTGTATAGCTGTCGGTATAGCTGTCACTTTGGGATGAACACCCATTGAATGGTGTGGGAATATGAACGGATTTCCGGAAAAATTGCAGGCTACAGGAACCAGTAGCACCACTCAAGTGAACCTGAGAACACAGACAAACCTCCAAGTGGCCCTCTAAAAATATTATATGACTAGCTGTCTGCAAGGAGTATAAATCCTTCCATTCCCCACCATCCAGTCAGAGCTGAAGGAGGTTCTTGGATGAGAAGCAAAATGTCATCAAAGAAAAACAAGAAAATCCAGTTGCCTCTTGAAAAAGCATCTTTGAGACAATCAGGACCTGGATGACTGAGAGTCACTACAGACTATCAAATCACCAATCAATTAAACAATACCCCAATTAAGAAACTGCCAAAGAATCTAGCATCAAACAGCCCAACCAAAGCACCTGTAAGACTGCCCCCACCAACACTGAGAGGACAAGCCACTAGACTATGAACTGAGAGAAAATCCCACTCCTTAACACTGATGATGCCACCTTGTTTGGGTAATGCTTTGACAGCAACTGTACCCTATGTTGAGGTATAGGACTTGAGGAAAAAATTGGAGATTAAAAGCTAAAACATTAAAATTAACAGCTAATGGGATAAAAAGGACCAATGCCATCAAATCGATATTAAGTGCCATCAAGTCAATATATATTCTTAGTTACAGCACACATGAATTGATCCCAGAATTATCTTATGTTGTTTCAAGTTATCCTTTGTAAAATCTGTTTTCAGAATCTGAAGATCCTTAGAAAGGAACTTAAATGTTAGAAAGGATGGAGCAAGTATTGATATTTAAATATTGAATTCAACCCTGCATCTCTCAAAGAACCGTATCCCATCCATGTTTACAATCATCCCCTTCTCACCTGCACTAACTTTTCAGAGAACAGATTAGTGAGCAAAGCTTCTGTTATACCAATCACTTTCAGTCTGTTAACATATTCAGGGAATGTGTTCTGGGAATATATTCAGTGTTTTGGAGGTTTAGTAAAAAGAAGGATGGTATCTGCATAGCATGTTACACAATCAGAGCACCCCCTCATACTAGACAATCTTGATAAAAATGTTTAAAGATTGTCTGATATCCTGTGCAGTATATCTTTGTTAAAAATACAGGTAGTCCTTACAAAGTTCACATAGTGATTGTTCACAGGAACAATGGCGCTGAAAAAAATGACATGACCATTTTTCACAGTTACTACCATTGAAGCATGGTCATGTGATTTATATTCGAATCTTGACAATTGACTCATTTATGATAGTTGCAATTTCCCAGGGTCATGTCATCCCTTTTTGTGACTTGATAAAGTCAATGGGGAAGCCAGATTCACTTAACCATGTTACTAATTTAATAACTGCAGTGATTCACTTAAGAAATGTGGCAAGAAAAATTGTAAAATGGGGCAAAACTAAAATTTTTCAGTAATATAAATTTTGGGCTTAATTGTGGTCGTAAGTCAAAGATTACCTGTATTAACGCCAAGTAGAAAAATATTTTCTCCCTGTTTCTTGAAGGGACAGAAACAATCACATTGTCTTTTTCTTCCTAAACAAAAATAAGAATGGACCCATTCTATTCTTCTCTGCTTCTTGTATCTACCTGGAAGTAGAGAAGCAAAATGGTGCAACAATAGGGGAGATCCCCTGCAGACATAGTATCCATGACTCCTTCAAACTTGATAAAGTAATGCTGTATATTATCTTTGACTTCCTGTTATCTCATTTTCATTTTTATACCTCTTGTGTACTTTCTTTGCCGTTTTGATTAACCTACTTTTAAAACTGCTTTGCAGACTTTTTATCTATCCTCAATTGCTACAAAAGCTTCTTGACCTTATTTTGGGCTTTGTTTTGTTTTATCATAGTGCATGGGCTCCTACACACTCATTATTGTGTATTCTTTGCTGTCCAGTGGTCTCTTATGTCCCGTACTTAAATACCTCAATCTTTCCCAAGTCAATTCTTGATGACTTCATTGTTCCATTCAAGAATTTACCTTGGCAGCAATACAGAGATTATTTCTCATTGTTTTTCAAAATTTCTTTGATTTCCCAGTCTATCTGAATCCTTGACAGTTTCTCATCCAAATATTAACCAAGACTGATGCTGCTTAGCCTTTTTGGAATTGTCACAGAAAGCCCAAAGCTACCACCTGGACGAACCACAAGGTTATCTTTGTTTATGCCCTTTTAACTGGATCAGCCTCCTTTCCCTTAATTCTAAATGTACTTTGAAGTTTCAGGGAAAATTCAAATAAATCCTTTAATTTTTATATTTTCTTAAAACCAAGCCAAGTTCCTATAACTGAAGTAATCAAATTTTTCTTCAGTTGATCCTTACCTATATTTCATGCTTTTATTTTATTTTTTATGTATGTGTTCTTCTTTTGTATTACGTACAGGTGGGCTTCAACTTACCATCATTTGTTTGATGACATTTCCCAGTTATAGTAGCACTGAATAAAGTGACTTACAACCAGTCCTCACACTTAAACTGTCATAGCATCCTCACAATCATGTAATCAGTATTTGGGTACTTCGCATCAGGTATGTATTTGCAATGTTGCTCCATCCCAGGGTCATGTAATCACCATTTGCAATTGTTCCAGCTGGCTAAGCAGTCTGGGGGAAATCCAGATTCACTTAACAACTGTCATGATTTTCTTAACAATCGTGACAAAAAAATTTTTGGGCATGGCTCACTTAACTTTGTTAACAATGAAATTTCTGGTTCCAATTGTAGTTGTAAGTTGAGGATTACCTGTACATGCATGAACAAGACAACACCTTTGTTTACATTTTTATGTAAGTGTTACATGACTAAGAAAGCCAAATATAGGTTATCCTCAACAATCAAAATTGAGCTCAAAATTCCTCTTCCTGTGAGACAATTGTTAAATGAGTTTAGCCCCGTTTTACCATCTTTCTTGCCTTATTTGTTAAGTGAATCACTGCACTTGTTAAGTTAGTAGCACAGTTATTTAACAACAGAGCTGTTAAGTGAATCTGGCTTTCCCATTGACTACTTGTCAAAAGATTGTAAAGGTTGATCAAATGACCCCAGGACACTGCAACCATCATAAATACGAATCAGTTATCAAGCGTCTGAATTTTGATTACATGTGCCTGGGGATGGTGCAATGGTTGTGAGTATGAAAAACTCGTAAGTCACTTTTTTCAGTGTTGTTTTAACTTCATGGCCATTCAATGAACTTCATGGCCATTCAATGTTGTAAGTTGAGGACCACCTGCAGTGGAACCTTCCTCTCCATTCTTCGATAATATTAATTTTAGATCTGCACAAAGTGACATTCTAATACAAAATATAAAGTCTATCTTTTTCTCCCTTTGTCTTTCAAAATCTCATTTGCTTTAGAAACTTAGACTGGGAAGAATTCAGTTTTCCCTCTTAATCATCTACCACCTGGAAAAAAAAATCCAAAACATGTACAAACCTTTTAGCACATTCGCTGAAAACTGTCTGCCATATGTGAACTGATTGCAGCTTTCCGATATGTCCAGCAGGAGTCTTATCTGCATGGGGGGGGGGGGGGGGGGCTTCTTCCACTGAAAGAATGTGCCTCTGAATTAATCCTTTCCTTGGAGAACATATCACAGGTGCAGGAAAACTCAAGAGGACTAGGTATATATTAAATTATGAGGGAGAAGGAACGTTCTCCAAGCTTGTGGGTTGGTTTCCAAACGTTTTGTTACCAGGCTAAGTAACAACTTCAGCGGAGTTTAGGGGAAGCCTTTATAAACAGAAGAACACTGACATCCCCTAAACTCCGCTGAAGTTTTGCCTAGCCTGGTAATGAAACATTCAGAAACCAGCTCACAAGCTCAGAGACTGACCTCCACCCTCATCCTACACCTGAGTTACAGATATTCTCCATATTATAAAATATACCAAATTAACCCTTGCGGACAATACTAAATAAGCATTAAAGACCTTGCTTACTATGACATGGGTTTTGTAGTCTCCAGAGTTTTATTCTCAAGTCAGGCGTACAGAAAATATTTTTTCTAGACTGTCCATGAATATCGCTTTCCATTTTGGACATTTATCCAGGATGAGGATTTGTCAGTTTGACATAAGTCATTTACATTGAGGCCTGAAGAGTCAAGTTACTCTGAGCTGAATTGATAGGCTCTGGCATTCCACCTTAGCCAAAATGGTCAGGTCCTGAACTCCATCTATACATCTCATTCAAATCTTCGGTATCCCAGCATAAACTTTCTCAAGTTTTTTTTTTTAATACCTCAATGTTTTGGCTTCTCTTGTGGCTGGGGCCCCTGATTAAGGTATGTTACTATATGTAATTACAGTATGTAATTTCTTGTTTTAGGGTGAAGTGTAAACCTAGCTTTGTTTCTACTTGAGATGGTCCATGAATCCAGCCAATTGTAAGTATAAATGATACAGGTAGTTGACTTACAATAATTCATTTAGTATCCACTCAAAGTTATAACAGCACAGAAAAGAATGACTTATGACCATTTGATGCAGTTACACACTTTGCAACATCCCCATGATCATGTGATCAAAATTCAGATGCTTGGCCACTGGTTCATTCTTATGACCAGCATCCCTGGTCGTGTGGTCCCCTTTTGCAACCTTCTGACAAGCAAAGTCAGTGGAGAAGCCAGATTCACTTAACCACTGTGTGACTGACTTAACAACTGCAGTGATTTATTTAACAACTGTGGCAAGAAATATCGTAAAATGGAGCAAAACTCACTTATCAATTGTTTCACTTAGGAACAGGAATTTTGGGCTCAATTGTGGTCATAAGTCGAGGACTACCTGTATTTTATGGCTTCATATGAACCCTGTCTGTGTCCATTTTATACAGGTAGTCCTCGACTTAAAACCATTTGTTTAGTGATCATTGAAAGATACAACAGCACTGAAAAAAGGGACTTATGTTCATTTTTCACCCTTATGACTATTGCAGCATTCCAGTGATTACATGATTAAAATTTGGACTCTTGGCAACTGACTTGCATTTATGATGGTTGCACTGTCCCGAGGCCACCTTTTGCAACCTTGTGACAAGCAAAGTCAATGGAGAAGCCAGAATCACTTAAGGTCTGTGGCAAGGGGGGTCATAAAATGGGGCAAATTCACATAACAACTGTCTTGTGATGCAATGGAAATTTTGGGATCAATTGTGACCCTGAGTTGAGAACAACTTGCATTCTTTTTCTTTCTTTCCCTTCTTTCTTTCCTATTAGCTCTCATCTATTCAACCTTTTCTTTCAAAAAAATATTGTTTCCCCCCCCAATCTGTTCCCCAACTGGGATTCTATCACAGCTTTCAATTTAATGAACTTTTTCTTGCCTTCAGCCCATTGAAAAATATATGGCACCTGTTTGTTTTGGATCATGGCAATTTAATCAATAATGCTTCCTCTTCGGTAAAGCAGGAGGCCCCAAAGCAGCAAGTTATTTATTTATTCCATGCGTATCTCACTAAAATCATCATTTTGCACTCATAAAAACCATGGAACGAAGTCTTTAAAAATACAGAAATTCAGCATTAAAGTTAATAAACTCTGTAAAAACAGTGGCACCAACCTGCATTGGGCAACATCCAATTTAAAGCCCCATCTTGCAATTTTTCAGAACACTACTAAAGGCTATGCCTATCAGGAAAAGAAAGGAAGATTTTCTGTGAAGTAGTGACCTCTCCAAATAAATACCACTTCTAAACCCTCAAAGTAGGCTTGTAGAACAGGAACCTTCACAATCCTCAACTCAGACAAGTAAACTGGAACAGTCACTCCAGCACATATCTAGAACTGAGCCATTTAGGAATCTAAGAGTTATTTTATTCCCAGTGCATTTTTTCCAATCCAATTCCTTTCTGTTGCAGTGGGTTAGAGTTCTCGTCATTCCCAACTGATTCATGGATTTCCATGGGAAGTTTCCATATCTACAGCATTATATTCTTGCGTCATTTTATCTCGATTGGTAATGTGAGACCTGGGAGGTTACATCTTAGAATAACAGAAAATAAAGTTGGAAGGGATCTTGGAGGTCTTCTAGTCCAACCCCTTGCTTAAGCAAGATTCCCTATACTATTTCAGACAAATGGCTATCTAATCTCTGCTTAAAAACTTCCAGTATTGGGGCTTCTGCAATTTCTGGAAGTAAGTTGTTCTACTGATTAATTGTTCAAACTGTTAGGAAATTTCTGGCCCCCAAATCCCTAGCTACTGATTTCTATGATAAAGAAAACTTAGCTGTGAATTCTTTTTCCTCAGTCCCCCCATTTTTGTGTTCATTCACAGGTCTTGTAACATGTGATTAAATATAGACCTACAATAATTTTATTGTCACTTTGAATGTACACTAATTGGAATACATTAAAATGAAATTTCATTCATGTTCTCCCAATATTCACTACATAAACATGACAAAATAAATAGATACAAAATTATGCGTATACCCTCATATATTAGATGACACAGAGAAACAACACAGTCTAATTCAGTTGTATACATGTATATGGTGAGAAAAATGAACCTTGCCAGTTTACCAGATGGATGGCATAGCAAACAAAGTTTTTACAGAATCTGGTAGTCCTGCTAGAATTGTTTTACATATAGAAATACATCACAGTTGACTTTATATATCTCCCTGAGCCATAGGATGGCTTGTTTGCTTCTGGCCTAGCACAATATATGAACGGAACCAATGTGGTGCATAAACTTTGATTGATCTTTTAGCCTAATGTACAGAGGACATATAACAGCCCGTTTAGTGACCATTCAAAGTTACTAGTGAAAAAAGCGACATGACCATTTTTCATGTTTATGACTGTTGCAGCATCTTCATGGTCATGTGATCAAAATGCTTGGCAACTGACTCATTTATGATGGTTGCGGTGTCCTGGGGTCATGTGATCCCTTTTGCAATCTTCTGACATACAAAGTCAGTGGGGAAGCCAGATTCATTTTATCAGTTTAACATACTGTGGCAAGGCCAGTTGCAAAATGGGGCAAACTCACTTAACAAATGTCACTTAGTAATAGAAATTTGGGGCTCAATTGTGGACATAAGCCAAGGACTACCTGTAGATATCCAACCCTCTATAGCAGTCAATTCAAAAACTCATGATTAAAACAAACTGACTCCAGTTTGGATGATTGGAGTTCTTTTAGACAAGAAA
Organism: Hydrophis major; assembly: GCA_033807585.1. Taxonomy (NCBI): domain Eukaryota; kingdom Metazoa; phylum Chordata; class Lepidosauria; order Squamata; family Elapidae; genus Hydrophis; species Hydrophis major. Next base: position 22,341,076 of record CM066343.1, on the reverse strand, counting down.
TGGAGGATGATGTAAATAGGCAGCCAGTCTGTAGTGAAGCAAGGAAAGAAATTCTTATAGCTATCTTTAGGAGCTTCTGCTCTTGTCTGTGTGTCTCCCAAGTGACAGCTGAACCAGCAATCCCAAAAAGGAAATTTTCTTAGGGACATTGGATACCTTGAGCTCAGAGGGAAGGCGGGAGGAAAGGAAGGAAAAAATGGAATACAGAAGTTCTCTTGGCATGCTGGATCTTCCATGCTCATGTTTGAAGCTTTCCTATATCTCAATAGAGGGGATCAATCCAGGTGTCCTAAGCAGGAAAAAAGCTGATGCTCAGCCTTCCAGGCCAGCATATTAGGGATGAGCTGTCCAATCATGCTAGTGAATGTCTAGATCCTTAGTTAAAGATTAGCTAGCAAGCCTTAAAATGGAATGGCTTAAATTTCAGACTAAAAATGTTGTTTTAAACTTTGCACATCCTGGTCTATCATATCTGACAAATTTATTGAAGGTTATTCAGCATCTCTGACATTCCTTGACACATTTTTATAAAAACAGTGCAATTATTTTATACCCAGAGTTTTGCTGTGATGAATTCTAAATATGTATGCCTTAAAGAAATATTTTATTTGTTTGATTTTTTCCCTTTTGGTTTCTTCTATGGGTCAATTTTTGAGCAAGGAGTTATCCCCTGACTGAGTTCATATATTGACCAAAAACACGTTTGCAAAACCTTGGTAAATTGGCAAGCCCTAATCAAGCAAACCATAGCAAGGGGTTTGTGTGGGTTGTGAGCTCATCCCCTTTGGATTTGGAGCTGGGTTACCACCGATCCCTAGAATAATAAAGGCTGTTGAATTATGGACCATCAAACCTAATAGACTTACCTTGTCTCCAAGAAAGGACTTGGCCCTCTTGCGCTCCTGTGGAGTCTATTTCTAGTTACCCCATCCTCCACCCACCCAAACTTGAAGATGTGACTATAGTTAGCTGTCCCGCCTCCCTCTGAGGGAGCCTATATAACCCCAGGGGAATCCACAGCCAAGTGTCTAGGCTGTCTGCCCTTCTGGCCCCTGGGACATCCCCATCGCATCCACAGCTGCTGTTCACTCATTACCTGCCCACTGAGAAAATATGGTAAGTGAGGAAAAATTGGGTGTGCAGGCAAGAGCGTAGTAGATATCTAAGGAAATCAGGGAGACTATCTCAATCCAAACTAGTGGAAAATGTACAACACCAAGAAAAAAAAAAAGTTGAATCCTCTCTTGATCTGCTTTTTTAAGCCAAGCATTGGAATAGGACAGCTTCTCAAATAATGAAGGATAAAAATTGCAAAAGGAAAGTGTAGAAGGATTAAAAATTCTCTAGGTAACTTTAAAAAAAAAACTTCCTCCAATTCAGCTTTTTCTTCTTCATACATGAGTGAGTTTTGAGTATTTTCAGTTAGGGCTTTTTAAAATGACTGGACCAAAAGGAATATATGTGTTAAGAGGAAGCTTTGGGGCTGTTAGAGAGACAGGGAGGACTATGAGAACCCAAAGGCATCTGTGCTCTTTTGAGATGGGGAAGGAAACTTGGAAGAGCTTAAGGCATGCAGACTATCAAATTACTATCTATTGGTGATGATTTGACATCCATCGTTCTGTTTCATTTTCTTCGCTTTCTGAAATGGCTCTGATCTTGCACATATATCCCATCCCAAGCCATCTTCTTGCTTAATAATACTTGGCGTTATTTGGCTTTGGGCCTTCAATCTTATAGGTGAAGCCCTTCAAATCACTGAATAACTGTGTAATGCTCCTTGAATAATACAGCAGGATCATGGAATCTTTTGGCTCTTTGCCTTTGCATTTTTTTTTCCAAAAAGGAACAAAGGAAAGGGTGGCTGGACAGCTGCTGACCAGACAGGAGCCTCTGAGTCAAACTCCTCAAGGCACCATAAGATTCAGACAAAGGAAGCTGCAACCTGTCTGGTTGTTTTTTTTTCCAAATGAGAAACAAGGAATACATTTTAAAAAAACATTTCCTTCACCCTTGAAGTTTCATTGCATGCCTGGTATACCTCTCCTCTGAAAAGCCACATCAGAGGAAATGTAGGAGTGAATAACTCTGTAAGATATTTTTTTAGAGCAATCCTTCCAAAACATTCCTGTAAGTCTGGCCATGATGAAAAGACAACCTGCAATAGTTTGGGCTGTTTAATCTCTCAGGCCCTCATTCTTGATGCTAAAAGATTAGTTTGTCAGCATGCAGATATATATTAGCTTTCTCTACCTGAGGCCTCCAGCCTACAATCCCATTATCTCTAGCCATGCCTCTGTGCCTTGTTATAAGGGTTTCCAAAATTTTACTGGGTTTTTATATCTGGCCAACTGAATATGATTAGAGGATTTGAGATGCATTATCTCTAGCCAATATCCCAAAGTTTGTACTTTTGCTCTGGTTCAATGCATGAAAGAGATCAACTTAGATTGTCTGGATCTTCAAGTTCTCATTCCATTTTTGCCTTGCCACCTATGTCCCATCTTCCTTGAAGTAACACACATACCAGTTTTCAGGAATTGAGGATCAAGAAAGAGCCACTCTATAGAAAAGAGATTCTTGAAATTATCTCTATATAATCACAATCATTCTAAATAACTTCCTGTGATATAAATCATAATCCTATATATTCTATATTTTCTATATATAAAACAACTTTGTTCAGAAGGAGACATAGTTGATAAGGTTGAGGGAGGCAGAGAGAAAATTTTCATTTTATGCTTTTCTTTTCATGTATGGGTACGAAACCAGCTGGAGTTATTTGTATGTCTGTATTATATATAGTCTGCCCCTTCCCCTTTTTTCTATTAGGTACACCAGTTGTGGATTAGTGCTATTTTCTGAAACAGTTGTCATTTATCATCAAATTGGGCTTGTTTATACATGTTTTATTTCCCCAGGCTCTCATTTTAAAGGAGATTAAAGGACCCTCCTTATTCATTAATTACTTCCATATTACTTATTAACTTAAAACTTGAAAAGTGATTTTGGGGAAGATGAACCTTATAATACCCACATACAACATAGTTGCCTAAAAGAACAGATCATCCTCATGGAAATTAATTGTTACAAACCTGAAATGAAGACTTAGAAAAGATGCATTGAACTGTTATCAACTCCATATTTGTATTGAAAGTAAGAGTAGATGCTTCTGCTATTTCTCAACCCAAAGTATATGCTTTCTTTAAAGTCATGAATGTTTTGCTCCAATGTTCCAAATTTTCAGACTTTTGCTATCGCAATAAAATTGTTTGTTGGATTGTCCTTACGGATTAACCCCTCCCCTCACTTGTATAACAAAAAACAACAAATAGAATATTTTGAAAATACATGCCTAACATAAAAGAACATTTAAAGGAAGTTTTAATTGCTAAGTTAAACAATTATTAAGTTAAGTAATATTTTCTGATATTTAGTAAGGTTCCCTGCCCCTGGAAACAAAAATGTAAAAAACAATCAAATATGGTTTACATAATCAAATTCAGAAATCTTCTTGGTTATATTGCTTAGAGTGTGCTATAACTGAAGCCATTTATATATTTTCAAAAATAGACAAATTAATAACTAGAAATTGCATGGGGGGGAATCCTTTCTTAATAAGCTGTTCTCATGTCATGAATTGACTGCTTACACATTGTCAAAGAAGAGAAAATGCATTAGGACAATGTAGGACCAAAGGTGCTGGTTTGTGTCACATTTGCAGAGAGAAAGGTAAGAAACTATAAATCATTTCTACAATTTAAGTTGAAGGATAAGTCATTTAATCATAAAGGGAAAGTCATAACTAGGTAACCTATGTATTTCTTAACCAATTATGGCTGTGCTAGGACCAATACCACTGGTTCACTCCTTTTTTTCATTCATCTAGTTTCAAATTTGAATAGAGACTCTCACCTATCAGCAATGAGCTGATCTTGAATGCCCATCTTTCTTCTCTTCCAGGCACCCAAGAAGGCAAAGAGAAGGGCAGCAGAAGGAAGCTCCAATGTCTTCTCCATGTTTGACCAAACGCAGATCCAGGAGTTTAAAGAGGTAAGAAGAAGAACGAAGATGGCCGTGGGAAGGGGTGTCATCCATTAGGAAATATCACAAATGCAGCGATGCCATTAAAGGAAGAATTTGGATCCGGATGAGCATTGTCAGGGAGCACCACCCAATTGACATTCTAGGAGATTTTTTAACTACATCACTGAATATATAGGAATGAATTTGAAGAACAAAGCTTCTTGTACTAGTCAATTCAGATTCTATCTTCCCTTTGAAAAACATTGCTGACTAATCACAGAAATTTTGGCTGTTTTAATAAAATCTAATTAAATCTTTCAGGTTAGCCTGTTTTACATATGCAGGTAGGTGCAGTTTAGTGTACCCCAATGTATTGTATGAATCCCAGCTACATTTTCTCAACTTCAGCAGAAGTGACTAAATATAAATTAGATAAATTATAGAGGAGTTTTTAAAACATAATTTTAAAACCCAATTTTATCCAGCTTTACACATCACAAGAATTCATGGCTTACTTAATCTTGACTTACTAAAGAAAACAAAAATAAACTAGCACTCAACCTACATATCATAGGGAGACAGAAGAACATTTTTGAAAGGGTTGATCCACCTATAATATCTATGGATTTCCACTTTCCCTCTCCAGATTGTTCTTCACAATAGTCTTCCTCAAGGTGGCACCTCAGGTTTGGCAAAAAATAATGCCCATTATTTCCAATCAATAAACATTCTATCTGTGAACAATGGAAGCTGTAATTCAACATATATTAGAATGGACAACAAAATTAGGAAAATTTATTTAAAACTTAGAAGCATTCAATAGGATCCCCAACAAATAGATAAGAGGCAAAAGAAAGGACAATTAATAAATGATGGGCCTCTACTTGATGGACATAATTTCAGGAACAAAGAATCCCTATTTTTGTAAAGGTTCAGACTTAAATAAAACCACCACCAAACCCATACATGAGCAGATACCCACATGTGGATTCTTGAGGTAAAGTCAAGATTAAGTAAGCCATGAATTCTTGTGATGTGTAAAGCTGGATAAAATTGGGTTTGTAGACCATGAGTAATGGATTATTATGATGTGTAAACTTGGCCATATTTTGGAAGAGCCAAAATAATGAGCAACTATGAGTCTATGCCTCCCCAAAATCCTGCTTTGGAGTTTAGAACCTATTAACTATACATGGAAGATCAGCCTTTTAACCTCCTATTAATGTTGCTTTTCCTTTCCCAAGGGTAATTCCAGGTTGTTCTCCTTAGGACATTGTTCTTTAAATTAATTTGGACTTTGAATAGAAATTCTCACCTATGAAAGTGAGCGCGAAGACCAGTTTTCCATATGGAGATAGTTTCTTCTCCTTGCCATTTAAATTCTTAATCTTCATTTCAGAAGAGCATTTTTTGCCCTTTGGTAGGCAGTAGACCTCCACACACACCCCACCCCAAAGTTGATGGTGTTTCCTTTCCAAGACCCTTGCAATGCAGCAGGGTCTATTTTGGGTGAAGGAGGACTGAGCAAAGAGATGACATCTGTGCTTGGATGAAGCAAATGGCAGAGCCTTACAAGGAGATCTTTAGAAACCCATTCTGGATGGCTAGTTTGAGGGGGGGAGGAGGAGGCGAGAAGCCTCTTTATTTCCATCAAAAATAAAGCCTGAAGGTCTTTCGGTCTTAAGGTATTGATCAACTATGAATGAGACCAAAACTACACTAGAAGTAGAGTAGGTAGTAAACTATCATAGAAGCTCCTTTGGATTTTCTTCTTTTTCCTGCAAACCTATGTTTGTGCTTCTTTATTTTTTAAGGGCTCCTGCTTTTAAAAATATGAGAAGACAGGTCAGTTCTTGCAATGTGCATATTTATTTAATTGCATGTGCCACCTGCTTTCCTTCAGAAAACCCAAAGAACAAGACCTGCCTTCTTTCTTCCCTTCCTCTTGTTACTTCTCTCTACAAGAATGCTGTGAGACTGGTAACACCGAGGATCACCTATAGATTTTTGTGGCAGGATGGAATCCAGGTCCCCTTAGTCTTCAGATGGGCTCCTGCATTGTGCAATAATCCTGAATGTAATCATGGAATTTCAGGAGGACTAGGTGATTATTTCCTTCATTTTAATTCTTTTGCCCTTCCTACCATTCTTTCTCCCATAATTTGCTAAGGGTGAATATTACATTTCTACTTGGTAGAGGTAGAGTCCACTGGGTAAATCTGTGGTGGAAACACAGTCCCGTAGTTTTTGGTCCCAGAGCCCCCAGGCTTATACTGCTGAAATCTATAGGTATCTGTTGGCATTATTGAATGAAATAAAATTAGCCTATACAATAGATGAGGTATCTGATCCAAAACTACAACTCCCATTATAGGAACGGGGTGAGAAAGTAACATCACGGGAGGGCATGAAGTTTGGAAGGTTGATTGAATACAGGCTAGCAGAAGTAACAATCTGGATATTTCAATCAAAGGATACCAGATCTGGATGGACGTTCGCTGGACGGCAGGAAGGGATTTTTAAAAAATTCTAGTTATTGACTATTATCTAGCAGGCAGCAGGATTTTTGCAACCCAGGTTCATTTCTCCTTGGTTACTTTGCCTCTTCGGGGATCAATCAGTTGCTTTTTGAGCTCTGCCTTTGTTGAATTCCATCCTGATTGAAGCTCTTTGGAGAGATCCTGCCATCCAGAACAATGAAGAGGATGAATTGAGGATTTGACTCAGGATGAAGTTGTGTGCCAAACATAGTATTTTTCTAGCTAGAATATTTTTTGTCCTTTGTGGGAAACAGGGTAGGTTTGCCATCAAGATTTCTGGACAGCCTTGGTTGTCTTCGCTTTGCTTCAGAATATCCTTTTATGCTTTTGAACTTAAAATGTAATTTCCTCAGAGAAGAGGATCCTTCTCACCATTATTCAGCAAGTGCTGAATAAAAGGCAACTGGTCTGCTTTTTCCTTGAGGAAGAAGAAAAGGTTTCGCTTCTCATCCAAGAAGCTTATCAGTTGTTACAGTGGGGGCCATCCCATCGCCCACATCACAACTGATGACAAGCAGAACGTTTTCTTCTTCCTCAAGTAAGAAACACTCCAGTTGCCTTTTAAAAAAGCACCTTGGAGATAACTATCACCTGGATGATTGAGAATCACCACAGGCAAGTACTGAGTACATTGCTGACACCCAGATGCTGATGTTACGTTAACTTTCTCGGCTTCCACCCAGAGTAGTCAAGTGTATATGTGTGTCTGTGTGGGGTAGGGAGTTAATGTGAGTTGGAAAAGCTTCCTGAGGTATTTCTCCAGCCATCCAAATTACAAGATTAGACAGTTGAGATAATGCAACTTCTACTCCACCTATTATTTATTCCCTGGAAGTTTATAGTTTCCCCTTCTTTCACCATGTAGAGAATCCATATTGATCTTCAGAATTCACACAACATGTTGAGCCTGAAAATCTGAGAAACAAGCCCAGTTTCTCCACCATTTTTATTCACATACTGCTTCTTAATCAGTACTTAGCTTGGTTTATTGGCCTTTGGGTTACCAAAAAATTGGAATTTGAAATCTAGGCTGGTTGTAGATTATACATTTTGACTTTCCGAAAGTACCCTAAATGGTAGCCATTCTATGTTTGCATGACATAGCAAACATTACATTTAGGTTAAAGAGCCTCATCCCTCTGAGTAAGGTGGCAAGGACTTGCCTGACAGGGTGGGCCTTTTGACTGAGTTTGCCCTGCCAATGCAGCCTCTTTCAATTTGCTAAATTCTAGCATTTCATTTTTATTTGGAAAGAGATAGACATTTAGCAAGAAAGAAAAAAAAAGAAGGGGTGTAACTGTGAGAGGAGGGAGGAGTGAATTCCACTAGTGCCTGCCAGTCTTTGGAGACTTCATCAACAGCCCCTTCAGAATGTACCACCTGTCCCCTTAGGGAGGGATTTGAGTTTAATATGAGACAGTTTAAAGTTGTTCACATTCCTGGTAAAAGCTAGGAAGGATATCAAATGACAGGTGTTTCCAGGGCACAGCTGCAGAAAAGGGAGGAGGGAGAGGAGGATTGTACTAGCTGAAGTTAACATGTCTCCAATCTATCATGAATTGCTAAATAAGCAGACAACTAAATAAACCGCTGGTCTTTTTTTATATCCAGTTCAGAATGTTTATTAAAATACTTTCATTTAAATTGTCTGTTAAACCTACTGTGGGCTAAAGAACTGCTGTAAGTGTCTTGAAATATACACAAACATAAGTGAGCTACTATTTTGTGTCTAGGGTTCAGCAGCAGCTAGGTGCCCAACTCCAGATGGGATCCACTTCTCTGTTATTTAGAAAAGCCATGAAGATCAGGTTCTTCACCCAGGCTTTGGGCAAAGGAATGGAGATCCCTCACTTACATGCTTCTAGTCTTTTAAGTTTCATTGATTTTTTTTTATAATTTGTTTGAGTTTTAGGAACTTCCCAGAAGTGTTGAGTGCCAGGTGGCATACAAGTTTAACTGTTGATGATGAAGATGATTACCAAAATCACTAACAGATCTTCTTTCTTTGGCTCTATATCGTTATTATACAACACATTAATCCAAATTAAATAAAATTATAGGTTATTGTGCTGTGCAAATCTGCTGGATTTGTATATCATAATAAGCAAAAATTCTATTTAATTTGGATTAATGTATTGTATGAATTTAGCTCTTCCAATTGATACAACGTAATTTGTGCTTTGTGTTGCATGCATCTAGTAAAAGACGATCCTTTAAAAGCTGCCTTAGCATTATAACCAGCTTGTCAACAATATTGAATTAATTTTTCACAGATTTGTTCCTTGAGCTTTTGCTGTTATGATGTGGTGTTTGAAATCAAAGGCTGTATCCAGTTTGCATCATTGAAGGCTAAAAGGGCTTTGAACAAAATACTGGGAAGAGAGAAGTTATTTAGAAGATATTCGTCATTCAAAATCAATTATTTCTTCTCCCTGATATATACCAGTTTTCACAGCCAGAATCTTTTCTCTTGCGAGTTGAAATATCCTTTCTAAAAGAATATTTATGCAAAACTAAATATGGCATTCCATAGGCTCAACCATAAGGATGGTTGTGCTGTGAAGTGGAAGAAATTACATGCAGTTAATGATAGTTCAAATGTAGGGTTTTATGTAGTTTTCCATTTGTATATCACCTAATTATTAAATAGCGAACATTGGTAAATACATACATTCAACAACCATATATGTTGCAGATTGTACAAGTTCTCCATTCATACATTTTCTTTTCCTAACCCAATTCAGGAACAGACAATGCTGGGCCCTCAATTTAGAGTGTGATTACAGTTCCGGCAGGCTTCCATCACTGATCGTGTTAACTAATGCCAATAAGAATGAAAACTCTCAGATATCTAGAAGATCGCTAATTCCTGATCTCTGCTGTAATTAATCAAAGCTTGATGAATAAATTTGAATTTAAATGAATTAAAGCTATGAATTGCATCTAGAAAAAGCATTGGAGCTGAGGGTAAGGGGGGAGGGAGAAGGTCAAAGCTGGCAAGCTGGTCATTATGATCAAAGTCCCATCCTTTTATTTCTATAAATAGGCAAGATTTCAATTGTGACATCACAACTACCTATCTTTCCGCCTACCCCATGTTGCTGGTTTGTCCATTGGCCGCTATCCAAAACAATGTGATCAATGGTTTCCCCTGCTATAGATTAATTACATGCTACTTGATATGGCAGTCCTCAAGTGATGAACCAGTTCTCAGAAAAACAGAAAAAGCTTTCTTGCTCAGAAATGAAGGCCTCTACTCTACCACATTGTGGTTTGCAAAACTTGTGACAACATAACGTATATGTAGTCATGAGGGGTCCTTGGTACTCTGGGCTTGCTTGTTTTCGTACAGGTGTTTCATTACCCAACTCGGTAACATCCTCAGTGCTAACAAGGAGTGTTCTTTTAAAAGCACTGAAGAACACCAAGGACCCCTCATGTCAATCGTGAGCTACAAATATCCTCCTTTACTGGCATATATATCAGAGGTCCCCAAACCTGGCAACTTAAAGACTTGTGGACTTCAACTCCCAGAATTCTCCAGCCAGCATAGTTGCCAAGTTTGGGGACCTCTGATATATAGTCAGTTTAGGTATATGTTGAGAGTGGATAAGTGTAAACCCAAAAGCTATTATAAACTAGTTAGTTTGCCATTTTGAAATCCTGGAAACTGTTCATTTTGGTAGGACAGGGAGTGGAAGGTGAATTTTCTAGACCTTAAACATGTTGGGTTCATATTTTATGCTGTGCCTTAATGCGGTTTCTTTAATTTTTGCTTGGTGTAGCATTTGAAAAAAACCATTGTGAATAGCTCAACAAGCCCATTTAATATAATGCATGAACTTGGTTAATGTATTTCTTTCTCTGCTGCTTCCTAGGCCTTCACTGTTATTGACCAGAACAGAGATGGCATCATTGACAAGGAGGACCTGCGAGATACATTTGCTGCTATGGGTAAGAAAAAAGAGAGCAGGCTGAAACAGTGTAATGAATGGATGATCAGATCCTTAAATCAAATCCTCATCAGTTAAGCTTTCTTCCTTTCTGCATAGGTCGCCTGAATGTGAAGAATGAGGAGTTAGATGCCATGATCAAGGAGGCCAGTGGGCCCATCAACTTCACTGTCTTCCTGACCATGTTTGGGGAGAAGCTGAAGGGTGAGACAGTCTCTTGTTCTTCTCAGTCTTCTTCTATATGACATATAACCTGTTCCAGCATCTTACTACTTTTCCTGTCTTATCAGGTGCTGATCCCGAGGATGTCATCATTGGTGCCTTCAAAGTTTTGGACCCCGAGGGCAAGGGGAGTGTCAAGAAGCAATTGTGAGTGTTTACCTCCCATTTCACTTCCAACAGAAGCACATTGAGTCTGTTCAGATCTAATTCTAAAATGGCTGTTATTGTTCTGACCAAAGCTTCCTGAGACAGTAACAATCACATGCTTAGTCCCTAAAACCCTCTTTTTATTTCAACAGCTGTAAATTATATTCATTCACAGCCCATAATGAGTCCCAAACAGTTTGTGAATAGTCCAACAGAAGTCTGCTACAGTCTGTTCAGGATAAGGCTGATAAGCACCCACCTTTATCTCCCTGGAAATGCTGCCAACAACTAAGTTGTCAATTAGCTGTATAAGGCCAAAATGAACACAAAGTCAGCACAGAGCTTCAGAGTTTAAACCAATCAGAACGAACAAAGTTGCTTCCTGCAAAGGCTCATGTCCCTTTGCTTCTCCTTTATTTATGTCTTATGGGAGGGGCCAATCATCTCCAAGCCTTACTTACTCTTGTCTTGACTGTTCTTGCCTTCTGGCAGCTCTGCGCAAGTGCGCACTGGGAACCTGCTCCTCCTGTTCCTCTGCCTCACTGATGTCAGATTCTGGAGGTTCCGGAGTCAGCACAAAACTCTCAGATGGCCCCATCTCTGTGTCAGACGCAGATCCCTTTTCCAAGCCCTCCTCAGACTCTAGCACTGGCCCAGGTTCCTCCCCACTATCCAACTATGCTGCCAGCTCCGCAGGCCACCGGTGGACCACAAGTTACTAGGTTCCCATGATGTCCTTCTCCGTGTTATAGGCACTTTGCAGTATTCTCCCTGATTAATTGCTTAAGCAATCCATATCTCACCATTAAAGTATATTCTAAATGACAAGTGGATCAGAAGAAACATATGTTAGGGGCTTTGTAACATATTATGTTTCTCCTTATTTCGCTACAGCTTGGAAGAACTCTTGACTACCCAGTGTGACCGATTCACTCCAGAAGAGGTAAGGATTTTTTTTGCATCCTGTTGATGTCCCATTCTTTTCTTTATTCAGTTAAGAGTCCCCTTGCTCAGATCTTTCATTTCAGTGTTATATTTCCATATTGTCAATAATTCAATCTAACATCTATAGAACTGGGACAAAAGGATAAAAGATAACCTGGATATACTGTACTGATTTCATTAAATCATTACATTAATTTTAAATATATGAGGTCAGTCTGAGGCCAGAGTCAATGCTGAACTTTTTTCAACTCAATAAGATTCTTCCAAGGATTGCCTAGCACTTTATTCTGTTACCACAGAATAAAAACAGATATTCACTCACATTCTCTTTGCACATAAGTCAGCTAAAAACCAGACTTGCAAATCAGAGACTGAGGGGATCAAGCCAGGAAAGAAACCTATAACAAACTATATTGTTCTCTTTTAGCACAAATCTGAATCCTGAATAGCATATTAAACAAAGGATTTATGAGCTATCCTTCTTTTGTTAGCCACCCACAACTTTTCTTGGGCAGTGCCAACAAGCACAATCATCCTCTTTCATGGCTAAAGAGCCAGCTGAGGAATTCTGGGAGTGGAAGTCTACCGGTCTTAAAGTTGCAGAAAGACCACTGATTTAGAGTGACAGTTGAAAACATTGAAAGTCATCAAGTGCAATCCTATCACCTCAACATAATTTTCTGTTTCTGGCAGATCAAGAACATGTGGCACGCTTTCCCTCCAGATGTAGCTGGCAATGTTGACTACAAGAATATCTGCTATGTCATCACACATGGAGAGGACAAGGAAGGGGAATAAAACCTTGTAATTTTTTTCACCCTTGCTTTGTGGGGAAATCCACCTAGACACCCCTAGGCAGGGGAATTTCATTTATGCTGGTCCCTGATGATCCACACTTTTGGAACCAAACAACAAACATCTCAATCTGTTATTTATTATCTTACGGGGAGAAAAACTATGCCCCCCAAAAGTGACCCTATTCACTACAGCTAGTCTTAATCTAACTGGGACGTCACACCATCAAATGTCTTAATAAAAATGAGGACAGCTCTGTTTCTAATGCCCTTGTTTTCACAGTCTGCTTGTCTGCTCAGGCCACAGAGTGTTAGCACAGATTCGAATGGTGCCCCATTCCCATTTCTAAAACTAATTTAGCTTCAGGTTCTGAATGTGATCGTTTTTCTTCCTTTTAGCACTGCAATGGTTAACTAATTAACTCAGGGGGTTTTTTCAGTGTGACCAATACAATTGTTAGAAAACAGTTTTGAGACACATCCTTAGTAATAAGTAGTCTTAAAAGATCATTCCTTCTTCTGTGAAAGAAAATGAGACAAGATCACCTCTTATGTTGCCAATCCTAGTAACTTATCTAAAAGAAAATATCTGCTTCTGAATTCAGAACAAGTTGTTTTTAATCTATAATTCAAAGAATTATTTGATTAAAATAGGTTAATTAATCACATACAATTTTTAAACTCAGGTAGCAAGCCTAATATTGCTTCGCTTACACATTTATTTTTATATTTTGGCTCCCATGTAGGACCCAGTTTTTCCCACCCACATCCTTGGTGAAACCTGCCCATTGTATTATGCTTCAATAATCCTTATGTTGTCTGTTGCTCTTACACTGGGGACTGGTTGCCCCATGTCCTGAGTTTCATGTTTACATAATGGTAACTGTTAGTTCACTAAATCCATTCATGCCCTTTTCCTAGGAAAGATCACTTTTAAAAAATATTGTGATTATTTTGGCCTAGAGGTAATCTATTAAGATGGGGGAGGTGATTGTTGGAGATCAAAGCCATAGATGAATGAATCAAAAGTTGTGAGAATTTGCCTCTCCATTCTGATTCTTCCTTTTCAATCAGCCATTTGTAGCAGATTGAGTGGGATGGGTAAACAGAGAAAACACAGTTATCTTACAATTAACTGAGCTTTGAATTAACTGAGGATCTTATTTCGTAAGGGGTCTGATATAGAATAACTCTAGCTAGGGCGGCTGGATGTGTGCTGCAAAACTCAGCCAAACATGGCAGAAAAGGGTTAGGATGATCACAGGTGGCCTCTGGATTCTTGGTAGCTCTGCTGTAACATGTATTATTCTTATCATGAGGAATTAAAGAAAAGGTAAGATTTCCCTCTTTGCTCATAAAGTGGCAAAATGAGGATTTTTGAATATGAGTACCAAAGCAAAAAGAACGATTGAATCTTGGCTTCACAAAGGTTGCCACAATTTTAAGGAAGAGAAAGCCATTGTAGGGATTCTTCAGAGAATTAGATTTGAGACTTCCTAAAGTTTCAGCTCAAATTCATTCTGTCTGGAAGAAAATTCCAGGAAGACTTCAGCTATGCCTGGTTGTGATTTGCCCTGGAAAGTGTGTAATAGGGCTGAGTGTGTAATAGACTTGTAGGTGAGATGTAATGAATAGAGTACTACAATTTAGCTGAGTAATTGAGAGTTTGGAGAACTCAGAGATTGGACATATATACAAATGCATAACAACTCAGAAAACCTGGGGTGGAAGATGAGAGCAAGGCTGATGTTGCTGGCCACAACAACTTTGACAAATGACAATGGAACAAGTAATTAAAAAAAAAAAAAGATTTATTTGGCCAGCTTAGTGAAATTGCAGCAGACTTGCAAGGCACAGATTAAGTGAAAATGGGAAGGAAATGACATACATTTTATTCCTGTCAAAAATCACATATGCTGAAGTAGTTATGACAACAAACCCAGCTGCCCTCCCTTCAGCCCTGGTTTTGTTCCAATCATCCTGTGAAAGAATAATATTTAAAAAAAAAAATCCCTAGGGAGGTTTACCAGGCAAACCTTGTCCAAGAAATTTCCCCTGTTTTCCAGAAGTTTTGGAGTATAACTCCCATCACCTTTTATCAGCAAAGTTAATAAGCAGCAGATGCAACTCAGCCCCTGTTACCTCTTCAAACCTGTTCAACTACCCATCTCCCAAAGATTGGGAGGCTGGTTGGCTGTCCCGTCTCAGCTCAGAAAACGAAATTGCGCAGTGACGGCTTGGGAGTCTGATCCCGGCTGATTTTGAGGGAGAAATCTACCACTTTGGCTGATTGGGTGAGGCAACCCAGGGAGATCACATCAATATTGGGCCCCACAAAGCGTGCCACGTTCTGCTCAGTGATTCCTCCACTAGCTTCAATCGTCACATGAGGGAAGGAGGCCTTTATGGTGCTGGCTGTAGGATGCAAGTCCTGCAGAAGAAGATAAGAGAGATGAGCAAGAGGATGAGGGAAACCAAACCATTGCAGTCTTATGATGATGATATCTATCAGAGTTATGGATATATATAGAATATAAGGTCCAAACTGGGTGCAAGCCAAGTGAGGGAATGGTCCCACATGAGATAAGATTTTTTTAAAATACACAACATGTAATCTGGGGTCCTGAAGTCCTCTCCAGAAGCAGAACTTTCACAAATCATGTTTTGTTCAAGGGTGAAAGATACCCACGTCAAAGCTTTGTCCACATTGGAAGTGTGAGCAGCTTTACTGTAAACATGTTGAACCAGCTTTACTGTAAACATGTTTGTATGCCATGTTTTACTATGTAAAACCCTTCGAAGAACTACTGTCATGTGTAGTGACACATACATATTCTGAATAAATAATACAATAAAACCAAACCCTGCAGCAACCTAATTCCTGTTTCCAGGAAATGGCAGCTGGTTATAATTTGGGGGAAACAAAGATTTCAGAAGGAAGATACAATCTTGAACCTGATGCTTTTAAAACAGCCCTCTTAACAACTTTTGAAACTAGTTTAGCTTTCAAATGTTAATATTTCAACCAAAATCAATCCAAAAGAACTAAACCATAGATCACAAATATATATATATATATATATTTTTTTTTAAAAGAAAATAAATCATAAATTTCGGTTTCTAGATCTGTCCTATTTTCTTTCAGCCAAATACCTCAGGAGCAAAATTGTCCAGCATGATAATATCAGCGCCACACCCTGAGGCTTCAAGAGCTTCTTCTAAGGAGCCACATTCCACTTCTACTTTCAGGGCAAAGCCACCGACCTGCCGGGCATTGTGAACTGCCTGTGGGATTGCAAATGCAGTGAGATCACCAGCAGTCCAAGTTATATACAGTATTTATGCCTGCAGAAGCTTGAGCTAACCTTAGGGGTACTCATGCCAGCCATTTGGCTGGATGTTCCATGAAAAGGTCTCCTATAGAAGGCACACTTTAGGTCAGCTGGTCTCATATTGGGTCTTTTGAGGTCATCTATGAGGCTTGCTTAAACCTGGATGCAGATTCTAATTCTGCAAACCAGTTTCCCAATCTTGAAGACTTGGAGATGTGTGGACTTCAACTCCCAGAATTCCCCAACCTGCTTCAAATTCTGGGAGTTGAAGTCCACGTGTCGTAAAGTCACTAAGGTTGGGAAACCCTGCTGCAAACAGTCCCAGCCAATAAAAGGAGATTATTTTTTAAAAAAATAACTTTAAAATAATTATTTCCAAAGATATAATCAATTTGCAACAATTTAAATTAAATTATTAATAAAATATAAAACCACAGTATAACAGCAAAAGGATCCCACCAGGTCAAAAAAGCCAAAATGATTCTGAATCTGTCCATTGTTGTTTGTAAACTATAGTTTATTGGTCAATGTAATTTTTAATCTAGATAACAAGTGATTGTTAATAAAATTGAGGTGTATGCTCTCTTATCACTACATTATCATATAGCACACATAACAGTACAAAACTGAACACTATCTAAAAGATTGCAACCAGTGGTAATTTTAAGACTAACACCAATTTAATGAATAATGCAGAGCATTTAAATTTACTCTCTTTTTTTGTAAATCTGATTCTAGATTGGATTTAGGCATTTCTTTTAAAGGCTGATTTATATAGCTGTCAAAGCGGGACTGCAACACTCAGATCAACCTCTAGGTGGCAGCAGCGAGATATGAAAAATCCTTATTGTCTGCTGCCCTCCAGCAATCATTTAGATGGTTTCAGACTAGATCACAATCATTGTATAAAATGAACACATTTGCTTTTGTGTACTCACTTGTGTAATACTGCCAGAGGCCCAAACATGGTTGTCCTTCAACATGATGAGGCTTCCCAGATCGTACCGGTGACAGGAGGCTCCCCCAACTAGAAGTGCATATTTTTCTGGGAGACGGAACCCCGGCGTGGTCTTCCTTGTCCCGGCGACCTCTCCATGCCACCCGGATTCCTGGGCTGCCTGAGAAGCTTTTGCTGCTGATGTGGCAACGCCACTACAGCGCCCCAGACAGTTCAGAGCTACTCGCTCACCCAGCAAGAGGTCATTGGCACGCCCATGGACTTCAGCCACACGGGTGACGGGTTCAACCCATGTTCCTTCGGTTTGGAGCCACTCCACCGAGCAGCCGACTTCGGCAAAGATGGCTTCGAAGAATGGGAAACCGGCTAAGACTCCAGGGGATTTGCAGAAAAGCACAGCACACACCTGATGATTTCCCACAGCATAGCCACCATAGTCAAAGCTGGGAGCATCTTCTTGCAGCCAATCTCGGGCAAGTTGACGCAATCGGGCAGCAGGGAGAAGGTGTGAGAGGTTTGGGTGGGAAGCCATAACGACTAAAGGGAAACCACAAGGATGTTGGCCATGTTGTACCAGACAATACAGGTAGTCCTTGACTTACAACAGTTCATTTAGTGACTATTTGAAGTTACAACAGCATTGAACAAAGTGACTTATGACCATTTTTCACATTTATAACCGTTGCAGCATGTCTGTGGTCAAGTGGCCAAAATTCAGACATGTAGCAACTGATTCATATTTAGGATGGTTGCAATGTCCTGGGCATCCCCCTTTGTGACCTTCTGACAATGGGGAAGCTGGATTCATGTAACAAACATGTTACTAATTTTAGCAACTGCAGTGATTTGCTTAACAACTGCATCAAGAAAGGTCATAAAATGGGGCAAAACTCACTAACAAATAGCTCACTTAACAATGGAAATATTGGGCTCAGTTGTGATCTTTAAGCCGAGGCCAAACCGTATAAGCAATCCTTGACTTACGACTATAATTACCATATGATCAGAATTCCCATTGTCAAGTCAGGCAATTGTTAAGTGTGTTGTGTACAATTTCACAATCTTTTTTGCCAGGATTGTTGTTAAGCAAATGTTGTTGGTTAATGCTGGCTGAGCCTGAGTGCAGTATAAGGAATGATTATGTTATCTCTGCAACAGTTGTTAAGTGTTCCCCATCCCAAAATGGTGAAAAGTAACTCTGAAATTAAGTGGCACAGTTCAAGGGCACTTGGGGTCACAAAAGGACTGGGAAATTGCACATCATTGTGTAGCCACAGGGATGGGCTGGGTCAGCTTCAGAACTCCAGCAAGCACACAAATTCCATTACTCTCATTTCCAATTTCTAGGCTCAAATTTTGAGATATCTACCAAATACTCAATTGGCTATCAATGGTGGGTTTCAAATTTTTTTTCCTATTGTTTTGATGTCAGTATGCGCTTTGCATGCCTGCAGCTTTTGCAACTCACCTTCTTCTGCAAGCCGTGTGTGTAAAACAGCTGATGCACAGCAATCAGCTGTGCCAGGCGATGCAGCTGAAGTTGAAAA
Source organism: Hydrophis major (assembly GCA_033807585.1). NCBI lineage: Eukaryota > Metazoa > Chordata > Lepidosauria > Squamata > Elapidae > Hydrophis > Hydrophis major. The sequence continues at coordinate 22,322,612 of CM066343.1, read as the reverse complement.
GCAGGAAACAAAAGTCAGTATAGAGCTGGGCCCAGCAGCTGATCGTCAGAGCAAACCAGAGCTACCTGTTCAGTCGAACTGGGCCGAACCGGTAGAATACCACCACTGTTCTCTATGCCTTTTAAGAATGTGGCATATATTTTTATCATATACGACTAATGACCATTCAACGACTGTTCAAAGTTACAATGGCACTGAAAAGTTACAAGTGATCCTTGGACTTAGGACCACTGCAGCGTCACCATGGTGATGTCATCAGAATTGGTGTGTTGGGAAACAGCATGTATTAACAACAGTTGCAATATCCTGGGGTCATGTGATCACCATCTGTGATCTCCTTGGAGGCTTCCAATAACCAACATCAATGGGGAAAGAGAATTTGCTTAACAATTGCATGAGTCACTTAATGACCATGGTGATTCACTTAACTATGTAAAAAAAAAGATTGTAAAATCAGGCACAACTCAATGACCACATCATGTAGTGACCGAAGTTCTAGTCACAATTGCGGTCATAGCTTGAGGACTATCTATACAGTGATACTGTCCTTACTCTGGGAATCCCACTCCAGAATCCCTCATAAATATTTTTAATTCAAATCGATTTCACAGAAATACTTGACAGAAATATTCCAGTTCTTTTTCATCCAAAATGAATTAAAGCTCAGATGCATTAGTCACAGTAATTCCCATTGCAGAGAGAAGCCTGGATAAATACTGTAATGTAGTGTCAGAAAAAGTTAAAAATAACACAGATTAATAATTAGGAAACTTGCTAAGTTTTCTCACCTATTCAACACATTTTTAAAAAGCTACACTAATGTACCTTTTGGAAGTTTTTTCCTCAAAAAGGGCAACAAAGGCATGTATCAGTTTTACCTCCTAAACAAATGGGTATTTAATTCTACTATTTCCTCTTTAAAAGATAAGCTACTTCTGAAAAGATTTGTAACCTCTGCCAATTTGGTGCCACTCCTTGATGAGCATGATCAAATCTTAAAACATCCCAGAAGAACAATTAAACGTATGAAACCTCCCCCCAAACAAATAAAGAAACATAACATCTTAGAAAAACTACTGTATTTCCGGGTTCATTGCCAGGAAAAGGGAGATCAAGAAAAAGAATGGCGTGGTCCTTTTGCTACTTCTTGATCTTTGTTTTACACTGATCAACCCTGCTCTTTGTTTCTCTCCAGATCCCATTCATGGCAAATTAAAAGAAGAGAGCCCTCACCTGAAGGTCTGATCCGGCCTTCTAGTGTCGTCTGCTATGTAGCCTTTTTTCTTGCCCAACTGGTCGTACTAAGTAAATTTTTGGAATTCCTGGGAGGTGGGAGGCTCCATGGTGAGGGGTGGGATTAGAACCCTGATGATTCTTTTTGGCACTTTGGACCTTGGCTGTTGTAATTTAAACAAATCTTTCCCACAGCAGCTGGAGAGTTTCAGGCAACTCAGTTCACAAAGTTCCTTTGTGGGCATAAAAAGATTTTAAGTTCCATTACTGAGATAAAGGGACAAAAGAACTCTTTGCAACTTTGCAAGGAGCAATTATTGGGTTCAGGTTGCACATCAGCATAGGTTTCAAAGACACCCAGATAAATTGGCAATCCTAGTAGATTTCCTGGGGGGGGGGGCAGGGGCACTCCAGCTGAATTGTGCAAGTATTATTGTACAAACAGGGTCAAAAATCGGAATGCGCCCTGTAGCACCTTTTTAAAATTATCCTTACAATTTTTAAAAGAAATATAACAGCAAAAGATGTTAACTGATATTTCTTAATAATGGGACATTGTTTTATGAAAAGTACTGGGGCTTGCAAAAAAAAAAACACCTTACAAAGATGGTAAGAAAGCTAGCTTCCTGATGTTTAGCAATGGATTTGAGATATGTTTGTTACTTATTTATGAAATGTCATTATATTCTAAAAATAAAAAGATGAAATGGTATGTTGATATATGCTGTAGATTTAGCAGTAAGATTAAGTATTACATTCAATTATATGAATATTTATTTTTCAATTTCTATTGCCGCCCATCTCAGTTAATGACTCTGGATAGCTTACAATTATGTGTGTGTGTGTGAGTGTGTGTGCATAAATTAAAATGCTGAAAACATTTTGTAACAATAAAGACAAAAGAAATATATCCTGACACTATGTGGATCTTATTATTGTTGCTTTTATTATTTTATATTAATCACTATAAGTATGTAGATTTTTTTATATTGTATGATCATTAGTATATTTTGTGGCTTGATATGTTTTAAATTAAAACTTTACCTAAGCTAAAGTTAAAAAAACAAATCACAATAGGCCAATTTATTGTGTAAAATTTTTATAGCATTGAGCCGAAGCCTCTCAACTTAATTCAAAGTAGCTGCTTCAGTTTGGACTCCAATTCTTGTTTATCTGGGATTTAAAACCCGTGGAAGTTGATTGGAATTCCTTATGAAAATCTCTCTATGGAGCTGGTCTGTTGGTTCAGCATCTGATAACTGAAGCTAAAGTACAAATAGATAATCCTTAACTTTAGCAACTGGAAGTTTCTGGAAAGGAACTCCCACAGAATTGTTCTCTGGAATACATGGAACTCATTTTTCTTCACATTTTAACTGGCTCTGCTGTTGTATTTACAGGACCACTGTGGCATGCAAAAATTAAGTATCCAAATTAGTGTTTATCAAGTCAACTTTGGCAACTTTTAAGATAACAGAATAACATAGTTGGAAGGGATCTTGAAGGTCCCCTAGTCCAGGGATCGCCAACCTTTTGGACCTCAGGGATCACAAACTCACAATTTTAAATCCCAGGGACCACTAACCGGTTCTGTGGGCGTGGCCTAATTTGTGGGTGTGGGTTGGTGGTCATGTGACTAGCTGGGCATGGCTTGTATGTAAATATTATAAATATTTATATAAATATTGAATTTTTTTTATAAAAAAGAGCAACTTTTACCCAAAATCAGGCAAAGCAGGCAGGCAGATTGAGTTGCTCACAGAATCTGATTCATTCGGAGATCTATCTATCTGCCATCAGCTAGCTCAGTCTGTCATATAAAATTTGCTAGCAAGCAAACTCACAAAATTAACAATACAGCATGTATGTAACTTTTACCCCAAATCAGGCAAAGCAGGCAGGCAGATTGAGTTGCTCACAGAATCATTAGTGATCTATCTATCTGCCATCGGCTAGCTCAGTCTCTCAAATTTGCTTGCAGTGACTCTGCACTGAATAATAGAACTTTCTGTCCTAAGGGAGGTTCGGCTGTGCTTAAAAGCAGAGCCAAAGATCTAAAGACTATCCAACCATTTCTTGCTTCCTAGCTAATCTAAATCTCCCAGCACAGCAGAACAGATGATGGTCAGAAAAATAGCAGTTTAGCAGGCAAGTTTGCAGGGTGAGGAGTGAGTAGGCAGGGAGGGTTCCCATGAGCCATGTGGGCAGTACAGCCTTGTGATTCTGCGCAGCCTGGATTGCTTTGGGGAGGTGCTCTGGGGGTGAGATTTCTCTGCGGCCCACCAAAATTTTCTTGCGGCCCACCGGTTGGTGACTGCTGCTCTAGTCCAACCCCTTAGGCAGGAAACCCTAAATCATTTCAGACAAATGGTTGTCCAATCTCTGTTTAAAAACCTCCAGTGTTGGAGCACTCACAATTTCTGGAGGCAAGTTGTTCCACTGATTAATTGTTCTGTCAGGAAATTTCTCCTTAGTTTTAGGTTTTGCTTCTTTTCTTGATTAATTTCCATTGCTTCTGCCCTCAGGTACTTTGGAGAATAGGTTGACCACTCTCTTCTTTTCATTAAACTCGACATATCCAATTCCTGCAACCGTTCACCTAAACATCTTTGTTGCTCTTTCTTCTCTGTACTCTTTGTGCAGGCATACCAGTTGGACAATTCTGGGAGTTGAAGTCCACACATCTTAATATTGACAAGGTTGATAAACACTCGCCTATATAAACCTGTATGCTCAGTTGCTATTAAAAGCATGACAACTGGCTCAGAGCCAATCTACAATAGAGGATCACAAACCAGATTTCAGCCATAGCACATTGTATCAGTCTGGCTTGCTGATTGGAAAGAGCTCAGCCAGGATATTTTGCCTGGGGATCATGGGAGATCTGCAAGTAAGTCTGATCAAGAACCCCCCAATTTCTTCCAAGTTGAACTCAGTCCTGATGACTTTGTGGCCATGTTAGAATTTTTTGTACATGCAATAATACAGACTCTTGTGGCCTTCTTCTAGGACAGGAATGTCCAACCTTGGCAACTTTAAGACTTGTAGACTTCAACTCCCAGAGTTCCTCAGCCACTTGGCTGAGGAACTCTGGGAGTTGAAGTCAAAAAGTCTTAAAGTTGCCAAGGTTGGACACCCCTGTTCTAGGACATTTTCCAGCTTCACCCAGGAGGATGCTGGAAATCTCCCATCCAAGTTAAGATGTTCCTGACACTGCACTGCTGAAATCTGAATGAGCTTTATTTGATCTAACTTATCCAGGGTCTACATGCAGAGTTTAAAACACACAGAATCTTAATAAAAGTTTTCTGGGAAAAAGAGAAGGAAAAAATGAATGATTCACACCCAACACACCATTCAGTACGTGAGAACAACCACATTCCCAATATTGCTGATCTACAACTCCAGCAACCCTCAGGCTTGGACCTGCTTCCAGGGAAAGCTGGGAGATCAAAAATACTAGGAATTTCAGAGGTTAACCAACCCACAGCACTAATTTACTAACATCTGATATTCTGGACTCTCTTCAAAATGCAAGTGCCTTAGCTGGGGATCCCACATCTCCTTCATGTTGACTCCTGAAGTCTTCCCTCCCTCTGTTACTAGTTGTTAAGAAAACAAAATTTTAATTATTTTATTGAAATTGACACTTCTTTGGGGAGGGCAATTCAGCCTGCAGAGTTTCTATGGACTAGCAGTATGGGATGGCTGTAAATTATTTAATAGGGAACTAAACTTCCAATAGAAGAAAATTAAGTGAACCAAACTTTTATTTTTCTCCCCACTTGAATGTATAAGTAGGTTTTTTTCCCTCCACAAACTGAAAGTTTCCAAAAGTGTTTCTACAATCTCCCCCCAAAATTTATCTAATTATTTAAAATTGTATTTATCCTGCCTTTATTATTTTCACAAATAGCTCAAGGAGGCAAACATATCTCACACAACTTCCTCTTATTTTCCCCACGAGACAACCGATCAGACAAGCCACTTGTCTGAAATGGTCTAGGTAGGGTCACTTGCTTGAGCAGGGGGTTGGACTAGAAGACCTCCGAGGTCCCTTCCAGCTCTATTCTGATTGATTGAATGAATTAAAGCAACTGGCCCAAAGCTACCCAGCTAGATTTCAAAGCTAAGGCAGAATTTGAACTCACGGTCTCCCGCTGATTGACAGAAAAGGGGGGAAATGGATGAAAAGTGGAAATAAAAGGCTTGTGTTGAGGCCATGCCTGCCGCAGATTACAGAAAAAGGTCTTTTAAAATCTTTTCTCCCCTCCCCCAGATATTCCGCATACCAGCCTTTGTTTCCATCTACTGTATTGTTTTCTTCCTTTCATTTAGATCTTCTCTGATTGGGTGAGATCAGGCGCACATCCCCGCCCCTCTAACTTCCTTCCTTTTCGATTGGTTGGAATACTTGGCGTGTGTTTTGATGGCCTCGGTCCACCGCGGCTGCTGAAGTCATTACCCTTCTACCCAATGAGAGCCTATTGGACTGCCGCTTGTTGATTGGCGGAGAGATTGGCGGGTGAACCCGGGGAAAAAAAAAACCCGCGATCTACCGTAGCTGGCGTGTTTTTGGGGTGCGTGTTCGCCTTGGAGTGGTTCGCCGTCTGCGATCGGCAGAAATCCAGGTGGGTTTGAGTGCTGTTTTTTTTTTATTCATTTAGCACCAGACATACTGGGGGACGGGAGTGTTTAACTTCAATAATTGGACAGAAAATGAGATTTCACCCAGTGCTTGATTGAATTTCATGGAATTTAGGGCTACCGAATCTAGTTTTCAAAACTCTCTGCAAATTCTAAAGGGCAGTAAGAAGTTAACCTCTCTGTCGACATCTAATGATCGTCCTGAATTTTGCAGCCCAGATTCAGGAGTCACGGTTATCATCATCATCAACATCATCATTTGTCTGCTATCCTTAAAAAAATAGGATATAGAAGAGGGGAGAAGAAATCAGCCCAGAATTTAGCGGTTCTGAAGTTTCTAGGCTGTAATTGGTTTAGAAAAAGAAGCATATTTTGCAGTGGTGAAAGATGAAACTCTTGGAGCAAGGATTTATCTAGCCCAACTTCCGATTCTCCAGACAGTCCAGCCAAAGACTTGAGAAGTCTGTAGGATCTGCAAGAAAAAGCTCTTAGAAAGTTTTGGCTCAGGTTGTGCTAAATGGTGGCTTGTTCATCATGGTTATTGAACAAACCATGGTTAACTGTGTCCCTGCAATGGATGATATCATTGGCCATGATTTACCAACCACAGTACTGTACTTGATATTAGTATGGTAAGCCAAAACTAAACCTCCAATGGCAGAGAAATCTATGGGTATTCAGTTTCCTTCAGGTGTTTTACCTCAAAAGTTACTATGGATTGTTTTCATGTCCAAATCTTATGAGGACATAAAGATTACGTTTCCATGAATTGGAGAAATTTGGAAATTGGTATGAAGTTGGATTTTTACTGTCTTGGGAGCATTTTGCAACCTCCTGATAAGCAAAGGAGTCAATGGGAAAGCCAGATTCACTTAACAACTGTGTTACTAATTTAACAACTGCAGTGATTTACTTGACAATTGTGGCAAGAATGATATTTAAAATGGGGCAAAATTCACTTAACAAATTTCTGGCTTAGCAACAGGAATTTTGGGCTCAGTTGTGGTTATAAGTCGAGGACTTCCTATATTGATCTTTATGTAGAAAATGTGTTACAGAGAATGTTTGAAATAGTATCTCTTGTTTTTGGCAAGCCACTTTATTAAACCCTTCCTTCCCTTCCTTTAGGTGTAACATCATCATGGCATCATTGGAGAGGGACAAAGGGAAGGAAAAGGACTCAAATGCCCAGTTTCAGGCCACTATAGGCAAGGAAGGGAGGACAGCCTGCCAGACATGCAAACATGAAACGTGTGTGAATCCATCTGACTCTCCACAGCACATGGCAAGCAGTGCCCGTGACAGCATCACAGAGTCTTTTGGGTCCCAGACTGGCCAAGAACGTAGAGTTTCAGAGGATTGTGGTCTTGGAAACACCATATTCAAGAGGAAAGAGGTGAGAGAGCTTCTGTTGTATTTGCTCACCCATAACCATTTTCTGCATCTCCACATCTATTTTATTGAGATTTTCATTTATGTATCTGTTTTATTTATGCATCTCCTTCATCCTTAGTCTCATCTTCAAGAAGTTTGTGAGCCTTTTTTGATCCTAAGAATCTCTTGGGAGGCTATAAGAATTATTTAAAGCCACAGTTTTGGAGAAAGTGAATGACAGAGTTCACATGTCGTGCTAAGGTGTTTAGGCATAGTTTCTTGAGTAATTATAATTTCCTGGCTGCTTGCAAAAACACTATGCTTAGGCCAAGCCAATTATGCAATTACAACAATTAATCAGTGGGGCAACTTACCTCCAGAAGTTGGGAATACTCCAACACTGGAAGTTTGCAAGAAGAGATTGTACATTTGCATAACTATCTGAAATGGTTTCCTGCCTGAGTAGAGGGTTGGACTAGAAGACCTTTTAGGTCCCTTCCAACTCTGTTATTGTGTTATTCTGTTACATGATGGCTTACTCTATAGACACATCTGATCTCTGTCAACTTTCTTGTCTCCTAGATATTGCCAGTTAACTTGGGGCTCCATCACAGTGGAGGTGATTGATCATTTAATAACAGATCCTACCTCCACGCAATCCGATTCCCACCCTCCCCATTTTTAATAATTATAAGAAGGTATGACCCAAGATTATTTTTTGTTATTATTTAATGCTCAGACACAGAAATAATTTAGGCTACCACAGAAAGATCCATTTTAAGTTTTCCTTTGCCCTCCACTTCAAGTATACATCTTAATTTCTTATAATTTAGTTGTAAGCAGGCTATTGCAAAGTGGTGGGACCATTTTCTTATTTCCAACAAGGTAAATATTTACTTTACTTTGATTTCCCTCACCAGGCCTTGCATGCCAGCTCAACAAAGAAGGAGGAAGAAGTAGATGAGGCAGTAGTGACTAATGGACCCAACGCATCTCCGGTCCCATTTCAGTTTAGTGCGAATCCCACTTTGGAAGACATGTGAGACACCCCCTTATCTCACCCCACTTACCCTTCATTCATTCCACCTCCCCTTTTTGGAAGAGGAGCATATGGATAGTCTCTGGGGGATTCTCATCTTCTCTTCCGCTTTCTCTCCTGCAGTCGGAGCCTCCAGTCCGCCTTCGCAGCTGAGAGAGGCTGGGGAAAGTACCACCAACCTCGGAATCTGCTTCTTGCTCTGGTTGGAGAGGTTGGGGAGTTGGCAGAGCTCTTGTGAGTATAACGATCTGGAGTTTGGGCAGGGGGAGAGATGGGATGGTAGATCCAAAAATGCCTTCCTGGGGACCACAGGTGTCTTTCTTCACATGTGCTGTATTTGCCCACCCACTACGGAAAAGGACAAAGTACTTCACTAGGAAAAAGTACGAAGAAGAGCAACTTTTTTTAGTTTATTGTCATTGCACCTCGTACAACGAAATCAAACACCGTCTTCAGTGCACATCATGACCATGAAAATAAACACAAACTCACATCCTTCACCTTCCACACATTGAATTGAAAACCCCTGACACCACACCAACACTGCACTGTACAGCAGAATTCAAAAGAGCTACTGCCCTGGGATAGAAGCTGTTTTTCAGCCTGTTTGTCCTTGTTTTTATTATTCTGTACTGTCTGCCAGATGGTAATAGTTAAAAAAAAAAGGGTTCCCAGGATGAGATGGATCTTTGAGAATGTTTTGAACTTTCTTAAGGCAGCGGGAGCTATAAAGCTCTTCCAAAGAGGGGAGAGGGCAACCTATGATCTTCTGGGCAATGACATTAACCCTCTGGAGTGCTTTCCTATCTGCCACTGTGCAATTGGCAAACCATACAGAGGTGCAGTATGTTAAAATGCTCTCTATGGTGCAACGGTAGAAGGTCACCAGCAATTTCTCATTCAGTTGTTTTCTGAGAAGTCTCAGGTAATATAATCTCTGCTGGGCCCTTTTGACCTGGGCTACAATGTGGGCACCCCAGGTCAGGTCCTCTTTTAGGGTAACACTCAGAAACTTAAAACTGGCCACTTGCTCCACTCAGTATCCGTTGATAAGCAAGGACTGGATGTCTGGTTTGTTCCTTCTATAGTCCACTATAGCCCCCTTGGTCTTATTGGTGTTGAGGACCAAGTTATTGTCTCTACACTACGAAAGCAACTAAGATGATTAGAGTCCTGGAGAATAAAACATATGAAGCAGGATTTGAGTTTGGCTAGGCTAGAGAAAAGAAGGACTGGGGTGATATGATAGCAGTATTCCAGTACTTGAGAGGCTGCCACAAAAAGGAGGTGGTCAATCTCTTTTCCAAAGCACCTGAGGGCAAGACAAGAAACAATGGATGGAAACTAAGCAAGGAGAGAAGCAACCTAGAACTAAGGAGAAATTTCCAACACCGAGAAGAATTAACCAGTGGAACGGCTTGTTGTCAGAAGTTGTAGATGCTTCATCACTGGAAGTTTTTAAGAAGAGACTGGAAAGTTGCTTATTTGACATGGTATAGGATCTCCTACTTGAGCAGTGGATTGGACTGAAGAGACGTCCAAGGACTCTTCCTACTCTATTCTGATCCTAGGACAGGGTGTCAAAATCACAACGACACCTTGCAATCACATGACATATCGCAACGTTTTCCACCCTTCGCTAAAACGGGTGGGCGTGGCCAGTGCGTGATGCATCTGGCCCACAGGCCGTGACTTTGACACCCGTTCTAGGAGTTACGCAATGCAGAGGAGTGTGTGCTTTCCTTCTGCTAGTTGATGACCGCAATAAAATTATTTGATTTTGAATTTTGTAGGTTTTCATTTTCTCCTTCCTCTGCAGTTTAATTCAGGATAAGGGTAGAGATAGTCCTCAACTTACGGCCCCAGTTGAGACCAGAATTGAATTGCTAAACAAGGGGTTTTTTTTAAGTGAGTCCTATCCGATTTTACATATTTTTTCCCCACCGTTGTTAAGCAATCACTGCAGTTAAATGAGTCATGCGTTAAGTAAATCCACCTCTCCCCTTGTGGGAAGCCGACTGGGGAAGGTCACAAATGGCAATCGCACAACCACAGGCCCATGCATTCTTCCTAAATACATGCCAGGTGCCAAGCATCCAAATTTTAATCACGTTATCGTGGGCATATTGTAATAGTTATATGTGCAAGGATCAGTTCTAAGTTTTTTCTCAGTCATTTTAACTTTGGTCACTAAACAAAGGACTGCACGTTGAGGACTACCTGTGTGTCCACAGGAAGAGCTAAGGTTTAGTTAGCTTTGATGGCAATAGGACTTCCTCTGAAGGTCATCTGCTAAGAGACAAGTGGCTTCCTTGTAGAATTGGTTTTCCCCTGCATTGGGGGCTCCATTGAAATGCAAGGATACCTTTTGAATTAAACAAGTAGGCAAGTTGAAATTTTGGCTTGCAAGTGGATCTACAAAATGTGGATGGGATTCCTTGTTGCTGCAATGCCCAGCCATATCACCAACTGGGGACGGGATTCAGATGTGCTGCTTTGCCAAGTTGGACTCTTGGGTTTGAGCTTAACTGACTTCTTTATTATTATTATTTATGCTGCAATGTTCTTTTCATGGTTTTATCAATTTGGCATGTTCCTGTTCCATAGGTTATGTTACAAATGAAGGTGAATATATATGTCCCAGGATAATGTTGTAGGATCCAATCTGGGTCAGTCACGGGACCAAAGGTTTTGTCTTCCGAACTTTTGGATTCATGCTGGAGACCATCCTCAGAAAAGTTCCCTCAGGATTGGCTCTGGTATGAATCGGAAGGCTTGGAAGAAAATATCTCTGGTCCTGTCGTGTCCGCGAAAAAAGGTTCTGAGTCGGTGACTTATCATTAACAGCTCTTTATTTCAATCATTGAACCGAACCGGCAAGAGGCAAAAAGCCTCCGGCTTTTATACCTTTTGCCGCGGCAGCCGCGGCCAATGGCAGCGATTCAAGTCTCCCGCTCTTGGTTTGAACCAATCGCGGGAGACTTCAATCGGGCCAATCGGCGCGGCTTGCCTGGCCAATCAGAAATCCCTGCGCCTTAGCCAATCAAGGCGCAGGGATTTCGAGTAGTCCATTTTAATACATAACACCCCTCCCCTCTTGGTACGGTCTTTCACGTGGTATAATCACGCAGGTAGGCGGGGCTCCGTCGGGTCCTAGTTGACCTGCGCAGCTCACTTCCTTGTTGTAACTCGGCCGGAGCGGTCATCTTTTTGGCTGCTCCTGGCTCTGTGAGAACCGGCTGGATGGTCGGGCCGGTTCTCTCGCCGTGGCTCCCGCCTGGGCCTACCGGGTCGGTTGAGTCACGGATTTTGCCGCTCCCACTTGGCTTCTCCGAGTCGGTAGAGTTGGCTGGACGGCTCTTCTCCGGATGGGACTCGCGGGGGCTGCGTTCTGGTGAGTTTTTGAATTTAATTTTTTCCTGCGTTTCTCTTATCGGGTATTCCCTCCCCCCTTGGTTCGTGTCTTGGGGGTTGAGGTTAGTCTTTGCTCGCGACCGGAGTTGGTCGATGTGTCGTTTCCAGGCTCGCCCATCGATGGTTTGGAACTGGTACGACCGTGGGCCCGTGATTTGAGTTATGACGGCTGGGATCCATAGGGGGTCCCCCGTCATGTTTTTTGCGTAAACCCAGTCGCCTGGTTCGAAGGTTCGGTACCTGGAGCTTGAGTCTGGGGGTCGCTCCGGGTTGTAGGTGGGGTGCAGACGATCGAGTGGGGACCTCAGCTTCCTGCCCATCAGGAGCTCTGCAGGGCTTTTGTTGGTCGTGGTATTGGGTGTGATGTGCTGTATGAAAAGCAGTTTATTGATTTTTTCGTTGATCTCCTCGTGGTCCATTTTCCGGAGGGTCTTTTTTGTAAACTGGACCATCCGTTCCGCCCTACCGTTCGCCGCCGGATGCGCCGGTGCTGTCAATGCGTGGCGGATACCTTTCTCGGCCAGGAAACGTTCGAATTCGATGGATGTGAATTGGGGCCCATTGTCTGAGACAACGACGTCTGGGAGGCCATGTGTGGCGAACAGTTTACACAACTCTTTAATGACAGCCTCTGTGGTGGTGGATTTCATGTCAGCCACCTCTAACCAGTTTGAGTATGCATCTACTGTGATTAGAAAAGTGTGTCCATTTGTGGGGCCGGCAAAGTCTAAGTGGATTCTGGACCAGGGTCCCCGTGGTATTTCCCAGTCTCGGATGGGCGCTGTGGGTGGGCTGGACCTGGTTTCCTGGCACCGGTGGCATTTGGCGACCCATGCTTCAATTTGTTTATCCATCCCTGGCCACCAAGCGTAACTCCTGGCCAGGGCTTTTGTCCTGACGATGCCAGGATGCCCCTCATGCAACATCTTTAGGACCCTGTTTTGCAATTTGCACGGAATTACCACCCGATCTCCCCACAGGATGCAACCCCTTAACAGTGAAAGTTCAGTCTGGCACTGCCGGAATTTTTTAAAAGTCTCGTCAATGTCTTTTTCCGGCCAACCTTTTTCTAACCAATGTAAGACTTGCGCCAATTGTTTGTCCCTAATGGTTTCTCTGGCAATATCAGACGCGGTTATGGGCAGGCTCTCGATACTCAGGGTGTTTGTTGTTGGTGCGGGGTCAGGTTCAGAGTCCGGCAAGGGCGAGCGGCTTAAAGCGTCCGCGTGCGAGATTTTCTTACCTGGCTTGTGTAATAGTTCGTAGCTGTAGGCTGCCAGGAATTCAGACCATCTAGTCATGCGTGGTGACAAGATGTTTGGCGTAGCCCGGTTTCCAGCGAGGATGCCCAGCAGTGGCTTATGGTCAGTGATTATTTTGAAAGGGCGGCCGTACAGGTACTCGTGGAAACGCTTTATGGCGGCAACTATAGCCAAAGCTTCTTTGTCCAGCTGGCTATAGTTCCGTTCCGGTTTTGTCAGTGTTCTGGAAAAAAATGCAATAGGCGCTTCTCTCTGGTCTGGGAGGGTATGGCTGAGGACAGCGCCGACGCCGTAGGGCGATGCGTCGCAAGTGACAGCTAAGGGCAAAGTCTCACTGAACTGCATTAGGACGGCGTCGGAGGTGAGGAGGTCTTTGGTTTTCTGAAAAGCGGCCTGTTCTCGGCTCCCCCAAGTCCATGCTGCCTTCTTATCTAGGAGTCTATGCAAGGGCTCCGCCGCCGTTGCCTTCTGAGGTAGGAAGACATTATAAAAATTTAGTAAGCCTAGGAATGCCTGTAGTTCTGTTTTGGACTTCGGGGTGGGGGCTTCCTTGATGGCTTTAACTTTTTTAGTTGTAGGGTGGATGCCCTGTCTGTCTAGGAGGTAACCCAGAAATTCTATTTGTTTTGTACAAAGTTGGCATTTTTCGCGTTTGACTTTAAGTCCTGTTTCTTTAAATTTTGTTAAGACTTGTCTTAAACGGTTCTCTAATTCGGCTTCGTTTGGCGCCGCTATTAATACGTCATCGAAATAGGGCACCACCCCCTTGATGCCCTGTAGTAAACGTTCCATCAGGCTCTGGAAAATGCCTGGTGCCACGCTGACTCCAAATTGGAGTCTGTTACACTTGAAAGCCCCCCGGTGTGTTACAATTGTCTGGGCTTCTGCCGTTTCTTCGTCCACAGGCAATTGCTGGTATGCCTGGGCGAGGTCGAGCTTGGCAAAAATTTTTCCCCCTCCTAATGAGTGCAGTAAATGTTGCACTATAGGCACTGGGTAGGCGCTTTGCTGTAACGCGCTGTTTAGGGTGGCCTTGTAGTCCCCGCAAATTCTCACGGACCCGTCTGGCTTTACTGGGGTCACTATCGGGGTCTCCCATCTGGCGTGGTCTATCGGTTTTAATACCCCTTGTTTGACGAGTTTGTTGATCTGCTCGTCAATTTTTGGTTTTAAAGCAAAGGGCACCCTCCTAGGTTTAAGCCGCTTGGGGGAAACCCTTGGAATAGGGGGCCCCTTGTACTTGCCCAATCCTCCATCGAAGACTTCCTGGAACTCCTGGACTAGCCGCTGTTCCCAGGCTTCAATGGAGACTTGGTTGACACCTGTCAGTGCGATGTTTAGCGGGGCGAACCATTGCAGTCCCAACAGGCTCGGGCGGTTACGATCGACTATTGTGAGTGGTAGTTGTTCGGTGTGGCCTTTGTAGGTTATGTTAAAGTTCTTGGTGCCCACTACTGGAACGCGATTACCTTGGTAGTCTTTTATGATGATTCTCTGGGCGGCCACGTCTTTTCTTTGCAGAGTAGGCACTAGTTTTTTTATTTCGTGCCATGCAATCATGGAAAGGTAGGACCCGGAGTCCACTTCCATTTTGCATGGCCGGCCTTCGATGTGGACTTCTACGTGGACCTTTCTGGCGCCGTCGGAGATGGCGTGGCCGATTGTCACCGTCTGGTGGGTTTCTTCTTTCCGCCGACCGTCGCCGCTTCTTTGGGGTCGTTGCTTCTGGTCCCATCTGCCTGTTGGCTGGCGCTCTCTGGCTCTGGGCGGGGAGTTCTCTCTCCTTCTATCCTGCTGTTCCCATTTTGGCGGGCTGCGGGTCTTTTTTTGGCGGCAAACTCGGGCGATGTGGCCCCTTCGGTCACAATGCCTACAGACAGCGTCGAAGAAACGGCATTCCGACCTGGGGTGGTCGCCGCCGCACCCGGCGCAATTAGTCCTCGACCTACGACTATACTGGCCCCGTTGGTTTCCGCGTCCCGTCTGCACGCGATGTATGTCCTCCTCATCATCTGACGTGCTGGAGGTTGACTGGTAGTCGCCGTAGTGTGCGGTCGCTTCATTTCGTGCGTCGGCCGACCTCGCGGGGTTGTTGTTTGCGCTCTTTGCCTCGGACCTTCGCATGGTGTCTGCTGACGTGCGGGTTGCTTCTGCGGCTGCGGCTGCGGTGAGGGCGTCGGCCAGGCTGATGTCGCCTTTGGCCATAAGTCGGCTCTGGAGTGTCGGATCCCATAGTCCGAGCACGAAACGGTCTCTTATGAGACTGTTCAATCCTTCGAACTCACAGAGTCCGCCCAGGCGCCTTAATTCAGCGACGAAGTCGCTCAGCTTTTCGTCTGGTCTCTGGCTTCTTCGGTAAAATTCATTTCGCCGTATTAGGATGGGGACCTTGGGGGCGTAATGGCGCCTCAATATGGGTTCGAGGACGTCCCAATCCATGGCAGTCGCGTCTGCCGGTTTGGCCAATGCCTTGGCCATCTGGAAAACCTCTGGTCCACAATGCGTCAGGAAGACGGCGCGCTTTAGCGGGCCCGGGGCGTCCTTCATGCCGGCGCATTCTAGGTACATACGGAATCTGTCTGAGTATGATTCCCAGTCTTCGGCGGCAGGGTTGAAGGGGGCGGGCGGTGCTATTTTCGCCATTATGTTGTCGCTAGTTCGTTTATGGACACGGGGTTCGGTTCAGGGGCGAGATCCCACCCTCGTCGCCAGTGTCGTGTCCGCGAAAAAAGGTTCTGAGTCGGTGACTTATCATTAACAGCTCTTTATTTCAATCATTGAACCGAACCGGCAAGAGGCAAAAAGCCTCCGGCTTTTATACCTTTTGCCGCGGCAGCCGCGGCCAATGGCAGCGATTCAAGTCTCCCGCTCTTGGTTTGAACCAATCGCGGGAGACTTCAATCGGGCCAATCGGCGCGGCTTGCCTGGCCAATCAGAAATCCCTGCGCCTTAGCCAATCAAGGCGCAGGGATTTCGAGTAGTCCATTTTAATACATAACAGGTCCGGTGACCGACCCAATTCGATTCTGCGTAGGTGATGTTATTTATTTAGCCCAGAAATAAATTACCCTAGCCTCTACAGATAGACTTCGATTTACAGTTTAGTGACCATTCAAATTACATCAGATTTAAAAATGTATTCAATTTTTTTATTAAGATAAAGGCCAGAGTAATTTTTTCTGGGCTAAATAAATAACAACCTATGGCCAGAGCAGGCCCAAGTATGGATAATTGCTTTCAAGCCCTATTCTACTCACCAAGAAGAGGAAGAGGAGAGAAAGAAATTGGTTTTCCATGGATATTGGCTTGTTGAGGTTGAAAAAGTTTGGTTTAGTACCTCATAAGAAAATACTCTTCCCCCAGGTTCATTCCCCATCTTCAGTCTGGCTCCATCTAAACTGTTTTTTTGCACTCAATGCTTTTGTCTGTGGTCTTTTTTAGCCAATGGCGGGAAGAAGCTCCTGAAGGCTTACCAGGATGGACATCATCGGAGCGTGAAGCTCTCAGTGATGAGCTCAGTGATGTCCTAATTTATCTGGTTGCACTGGCAAACAAGTGCCATGTGGACCTCCCTTCGGCCGCTCTCCGTAAAATAGAGAAGAACCGCCTCAAATACCCAGCCAAGCAGGTGTATGGTTCCTCCAAGAAATACACAGAGTATCAGGAATAAGTATGGAACTCTTCCTGGATGGAGAGAAGAAAAATCACTCCGTGTCTTCTAGAAGATGCTCTTTTCATGATTTGGGACTTTTTTGGGATGAGCAGTTCAAAGTGACCTCTTTTTCATTCTAGACTTTGTGGGATGGATTCATCAAGCTCTGATTCAAAGATAGACAAAAGGAGATCTGTTTTTTTTTGTTCCTTTCCCCTTTGCATAGTAGATTGGGGGAACCTCTGACCACCCAGGAAGTGTTGGGCTACAATTCCAACACCCTGAGACCATGTTGGCCGAGAGTCATTGGAGTTGGGAGTCCAACCACGGTTGGAAAGCAGCAGGTTCTCCATCCCAAACTTCAATGGTTGCAGATGAATGCACGGGAGTGCAGAGGAATCTCTTTGGAGGGAGGTAAAACTGAAGAGTCATATCGGCTGTGAAAAAAGGTCATTTAGAAAGAGATATACATGTCCCCTTCCTCATGGAGGTGTATTCAGCATAAAAGTGCAAGGAGCTTTTTATAAACTGCTTTCTGAGTGAGGCTAGATTCTTCTCTCCAACTTGTGGCTGTAGTTTAGTTTAGTTTAGTTTTTAAAGAAAAATAGGTGGTCACTATTTTGACATAAAGAATTGACAATTTCTTCCTGACTCCACATTCTTCCCAATAGAATTGCCCCCTCAAGGTGTAGATTACACTTCATTTGGTATTTGGGTCTTAAAAACAAGCAGAGGGCATTTTTGAGGGGGGGAAATGGCGGGAGGCTGAAGAATGAAGTGGCTGTGGTGGTTTTCCTTCCCAAACTGACAACATGACAAGGCTACTGTTGTAAAATAATAAAATTTCAATAGGTTACTAGATACACCTTCTCTGTGTTGATTCATTTGCTCCTATAGGGTGGGAAGAAAGGAGTGGTATCGTGATGCAAATGTGTCATCCCCTTCCATACATGATAGTACAATGTATACACAGCACATGCATGTGTGATATTGTGACCCAGGTGCAGAAACAGTGGAGTGCACATCATGAAGTGGTAGCACAAATACCATGATGTGGGAATTGTCGTGGATAGAAATGGATACCTATGTTTCTTCTTCAGCACTTCGGTTTCCCCTCCATCATATTCCTATTCTTGATTGCCCAATAAACTGTCCTGTTGATTCTGCCTATTATAGGTAGTCCTCAACTTACGACCACAATTGGAACCATAATTTTGGTTGCTAAGCAATATAAGTGAAATGTGCCGATTCCATGATCTTTCTTGCCATGATTGTTAAGCGAATCTCTGCAGTTGTTAAGTGAGTCACATAGTTGTTAAGTGAATTTGGCTTCGCACATTGAATTTGCTTGTCAGAAGTCAGCTGGGAAAGCTTGATCTTGGGATGTTGCAACCATAAATGCTTGCCAAGCATCCAAATTTTGATCATCGTGGAGTTGCAACGTCCAAAGTATAAGAACTGTTCATAAGTCATTTTTATCACTGCCATTGTAACTTCAATTGCTCAATGAAGGTTGTAAGTTGAGGACTACCTGTATAATATTAAGTTGAGAACAAAGAGTTAATTTTCTAAGTCATCTTTTTGTGGCTTCTTACCAAATGTTCAAATGTAATATCTCAGCATTCTTGCAGAAGATCTATATATATTGTTAAAAATATTTGGTTCTCATGTTAAGCTAAGCGATGATGGTTTAATCATGATGGCTTTGCCTGCCATCGCACAAAACACCTCCATGACAAAAGGATCAATATTACAGTTGAGTGAGCTGTGTCACTCTAGCCAAGGTGTGCTGATAAAATCAAAATGATCCTGAATAAATCAGATATGGATTTATGATTAGGTCCTATTGAAAAGCAGCTACTGGTAGTCCTCGGCTTTCAGCCATTCATTTAGTGGCCATTCAAAAAAGAGTGTCTTATGACAATATTTCACATTTATGACCGTTGCACACCCCCATAGTGACATGATCAAAATTCGGACACTTGGCAATTGACTTGTATTTATGATGATTGCAGTGTACTGGGGTCACGTGATCACCTTTTGAGACCTGATAGTCAATGGGGAGGCCAGGTTCACTTAGCAACTGTGTTACTAACTTAACAACAGCACTGCTTCACTTAACAACTGTGGCAAGATAGATCATAAACTGGGGCAAACCTCACTTGACAAACATCACACTTAGCCAAAGATATCCTGGGCTTAGTTATGGTCATAAGTCAAGGACCACCTATATTTGATGCTGGACAAGACTCAATCCCTAATCCTGAGTCAGTTCTACTTCAGATAACAGGTGTGATGGGTGTCAAGCTTGCTGCATCACATTGCCGCCACGCGATGTATCATGATATTTTTCCCCTTCATGGAACTGGGATGGGCACGTCCTGCATGTGATACATCCGGCCCACGGATCCCCAGTTTGAGACCCCTGCTTTAGATATAAATACCTTATAAGAAAGAAATTGAGAGAGAACAAAGTGCATTAAAAATTCCAGGCCTGACATCGATCCAAAAATTGCATTTTATTGGAGAGTTTTGGATTGTTGAAGCACTACTAGGCTGGCAAGTGAGTATTTCCTATTAAGGGATGGGAAAAGAGGTCTGTGAAAGAAGGAGATAGAGGAATGAAGGAAAGGAATCCCCTTTGCCACTTCTCCAAATCATCTGGCGGAGCTAACCTGGCCATTTTCCAAAGCTGGTGGGCTCCTCAGCCAATCTCCCTTTGTGGATTCCTCTGATTCTTGGAAAAAGGCTTTTTCACAAGCTGTCGCATTGTTCTCCCTTGTTCTGCAGCATTTGTTCCTGCATTTTCCGTAACATTTCCTGCATCCGACGGAGCTGGGAAAACCAACGGAGAAATGAAAGTTGTGCTCAGTGCAGCCTGAGACTTATACAAGAGCGGCTGAGATTTGGGTTGGGAAGTTGATGGATTGCTCTGGGCAAAGACTGTACGTAACCTTACTAAGAGGGCAGGAACCTGCACTTCCTTCTCTGCGGCTGGCAGTTATGAAATACATTTGTCTTCTGTGATGTCCTTACTGCTCTCTGAGTTAGGTTGTTTCCTTGCAAATGTTTCCTTACCCAACTAGGTAACATCACTGATGCTCAGTTTCTATGGAGATCCTAAGTAATCCACATCATGGTTACCCCAAAGGTCTCTAACAATCCAAAAAGGTTCCACACCCATTTGCAGTACTCAGGTGACCCTGAGGGCACAGATAAACCTCCAAGTGGCCTCAACTATTCCATAAAAGGATACAAATGACCAGCTGTCTGCAAGGAATGTAAATCCTTCCATTCCCCACCATCCAGCCAGAGCTGAAGAAGCTTCTTGGATGAGAAGGGAAACATCTTCAAGGAAAAACAATCCAGTTGCCTCTTGAAAAAACACCTTTGGGATCATCAATGCTAGTGGAGTATATAAGCAAGTGAATCCCTTTTGAAGGTGATGGGTGGTTTAGAAACATGAAATAGTTAAAAATAAACGGGAAGCAAATTCTACACTGACTAGCCTTGATGATATTATGTAGTTTAGGTAATGAAATGAGTGCAAGAAAACAACCAAGCTCCAAGAGTACAAAGATTCCACGGTTCAAACCTGAGCTACAAATATTCTTTATTGGTGTATATTTGTCTTTTATAAGGCAAATGGGAGAAAGCGCTTTGTCTTTTCTCGGAGAGGTCTCTTTGCATCTGATTCTGTAATGGTGTGTTGGAATGACCTTGGGACATGGGGAAAAGCTACGGTCAGAATTAGGGTATAGCAAACAAGACCTTCCCTGGTTTCTTAGGCTGTAAAAGTGAGGGGAGAAAGATGCTTTTTCAGACTTGCAAGATTCTGTCAACTTTAGAATAAAGTAGAACTTGTATTTCTGGGTGTGTTTCTTGTCTGGCCTACCTCGCAAGACTGACAGGTTGTCAAGAGATTCCCCATCGCTTGCCACTCAGATGGAAACCAAGCAGGAAAGATGAGATGGAAAGTTGCAGAAGTCCATCATTCTCCTTTGCCATCACTTGCAACAACGTGATAGCAAGACGGTTGGAAAAGTCAGCCCCTTATAGGGAAGTGCAAGAGTTTGCACAACCGTCCTGTTTCTCTTTGTGACCTACCTCTTCATCCTTCTCACGAATTAATTTCTCTGTCTCAAACATCGGCAGGACAGGCAGGTCAGTGGCACTCTGGCGTGATAGTTTCCTAGCGAGACAGGAGTTTAAAAGTTCACTGGGTCACATTCTTGCTATTGTATGTTATCTACGATTTGCTTATTTGTGCTTTACAGGTAGTCCTTAATTTAAAACAGTTCACTTAGTGACCATTCAAAGTTGCAATGGCACTGAAAAAAGTGGCTTGTGGCTGTTTTTCATAGTTACAACCTTTGCAGCATTCCCCATGATCATGTGATCAAAATTCAGATATGCATGGCAACTGACTCATGTTTATGACCATTGCAGCATCCTGGGATCATGTGATCCCCTTTTTGCGACCTTCTGACAAGCAAAGTGAATGGGGAAGCCAGATTCACTTAACAACCAGGGTACTAACTTATCAACTGTAGTTATTTGCTTAACAACTGAGGCGAGAAAGGTCATGAAATGGGACAAAATTCATTTAGCAAAGGTCTCGCTTAGCAAGAAACTGGGGCAAAACACACTTAACAAATTCTCAATAACATAAATTTTAGGCTCAGTTGCGGTGGTATGCCAATGGCCACCTTTATTCAAATTGGTGTTTTTCAGATTTGGCAACTTTTAAGATGTATATGGACTTCTAGAATTCCCCAGCAAGAGGCCGTAGTTCTCCACCTCTGCCATACAAACCCAGTCAGCCCCTTGATTCATTCTTGACCTCCTCATCTGAGTTCTCTTAGCTAAATTCCCATTTTCTGAAGTCCCAAAGAGGACTTACGCGCGGCTACTGCGATCCCGAGCCCCGGATCTGGTGAGACTCTGAATGTACTGTGCGCGGTAATTTTCGTAATGAACCTCGTGAGTCACATCCTTCAGGTCCTGCATATGAGTTTGAATCAACATGTTCCGAAGTTTGAGGAAGTCGCAATGAGCAGCGTTCTCCACTAGGAGAAGGGAAAAAGAGATCAGGATCACCTCTGACTTCCCGTGGCACAGCGCCCTCTGATGCCCATATCGCTCTTACCTTCCACCGTTCCCCAAGCATACTCTCTTCCCCGAAATCCTTTGCCCTTTAACTCTCTGACCACATGGCTAGATCCAACAACAGCAAAAGGGATGCTTCTCTGCAGGGAGAATAGTTATTATTAGATGCTTGGCTGCTTTGGCCACTTGAAGAGGTGTGGACTTCTGGGAGTTGAATCTCCACCACACCTCTTCAAGTAGCCAGGGTCGAGATACAGTAATCTAACTCTAGATAGCATCCTGCCCGTGCAACATACAGTAGGTTACAATGCTCTCACCTTCATTTCAGTGTCTTGAGCTTTGAACGCTTCATCTTCATCAGAGTCACACTCGGGAAATTCATAAATGCAGATGCTGTTGGCTTCTAACTCCTGCCGAATCTGTAATTTTAAAACAGCCTTGAGATGTAGCTACGGAAGGGATGGAGTTTAATGCTGGTGTTTTCAGGTAGAATCAAGCATGGCGGTGGATGGGAGACCACAAAGAATTCTTAATATTGGCTCTTGGAGGAAGTCAATATTATGATTCATGATGGTCCTGACACTTAGCTTCTCCATGGTCGCAGCATCCCCATGATCACATGATCAAAGTTCAGGTGCTTGGCAACCAGTATGCAATTATGACAGTTGCAGCATCCATGGGTCATATGATTGGCCTTTGCAACCTTCTCAGCTGGCTTCCGACAGGCAAAGTCAATGGGTGAAGCTGGATTTAATGACTTAGAGCTTAATGACTCTGTGATTCACTTAACAACTACAGTAATTTGCTTAACATCCATGGCAGAAAAAGTCATAAAATAGAGCCCAACTCTCTTATCAACCACTTAGCTTAGCAATGGAAAGTCCCAACTGCAGTCTTAAGTCAAGGACTACCTGTAATACAGGCAAAATGGATCTGCATTTTCTCATAATCTATAAGATTTTTTTTCCCTTGCAGGTACCTTTTCTTTCTTGTGCTGGACTTCTTTCGGTGTCAAACAATCCGCTTTTCCAATCACAGGCAGAATGCTGACTTTGTCATGGATGGCTCGGAGAAATTCTATATCCAGGGGGCGGAGCCTGTAGCAAAATAGGAGGAGCCAGTGGTTTGTCTGCCCTTGGGAAACATCCTACATAACAGTTAAGCAGTTAGGTTCCTCCTGACCCTAGCTGATTATTTATTTCAAATAAAATAATAAACTCACCGATCAGCCTGAGATCAGGATAGATAGTTTGTATGCAAGGCCTTTTGAACATGCTTGATAATATTTTTATTATTTTTTTGCCTGATTGTACTGGATGGGGGTGCAAATTCTGGATTAAGTTCTGTCTTAAGTTAAGCTGTGGCGTTCTTGGTGCTCTCTGAGCTTGGTTGTTTGCTTTCAGATGTTTCCTTACCCTACTAGGTAACATCATCAGTGCTAGTGAGTGTGGGGTTTGCTCCCTGTTTATATATAGTGGCTTGCCCTGGCTGTGTTGAAGTAAGCTAATACTTGGTCTTCCTTTGGAGATATTTTATCCTCCCAGAAAACCAGGGGAAAGGCTCTCACCCACTTTTCACTCTGCTTTACTCCTTAACTTGTGTGCATCATACCCGTGTCCAAAAGGCGAGAGGACGTAGAGGCAGCAATGAACACGGCCATCCTGAATATTTTTGCGATCAAGACCGCTCTCATCCCGAAAATACTGTTCAAACTGCCCATCAATATAATCAGTAATTGGTTTCCAGCTGTAGGATAAAAGGGAAAGAAAGAGAGCCAGTTTGGTCTAATGGTTAAGGCACCAGGACAGAAAGCAGGAGACTGTGAGTTCTAGTCCCGCCTTAACCATGAAAGCCAGCTGGTTGACTTTGGGTCTGTCCTTGTTGCTCAGCCCAATCTACCTCATAAGGTGGTTGTTTCAAATAGGAGGACTAGAACTCACAGTCTCCTGGAAAATAGGAGGAAGAAGGTGTGCTGGATATGTTAGCTGCATTGAGTCTTTATAAAAAATAATATACGTGGGATACAAATAAATAAATAAAAAAACAAATTTGAGGTAAGCCAGTTTTTTTTAAAGAATTTCTGGAATGTGCCTTTATTACTGGAAATGATAAAATCATAGAAACTGAAAAGTTTCTATTCAATTTTTTCCTCACATTTTTTATGAAACAATATCAAATTGGACTTAGTTTAATGTTCTTTCTCCGAGTCGCTTCAGTCTCTAAATTGTGTATTGACTCACAACGACTGATTTAGTGATTCTTCAAAGCTACAACAACACTGGAAAAAAGGTGATTTGCAACCTGTTCCTTACACTTATGGCTATTACACCATCCCCATAGTCACATTACTTAACAACTGTGGCAAAAAAGTCATAAAATTGAACCACCTTGCTTAGCAATGGAATTCTGGCAAATCTGACAATTCTGCTAGTTGTAAGTTAAGCACTACCTATAATCTTGTTTCCCAGTCTCTCCTTAATGTTTTTTTTCATACCTCTCCCAAAGTCATCTTTAAATCTGTTTACTGTAAACTCATGCCAAAGGCTCTTTCCAAACAGGATTTTGTGGACATTTTTTTAGGTGTAATCTGATTCGGTTTTCAACCACAGAATTAAGGCATAGGCACGCCCAGAGGTTTATAAAAGTTTATTCCGCTTTATAAAACCTTAGTAAGATCACAACTGGAATACTGCATCCTGTTTTGGTCACCACATATAAAAAAGAAGTTGAGACTTTAGAAAGAAAACAGAGAAGAGCAACAAAGATGATTAGGGGCCTGGAGACGAAAAGATATGAAGAATAGTTGCAGGAACTGGGTATGTCTAGTCTAGAGCAAAGAAAGACTAGGGGAGACATCATAGCAGTTTTCCAATATTTAAGGGGCTGCCACAAAGAAGAGGGAGTTAGGCTATTTTTTGCACTAGAAGGCAGGACAAAAACAATGGATGGAAACTAATTAAGCAGAGAAGCATCCTATAACTAAGTAAAAACTTCCTAACAGTTGGAACAATTAACCAGTAGAACAGATTGCATTCAGCAGTTGTGGGCGCTTCAATGGAGGCTTTTAAGAAAAGACTGGACAGCCACTTGTCTGAAATGCTATAAGGCAGGGGTGTCAAACTCAAGGCCTATGAGGTGTTTAAATCCGGCTCACAGGGTTGGCTAGGAAATATCAAAGGATCAGCCTGCGGTGCCTCTGACGGCTAAAATGGGCTGAAAAACAGCCCAAAAACGGCCCAAACAACAGTTGAAAAATAGGCTGAAAATGAGCCACGAAAATGGGCCCAAAAATTGGCTGAAAACTGGTCGGAAAATGAGGCCCGATAACAGCCGGCAGAGTGCTGCAGGAGGCCATAAAAGGTGAAAACAAGGCACCCCATTTTGGCCGGCAGGGTGCTGCAGAAGGCATCTGTCCTGCCCCCCCCACGGAGAACTACAATGGTGATCCAGCCCTCCAAGAAATCCAGTTTGACATCCCTGGTATAGGATCTCCTGCTTGAACCTGGGGTGGACTAGAAAACCTCCAAGATCCTTTGCAACCTATTACTCTGTAGGTGCCTCTTACCACTCCGTATTGTCTATTGCATCCCCAAGTCCTGGAGTATCAATCACTGTCAGCTTGACTTTCACTCCTTGTTCCTCAATATCTACTGCATGTTTGACAATTTCCAGAGTCTGGGGGATCCTGGCTGTGAAGCAGAAAATAGGAAAGCAGGACCAACACTAAAGTCTCCTAGTCAGGTTACTCCTCCAGGCCCATCTTCCCAAAACCATCAGCTCTGCTCTCACCTTGCGCATCTGGAAGCACTCGGTCCTCATAGAGATCAGTCAAGAAAAGGCTGTTGATGAGAGTGGATTTTCCCAGGCCAGATTCTCCTGCAGAATAAATGCAGAAAGTTTGACTACAGGTAATCCTTGACTTACGACTGCGGTTGCTACCAGAAATTACATTACCAAGCAAAACCGTTCAGCCCAATTCTATGGCACGTCCTTTTCTGCTACACAAGTTTAGTGAACCAGTTTAGATGTTAAGTGAATCACACCGTTGTTAAACAAATCCGGTTTATCCCTTCAACTTTGCTTGTCAGGTCGCAAATGATCCTGGTATGATCCCAGGATGCTACAACCATTGTAAGTGCTTTGTTGCCAAGGGCCCAAATTTCAATCACCCGACTACAAGAATGCAAGAACTGCTTTGTGAGTCATTTTTTTTTAATGTCATTGTAACTTGGAGCAGTTGCTAAATGAATGGTTGTAAGTTGAGAACTACCTATATAGAAGTTTCAGAGCAAGTACAAGTTAGGAGTATAGAAAGTTGCTGCTTCACGATGATGTATCGGGTGAGTTGCCATTGGCATCTAACATACTACAAATCTGAGTATCCTTTAGGGCTGAATCAAGATCCAGGGTATAATTTATGATAGAAACAAATCAATGACCCAAATATAGTAAGCGGAAGCTTAAATTTTACCTTTTCCTGGCCATGATGTTCAGACTTCCATTGGGTCAGTGGAGGAAGCAATACAAGTAGTCCTCGACTTACAACCATTCATTTAGTGACCGTTGAAAGTTACAACAGCACTGAAAAAAGGGACTTAAGACCATCTTTCACACTACTGCAGCATCCCCAGAGTCACGTGGTTAAAATTCAGATACTTGACAACTGGTTCATATTTATGAATGTTGCAGCGTCTGGGGGTCAAGTGACTAACCACCCTTTGCGACCTTCTGACAAGCAAAGTGAATGGGGAAGCCAGATTCACTGAACAATTTTGTTACTAACTTAACAACCACAGTGATTCACTTAATAACTGTGACAAAAAAGGTCGTAAAATGGGGCAAAGCTCAACAAATATTTCCCTTAGCAACATAAATTTTGGGTCCATTGTTGTAGGTTAAAGACTGTGTGTGTGTGTGTGTGTGTGTGTGTATAATACATATATAACACATATTTATGTGCACGCACGCACGCACACACACACACAATTGTTCCCAAAATTAACACTATAAACGAGTACTAATTGCTCTTGAGATTAGTACTATAAACATTTAAGAATTATGAATACTAAATGTTAACTGTATTCTCTCAGTTGCACTGATTTCAAAAGTGAAAACTCTGTTCCTAACCAAACAAGATACAAACAAAATAAGACACAGCCCTTTTTCACCATCTTACATTACAGCACAACGAGCAATTCTGGAAGGAGGAGGAGGAGAAGAAGGGGGGAAAAAAAGAAGAAGAAGAAAAGTCCCATTAGCTTGCTTCAATGAATAGCAGAGGAAAGCTGTGCTCCCAATGGGTACCAAGTGCTTCTTCTGAATCTAGCTCTTATGTGTGAATGCTGCACCACCACAGAACACAGTGTGCCTAAATCAATTCAGGAAGAGAAAACAGATGCAAGAGGCCAGGGGAAGAAAGCAGGTGGGCTTGGTGAGCTAAAATGGGGAGCAGGGACTTTGGCATTTCCTCCAATGGAGAAAGCTAGCGGTGTAACGACTTACCTGCTACCATCAGCGTGAAGTCAAAACCCTTCTTCACAGTCTTCCTGTGGACCTGGGTGGGCAATGTAGCAAAGCCGACGTAATCTTTATCCTGAAGGCCAGACAAAGAAAGGACACCTCAAGACTTACTGCTCTGAGGAAAGATGATGAAGGCTGAGGGGATATTTTCTGGGTTCTCTTACCATAATGGGTCTCTCGCTGAAGTGATGAGACAGGGCAGGAATGTCTGCTGTGTGCGTATCTTGGTGCCTCTGCCCACCACTTCCTGTGGTGGTGAAACAGGAAGCCCATTTTGCATCTACATCAAGGCCTCCTCGTCTCCTGTTGTTCGCTTGGCTTTCATTTCCTCCGGTTTCTACCTGTGGGTTGCCTTGCACTGAAGCTGAAAATCCACTCTCCTCAAAATAGTATCTGCTTCTCTTGCCTGCCCTGCTCGTGCCTAACGAATGTTCCACTTCGACACAGGCAGATACGGATCGGTTCTCAAACATCTGAATTTTGATCACACGGCCATGGGAATGCTGCAACGGTCGTAAGCATGGAAAAAATAATGGCACCTTTTTTTTTTTTAGTGCCGTTGTAACTTCTGAAGAGGTCAGTATAAAGACATTCCAAATCCTGAAAGTTCCAAAGTTCTTATTTTTAAAAAAAACTAAACACTTAAACACAATTAAACAGTTTCCTCATCCTTTCATTTTTCTTCCTTTTCTTTTGCAACTGTTTTAGGAAAAGCAGGTTGTAAACTAAAGTACGTCCTCATATTTATCCCTCCAGAGAATCAGGGACTACAGTTCAGCATTCGGGGCTGAGGGGTGTGTGTGTGCTTGGCTTATTTAATGCCACACCACCTTTTCAAGCCTCAGCTCTGTCATGTTGGACTAGAAAACCTTCATGGTCCCTCCCTTCCAACTCTTTTATTCTGTGTTTTCCTTGCTATGCCGTGCTTCGAAATGTGGATTTGAACTCACCAGGTCTGGTGTCCGTCCCTTGCATTAGTTTATGGGTAGACTTTGACTTACGACAGTTCATTTAGTAAATGTTCGAAGTTATGACAACACTGAAAAAGTGACTTATGACTGTTTTTCACAGTTACCATTATGTGATCATGTGATCATGACATCAAAATTCAAACATATGTCAACTGATTCATATTTAGTTGCAGAGTCCCGGGATCGTGTGACCTTCTGACTAACAAAGTGAATGGGAAGCAGATCCACTTAATGACCACGTCTTACTAACCTAACTGCAATGATTCACTCAACAACCGTGGCAAGAAAGGTCATAAAACGGGGCAAAATTTACTTTTAGTAAATTTACTTTTAGTAAATAGACAAGTGTCTTGCTTAGCATTAGAACTAATTTTAGGTTCAATTTTGGTCATAAATTGAGGACTACCTTTACTGGATTCCTGGTCTTGACCCAAGCCAAACCTTAATTCTGGGGTCATGGCTGTCTTTAGCCTTAGGTAAAGTGAACTTTTTGCTTCAAACAGTCTGGCTGAGTTTGCATATTTTAGGATTGCAGCCTGCTGTCTTATTGGCTGGCTACCTGCAGTGCCAACCCTTGAATTTTGGTTAAAAAAACAACAACTAACACATTCTCACATGCTTCCATGTGCGCGAATATCTGTTGGCAAACTCTGCTATGATTCATCTCTGAAGAGGGCTGTGTGGCCTTGTGGGGTTGTACAAGCCAAAAATGGGTCTGCCGGGGCGACATGGAATATCGAATTCTGGTCTAGAGGGGAAAAAAACCCTTAAATTATTAAAGCAAAGGAGATTAAACCAGTGACTCACGATTCTTGTATAGCCCCAAGCCTTGATTGGGGTTCTCAAATACTCCTCCATCATTTGCCAGCCAAAAAATTAAATTTTGTGTGATTTGGAGCCAACAAAAAGAAGCAAAGGGGATGAGAACCAGTTTGGTTAAGTAATTCAGGATCTAGATTAGAATCCAGGAGATGGTGAGTTCTAGTCCTGCCTTAGGCTGGGTGACCTTGGGGTAATCACTGTCTGTCCGCCCAACCCATCTTGCTGAGTTGTTGTGGAGGAAATAGATGGAGGAAGGAGCAGTATGTCGGTTTTTGTGCCTTGAATCACTTATAAAGTAAAAAAGGTGCGATCAAAAAACCCTCATCAATAAATAAAAATTGTACCTTTTAAAATCTCCTCAGAAACTCTCAAAGCAAACACAGGGGGGAAAAAAACAGATTTTTTAAAAAATTGTCTGCCCTGACAAACTTTCTAGGGTCCCTCAGAAGCTGCAAAACGGCAAAAGTGCGACTCACTACCCAAACATACTGCTAATTCTTGCATTATATAATTTTAAAGATGTGTGGTGCCTGTCTCTCAGGCAGCTTTTATTAAATCCATACAATCCCATTCCAGTTGATCAGATGCTAAAGATACAGCATTGCACCAACTTTCTGAGGGTTGCTCAGGAACCCTGATATTTAAAACTTAAATTGGTCATGTCAAATGTCAGAAACTTTCTCTCCTCCTCTTTTCACTCCTCCCTCCCCTTCAAATCTTGCTGTGCGGAAGATTATTTGATGTCGAAATTCAGCCTCACTTCTTCCCATTTCTGTTTTGGGAGTTGAGCATCGGTGGCTTTGGGAGGAGAAGGGCGTATCAAACTAGTGACCTGGCGGTGTGCGCTTCTGGCCATGCACTCTGGAAAGTGATATCTCGCACCTGTTTTTCACCACTTCACCATGACTGGTTTAGTGGTTCCACGCGGTTTGTTCACCCTGCTGCTTGGACTCTGTCTGCGAGGTAAGCTGGTCTTGTGGGCAAAGGAGGAAAGTCTGTGTAAATCCCACCAACCTTGAATGAAAGGTTGGGGTCCTCTGGTGTTTCCTTTCTTTTAAAAACTGGTTGATGGGTCGATGAGTTGATGGCAGAGAGGGACAGAAGTGAAAAACAAGTCATAAATGAGGTTGCAAAGGTTGACTTTGCAAGGGTTGAGGATGATGATTGAGCACTCAGCCAGAGAGACTCAAGGCAGAGCTGTTATTTAGCAAATCTTGTATGCAAAATTGTCGGATTTGATTCTGAGCACTTCCAGATAATAGGATGGTATTGCATCATTCAAACTCAGACCATCCGTTAAATGGTGGTTAAAATGCTAACCCTGGGTATCCATGTCCTATTATAGATTATTCTGTTCGTTGCTGTAATCTTCTGTGTCTTCAGAAGTAATGGATCTTTTCTGGTTAAGCAGACTTTCTCTGTCCGAAAACATCAAGAGGGAAAGAAAAGTTGAAAAATTGGCCAGAGTCCCTTCTGAAGGCAAAGTTCGCTTGCGCTAATTTTGAACCAAGATGAATGATTTTTCACCACAAAAGCGGGGTTTGTTGTCGCTGAAAATGTAAAATTGACAAATCGCACACACACACTCGCAACCACAGGAAGTGCCAGCTGACCGGCATAAGATGCCATTGCAAAATGCAGTTAGCTATGCTTTGCTGGATGGTTTGAGAATTTTTTTCTGGGTCTCTTGATCATGTTAAATCTGATTAGTATAAAATATATACTTGGGGTTTTTTTTTCTGTTCATCCTTGTAGTTGTTTCTTTGCCAATTCATTAGTTCCATGTACAGTAGTTATGCTAATTTTCCTTCAGATATTTATTGTGAACAGTTATTTATTTTCATCATATATATTTTAATTTATTTGTATTATTTCTTTATTATTTTTACAAACAACTCAAGGAAAACATATCCAACTCACTTTCCTACTGCTACAATAATCCTGTGAGGTGGGTTGAGCTGAGAGAGAGTGGGGTCATTACTCTCAAGGTCATCCAGCTGGCTTTCATGCCTTAAGGCAGGACTTGAACTCACAGCCTCCCGATTTTTAGCCTGGAGCCTTAATCATTAGATCAAACTGGCTCTCCATGCTACATTTATAACCTGTCTTTTTTTCCAGGAGCTCAATCTGACTCACCTAGGGATCTCCTATCATTGTTCCCCACAACAATAATACCCCTGTGAGGTTATGATTGTCTTCTTTTAGCCAGCAAACTGTCAGCTCCCACCTTGAAATGTCTTAAAATCTCTCACTAATAAAATTTACTTCAAACATTATGTTAGGCCACCATATTAAACCAGTCAGTATTTTGAAAATAGGGGTATTTCTAATATTCCAGCACCTTCTGCCACAGTTCTCCCAGAAACAATTCTTGTCAAAGAGAACTATGGTACATTTTCTTACTCTACTTTGGTGTTGTGTAGGCTTCAATCTCTTCCACTTGTTATTTGCAACTTGTTGTAAAGTGCTCAGAGTGGAGAGGTTATTCCAAATGACCGGTTGCTTAGCAACTGTTGAAAGTTACAATGGAACCCCTTCCCCAAAGGTAATGGCTTTCCCCTCATTGTGGATACCAGCCTGCCCGCATTTATGGTCATTTGCAGCAACTTGCAATCACATGACCACAATTTACAATGCTTTGCTGAAATCTGGAATTTGTTTTCTGGTTTTGGCAAAGTACTCCAAAATGAGTTCGTTTAATGACCATGGTGGTCATTAAAAACTGCTGAGAAAAACGATCATAAAATCAGGTCGGCCACGTGGTCACCCACTTTATAGCTATCATGACTTACAACCATAATGGGAGAGTTCCATTTGGTGATAAGTCAAGGATTATCCATAGATGTTTTGATTCCATTAAAAAAATCTCTTCAGTCTCAGTAGAAGTTTTTGTAATATTTTTGCAAATTTCCATGAATGAGAAATGAGTAGGACAAAGATAGTTAGAGGATTTAGCTTTCAGAGTTAATTTTAATTTTAATTGTAACTCTGACCTCCCATGGCAACTATGGCAACTACCACAGCTTCCAGCTTTTCAAAAAGCAGAGTTGCCACACTAATCTTCAATAGCAGGGATGAGCAATTATGGCAACATTATGACTTGTGGACTTCAACTCCCAGAATTCCCGAGCTAGCCATTCTGGCTCAGAAATTCTGGGGGTTGAAGTCCACAGGTTGTAAAGTTGCCATAGCTGACTGCCCACTCCTGATCTGTAGTATCATCAGATTCATTCTAGAAAATAATGGTCACATAACGGAAACATTTGTCTATATAGATAGTCCTCAATTTATAGCCACAATTAAGCCCAAAATTTATGTTGCTAAGTGAGAAATTTGTTGAGTTTTGCCCAATTTACAGCTTTTCTTGCATTTGTTAAGTCAACCACTGCAATTGTTAAGTTAGTAACATGGTTGTTTAGTGAATCTGGTTACCCCATTGACTTTGCTTGTCAGAAGATCGCAAAAGGTGATCACATGACCTCAGAACATTCCAGCCCTCAAGAATTAGAATTAGAATTCTTTTATTGGCCAAGTGTGATTGGACACACAAGGAATTTGTCTTGGTGCAAATGCTCTCAGTGTACATAAAAGAAAAGATACATTCGTCAAGAATCAAGAATCATAAGGTACAACACTTAATAATAGTCATAGGGTACAATAAGCAATCAAATCATACTAGGAAACAGTCAATATAAATTGTAAAGATACAAGTGACAAAGTTCCAGTCATACAAGTGGGATGGGTGATGAGAGGATTAATAGTAATAGTAGTGCAGACTTTGTAAATAGTTGAACAGTGTTGAGGGAATTATTTGTTCAGCAGAGGGATAGCTGTTGTGAATTAATAAAAAGTGAATTAATAAAAGTGCTTAATAAAGATTATTAAAAACCTTTAGAAAAGTTCAGGGTTCTGACCCTGCACTTCTGATTGGCCGATAATAGCGATATCTGATTGGTCCGTTCAGGAGAATCTGATTGGCTATTAGCGGGCCTCTCTCATTGGTTAAGGGAACTAACGCTTCCCGTTCCTTATTGGTTACTTGATCAGCAGCTTGCCTATAAAAAGGGCTATTGCTGCCGTAGTTTTTGCTCTATTCCACAATGTTAAATAAAGAGTTGAAGTTCACTGTTCATCATCTCGTCTCCAATCCTTGCGCCCATGTGCAGAACATAACACTGGTGATGAGGATGGGATTTGGAGATGTCAGAGCTGACTGAACACTACCGAGAGCCAAACAGAGCACGTGGCTGAAGACGCACCAACGGCTGAACCATGTCCAGCAGCGTCATACCACCCGTTCCATTCAACCTGGCACAAGAAGACTGGGACTCATATATGGACCGATTCCAGATGTTTCTGGAGACCAACAACTTGAAGGATGCCACTGCTGGAAAGAAGCAAGCGGTATTCCTAACTCACTGCGGGCCGATCGTGTTTAAGATGGCCAAGGCACTAGCCAAACTGGCGGAGGTGAAGTCCATGGACTGGGATGTCCTCGAGCCCCTTCTACGGGCCCACTACGCACCGACTGTACCAACGCTTGTTCGAAGACATGAATTTTATCAGAGAGACCAGCAGAAGGGAGAAAGCGTTGCAGATTTCATTGCAGATCTCCGGAATCTGGGAGGCCTCTGCGGGTTCGCCGACCTCGAAGAGGCCTTGAGAGACCGAATAGTTCTGGGATTAGATGCACTAGGCATCCAAAGTAAGCTGATGGCGAAAGGCGGCATTAGCCTTGCAGATGCCATCGCTGACGCTACTGCAGCAGAAGCAACCAGGAAGTCAGCTGCCCGAATGCGCCGCACCCACACCCCGCTCCGCCAACCCGCCGACGAAATCTCGCCTCACCTGGAGAGACAGGCAATGACAGCCCACCACGAAGACCTCGAATCGTGATCAGAAAGCGATGAAGAAGAGGTCAACAGGCTCCAGTCTGAACGAGACCAACGCCATCAACGTAACCAGAGAGTACAGTACCAATGCGCTGGTTATGGGGCAAACCACCCACGATCAGAACTGCAAATTCCTCGACGCGCTCTGCCATGTGTGCGGGAAAAGAGGTCACATCGGAAGAGTTTGTAGAAGCAAGCAAGAGGGGAGCCTCAGAGGGGGGCCAACTACCGCCAGCCCACAGGAAGTCATCCTGTGAATTGAGAAAACTTAACCCACCAATGGAACAACCACTCCGACAGAAACAAACCACTAGCCCAGTCAATGAAGTGGGAAGAGGCACACCAAACCATTACGATTGGTCATGCATCATCATTAGACGCTAAGAAGATCCGGGTGAAGGTCGCCATCGAAAACCAGCCCTGCATGATGGAAGTCGATTCAGGATCGTCCCTCTCGATGGTTTCCTGGAAGACCCTTAAACAATTAATCCCCACCGTCCAGCAGCAAGACCTCAGATTCCAAAGAATCATACTTAAGGACTATCAGGGAAATCGAATTCCAGTCGTGGGATCCAGCAAAGTCCGTGTCTCATTTAAAAATTGTATTGCATCCCTACCACTAACCATAGTCGACAGGGATCGGCCTAGTTTGTTAGGCCTCCAATGGGTCGCCCCACTTGGAATTGAAGTAGCCGGCATTCACCGGACCAACAGCGATGACTGGGAAGAAGCCATCATCTGGGAGTTCCAGGACGTCTTTACAGAGAAATTAGGCGAGTACAAGGGGACCCCGATATCATTTAACCTTAACCCCAAAGTAGCTCCAATCCGCCTTAAGCCTCATCGAGTTCCATTTGCCCTTAAACCAAAGATTGACGAGCAGCTTGATAAATTAATAGCCCAGGGGGTGTTAGAACCAACCGACCACGCTCCCTGGGAAACCCCAATCGTAACACCCATCAAGCCGGATGGATCGTTAAGAATTTGTGGGGACTACCGAGCCACCCTGAATCACGCCCTTCAACAGAACGCTTACCCGGTACTGGTGGTACAACACCTTCTCCACTCCCTGGGGGGCGGAAAAGTCTTTGCTAAATTGGATTTAGCACAGGCATACCAACAACTGCCTGTAGACAAAAAAACAGCAGAGGCACAAACGATCGTTACGCACCGAGGTGCATTTAAGTGCAACCGACTCCAATTTGGAGTTAGCATAGCCCCAGGAATTTTTCAGAGCTTGATGGAGAGACTATACTACAGGGTATAAAATGGGTTGTACCTTATTTTGATGACATTTTAATTGCTGCTCCAACTAGAGAAATACTAAGGGAGCACCTGAGGTTAGTTCTCCAGAAATTTAAAGACTCTGGCCTTAAAATAAAAAAAAATAAGTGTCAACTGTGTACGGATAAGGTAGAATTTTTGGGGTACTTAATCGATAAACAAGGCATTCACTCCACCGATAGCAAACTTAGGGCAATCAAAAACACTCCCAGGCCCTGAAATAAGACTGATCTCCAAGCTTTCCTGGGCCTTATCAATTTCTACAACGTGTTCCTGCCCCACAAAGTGACTGTAGCAGAGCCCCTACATCAGGGGTCTCCAACCTTGGCTCCTGGAAGCCTGGCGGACTTCAATTCCCAGAGTTCCACAGCCTGTGGAATTCTGGGAGTTGAAGTCCACCAGGCTTCCAGGAGCCAAGGTTGGAGACCCCTGCCCTACATCATCTGTTAGACAAAAAGGCAACCTGGGTCTGGGGACACCGAGAGGAACACGCGTTCCGACAAGTAAAAAACTTATTGACTTCAGACGCTGTTTTGATGCAGTATAATGAGACTTTGCCTTTAACGATTACATGTGATGCATCACCATTCGGAGTGGGTGCCATTTTGAGCCATGTGTTACCAAACGGTAGTGAAGCCCCTATTGCCTACTTTTCAAAAACGCTATCAAAAGCTGAACGTAACTATAGTCAAATCGATAAAGAGGCTCTTGCTGTCGTTTCTGCTGTTAAATGATTTCATGAATATATTTATGGGCGAGTTTTTATCATAATCACCATCCACAAACCTTTGCTGGGGATTATAGCGGGGGACAAGAGCCAACCCCTTATATATTATCTCCCAGAATGACTCACTGGTCGGAATTCTTGGCTGCATATAATTATAAACTGCAACACCGCCCGGGGAAAGCCATCCCCCATGCTGACGCACTAAGCTGTGCACCACTTCCTGAAACCATTGACGACCCAACTCCAACCATCGCGACGCTCCAGATTGAAACACTTCAATCACCACCACTGACAGCTCAAGATATCGCGATCGAAACCAAACGCGATCCCGTTTTGG
Source organism: Hydrophis major (assembly GCA_033807585.1). Taxonomy (NCBI): domain Eukaryota; kingdom Metazoa; phylum Chordata; class Lepidosauria; order Squamata; family Elapidae; genus Hydrophis; species Hydrophis major. Next base: position 22,286,329 of record CM066343.1, on the reverse strand, counting down.
TGCGAGTTCTTAGCTGAGTCGAGCGAGGATGGCCATTGGATCAAATCCCTGACAACTTCGGTCCCTTCAAGAATCGACAGACAGAACTGTTTTCACAGAAAGGCTGCATAATTTGGGGGGATAGAGTCGTCGTCCCAGAGTGGCTGCAACGAGCGGTATTGAAAACCTTGCATGAAGGCCACCCTGGCATAGTGCGCATGAAGGCGCTCGCACGAAGCTATGCGTGGTGGCCGGGTATCGACAAGCAAATCGAAGCCTGGGTAAAGACTTGTTACAAATGCCAGGAAGTTAGTAATGCCCCACCGAAAGCAACCCCAACAGAGTGGGAAACACCCAGGGGACCATGGTCCCATATTCATATTGATTTTGCGGGACCTACTAAAGGACACACATTCCTAGTAATGGTGGATGCCTACTCAAACTGGCTTGAAATCCATGAAATGAAAAGTACCACAACCGAATCCGTCATCAGGAAATTGGACAGATTATTCGCAACCCATGGATTGCCAGACGTTCTGGTATCCGCCAGTTTACCGCACTTTCTTTTGAACAGTATTTGGCGGACCATGGTATTCGCCATGCGCTAATTTCGCTGGCGTATCCTGCGGCCAATGGAAGAGCCGAGCGCATGGTACAATTCATCAAAAAAACCCTACATAAAATGGACTATGGCGATATTGAAGATAAGATTAACCGGATATTCCTCCTCCAACACATCACTTCGCACAGCATCACTAACAAGACTCCGGCCGATTTGTTAATGGGACGGAAACTCTGCTCCCACCTTGACCGACTACACCCATCGTACGAACCTGAAAAACCACACGGATCCAGTGGGAAATGCCGCGAATTCCAGATAGGTGACTTAGTCTTCGCTAAAAACTTTTCTGGCGATCCTTTGTGGGTCGAGGCAACTGTAATCCAAGTCACAGGACCCAGGTCGTATTGAGTAAAAAGTCGCGATGGAAGAATATGGAAGCGCCATATTGATCAGCTGCATTCAAGGCTGCAACCTCGTTTCTGCGACTCTGGTAACTTCCAAACTGAGGGGGGAGGAGATGCTGAGGAGACCGAGTTCGAAACAGCAGAAAGCACGAGTGGAAGAAGTGAGCATTCGGAAGGATCAGAGAGGGTGGTGGACTTGCCTCAAAGAGACAACTCATCAGAAGCAAGCCCACAAAGGCAAGAGGACAACGAGGACATTAGCGGCACCGAGTTTTTAAATGAAGGTTCAGAGGCACTCTACTCACCAGAAAACGTCCTGCTCAAGCAAGACTATAAACAAATACCGCGGGGACAGCGAAAATCTAGCAAACAATCTAAACAACCTGCCTACCTTAAGGATTATGTCACCGCACCCCTTAAACGGAACCCGGGGGGAAGGGGTGTTGTGAATTAATAAAAGTGCTTAATAAAGATTATTAAAACCTTTAGAAAAGGTCAGGGTTCTGACCCTGCACTTCTGATTGGCCGATAATAGCGACATCTGATTGGTCCGTTCAGGAGAATCTGATTGGCTATTAGCGGGCCTCTTTCATTGGTTAAGGGAACTAACGCTTCCCGTTTCTTATTGGTTACTTGATCAGCAGCTTATTGGTTACTTGATCAGCAGCTTGCTGAAAGGGCTATTGCTGCCGTGGTTTTTGCTCTGTTCCACAATGTTAAATAAAGAGTTGAAGTTCACTGTTCATCGTCTCGTCTCCAATCCTTGTGCCCATGCGCAGAACATAACAATAGCGTTAGGGAAAAAACTCAAGGTATATTAGCAACCTTTCTTCTCATGGAGGTAACATTGATAGTTATGACAATCATCAGCTCTACAATTTTTTTCAAACATTTGCTTGAGTAAATCCATTTGCAGAGATGGATATTGTTATGGTGTCTAATAAAGTGGAGGGTTAGGCACTTTAAAGAAAATTGGGAATCCAATGCAATTCTAAGCCTCCTAGATAATATTAGAACCTCCCAGGATACATGTCTTTAATACGATCATCACTAACAGTAAGGAACCCATTAAATAACAAATTGATGAACGGGTGGAATATAACATACAAGTCTTATTTGTAATAAAAATCACACTCAGTATCTTCTTTCTCCTGCCAGGATGGTGATATAGAGTATAACAGCCTCACATTTTGGGACTGGAAATTTATTTTAATTTTAATTAAGTAAATAATTTACACAAAAGAAGAAAGAACAAAATAAAGAGTGGACAAAATTGTAATGATAAACCCAATAAATAAATAAATAGAAAGTTTCCGTGTATTCTGAGAGTCGACAAAACTACACCCATGACAATTAACATCATAAAAATAACCTGATTTGACAAAAGTATGGTTCTTGCCCCTGGGACTTCTTTATTCTAAGATTTTTATGTTCACAAATCAGTTGTTAAATTTGCAAGAAATTTCAAACATTGAGCAATAATTGGTTTTGCTACTAAAAGTAAATAGATAATCATCTTATTTTTAAGGGAATTGTTGAATTATAAAAAGCCTCACTTTTGACAGCATTCAGTTCTTTTTTTTTGAAATTATCTTCATCAGAAAGTTAATTACAGTATATACAGCTCTAAATTAACTGTAAATGGTCTTCATGAATATCTGGCAAAGGTGATGTTAAAATTATGTATTAAAAAATGGAAAATTATGTACTTAATATGGAAAATCATCAAGTTATTGGATACAAAGGTCATCAAGCAATCAAACTCTCTTTAGACAAAACTGATCCAGTAGATGATAGAGTTGTATTAACCGTTGAATAGATGTGTCTGCTTGAAGAGAATTGAGGAAAATGATGAGATCATGGTTTAATTAATGCCATTCCATTCTTCACACACATGAATCCAGAAGTGATGAAGATCTCAATTACAACAATACTACACTACACACCCTGCCTAGCAGAACTTGTAAACACGCAAATATGTGGGCTTGGGACCTTACTGTCTTCTTCATCAATTTGAAGTTCCAGTTTGAGGGACAAATATACAAACCCATTGAAAGGACACCAAAAGATCATTCATCTTAAGTTTCATTAACAGAAATAATAAAGCAACTCCTGAAAAAAAAATAGTCCTCCCACAAATGCAATCTGTATGGCTCTATTATATGGAGGATACATTCATGATTATCAAAAGGGATCATATTTTAGAACCATGTATAATTCCATGTAATCAGAATGACAGGAAAAGAAGAATAGCAGCTCTCCTTTCATCAGCAAGAAAAACAATGGCAAACTATAAACATAGGTGTGGGACCATATAAGAAGCTGTGTCAGAACTCTGTCAAGCAAAAATGTACTGCAATAAGCTAAAACTCCCAAAAAGCAGAAATAAAAAAGGAGAAATATAGCATGCTCCAAACAGTAGATATCCACCCAGCTTCCTCAGAAAGTCTTCCATGCATCCACTACAAAATCTGTCCGATTTATGAAAGAATAATTTCCTTCTCTTCATGTTGGAGGTACTATTTAAGGTACTTCTGCGTCACTGGGTAGCCAGTGACACCCATGAGGGCACTTTTCATATGCCCATCAAGGGGAAGGAGTGAATGAGGGGAGTTCACCTCACCACACAGCAACACAGATCTCAAACGCCCGTTTGCTAGCCTCCAACCCAGTGTCCTAACCATGTCAGCCACCACGTTCCTACAGACTAACTTTACTTTATATAAAAATATCTCTGAAGCTTCCACACAATCCTTAGGCATTATAATAGCTAATAACCAAATCTCTCCAGAGCATCCTGCACAAATCCAAAGGCTCAACAAGAAATTATTAACAATGTATAGTTCAAGGACTAAAAGACCTCCCAAGATCCCTTCCAACTCTGTTATTCTATTCTATTCTATTCTATTCTATTCTATTCTAACTTATTCTCCAAAGCACCTGAAGGCAAAATAAAAAAGCAATGGATGGAAACTAATCAAGGACAGAACCGACCGAGATCTAAGGAGAAAAGTCCTCACGGTTAGTACAATTAACCAGTGGAAGGCAATGGCTTGCCTTCACAAGTTGTGGGTCCTGCATCACTGGAGGTTTTTAAGAAGAGACTGGATAATCACCTGTCTCATATGATTTAGGATGTCCTGCTTGAGCTGGGGGTTGGACTAGAAGACCTCCAAAGACCCTTCCAGCTCTATTCTGATTGATTGATTGATTGTGTGTGGGAGGCAACAGGCAGAAAATGGAGAGAATGAGGAGACCTAATAAAAACTCCTTAATTTCATAACAAATTGATGAGTTCAACCAAAATTTCAGTTAGGAAACTTTAAATCTCTTTGATCAAGTCTAGTCAATAAATGCAAGATAATTCCTATGGGCATGGCATTTTAACCATGAACAGATCCACTGAGATAAGATCCATAAACCACTCATGAATGGAAACAACCAAAGATCCAGTAAAACAAGACCTAAAGTGTTAAGTTCTGCGCATGGGTGCAAGGAGCAGAGACGAGGCAGTGAACAGTGAACCTCAACTCTTTATTAAACATACTGAACAGAGCAATCACCTAGGGCAGCAGCAGCCCTTTTATAGGGTTGGCTGCTGTCCTATTAGCCAATGAAAAACATGGAAGTGTTAAACCCTTGAACCAATGAGAGTTGGCCCGTTAACAGCCAATCAGATTTCCCAGAAAGGACCAATCCGATGTCGCGATTATCGGCCAATCAGAAGTGCAGGATTAGAACCCTGCTTTTTACTTAAGGTTGTTAAAACTTTATTAAACGCCTTTATTAGTTCATAACATAAAGACATCCTTCCTCAGCTTACATCTTAACCAATTCTCTGTGAAGCAGCACTAAGTAAACAAAAACAAAGAAGAAGAGATAATCAGTAGACCAATCGGTAATGAAACCATGTCCAAGATAGTTCATAGGACAAGCTACCATATGGAAATTTCTCATTTCTCCCTGCACTGATGATGTAAGCCAGCCTGGTAATGAAAGGTGCACATGAACAGAAGTAAGTTCAGAAAATCTTGTCACCATGAATATCCTCATTGGGATCAGAAGCTTAAGCTGATTATTCTGAGATATCTAGAAAGTTCTTTCCTGCTTCTTCTTGGACTCAGAGAGGCATTTTCTTCTTTCATTTATAATTCTTGCTTTGGGTCTGTTGATGGCTCCCAATGCTTGTTTCTGCCAGGGCCCACCATCCTACTATATCTGAACTTACCAGGTTTGGGTTGGTATAGATGGGAATGAGGTGGGTGAGGGGAGAGCCAGAATTTAAGGGCTAAGTGTCCCTTCTTAGAGTCAGTCCTTGGATTTTGAAGTAGGCAGGTCTGAAAAAAATGCCACAAAGTTTCCAGGAATGTGTTTTTCTTTTGAAGGGTAGAATAACAAAATAAGTGAAAGCCTGCCCCTCTTATATCAAACAAAATCAAGATGGGATTATTCTGGCCCTTTTAGGTCTCTTCCTTCCCCAGGACTGATTTGTTGTTTCTCATTCAACAGTTCATCCATTTTTAACAGAATTATCTCCATATTTCTTTAGTTGATGGCCTGTCCTCAGGTGGGTTCCAGACTTGGACTGCAAACATTGGGGTGGGCATTAGATGTTAGCAAAGAGTCATTACTTTGCTGGCATCTAGGTAGATTGGTAGATTTTTCCAGTCCACAGCTAATACAAATAGTCCTCAACTTACGATCACACTTGGGACCACAATTTGTGTTACTAAACAAGTAACTCCAGCCTATCCTGGAGGAATAAGGGCTTGATGAAAGAAACAGCTTTAAGGATGGTTTCCAGAATTGCCTCCCTCAATGGCCCGTTGTTTCTCCTCAGCTAAGGAGTCCATTTATGCTTCTTCTGGCATGGGCTAAGACCATCTGATCCGGATGGCCATTAGATGACAGCAAAAGTTACAGGAAAAGCTACTTTTTCCTGATATCTCATCATCATCCGTATTCCTCCATCCTGAACCTGGTAGCCTTAGGTCAGTTGGTGCTTGTTCTATCTCAGAGAATGGGTGCAATAACGGAGACGAGACATCGAATAGTGACTCCAACTCTTTATTAGTGACTTCGGGAAAAGCAGCTCAACACGTATGGCAGCAGCAGCTCCTTTCATAGAGCTGGCTGCTGTCAAAGCGTCCAATGGTTTAAGTTTGCCATGCTTGGAGCGTCCAATCGTGGCAGCCTGCTAACTAGCCAATCGGATCAGTCCGGAATGACCAATCACGATCCGCTGTTCACGGACCAATCAAATATGCAGGATTTCGAGCCTGCTTGTGAAAAGCCAGTCAGATTTGCAGGCTTACAAGCCTGCTAGTTCGTAACACCTCTCCCCTCTAGGTTCCGTCTTAGGGGTGGGGTAATGTATTCACACAGGTAGGCAGGTCTTCGCACCTGTCTACCTGACCTGCGTTGTTCAACCGGCCTTTGCTCGGATTCTAGTTCTGGTGGGCTGTTTAACGGTGACCCGGCTTCTATGCTGGGTATCCTTAGAGGTGACTCGGGGATGCCTTCAATGTTTCCCTCATCCCTTTCATCTGGGTCCTCTGGACTCGCTGAACCCGCTCGGCTGTTGTTGCCTGAAGAGATGACCATCTGCCACGGCTCCTCTTCCGCAGGTGAGTATGCTGGGCTTGATTGTGCGGACTGTGGGTTTGCGTGTCCGGGACCAGGTATTAGTTCGTTTCCAAAATCCTCGGTTTCCCTTCCCCCTCTGGTTTCAATTTCAGAGTTCGTGGAGGGGGTGGTTGTCAGCCTTGAACGCAGCTGGTCGATGTGGCATTTCCACAATCTTCCATCTGTTGTTTCCAATTGGTAGGAACGGGGGCCCGTAATTTGTGTTATCTTGGCAGGGACCCACAATGGGTCGCCTGTAAAGTTCTTTGCAAATACGAGATCTCCTACCTTAAATGTGCGATGTTTGCTGTTGGACCCCAGGGGCTTTTCTGGGGTGTAGGCAGGGTGTAGGCAGTCCAGATGTGATCTAAGTTTTCTGCCCATCAAGAGTCGGCTGGTCTTTTGTTCTTGGTGCTGTTCAGTGTAATATGTTGGAGAAGGAGCATCCTGGTGACTCTGTCGTGGATGTTTCCTTGGTCCATTTTGTGTAGGGTTGTTTTTGTGAACTGAACCATTCATTCAGCTCTGCCATTGGCCACCAGGTGAGCAGGTGATGTCAGGGCATGACGGATCCCCCAGTCTGCTAGGTATTGTTCAACCGCCAAGGCGGTGAACTGTGGGCCATTGTCGGAAACCAAGACATCTGGGAATCCGTGCGTTGCAAACAATCTGGGAATCCGTGCATTGCAAACAATCTGTTCAGTTTTTTGATGACCGCTTCTGTGGTGGTGGTCTTCATCTCGTTTACCTTGAGCCAGTTCGAGTAGGCATCCACTATTATTAGAAAAGTATGTCCCTTTGTAGGTCCCACAAAATCGATGTGGATGCGGGACCATGGACCCCTGGGCATTTCCCATTCTGTTGGTTTACTTTTGGTGGAGCCGCACGTGTTTCTTGGCATTTGCTGCAGATGGCAACCCAGGCTTCGATTTGTCTGTCCATACCTGGCCACCAGGCGTAGCTCCTCACCAGCGCTTTCATTCGCACAATGCCCAGGTGTCCATCGTGTAGCACTTTCAGGACTCTACGTTGAAGTTTTTCTGGAATGGCTACTCGGTCTCCCCACAATATGCACCCTTTTTGGGAGAAAAGCTCTGTCTGTCTGTTTTTGAAGGGTTTGAATTTGTCATTGGGTTCGATTTCTGGCCATCCCCTCTCCACCCAGCTGAGGACTCGCGCCAAGCAAGGGTCTTTTTTTGTTTCTAGCGTGATATCCTGCGCAGTTAGTGGAGGTGAGGGAAGTATCTCAATTTGTAGTGTGGATAGCGTAGGAGCTGGGTCATCTAGGAACTCAGGTAATGGTGAACGGCTTAAGGCGTCAGCATGGGGAATGGTTTTCCCCGGACGATGCGCTAACTGGTAGTCGTAGGCAGCTAGGAACTCCGACCATCGTGTCATTCTTGATGATAGTATGTGGGGAGTTGGCTTATCCCCTGCCAAAATGCCAAGCAATGGCTTGTGGTCTGTGATTATGGAAAAGGATCTCCCATACACGTATTCGTGGAACCTTTTAATTGCGGATACAATAGCAAGGGCTTCTTTATCTAATTGACTATAGTTCCTTTCAGTTTTAGACAAAATTCTTGAAAAGAACGCAATAGGTGCCTCCGTACCGTTTGGTAGAATGTGGCTCAGGATGGCTCCTACTCCAAAAGGGGAAGTGTCACAAGTCACAGTCAAGGGTAGTGTCTCATTATATTGGATTAACACTGCATCCGATGTTAGGAGGTCTTTGACTTGCTGGAAAGCTTGCTCCTCTCGACGTCCCCAAAACCAGGAAGCCTTCTTGTCGAGGAGCCTATGCAGGGGTTCAGCAACAGTTGCCTTCTGGGGTAGGAAGATGTTATAAAAGTTAATGAGGCCCAGGAAGGCTTGGAGGTCTGTCTTGTTTCTAGGTCTTGGAGCGTTTTTAATAGCTGCTAATTTCTTTTCGGTAGGGTGAATACCATGTTTGTCAAGAAGGTAACCAAGAAATTCAACCCTCGCAGTGCATAATTGGCACTTGTCCCTCTTGACTTTGAGTCCTGCATCCTGGAACTTTTGCAGGATAGTTCTTAGATGTTTTTCTAGTTGACTTCTTGTAGGGGCGTCTATTAATACATCATTGAAGTAGGGTACAACTCCTTTTATGCCCTGTAGCAACCTTTCCATCAAACTTTGAAAGATGCCTGGGGCTACGCTTACTCCGAACTGGAGTCTGTTACATTTGAACGCACCTCTGTGCATGACTATTGTTTGGGCTTCTGCGCTCTTTGCGTCTACTGGCAGCAGCTGATATGCTTGGGCTAGGTCAAGCTTCGCGAATACCTTTCCGCCCCCAAGCGAGTGGAGAAGGTATTGGACCATGGGTACTGGGTAGGCGTTCTGTTGAAGCGCGTGATTCAGGGTGGACTTGTAATCCCCACAGATTCTCAGGGATCCGTTAAGTTTTATGGGGGTTACAATTGGGGTCTCCCATCGGGCATGGTCGATGGGTTCTAGTATGCTCTGTGCTATTAATTTGTCCAGTTGCTCGTCAATTTTTGGTTTGAGAGCAAAGGGAACTCGGCCTGGCTTTAGATGGATGGGTGTGATATCAGGGCAGAGATTAAACGAAATGGGGGACTCCTTGTATTTGCCTAATTGTTCGCTGAAGACTTCTTGAAAGTCCTGGATGAGGGTCGCCTCCCAGTCTTCGCTTACTGTCTGGTTGATGCTGGCCAATTCGATTCCTAATGGTGCGAACCACTGTAATCCCAGTAAACTGGGTCGGTCCCTGTCAACGACGGTGAGAGGTAGAGTTGCGGTGTGGTCTTTAAACGAGACCTGGACGTGACTGGAACCAGCAACCAGGATTCGATTGCCCTGGTAGTCGTTTAATATAAGTCTCTGGGTGCTGAGATCCTGGCGGCGGATGTCAGGGATCAGTTGCTTGAGAGTTTTCCAGGAAACCATTGATAGGGAAGACCCGGAGTCGACTTCCATGATGCACAGTCTATTTTCAATGGTGACCCTTACCCGGATTTTTTTCACATCCACTGATGAGGCATGGCCGATGATGATGGTTTGATGTGCCTCTTCTCGTCTGGTATTGGTAGTAGGCATTTGGTTTCTGCTGTACTGGCTCCACTGGCTGTTTGGGCGGTCCTGGTTTGGTAGGTGGTTGCCCACTGTCTGCCTGAAGCTATTGTCATTCCTCTTGGGGCTGGAAACTCGTTTACTTCTGCAGACTTTGGCGATGTGGTCCCTTTTATCGCAGGAATGACAGATGGCGTCTAGGAACCTGCAATCTGCTCGTGGGTGGTTCCCCCCGCATCCGGTGCATTGAAAATTGGGTTTACGACCTCGCTGGTCTCGTTGGTCATGCTCTGATCTGAGTCTGTTGACTTCTTCCTCCTCACTTTCTGACGAGGACTCGATGTCTTCATGGTGGACTGTTGTGTGTGTCTCTGAGGGTATCACGATGTCACTGGCGAGTTGGTGGTTGGACCCATTTGCTCGGTGCATTCGGGCAGCTGACTTCCTGGTTGCTTGTGCTGCAGTAGCATCCGCTATGGCATCTGCGAGTGGGATATCTCCTATTCGCCATAATCTTGCTTTGGATGGTGAGGTCTCTTAACCCAGGACAATCCAATCTCTCATGGCTTCTTCCAGATTTGCGAAGCCACATAGTCCAACCAAATTTCTTAGGTCAGCAACAAAGTCTCCGATGCTTTCGCTTTCCCGCTGGTCCCTCTGGTAAAACTCATGTCTTCTGATGAGGGTTGGAACTGCTAGGGCGTAATGAACCCTGAGAATGGGAGCAAGGGTGTCCCAATCCATAGTTTTGACTTCAGCCGATTTCGCTAGTGCCTTTGCCATTTTGAAGACGGCGGTTCCGCAATGCGTTAGGAACACTGCACGTTTCTTGCTAGGCGTGGCATCCTTCAGATTGTTGGTTTCCAGGAACATTTGGAACCTGTCCATATACAAGTCCCAATCTTCATTCGCTGGATCAAATGGAGCGGGTGGTATTGCGCTGCTGGTCATTATGCCATTTTCTGCGCATTGTCAGCCACGTGCTCTGTCATTACTTCGTGAGTGCTCAGTCAGCTCTTATCGTCTCCGCATCCCACCCTCGTCGCCAGTATTCTCTCTCGGAGAATGGGCACAATAACAGAGATGAGACATCGAATAGTGACTCCAACTCTTTATTAGTGACTTCGGGAAAAGCAGCTCAACACGTATGGCAGCAGCAACTCCTTTTATAGAGCTGGCTGCTGTCAAAGCATCCAATGGTTTAAGTTTGCCGCGCTTGGAGCGTCCAATCGCGGCAGCCCGCTAACTAGCCAATCGGATCAGTCCGGAATGACCAATCACGACCCACTGTTCACGGACCAATCAAATATGCAGGATTTCAAGCCTGCTTGTGAAAAGCCAGGCAGGTTTGCAGGCTTACGAGCCTGCTAGTTCGTAACAGTGCTGGCAAAAGAAATTGGAGAACTTATGTGTGGTAGAAACAACTGAGAGTGGCCATTCTGGGCTTGCAGCCACATGCCAAGGGACATCCCTTGGCATTTGGCTGAGCCTCAACAACCTGCACATACCTCAGCCCATCTCCAACAGAAAGCAGAAAGAGCTCCACAGGTCAGATTATGTCAGAAAGATTTCCTGTGCTGTCTCTGCCACAAAGGAACCACTCAGAACCAGCATGTTCCTTCAAGGAAAGGCCCCCAGCAGCTAATGGACTTGACTTAAAGCAATTCTTGCCTGATTGTTTGCCATTTTTTATAATTAGCTTTCTTAGGAAAGGTGTAAATGTGCTTTACACTTCTCTCCCACACACATTCACAGTTATTTCATAGTGGATTTTCCCTCCATTCACCCGAGTGATTTGCTAGTTGCTTGTCATCTTTGCAATCTGCAGTGCTGAAATTTTGGGGAAGAGCAGGGGTGGGATTCTACCAGTTCACACCTATTTGCTAGAACCGGTTGTTAACATTCTAAGCAGTTTGGAGAACCGGTTGTTAGAAGAAATTATTGGCCTAATCCTGTAAGGAAGGCAGGAAGGAAACATTCTGGTGTTGCTTACAGAAACTGCCTCTCCATTAACCCTTATTACGTTCTTGGCAGGACTAGACTTCCTGTCTCAGGAATGTCTCTGGAGTTTTTTGTCCCTCCTTTGCTGCTATTTTGCTTGTGTGGAGTGACCATTCAAAGTTACAATGGCACTGAAAAAAGTGACTTATGACCATTTTTCACACTTACGACTGTTGCAGCATCCCCACAGTCATGAGAGGCCAGGTGAGGAGATGCGTGCCTCGATGTGAGTGATATTGAGCTGGCCACACCCAGTCAATAATGTGACCACCAAGCCATGCCCACCAACTAAGCCACGCCCACAGAACCTGTTGTTAAAAAATTGAATCCCACCCCCCAAGGGAAGAGGGAATGGCTTAGAACAGCGTTTCTCAATCCTGGCCACTTTCAGTAGAAATGAACATGTAATTGTTAAAGTATATAAACTGTTAAAATTTGAAATAGAAGCACGAGAGAAATAACATATGATGATTCAAATGAAACAAAAATAATGTTAAAAAGTTATTATATTTATGTAGTTACTTACCAAGCACATTTAAATTATATTAAAGTAATCAAAATGTCTTTACAATTCCCAAGGCACAATTTTCGAGCACCACTAATGTTTGGAAATTGAAAACTGAAAAATTTAACATGCCCTAATTTATGAAGGGATAAACTTTATATTAATATTTTACAAAGCTTCTGAAAGCTTAACACTGCTACAGCTAAATGTATGAAATTAATTTTTAGCCCACCTTATCATTCATTCAACTCCAGCAATGTTAAGCTTTCAGAAGCTTTGTAAAATGTACAACTATAATAGTAGGGAGCTTCATTTGTGAAGAGACCCTGACTAACCATATTTGTCAAATTGGTGTCAATTCTCACCAACCAAACAACTAACTTTCTTCCAGAAGATTTATCTTCAACATGTTCCTTCAGATTTTCATTAATGGTCCCATAATTGCTGTAATTTCTTCATCCACCTTGCTGCTACAGGTAGTCCTCTACCTACAATAGTTCATTTAGTGACCATTCAAAGTTACAATGGCACTGAAAAAAATGGCTTATGACTGTTTTTCATACTCATGACTGTTGCACCATCCCCATGGTCAGGTGATTAAAATTTGGACACTTGCCAACTGGTTCATATTTATGATGGTTGCAGTGTCCCAGATCCTGTGGTCACCTTTTGCAAACTTCTGACAAGAAAAGTCATTGGGGAAGCCACATGCACTTAACAACTCTGCTACTAATTGAAAATTGAAAATTCACTTAGCAAATGTGGGAAGAAAGGTCATAAAATGGAGCAAAGCTTATTTAACAAATGTCTCACTTGAGTTTTGGGCTCAGTTGTGCTTGAAAGTTGAGAACTACCTGTTTGTTCCCTTCCTCTCTGTTCTTCCACTTTCCCAGCACAATTATATTAAATTATATTAATTATATTAAAGGATGAAGCCTTTTACCAGAGGTGTCAAATTTGCAGCCTGTGGCCCACATGCATCATGTGCTGGCCACACTCATGCCCAGTTTAGTGATGGAGAAAAGTCATGATATGTCACAAGATGATGCCATGACAACGTGAGTTTGACACCTCTGCTTTACCCAATCATGTTCCTAAACCATAATTCTGTAATTTGAGCCTGGTCATTGAGGTTCCAAGTGAAAACTCTTTAAATCCTGTGTTATTTGGTGATCCAATTGTTATTTGGTGATCCATAATTAAAGTTATGTTGTGATCCTACTGTTATATAGATATTGGAAATGTGTGATTCATAACTTTATTCCTTCAACAAATTGAGTTAGGATGTCATTCTAACTCAAAGTACAATAGTCCGAAGAAGAAGCCCAAATAACTATCTTTATGCTGAGAATCTTGCAAATCTGAAAGAACTTGTCCTTTTCCTCACCTTTTAATTTTCCAAAGAACTACAAAGGGTTTTTTTTCAAAGATGTTTCACATGCCTCCATTTCTTCCTGGCCCGAAAAATATCTTGTCTGAACATTGTCTAGACTGGCTTTTCTTCCTCCTGTCTCCCAAAGTCATTTTTATAGACCATTACATCAGAAAAGCTGGTGGCCATGTCGGGTGGGTTTTTGGAGCCCAAATATGGTGTTCCTACTCAGAAGAGGGGAAGTTACACTCCAGTCAGCAATTCCATGTAGTGCTGCGTAAGTCACACCTCTAACTGTTTCCCCTACTTAGTTTTCTTTTTACATAAGATCCCTCACTTCCCCCTCCCCCACAGATTTACATCTAAAAGTATGTGGGAACCATCCCTTAAACATTAGGTGTTGTGAGAGGTAGTGAGAAAAAAAAACAAGCTGCTTGCTTCCGTACACCATAAAAGTAAGCAGCTATCATCTCAGCCAACACCCTCCCCTCCCCCTCCGCTGTCCCATCCTAATATCCAGGCACTTAATACTTGATGATTAGACAGAAGAGAAACAATACTAATTATTTTATAGGCCCTGCTTTCCACAGAGCTATGGGACATGAATATGTGGGTGGAAGATGCTTGTGTTGGTTTTATATGCATATTTCTGTAAACCTTTACCTCTTTATCTGGTTCTTAAATGTATATTTATATATTCCTTCTTCACATTTTTATACCACTCATCATAAGTGATTCTTATACTGTGTACTACTTTTCCATTACAATTCATGATTAAAAATGCTAAACAGAAATAGATAGGCAGTTTTAACCCACTTAGAAATTACTTCTGCTGAAAACCAGGAGGCAACTTTATTTTGTGTTATTAGAATTTCAGTGTGATCATTATTGAGTATATGGACTGGGACCTGCAAATTGTACATTCATTGTTAAGTCACCGCTAATCAATCAATCAATCAATCAATCAATCAATGTTTTACACTGGAAATACCAGTCTTCATTGTTGATGATTACTGGTCTATTAGAAAAAGACGATCAGAATAAAAGAATTGGAAGGGATCTTGGAGGTCCCCTAGCCCAACCTCCTGCTGTATAGTGTTTAGATATTGACATGCTATAGAATCAGTTTGGTCTTTTGATTAAAATGCTGGCTAGAAACCAGGAGAAGATGAGTTCTAGTCTTGCCTTAGGCATGAAAGCCAGCTGGGTGATAAATTCAGCCATTTTCTCAGACCAACCTATCCCACAGATTGTTGCTGTGGGGAAAAAAGGAGAAGGAAGGAGTATTAGGTATATTTTTTGCCTCAAATTATTTATAAAAATAATAAAGGCAGCATATAAATAAATAAATACACTTTAAAGAAAATACAGAGTATATCAGCCCTAATCAAATATATGAAGAGGCAAAGAAGAACATGGAGAATTAGAAAGGAGGACAAATGGGAAGGAGGAAGTAGAGGAGGACAAAAAAAGCAAAAAAATTGAAGTATTTTAGCCTTACAGGTATATAGAGTTACTAGCCTTACAGGTATATAGAGTTCCAGCATCAGGAAGACTGGTTTTTTTAATTATAATATTTTCCCAACAAAGCTTTTATTTCCAAGAATCTATGCTTGCAATAATATAGAATCAAAGAATGGGGAAAGAGAGAAGAGGCACTATATATAGACATAGAACACTATAGTTGTGAAAAGAGTCCAGAAAAGAAAGAAAAAGATACTCAGAAAGCCAGATAATAATTGATTTTAAACCTATGCCTGCCAGACAGAGAACAACGAGGACAAAAAAAAAAAGATTTGGTTCATTTTGCCAGAGGTTTGGTAACCCTAATCGATAACCCAACTGGAGCATTATTGTCACAGGACATTCCTAATCTATTTTGAAAGCAATCCACATGGCACATGCTACAGTACTTAACCAGCAGAAGGGTGCAAGAGAAATTCTCCAATCAGAATTCTCTAACCTTGGCAACTTAAAACACATGTACTTCACCTCCCAGAATTCTGCAGCTATGCTGGGTGGGGAATTCTGGGAGTTGAAGTTCTCACTTCTTAAGGTTGCCAAGGTTGAAGAACCCTATTCTAAATGGAGGGCTGCTAATCCTAAGAACTGGTTTCATTCACAAATTTCAAACAAGGAAGAACAAAAGGCAGGAGTATTTGGTCTTGAATGACACAGGGTGATTCTGCCCTAAAAGTCTTCCCTGGAAAGAACTTGGTGCCTTGCCTTATTACGATCAGCTCTGTCATTGGACCGAGATGGAAAGGAGATGAAGTGTTGGCAAAAGCCTTGTTATAGTTTTTTTTTTTTTAATGTGGGAAAGCAATAGTACTTCCTCTAGTTGCAATTTTGGCAGAATAGGGGAGAAATAAAAGCAGTGTTGCAATGATTTTGCTTCTTAGCACAGGAATGTGATTTTGCAAGCTGTCCTGAGTGACCTATGTATGAGTTGGCAGTTATATAAATTTATTTAATAAATAAAATGAAATGCATGTAACACCATGATGCTGGGACGGAGAGCACAGGTAGATCACAACTGAGTCCCAAATTTATGTTGCTAAGTGAAACATTTGTTAGGTGAGTTTTGCCCCATTTTATGACCTTTCTTGCCACTGTTGTTAAGAGAATCATTATAGCTGATAAGTTAGTAACATGGTTGTTAAGGGAATCTGGCTTACCCATTGACTTTGCTTATGAGAAAGTCACAAAAGCTGATCACATGACTCTGAGATACTGCAAGTGTCATAAATATGAACCAATTGCCAAGCATCTGAATTTTGATAATGTGACCAAGGGGACGCAGCAACAGTCATAAGTGTGAAAAACGGTCATGTCACTTTTTTCAATGCTGTTGTAACTTTGAATGGTCACTAAATGAATTGTTGTAAGTTGAGGACTTACAATAGGACAGATTTTAAACATTGATTCATTCATTCATTCAGCAATTTTCTATATCACCTCTCTTGTCTAAGCAGTTCTGAATGGCTAATAACCTCATGAAATAATATAAAAACATGACTAAAAACACAGTTAAAAACAAAACGAAAAGCAAGGAATTTACCAAATTAAAAGTAAGAAATCAAAGTCAAAAAATTAACAAGGCAGAAGGAATACCCTCAAGCCACTAACCACCCTCAAAGTTGTATCAGACTTTTCAATCCACCAGTTGGCAGAGCCAGGTCTTAAACCTCTTCTGGAAGGCCTGAAAGCGGGGGTCTATCTCATATCTGTGGGGTAAGATATTCCAAAGGGTGGGGGCAGTGGCTGAGAAGACTTGCCTCCTAGATCCCACAAGTCAAAATTCTTTAACTGATGGGTTTCACAGCATGTCCCCAGGTAGGATGGCTCAATGTAATTGGGATGAGTTCTCAGCCACTATAGCCCTGACTGAGGTGGGGCTTAATTTCAGCTGAAGCTACTTCAATTCTAGAAAACTTAGAAGACCCCAGACGTATTTTAGAAATATACCCAAAGTGTATCCAATTCCTTTCTCTTTCTCTTCTCTTTCTAGAGACCCTTGGGAGAAAAAATGCTTCTGGATTTGATTGCAATAGTATTGCTGTGCAAAGTTTTACTTTAAGTTGAAGGAAATAAAGAAAGCACAAGATTTTGAATTACTGTCTATGGGGGCAGGTGGAAAAAGAGAAACACAGAGAATAAGAAAAGGAAAATAAGAAAAGGAAAAATGAAAAAATTAACGGGTGGGTGAGAGAGAGAGAGAGAGATTGAATACAGAATAAAAATATTGGGAAAAAAGCCAACCCAAGTGGGGAAGGGGGAAAGTGCGCAGGAGGGAGCATCCATCTTGTCCCAGTTCATCTTGCCAAGGGCCCCCAGTGCTCCATTGTTTTTCTAAGGGATGCCTAGCTCCCCAACCAGCTCTGTGGGCACCACTGCGTGGGTCATTTTTCTGTCTAAATTAAGAACACCAAGAGGCAAATAATGGGCCTCGTGCCACTTCCCTCCCTATAGCAAATCTATATGGAACCAGCCTCACTAGACTGAAAACTGAGAGTTAAAAGAAATTAAAATAATAATAGAGTTGGAAAGGACATTGGAGGTCTTCTATTCCAACCTCCTGCTCAAGCAGGAAACTCTTTCATTTCAAACAGATGGTTGTTATCTTCTTAAAAACCTCCAGTGATGGAACACCCACAACTTCTGGAGACAAGTCATTCCACTGATTAACCATTCTAACTGTTAGGAAATTCTCCTTAGTTCTGGGTTCGGTCATTCCTTGATTAATTTCCATCCATTGCTTTTTGTCCAGCTTTCAGGTGCTTTGGAGAATAGGTTGAGTCCCTTTTCTTGAGGCAGCCCCTTAGATATTGGAGAGCTGCTATCATATCACTCCAGTCCTTCTTTTCATCAAACTAGACATACCCAATTCCTACAACAATTCTTTGTATGTTTTAGCCTCCAATTGACAGAATTGTCCAATGGAGAGAAATTAAATTGGAGCGTATTAAAGAGAAGGGAAGAAAAGTGTTGTGAATGAATAAATGTTTAATAAAGTTATCTAGAGCTTGAAGTCAAGTGCAGGGTTCTGGTCCTGCACTTCTGATTGGCTGTTAAATGGCAAGATCAGATTGGTCCATTCAGGAGAGTCTGATTGGCCATTAACAAGCCGTTCTCATTGGTCAACGGAGCTAGCGCTCCCAGGTGTTCATTGGTTGAATAGTTAATAAGTTGCCTATATAAGGAAGGCTATAGCAGCCATTGAGCTGAGCTGTCACACCATGTAAATAAAGAGTTGAAGTTCACTGTTTCACCGGCTCGTCTCCATTCTTCGCACCCATGCTCCAAACTTAACACTGGCGACAAAGGTGAGATGTGGAGATGTCAGAGCTGACTGAACAACGAAGAAGACAACCGAGCATGTGGCTGAAACACACAACGGCGGAACCATGTCCGGCGGCGTCATACCACCCGCTCCATTTGACCCAGCGCAAGAAGACTGGGAGTCCTACATGGATCGTTTCCAAATGTTCTTGGAAACCAATAATTTGAAGGATGCCACAACCGGAAAGAAATGGGCGGTATTCCTAACGCATTGTGGGCCGACCGTATTCAAGATGGCCAAGGCACTAGCAAAACCGGCTGAAGTGAAGGCTATGGACTGGGACATCCTCGAACCTCTACTGAGGGCCCACTATGCACCGACCGTACCAACACTCGTAAGGTGGCACGAGTTCTACCAAAGAAACCAGCGGAAAGGAGAGAGCATTGCCAATTTCGTTGTGGACCTCCGAAACTTGGGAGACCTCTGCGGGTTCACCGACCTGGAAAAGGCTTTGAGAGACCGAATAGTTCTGGGATTAGATGCGCTAAACGTGCAGAGCAAGATAATGGCGAAAGGCGACATTAGCCTTGCCGATGCCATCGCTGATGCTACTGCAGCAGAAGCAACCAGGAAGTCGGCTGCCCAACTGCGCCACAACCGCGCTCCAATACACCAACCAACCTGCGACATTTCACCTAAGTCAGAAGGACAGCTTTTGATGGCCCACCACGAGGACCTCTCTTCGTTGTCAGACAGTGACGAAGAAGAGGTCCATCAACTGCAGTCCGATCGGGACCATTACCCAAAGTCCCAACAACCATGTGCTGGCTGTGGGGCCAACCATTTCCGGTCTGAATGCAAATTCCGCGACACGCTCTGCCATGAGTGCGGGAAACGAGGCCATATCGGACGAGTCTGTAGAAGCCTCCTAGGACCCAGCCAGACCTCGAAGGGGGCCAACTATCGACAGGAAACTGTCTTGTAAGGCGAGAACCAGTAAACCACTCCTACAGAAACTGAACCATGAATCGCCCAACGAAGCGAGAAGAGGCTCACCAAACTATCACTATCAGTCACGCCTCTTCCTTGGATGCCAAGAAAATCCAAATTAAAGTGGCCATCGAAAATCAGCCCTGCCAAATGGAAGTCGACTCGGGATCGTCTCTCTCGATGGTTTCCTGGAAGACCCTCAAGCAACTCATCCCTACTATCCGGTGCCAAGACCTTCGTTCCCAAAGACTCATACTTAAAGACTATCAGGGGAAAAGGATTCCAGTCATAGGATCCAGTCGAGTCCGTGTCTCATTCAAAAACCGCACAGCGTACTTACCCCTGACTTTGATCAACAAGGACCGGCCTAGCCTGTTAGGCCTCCAATGGTTCGCGCCACTCGGCATTGAAGTGGCAGGCATTAACCGAATCGGCGGCAGTGACTGGGAGGAGGACCTCGTCCATGAATTCAGGGACGTCTTCGTGAAAAGCTAGGCAAGTACAAGGGGACCCCGATATCATTTAGCCTTAATCCAAAAATAGCTCCCATCCGCCTTAAGCCTCGTCGAGTTCCATTCGCTCTAAAGCCGAAAATTGATGAACAGCTTGATAAGTTAATAGCCCAGGGAGTGTTAGAGCCAACCGATCACTCTCCCTGAGAGACCCCAATTGTGACACCCATTAAGCCGGATGGTTTGATTAGAATTTGTGGGGACTACCGAGCCACCCTGAACCATGCCCTGCAGCAAAACCCATATCCAGTGCCGGTGGTGCAACACCTCCTCCATTCCCTGGGGGGCAGAAAAGTCTTCACTAAACTAGACTTAGCTCAGGCTTATCAGCAACTGCCAGTTGATGAAAAAACGGCATAGGCACAGACAATCGTGACGCACCCAGGTGCCTTTAAATGTACACGGCTCCAATTCGGAGTGAGTGTAGCCCCGGGGATCTTTCAGAGCTTAATGGAAAGACTATTACAAGGGATTAAAGGCGTTGTCCCCTACTTTGACGATGTGTTAATTGCTGCCCCTACTTCAAAAATTTTACGGGATCGTTTAAGATTGGTTCTCCAGAAATTCAAAGACGCAGGCCTTAAAGTGAAGAAAAATAAGTGTAAGCTGTGTACAGATCGTATCGAATTTTTAGGGTACCTAATTGACAGTCAGGGCATTCACCCTACAGATAGCAAATTGAGAGCAATAAAAAACACTCCCAGACCCCAGAATAAGGCCGACTCCCAGGCGTTTCTAGGCCTCATCAATTTTTATAATGTATTCCTGCCGCACAAGGTGACTGTCGCTGAACCTTTATATCGTTTACTGGACAAAAAAGCATTTTGGGTATGGGCTCATAGAGAAGAGCAAGCGTTTCGTAATGTGAAAAAACTACTGACTTCTGACGCTGTACTAATGCAGTACAATGAGACCTTGCCGTTAAATATCACGTGTGATGCATCGCCTTTTGGAGTGGGTGCCATTTTGAGCCATGTATTGCCTAACGGTAGCGAAGCCCCTGTTGCCTATTTTTCAAAAACGCTTTCGAAAACTGAGCGAAATTATAGCCAGATTGATAAAGAAGCCCTTGCAATTGTGTCAGCTGTCAAAAGATTTCATGAGTACGTGTATGGCCGGGCTTTTACTATAGTGACTGACCACAAACCTTTGCTGGGAATAATAGCGGGTGATAAGCCAACCCCCTATATATTATCTCCCAGAATGACTTGCTGGTCAGAATTCTTGGCTGCTTATAATTATCAGCTGCAATACCGCCCCGGGAAAGCCATTCCCCATGCCGACACATTAAGCCGAGCACCGCTTCCAGAGACTATTGACGACCCCGTGCCAACAGTGACAACAGATCAAGGCATTTCGTACACCGCCATTAACCGCCCGTGATATCGTGAGAGAAACAAAACGCGACCCCGCCTTAGTACGAGTCCTCACGTGGGTGGAACGCGGATGGCCATTGGACCAAGTATCAGACGACTTCGCACCATTCAAAAATCAACAAACAGAGTTGTTTTCTCAAAAGGGCTGCATAATCTGGGGCAATAGAGTCGTTATCCCAGAACGACTCCAACAAGCAGTACTGAGAACCTTACACGATGGCCACCCCGGCATCGTGCGCATGAAGGCCCTCGCACGAAGCTATGCGTGGTGGCCAGGCATCGACAAGCAAATCAAGACTTGGGTCAAAGCTTGTCACAGGAAGTAAGCAGCGCCCCACCAAAAGCAATCCCAACCGAATGGGAGACACCGCAGGGACCCTGGTCCCATATCCATCTGGATTTTGCTGGGCCGACCAAAGGCCACACCTTCTTGTTAACCATGGACGCCTACTCGAACTGACTCAAAATCCACCAAATGAGGAACACAACAACCGAAGCGATCATTAAGAAACTAGAAAGACTGTTTGCAATCCACGGATTACCAGACGTTCTGGTATCCGACAATGGGCCCCAATTTACCACGCTGTCCTTTGAACAGTACCTGGCGGACCACGGTATTCAACATGCGCTGACTTCACCTGCGCATTCTGCGGCAAACGGAAGGGCCGAGCACATGGTACAATTCATCAAGAAAACGCTACAGAAAGTGGACTATGACAACATCGAAGAAAAGATAAACCGAATCCTCTTTTTACAGCATATCACTCCGCACAGCGTCACCAACAAAACTCCTGCTGAGCTGTTAATGGGACGAAAGCTCCATTCCCACCTCGACCGGCTACACCCAGCGTACGAACCAGAGAAACCACTCGGATCCAGCGGCCGATGCCGTACCTTCCAGGTAGGCGACTTGGTGTTCGCTAAAAATTTATTGGGCGATCCGTTGTGGGTAGAAGCGACTGTGGTCCGTGTAACCGGCCCGAGATCATACCTTGTACAATGCTGTGATGATAGACTTTGGAAGCGCCATATCGATCAACTACGATCAAGGCTGCAGTCAGGGATCTCCGAATCCCCTAATAACCAAACTGGGGGGGGGGAGATACAGAGGAAGATGAACTTCAATTAGCAGAAAACCTTTTTGAAGGAAACGATAGCGGAACGGAAACGCGAGAACAGGAATCAGGGATGGGAGTGAGTTCACCTCAGGGTGATACTGAAGATGTTGGTGACAACGAAAACGCGAACTCGAAATCAGAGACACCCCTTTCGCCAAACAATGCCCTACCTCAACAAGAGTGCAGCGAAATACCGGGTGCACAGTGAAAATCAAAAAGACTAACAAAACAACCGTCCTACCTCAAGGACTACGTGACCACACCCCGTAAACAGAACCCGGGGGGGAAGGGGTGTGAATGAATAAATGTTTAATAAAGTTATCTAGAGCTTGAAGTCAAGTTCTGGGTTCTGGCCCTGCACTTCTGATTGGCTGTTAAATGGTGAGATCAGATTGGTCCGTTCAGGAGAATCTGATTGGCCATTAACAGGCCGTTCTCATTGGTCAACAGAGCTAGCACTCCCAGGTGTTCATTGGTTGAATAGTTAATAAGTTGCCTATATAAGGAAGGCTATAGCAGCCATTGAGCTGAGCTGTCACACCATGTAAATAAAGAGTTGAAGTTCACTGTTTCACCGGCTCGTCTCCATTCTTCGCAACCATGCTCCACACTTAACAAGAAGAGAAAAATATTGACAGAAAAATAGAAATTGACAAGTAAACAGCAGGGGGAAAGATATTTGTTGTGGGCTTGTTTTTTGCATTACAGGATGCTTTGGCTGGCCCTTAAGCCGCAGACTTATCAACATGGCTTGATGCTTATTAAGAGATCATGAAAAAAAGTTTCTTTCTGGTTATTTTCTGCTTATTAAGTTGGTAGCCAAAATAGAAGAGTTGGCAGCAAACTTTAGCATTTGCTGCAACTGCTGCTGGACATGAATTACTGCATATTCTTTGAACTATTCAGTGGTGAAAAAAACAAACATGACGAGTGGACCTAAAGCCAGACAAAAAAGCCCCCAGTCTGGAAATTCCATTCTTTTCCACTATGCTGGCTGGGGAATTTTGGGAATTGAAATTCACACATCTTAAATCAGGTTGGAAAACCCTGATCCAAAATCTTCTTCTTGCCACAAACTCTTGCTCTGAGCATGTCTTCCATTTTATTAAACTATTTCATTAACTCCCAGGACATAGCACTTTCAATCACACATCAGCATGGGAACGTATCCTTCCTCTTTTACTCTGCACTACCTGATTTTAGTATGGAGAAACCCAAGAGGTAGCTGCTACAGTAGTTGCTCTTTCAGCATCAAGACAGAAAATTAGGCCTGTCGTTTGATTAAAATTTTTCTAGGTTGTCTTTTCTGTGTACTTTTCTTAGGCTGAGAAGTAACTTTTTTTTTTATTTTTCTTATATGTATCCATGTATTCATTACTATGTTTTTACTTATACCTATTATCTTGTAAGCAATTGACAATAAAAAAATAAAATAAATAAAAATAAAATCAATCAATAAAACTAAGCTCATCAAGACTAACTTTAAAAAAAACTAAACCAAAATAAAATAAACAATGCAATTGTGCTGAGTAAGCTAATGGTACTGTTAAAAGAAAAATCCAGGTCCAGTTCCAAGCCAGAAGTAAAATGGAGGCTGATTGGAAAGAAAGTTGGTTTATTCATGAACAGAACCATCAACAGCATATGATTTTGGGATAGCTAACAAAATGGAGTTGATAGTAGAGTCATTTTTATAACTTTTTGATTTCTATGGGGTCATGCAGAGGTCATGGCTGGCTCTATAGGCAAAAGGGGAAATGTAAATCCTAATTGTTTTTCTAAGCTGATCTTGTCAACCCTTGGCTTGTTGCTAATCTGAAATTTTTGTCTGGCCCAGTCTTCCTGAATGGATTATCAAATCTGCATTTCTAAAAGCTGGCCTCCTCAGTTTCTGCTTGGGTACGGAGACTGGTGCTGGTTTTTGCCTCTTGTAAGATTTCTCTTTTAGGGGAAATATTCTCTCCTGTCTTTTTAATATCCCCCAAAATATTTCATTTATCTAGGAGGGTGGGTGGGTGCTGATTTCTACAGTACTCTTTCAGTTAATATCAGCAGAGACACACAAAATGCTAAATCATGGTGTGATATGATCTGACCGGAACAGATAATATGAATGAATGCAATCATTATGGTTTGCTAAACACAGTTTATGATTTAAATGTACTTTGTTCAACAAAATGAGAACAGTTAAGGGCTGCGATTAGCAAGCAATCATGCCCTTTAGATCAGTTGTGTTGCCTGGGGAATTCTGAAGATTGAAGTCTGTTCTTTTTTAACTTGCCAAGGTTGAGAAACACTGCTATAGATGGTGTCTGCAGACCAGCCCCAAATCAATAAAATGTTATTTAAATTGTACGCTTTACCTGTATCAAAACTCAATATTGTAAGCAGCTAGTTCCAGAGGATCTGCTCTGTTGATCTTTTCTGTCTTTTGCGAAGTATTGGAAGTAATCTCTAAATAGGTTGTGCAGCCAAGAACTCAAGAACTAAAGAGATTCAGGGTTCAGCATTTTAATCTATCAAATTTTGGATTGGTTCAGCACTTCTGCTGGAAGGACTTCTGCTGGAAGGTCTGCAGAAAGTGGTCACCAATAGAATGCTTGAAAAGTACAGTTGAAGATTTTCTCCATTTCCTCTCTCTCCCTCCCTCCCTCTGTGTGTGTGTGTGTGTGTGTGTGTGTGTGTGTGTGATATCAGTTTGGTTTTCTCTGTGTCTCTTATTGATGTGAGTACATCAACCTTAGTCAGTCCATCCTGGGTATTTTCTGTTAAAATTCCCATAAATTTTGTATATAATATGGTGCACATTTTAATTCATTTAGTGTGTTTACTTACTGGGTTTCTAAATTGCTGTAGTCATAATGCTAATCACCAGGCACACCTAATACAACAGCTGGATGAAAGTTAAGTCATAAACAGACATAGTCCCTAATATCCTAGGCTCCAATAGCACAACTCTCAAGCTAGGAGAAACAAAATAAGATATAATATCAAATCCATTAAGTACAGTAAAAAGTGATTCACTTAACAAGAAAGGTCGTAAAACAGGGCAAAACTTACTTAACAAGTATCTCATTTAACACCATAAATTTTGGGTTCAATTGCAGTCTTAAGCTGAGGACTCCTATATTAGAAGAATATGTGCAGTGGGAACAGATCTATGTAGCACTGAATATAATAGACAAACAGGGATTGGCCTCTGCCTTTCAAGGTGTGTTCATATCAGACAATACTTTGTTGACCTATCTATTTGTGTATTTGTTTTCTATCAGTGATAAAATTAAAAACCTGCTCATGGTGGAAGAATTGAATTTGAACTATGTATTTTTTTATTTTTATTTTTAATTCCCAGAGGGGAAGTGTTAAGTTTTGAGCATGGACGGAAGAATGGAGACAAGCCTCTGAACGGTGAACTTCAGCTCTTTATTTACATTGTGACTTCTTCTTCAATAGCAGTTAAACCCGCCTTATATAGGCAAACCCTGTAACTTTTAACCAATAACGAGCTAGGAGCGCTAGCTCATATAACCAATAGGAACTCTCTGTTAAGGGCCAATCGGATTCCCCGGAATGGGCCAATCCGGTCCAGCCGCTTAACAGCCAATCAGAAGTGCAGGGCCAGAACCCTGCACTTAACTCCAAACTCACACTTTATTAAATCTTTATGCATACACAACACCCCTTCCCCCTGGCTTCTTATTTGCAGGGCGCAGTTACATAGTCCCTTAGGTAGGATGGTTGTCTTATTGGTCTCTTTGATTTCCGTTGTATCGGCTGGCTGCAATCACGCTGAGGTAGATCATTGTTTGGCAGTGGGGCTGTTTCTGGTTCAGAGTTCACTTCTACGTCGCTGCCTGCATTCTCTGCAATTCCCTGAGGTGCAACCGTTTCTCCCTCCGGCTCTGCTTCCTGAGTCTCTATCAAGCCGTCGTTTCCTTCAAACGGGTTCTCTAGGAATTCATCTTCTTCCGTACCTCCTCCCCCCTCAATTTGGTCATAGGGGAGTTGCGGACTGGCCGCTGGAAGCCGCGATCGTAATTGATCAATGTGACGTTTCAAAGTTTATCTTCAAGGCATTGTACAAGGTAGGATCTGGGGCCGGTTACACGTACTACTGTCCCTTCCACCCACAATGGGTCGCCCGATAGGTTTTTAGCATATACCAAGTCTCCTACCTGGAAGGTATGACAGAGGCCGCTGGATCCTAGTGGTTTCTCTGGTTTGTAAGCTGGGTGCAACCGGTCAAGTTGGGAGCGGAGCTTTCGTCCCATTAGCAGTTCGGCGGGAGTTTTGTTGGTGACGCTATGTGGGGTGATGTGTTGCAAGAAAAGGATTCGATTGACCTTGTCTTCAAAGTTGTCGTAGTCTACCTTCTGTAAGGTTTTCTTCACAAATTGGACCATGCGTTCTGCTTTGCCATTGGTCGCAGGGTGCGCAGGCGAGGTGAGCGCATGGCGAATGCCGCGGTCAGCGAGGTACTGCTCGAACGCTAGTGCGGTAAATTGATAACAGAACGTCTGGTAATCCGTGGGTTGCAAAGAGTCTGTCTAAGATTTTGATAACCGCCTCAGAGGTCGTAGTCGTCATGCGATGGATCTCGAGCCAATTCGAGTAGGCGTCGATGGTAAGCAGGAAGGTGTGGCCTTTGGTTGGCCCCGCGAAGTCCAAGTGAATTCGGGACCAGGGTCCATGTGGTGTCTCCCATTCAGTAGGCATGGCTTTTGGTGGGGCGTTGCTGACTTCTTGCCATTTGGGACAAGCTTTAACCCACTGTTCGATTTGCTTGTCAATGCCTGGCCACCATGCGTAGCTTCGCGCAAGGGCTTTCATTCGCACGATGCTGGGGTGGCCATCGTGCAAGGTTCTCAGCAGCGCTTTCTGGAGTCGTTCTGGGATAACAACTCTATCGCCCCAGATGACACAGCCTTTCTGGGAGAAGAGCTCGGTTTGTCGAGTCTTGAATGGTGTGAAGTCATCTGATAACTGGTCCAATGGCCATCCGCGTTCTACCCAGCTTAGGACTCATGCTAGGGTGTGGTCGTGTTTGGTTTCTCTCACGATATCTCGGGCGGTTAGTGGCGGCGAGTTGAGTGCCTTGATTTGCAACGTGGTTACTATTGGTGCAGGATCGTTGAAAGTCTCTGGAAGTGGTGCTCGGCTCAATGCATCGGCGTGGGGAATGGCCTTCCCCAGGCGGTATTGCAGCCGATAGCTATAAGCAGCTAAGAATTCTGACCATCGGGTCATCCTAGGGGATAATATGTAGGGAATCGGCTTATCTCCGGCTATTATCCCCAATAATGGTTTGTGGTCAGTTACAATAGTAAAAGCCCGGCCATACACGTATTCGTGGAATCTTTTCACAGCTGAGACAATTGCAAGGGCTTCTTTATCGATTTGTCCATAGTTTCGCTCCGTTTTTGAAAGAGTTTTTGAAAAATATGCAACAGGGGCTTCGTTCCCATTAGGTAGTACATGGTTCAAAATGGCGCCTACCCCGAAAGGCGATGCATCACATGTTATAACTAACGGCAAAGTCTCGTTATACTGCATGAGTACAGAGTCAGAAGTGAGCAGTTTTTTAACTTTTCGGAACGCCTGTTCTTCACGGTAACCCCATAGCCAATTTGCTTTTTTATCTAACAACCGGTGTAATGGTTCAGCGACCGTTGCTTTGTGCGGCAAAAATACATTATAAAAATTGATGAGGCCTAGGAACGCCTGGAAATCGGCCTTGTTTCATGGCCTGGGAGTGTTTTTTATCGCTTTTAATTTACTTTCGGTAGGGTGAATGCCCTGGCTATCAATCAGGTATCCTAAAAACTCAACACTGTCAGTACACAATTTACATTTGTTTTTTTTAATCTTAAGACCGGCCTCTTGGAATTTTTTTAGGAATTTTTTTGGTCCTGTAAGATTTTTTTTGTAGGGGCTGCGATTAATACATCGTCAAAATAGGGGACCACGCCCTTAATTCCTTGCAATAACCTTTCCATAAGGCTCTGAAAAATCCCCGGGGCTATACTAACTCCGTATTGTAGCCGGGTACATTTAAAGGCACCTCGGTGCGTCACAATAGTTTGGGCCTGTGCCATTTTTTCATCTTCTGGTAATTGCTAATATGCCTGAGCTAAATCTAATTTAGCGAAGACTTTCCTGCCCCCCAGGGAATGGAGGAGATGCTGCACCACCGGAACTGGATACGCGTTCTGCTGCAGGGCGTGGTTCAAAGTGGCCCGGTTTGGGATTGACCCGTCTGGCTTAATGGGTGTTACAATTGGGGTTTCCCAAGGGGAGTGATCGATGGGCTCTAACACCCCCTGAGCTATCAGTTTGTCGAGTTGTTCGTCGATTTTCGATTTTAAGGCAAACGGAACTCGACGGGGCTTTAGATGGATGGGAGCTATTTTTGGATCTAGACTGAATGAAATCGGGATCCCCTTGTACTCGCCTAAGCTATCCGCGAAGATGTACCTGAACTCATAGATAAGGTCTTCCTCCCAGTCACCGCCGCTGACTCGGTTTATGCCGGCCACTTCAATGCCGAGTGGCGCGAACCATTGGAGGCCCAGTAGGCTAGGCCTATCTCTATCAATGACCGTTAAAGGTAAGTATGCTGTGTGCTTCTTGAAGGAGACTCGGACTCGGCAGGAACCGACGACGGGGATTCGATTCACTTGGTAGTCCTTGAGGATGAGGCGTTGGGAGCGGAGATCTTGGCGTTGAATTGTGGGGATGAGTTGCTTGAGTGTCTTCCAGGACACCATTGAGAGGGACGATCCCGAGTCGACCTCCATGTGGCAAGGCTGGTTCTCGATGGCTACTGTGACTTAGATTTTCTTAGTGTCCAAGGCTGAGGCGTGACCGATAGTGATAGTATGGTGAGCCTCTTCTCTCTGCAAAGCTCGATTTCTGTAGTAGTTTACTGGCTCTCACCGTACAGGACGGTTTCCTGTCGATTGGCGATAGTTAGCCTCTTTTGAGGCCTGGCTGGGTCCTGGCAAGCTGCGGCAGACCCATCCGATGTGGCCTCGTTTCCCGCACTCATGGCAGAGTGCATCACGGAATTTGCATTCAGACCTGGCATGGTTGGCTACACAGCCAGTGCAAGGGCGTAAGGGCTTCGGATGATGGTCCAGGTTGGACCGCAGTCGATGGACCCCTTCTTCGTCGCTGTCTGACAATGAAGAGAGGTCCTCGTAGTGTGTCGTTGTAAGCTGTCCTTCAGACCTGGATAAAATGTCACTTGTCGGTGATGGTACCGGAGCGCGGTTTCGGCATAGTTGCTTCTGCTGCAGTAGCATCAGCGATGGCGTCGGCAAGGCTGATGTCACCTTTCGCCATCAGCTTGCTTTGGACACCTGGTGCATCTAGTCCCAGAACTATGCGATCTCTTAGTGCTTCTTCTAAATCGGCGAATCCGCAGAGGCCTCCCAAATTTCGGAGGTCTGCTATGAAGTCGGCCACGCTTTCTCCCTTTCGCTGACTCCTCTGATAAAACTCGTGGCGTCTCATGAGCATAGGCACGGTCGGGGCGTAGTGATCTTGTAGGAGAGGTTCGAGGTCGTCCCAATCCATGGCCTTCACTTCTCGGGGTTTGGCTAGTGCTTTAGCCATCTTAAATACAGTTGGACCGCAATGCGTTAGGAACACCGCCCGTTTCTTTCCTGGTATGGTGTCCTTTAAGTTGTTGGTTTCTAAGAACATTTGGAAGCGATCCATGTAGGACTCCCAGTCCTCCTGTACTGGATCGAACGGAGCAGGTAGTACGATGCCGCCGGACATGGTTCCGTTGTTGGCGTCGTCTGTCATGTGCTTGGTGTTCCTCGAAGTTTCGTTGGTTCAGATATCTCCAAATCCCATCCTCGTCGCCAGTGTTAAGTTTTGAGCATGGGCGGAAGAATGGAGACAAGCCTCTGAACGGTGAACTTCAGCTCTTTATTTACATTGTGACTTCTTCTTCAATAGCAGTTAAACCCGCCTTATATAGGCAAACCCTGTAACTTTTAACCAATAACGAGCTAGGAGCGCTAGCTCTTATAACCAATAGGAACTCTCTGTTAAGGGCCAATCGGATTCCCCGGAATGGGCCAATCCGGTCCAGCCACTTAACAGCCAATCAGAAGTGCAGGGCCAGAACCCTTCACTTAACTCCAAACTCACACTTTATTAAATCTTTATGCATACACAACAGGAAGGATGTCTGAAACTTCCACAGAATCACACTGCACAGTAATAACTGCACTTTTGACAATGAATTAGGTGTTGCTTTCCTTTTGTGGGTGCAAAGTGGAGAGATAGGATCAAAGTAGGCCTCTTCCTGTGTGACAGCTCAAGCATCTGCTTGTAAAGTTTTCGTGCAGAAGTGGAGCTCCAGAACCTTTTCTAAAGGGCTTCCAAAACCACGAATGGGCTTTTGAAACAGACTTGGTGGTGTGACGGGCTCTGATGGCTTTGAAATGGCTGAATAATTCATTCTCTGTCTAGCCCAGCACTAGCAACTTCCCAAGCCTTCAGATCAAACTCTTTTAAAGGCCTATTATCCTCAAGGCTCAGTTATAGTACAGTACACACATCTGTTTATTGGCAAACAAACTAGAAGTAGTCCTTCACTTGCAACAGTTGGCATGTGATCAAAACTCAGATGCTTGGCAACTGACTCATATTTACGATGGTTCCAGTGTCCATATGGTCATCTTTTGTGACCTTCTGACAAGCAGTTAAGCGAATCAGTGAAGTGGTTAAATTAGTAACCTGGTTGTTAAGTGAATCTTGATTCTCCACTGGCTGCTTGTCAGAAGGTCGCAAAAGGTGATCACACAGCCCCAGGCAATCGCAACGGTTGTAACTATGAGCCAGATGCCCAGCATCTGAATTTTGATCACATGACCGTGGGGACACTGCAATAGCCACAAGTGTGAAAAACAATCACAAGTCTCTTTTTTCAGTGCTCTTGTAACTTGGAACAGTCACTAAACAAATGCTTGTAAATCAAGAATTATTTATTTTTATTTTATTTATTGAATTTATATTGCCGCCTATTCACCTATGGTGATTACCTATATTACTAATATATTTATGTAAGTACCAGGTTTTTAACCTACTGTATTTTGTGTAAATGAGTCCCATTATATTTGTCCATACAGTACAAAATCTATTTCTGTAGGCAATCCTCTATAAGCAGTCCTCGACTTACAACTATTCATTTAATGACCATTCAAAGTTACAACAACACTGAAAAAAGTGACTTATGACCATTTTTCACACTTATGACCATTGCAGCCTCCTCCTGGTCATATGATCAAAATTCAGATGCTTGATAACTGACTCATTTTTATGACGGTTGCAGTGTCTCGGGGTCACATGATTCCCTTTTGCGACCTTCTGACAAGCAAAGTCAATGAGGAATCCAGATTCACTTAACAACCGTGTTGCTAACTCAACAACTGCAGTGATTCGCTTAACAACTGGGGCAAGAGATGATATTCACATAACAGCTGTCTTGCTTAGGAACAGAAATTTTAGGCTCAATTGTGTTCGTAAGTTGAGGAATACCCCGTACATCCTCAACCTTTCTGATCAGTAGGCAGGGAAGAACTCAATGAATCAAAAGATCCTTCGTAACCTGTCATTTCCCAAAGCCTAGATAAGCAGTCCATTTAATTTGGGATTCAGTGGAAACAACTTGAGATTTCCAGCAGACATGGTGGCAGAGGCCATTTTGTTCCTACTTCGTGCTGCCTTCTTGGCTTCTGGGCTCTCTTCTTTCCACGTAGAGCTTCAATATTTTCAAGCTTGCCCTTCTCTGAAGTTTTGATAAATTAGTAATGGAACTTTGCCAGCTTTGCAGTTTAACTTTGATTATGATTGTAAGACTCTAAAAAAAAATGCAGAGAAGAGCAACCAGGATGATTAGGGGACTGGAGGCTAAAACATACAATGAACAATTGCAGGAACTACGCATGGCTAGTCTAGTGAAGAGAAGGACCAGGGGAGACAGGAGAGCAGTCTGCCAATATTTGAAGGGCTGCCACAGAGAGGAGGGGGTCAACCTATTTTCTAAAGTACCTGAAGGCCAGACAAAGAATAATGGGTGGAAACTGAACAAGGAGAGATTCAATCTAGAAATAAGGAGAAAATTTCTGACAATGAGAATAATCAACCAATGGGACAGCTTACTTCAAAAGTTGTGGGAGCTTCATCACTGGAAATTTTCCAGAAGACTACCATTTGTCTCCTGCTTGGATGGGGTGGTGGTGGTGTTGGATTAGATGACCTACAAGGTCCCTTCCAACTCTATTAATCTGTAATCTAATCTGTGATGGCCAAATAAAACAGGCCATGAATGGTCAGGAGACTACAGTGATGTCTGCATGTTGATCTTCACACTCAACTTTTGATTACCAGGGAGCTGTGTGAGTGATCTCATGTGCCATCCTTGATTTCAACGTTGGTTCTAGTGAGACACTGGTGGCTTGATCTAAAAATATTCTGTTTGGAGAACAAAAATTGTAGTGTAGAATTTTTTTTTGGACTTCCAGTTTGAAGGGCTTCGGCGACAGACAGAAATCTGCGATCGTGCACAGTTTCTGCCTGAGCTCGCCGCCGGAGCACCCCAAGCTGGCTGGTTTGGGGGCTAAGCCACCCCATACAGGTGGTAAAGAGGGGGGAGACCACCAGCAGGGTCGAGGAGACTCACATCTCTCCTCCTCAGCTGGCCATTACTCCCTTTCCCGAAGGCGGTAGGAGCGGTGGTCAGAAATGGCCACCTCAAAGAAGAACTCAACTGGAAAAGAACGTGCAGGAGGAAGATAAGAAGTGAAAGTTTTGGCTGACCAGGTTAAGTTGAAAAAGCAACAACTAAGGTATCTTGGAATTTAAACTTTACAAAAATAACATCGCTCCCAAAGAAGAGTCGGAAGCAGTGAAAGAAAGTGAAAAGGGAAAGGCTTGGCTTTTTCTTTCTTCTCTCTCCTTCCCTATATTGACAACTAAGAGACTTAAATAAGAAATTGGAAAAATCCGCTTTGGCATCAATAGGCAATTAAGCTGAAAATAAAACAAAATGCCAAGGGGATAATAAAGATTTCTGGACATTAAAAACTTTTGCTTTTATAAGCAGGAAGGGAGAGAAAAAGAATAAGGGCAGGATCTGGAAGAGGGAGGAGACTGCCTGGACTTTAAAAGAATCTAAAGTAAAACTTCAATAAGACTTCTAAAAGATACATTTTAACTGAAACTTTGCAACTAAATAGTAACCCCACAAAGAGAAAGTGGGAAAAAAAGAGCAAAAAAGAAACAGCTTGGTGACTTTTGGATTTTTGGTTATTAAATTTGAATGACTAAAATCAATTGGGTGGTTGTTTAAAAAAATTATACAATGGCATTACTTCTGGATGAATTGAAAATAGAACTTAAAAAGTACAAAGAAGATGCACAAGAAGGGAAGGGTT
This sequence comes from Hydrophis major, assembly GCA_033807585.1. Classification (NCBI taxonomy): domain Eukaryota; kingdom Metazoa; phylum Chordata; class Lepidosauria; order Squamata; family Elapidae; genus Hydrophis; species Hydrophis major. The sequence continues at coordinate 22,252,592 of CM066343.1, read as the reverse complement.
CTTTTGGCTTTGTTTTTCAATTTTAAGAAATGGAGATCTGGAACTATGTGAAACAACAAGAAAAGACTGCAAAACAAGAAGACTGGGACAAAGAAGAAGCCATCTTTAATGAACAAGTAACTCTATGTGGGGAAGAAAAAGGAAAGGGGGGAAAGTGAATGGAGAATTTAAGACTTAAAAAAACAACTAAAGAAAAGAAAAATAATTTGAAAAATAAGTATAATACTGGAAAGCAATAGAAGAGGGGAATACAGAAGAGGGAAATAGAAGTAGAGAGACAAAGGGGTAAAAAGGGAAGAGAGAAGAAGAGAGGGAAAAAGGAAAAGAAAAGAAGTTACAAAGGTTTGGAGCAAGATATAAAGAAACAGGACCTATTTAGAGATAATGGGTGAAAATCTAACTGAAAAAGGGATTCTGTAAAGGTACATAAGATTGTATTGTTATATTTGTAATAGAAATAACTTTAGAAAATTGGAAACAACATATGATTAGAATGAGAGATAAAATAGTTAGTGTAATTTAGTGAAATGTTTGTGAATAAAATAAATGAAATTAAATGAGAAAATTGAATTAGGAAGGAACAGGAACATTTTAATTAGTTAATGTTTTATAAAATATAAGTGAAGTGGGGGGGCGGAATTAACTATGGAAAGTTTATAATTGTTCCCATAGAAGTATAATATTCAATTGAAAAGCAACGTGAAAAATGCTAAGACTTTAATGAATATTAATATTAATGATAGAATTGAATTGGAATGGAATGTTGTTTTAATTATATACATTTATAATTTTTTTTCTTTTTTTTTTAAAGAATACAGTGTGTATTTTAAGAATGTATCAGGCAGAATCCGAATGGAAGTTATGTATTATATTGAGTGTTACAACTTAAGGGAAAAGATATAAAGGTGTCATACTCCAATCAGTTACTACAGGAGAAATTTTGTTTAATGAGAAAAGATAATGGACAATTGAAACAGGACAGACAAAAAATATAAATATAATGATTTGAATTGAGATGAAATAAATAAAATAAAATTGAGAAAATTAAAAGAGGGGAGAAGCTATGTAAAAAATGTAAAATAGTAATAACATATGGAATAGAATATAAAAATGAGCATGAACCTGAATTTGCGTCTGAACGAAGAAATGTAACCCGGGATTATGCTGCTTCCAAAAAAGATGTTTTATTTGTATTTCTTTTCTTTTTGTGAAAACTCAAATAAAATTTACAAAAAAAAAAGAAAGGGTTTTTTTTCCCCATCATTAACAGACAAGATAGTTATGTTTTAAAGTTGCTTTTGATAGTGAGGCAGCATATAATTGCAGTTAGATCAGCATTTCTTTTGCCACAATTGGGCCAATGTGGTCAGTGATTTTCCATGCTCTTTGAAAAATAACACAAAGGGAAATCCCTTTTTGACGGTCTTATGAGAATTCTGGTATCTAATTTAAATAAGTACAGCCCACATTGAATTAATCTTTCAGCCGAAGCCTCTTTGTATGCTGGAACCGATTCTGAAATTAATAATTGTCTTTCTTTAGTATTCACTGTGGGTTTATGATTATGAATCTACAGAAAGCCTATATTTAGGATCTTACTCTTTTCAGAAAAGAGCAAATTTCATTAGGTTTTTTTTTAAATCAGTTTCTTCTCTGCTCCAGGTTCATAAGAAAGACTAACTCAGAAGGCCAGGAAATTTTCTAAATAAGAACCCTATTGGTACTGCCTTATAAAGACATTATAAAGACCTCACCTGGAATACCGCATCCAGCTCTGAGACTTTGGAAAAAGTACAAAGTGCAGAGAAGAGCAACTAAGATGATTAGAGGCCTGAAGTCTAAAACATATGAAGAACCATTGCTGTGTTTGGGTTTGGCCAGTCCAGAGAAAAGAAGGACTACCGGGGACATGATAGCAGTATTCCAGTATTTGAGGGGCTGCCACAAAGAAGAAGGGGGTCAAAATATTCTCCAAACACCAGAAAGCAAGACAAGTAATAATGGAAGGAAACTATCAAGGAGAGAAGTAATCCGGAATTAAGGGGAAAAAATCCCGCAATGAGAAAAACAAACTAGTGGAATGGCTTGCGTTCAGAAGTTCATCACTGAAGGTTTTTAAGAAGAGACTGGACAGTCACTTGTCTGAAATGGTATAGTATCCCCTGCTTGAGTTGACTAGAAGATCTCCAAGGTCCCTCCATACCTGTGCTTTGGGCTTAGTTTTTGGAGAGGAAAATAAAGGTGGGGAGGAATTCTGCTTCTGCCTAACAGCATCCATCAGTATTCATCTGGCTAGTGTCCCGTCAGTATGTGAGAATTGAGGGCAAAATATACAAAATAGTAATACTCTGATGGTCATTTCGAAAAATCCTTTCTTAATGAGCACCTGGAAGCCAAGAGGAATATATGTGCCAAATCTCAAGTTTATAGGTTTTACGGTTCTGGAGATTTTGTGATGATATGGTAATATATATATATTATGCGGTCATATTATGTGATATGTGGATACACCCACACCCACAGAAACACCCCCACACACCATAACCAACCATTGGTTCACTTAATGACCACAGCATTCGCTTAATGATCAACACAAAAACGTTTGTAAAATCGGGGTGGGATTTACGACCGTCCTGACTTATGACTGTGATGGGCAGGTTCTATTATGGTCATATGTCGGGACTGCTTGTACTTGATGTATTCTTGTTTCTGTATCCTGAATAAGGGCATCTCCTCTTCTTTTTTACAGGCCCCTCACAATCTTTGGGATACAACATCGATCCTTCTCCAGCAATTCTCTTCTCATCGAACCACAGCAAGCACTTTGGCTATCAGGTTCTCCAATTTGGTAAAGGCTCTGAAGCAAGGTAGCCCATTTTTCTTGTTCCCACACTTGACGTGTCACAGTCCTCCATGTATTTGTTTAGTGACTGTTCGAATTTGCAACAGCGCTGAAAAAGTAACATACAAATGGGTCCTTGCACTTATGACTGTCTGTAGGTCCCTGTTCAGGTAGTTCATTTAATGACTGTTGAAAGTTACATGGCACTGAAAAAAGGGAGTTATGACCATTTGCCACACTTACAATCATTTCAGCATCCCCATGGACATGTGATTGAAATCCAGATGCTTGTCAACTGACTCCTATTTATGACGGTTACGTTATCCCAGGGTCATGTGATCTCTTATGACAAGCACAATTAATGGGGAAGCTAGATTCACTCAACGACCGTGTTACTCACTGAACCTGTTGTGACTTACCTAACAATGGTGGCATGAAAAGTCATAAAATGAAGCAAAACTCACTTAACAAATGTCTCACTTAGCAACAGAAATTTGGGGCACAGTAGTGGTCATAAGTTGAGGATAACCTGTAGTTACCTGATCATATTTTGGGTGCCTGGAAAACTGACAGATGATTATGAGGCTGGCAGCATCAAAGAGTCGCATTCTTGTCATCTGCAGCCTTCCCAGCTGGTTTTCAAGAAGTAAAATCAATGGGGTATCCAGCAGAAAGTCACAAGTCACGGTCATGTGACATCTCGCTTAATGAGCATGGAAAAAAAGATTTACTTAATAAATGTCTCCCTTAGCAACAGAGATTTTGGGACTCGACTGTAGTTGTAAATCAAGGACTCCCTGTAATTCCCAGAGCTGCTGTTACTAATTTGTCCAGATGTATATTGACAATTAACTATATTGATTGAGTGAGATTTCACTGGAACTGGATTTGTCCATTCACATACTCACAGCCTGCAAGCCCTAGTTGGCTGGAAATCTGACGCTTTATTCCTGCTTGCTACTTTCTCTAGCTTTGAGTTTGAACCCTGTTCTGTTTCAGGGCATGTTTACTCTGTATTTATTTGTAACTAGGAGGACAGTGGTTATTTCCAACCAGGTTCCCTTTTTTTTTTGTATCGCCTACTTTCTACCACGCTAGTTTTGAGGAAGTGTAAGTAAAGGCTAATAGTGGAATAGGGAAGGAAGTAAAATGGATACCTATTATCTTAAAAAAAGGGTTCCCCTTTAGAGTAATACGATCGGCAGGAATTTAGATGGTGCAACTTCCCCTCTGAAGGACGTTGTCATAATGCACCAGCTTCTGGACTCTTTCACCAAGTAGACCCAAGTGCCGCCTTCCGGTACAAGAATCGGTAGGAAACAAGGCTGGGCTTAAAGAAGTATTGACTGCATTTCCAAACTTTTGGGATCAGATCTTGGGCATCAGCCCATTAGATAAACCAGAACATGAAGGCAAAAACTATATTCAATAGTTTTGTTTTTTTTTTTTGAAAAAGTTTTTATTAATTTTCTACAAACAAACAAGACAAACAAAACATAAAAACATCAAATCTTATATGTACATCCAGTGTGTCAGTTGGTTCATCATTTTTGTGCATTCATTCTGTAGTCTCAATTACAATTATGTTACATAACAACTCATATTGTCCATCCAAAATTATATATCCTAATATCACTAAAAAAAGAAATTTTTGACTATATTTTTAATCATTTATGCTTAATGAGCTAACAATACTTTAAACCAGTTTACTCTATAACAAATCATCTAATCATATCAAATCAATCCTAAAAAATGCTTTATAAATATAATATCAAATAGCAAAATAATGACAAAATAAAGATAATCCTTACTCTCTAGCATTCTAAATATTCTATTATCGTATTTTATCATCTAGCCATTTATAAAAAAGATCCCAAATTTCGTAAAATTGTTTATCCTCTTGCTCTCTAATTTCAAATGTCAATCTGCTCATCTCAGCACATTCCAATATTTTCTTAATAATTTCTTCCTGTAATGGTATTTTCTCATTCTTCCAATTTTTAGCAAATACAATCCTGGCCGCTGTTAATACATTTACAATCAGGTATTTCAAATCTTTACTATATATATCAGGTAAAATTCCCAATAAGAAGATCTCTGGTTTCAAATCTATATGTTTCTTTGTCATTTTTTCCAACCACATGCGAATTATAGTCCAATATTTTCTAGCATCCTCACAAGTCCACCACATATGGTAATACGAGCCGGGTATCTGATGACATTTCCAACATTTTTCAGATTTGTTCTTAAACATTCTTGCTATTCTTGTCGGAGGAAAGTGCCACCTGTAAAACATCTTATACAAGTTTTCTTTATATGCTGTTGACATTGTCATTTTATAATTTTGAGACCACAATTTCTGCCATTTCTCCAAATCAATCCCATATCCAAAATTCTTCCCCCAAACAATCATAGTTTCTTTGACTTGTTCTTCCTCTAATTTCATTCCCAGTAAATAACCATATAATTTTTTAATCACCTTCTCATCAGTACCCATCAAGATCTTGTCTAAATCAGTCTGTTTATCATAAAATCCCTCCGTTTTAGAATCTTCATCATACCTTGAGTGTATTTGTGCATATGAAAACCAATTCATCCTTATACCTTGTTCTTCTAAGTTTTGGATCGATTTAAGTTCACCCTTTTCATCCAAAAGTTCCCCATATCTAACTGTTTGTTCCTTCTTGTAAATTATAGGATAGGAAAATGCTTCAATGGTCGATAACCAAACTGGAATTTTCAAATAACATTGTCTTTTTATCTTCTCCCAATTTAACCACAAAGACTCCCGTACATAATGTCTTCTAAAATAACCCTGTGTTTTAGTTCCCTTATACCATAAAAAAGCATGCCAACCCAACAGCAAGTCATGCCCTTCTAGTGTCAACAACCTATGTTTCCTTAATGTTATCCATTCTTTGACCCACATCAAACTTGCAGCTTGATAATACAATTCCCAATTAGGCAGACCAAAACCTCCTCTAATTCTAGCATCTTGCAAAAGCTTTAACTTTATTCTCGCTTTTTTACCTTGCCATATAAACTTCAACATAATTTTATTTAAATCTTCAAAATAGTCTTTTCCAAGCCTAATTGGTATTGTTTGAAACAAAAATAAAATTCTAGGTAAGATATTCATCTTAATTGTTGAAATTCTCCCTATTAATGACAATTGCAAGTTTTCCCACTTCTTCAAATCTGTAGTTATCTGTTGTTTAAGTTTAATATAATTATTCTCCTTTAATGTGCTACATCTTGTTGTCAAATATATCCCCAAATACTTAACCTTATTTGTAACTTGAATTTTCAAAAGATCTGCCAATTCTTCTCTCTGTCTCAATAACATATTCTTTGTCAAAATCTTTGTTTTATCTTTGTTTATTTTCAAACCAGCCACCTCTCCATATGACTCTATCCTTTCCAGTAACTTTGGAGCTGTTTCAATCGGATCTTCCAAAATAAAAGCTAAATCATCAGCAAAAGCTTGTAGCTTAAATTCTTCCTTCTTAATTTTCATTCCTTTTATGCTTTTATCATCCCTAATATTTCTATTCAAGACTTCCAAGGTCAACACAAATAGCAAAGAAGATAGGGGGCATCCTTGTCTTGTGCCTTTCCTTATATTAATAAAATCTGTAAGTTCCCCCTCCATCATTACCCTTGCTGTCTGTTTATTGTATATAGCTTCTATTGCTTGAATAAATTTTTTAGCAAAACCCATCTGCTCCAATAATAATAACATAAATCTCCAGTTGACGTTGTCAAATGCTTTTTGAGCATCTAGGAATATCAAAGCCATTTGCTTTTCAGGATGAGCCTCATAATATTCCAAAGTGTCCAAGATTACTCTCATATTGTCTCTAATTTGTCTCTTTGGCAGAAATCCATTTTGATCTGAGTGAATAAAATTATTTAAATATTTTTTAAGTCTTTCTGCTAAAATTGAAGCAAAAATTTTATAGTCTGCATTCAATAAAGAAATAGGTCTATAATTCTTAATTTGCAATGGGTCAGTCTCTTCCTTTGGTATAAGTGTAATATAAGCCTCTGACCATGTTTTAGGTATCATCTTTTTTAACATAACTTCATTCATAACTTCTAACAATGGGATGCTCAATAATTCTTGAAATGTTTTATAAAATTCTACTGGAAGCCCATCTGGGCCCGGAGCTTTCCCATTATTTTGTCTCTTAAATGCTTCATTTAGTTCCATCATTGTTATATTGCTTTCTAGCATTTCTTCAGTCTCTTTAGGTATCTTTGGTAAATTAGCTTCCTGTAAATACTGTTTGACTTTTCCTTCATCAATATTCTCTTGTTTATATAATTGCCCATAAAAATCTCGGATAATTTCTTTTTTCTCCTTGTTCCCATAACAAACTTGGCCTTGTTCATCTATTAACTTCAATATTTTTCTTGATTCCTTCTCTTTTCTCAATTTATATGCTAGCCATCTACCTGGTTTATTTGCATCTTCAAAATAATTCTGTTTAGAGTTTCTAATTTTCTGTGCCAATTCTTCTTTCTCTATTAATTCCATTTTATGTTTGATTACATCCAGCTTCAATTTAATATCCTTTTTCTGTGGCATTTTCTGTAATTCTTTTTCAAGAGTTTTATACTCATTTTCCAAGGCCTTAGAAGCTTGCCTTTTCCTAATATTCTTTTTTCTTGTATAATCTATTATCAAACCTCTAGCGTATGCCTTCATAGTATCCCAGACATTTTGCGTTGAAGTATCTTCTTTTTTATTTTCTCTAAAGAAAAAAGCCAATTCCTTCTCCATCCATTGTGTAAAATCTTTCTCCTTTAAAATAGTATTATTTAATGTCCATCTCGATCTTTTTTTTTGTCCCTTCCATTTAATTGTCATTGGGCTATGATCTGCCCAGGGACTTGTTTCAATGCTTGTTTCTTTAATATTAGATATTAGTTCTGTTGAGATCCAAATCATATCTAATCTGGACCATGATAAATGTCTATTTGAATAAAAAGTATATTGTTTAGCTTTAACGTTTCTTTCTCTCCAAATATCTTTTAAAGTTAATTCATCTGTCATTTTAAAAAAAGACCTTGGGAGAACCTTTCTATTTTGCTTTGTTGTTGTTGCTATATAGTCCAGTTTATTGTCCACAATTCCATTAAAATCTCCCATCATAATTATATTAACATAGTCCAGTCCAATTATTTTCATGTGCAGTTTTTTATAAAACTCTTCTTGTTTATCATTCGGAGCATAAATTGCAATCAAGAGTATTTTTATATTATTATCCATTATTTCTACCATTAATACTCTTCCATCTTCATCCGAGTAAATCAATTTTGCTGGAATAGCCTCTTTAATGTATAAAACCACACCTCTTTTCTTACATTGGGTCAAAGAGGTAAATGTTTTCCCTAATTTTGGCTGTAATAACAATTGTTCATGTTGTTTTTTAATGTGAACTTCTTGTAAACAAATTATATCAAATTTTAATTTCTCTAATTTATGAAAAGTTTTCCTTCTTTTAACAGCTGAATTAAGTCCGTTTATATTCATTGTAATCAGTTTTTTTTCCTCCATGATTATGCTTTATATTTAGGTCTAACAGCTCTCGTGGATCTCACTTCACGCTGTTCTTTACTATCAATCTGTCCCCCTATTGCTCCTTTCTCTTTTTCAGTCTCCAGTTGTTCATCTTGAAACTCAATTAATGAAACCTCTTTCTCTGCTTCCTCTTTTCTTCCTCCAAAAAATTCTGCATGAAAAAGTTCTGCTTTCTCAATTGAGTCAATTCTATGTCTCTGCTCTTGCCACGTAAACATTAATCCTTCTGGAATCAGCCATCTATAATTCACTTCGTTTTCCAATAGTATTTTGGTCAGAAATCGATATTCTCTTCTCATCTCTCTCACTCTTCTAGGTATTTGTTTTAAAACCACAACCTCTTTACCCTTGTATTTCAGTGTTTTCTCTCTTGCTACTTGTAATATTTGCGTTTTAATGGATTTTTTGGTAAATCTAATATGGACTTCCCTGGGTAATTTATTTCTCATCGCATATCTTGTATAGACTCGATATATCTCATCTATTCCATCCATCATCTTTTCCTCTGTAATTTCCAAAGCATCTGCCAAAATTTCTATCATTACCGCTGCCAAATTTTCTCCTTTTTCCTCCTCTATATTTTGAAATCTAAGGTAAAATTCTGACCTTTCCATCTCCCACCTCAACATCCCACCTTTTTCTTGTTCGACCGCTGTTAATCTGCTATCAATATTTCCAATCTTCTTCTCTCTTTGTTTTCCTTCTTCCTCAATTTTTTGGAATCTCTCCTCATACTTAACCATCATTTGTTTAATATTTTCCACTTTTTCATCAGTCTTCTCTATTCTTTGTTCAATATTTTCTGTTCTTTGTTCAATATTTTCTATTCTTTGTTCAATATTTTCTGTTCTTTGTTCAATATTTCCTGTTCTTTGTTCAATAATATCTGATTTTGTCTTAAGTTCTTGAATTCCTTGCATAATCATCTGTAACTGTAAAGTTATTTTTTCTTGTTCCTTATCTTGCTTCAACATTGTCTGAATTAAACGTTGTCCTCCAGCTGGTGGGGAAGCAGAGGTAGAAGCAGCAATGCCAGATGGTATTGGTTTCTTGCTCATTTCAATGTTTCCAAAACTTCAAATTCTTCTTAACTTTTAACCCAACTGGTAGAGCAGCCAATTATAATCCAAAATGGAAAACTCCAATAGTAAAAAACACGAAACCAAAGAAGAAACAGAAAAAAAGGAAGAAGAAAGATCTTCAGGTTCTTCTAGACCCTAATCCAATTACGAAATAGTCCACCATAAAAAAGGAAAAAATAGAAAGGAAAAAACAAACAAATCCAAAAGATAATAATATTAATTAAGAGCAAAAGAAAAAGGAAAAAGCAAAAAGAGAAAAAAGAAAAACAAAAAACAAAAAGTTCCTTCAGGATCTTCACACCTTAATCCAATTAAAAAATCTCAATAATCCAAAAAATAATCCAAAAAAGGAAGAAGAAAAATAAAAAAAAAAATCAACCACGACAACAGAATAATCCAAAAAGATAAATATGAAAAGCAAAAAAGTCCCAATAAAAAGGAAAAAATAAAAAATAAAGAAGAAAAGAGAAAAGACTCTGAGGCTTTCCCTTTAAAGTAAAAGGCAAAAATAAAAATATTACTAAAAATTAAGATTTAAAAAAAAAAAAGCTAGCGAATGGGGTACATATAAGAAAACACACTGCACTTTGTTATTTATCCAAGGCTCTTGTTATGACTCTCTTCTCCAGCAGCTTCAAAGCCAAACCTCAAGTGTTGATAACAGTCCAGGAAAGCACCTGCAATAATATTTTGCTGTGCTCTCCCTCTATCTTATCACGTTACAAAGTCCTTGAGATGAGGTCTTTTTGCAATTCTCTCCAATTCAAATAGAATACTTTCAAGCCTCTAGTTGGCAGTGTTACAAAGTTTCTTAATGCTCTTTCTCAGCCCCAACCGGAAAAAAGAATTAATATATACAAAAAAAAAGGAAAAAAAAAAATAGCCAAAGGAAGCCTCTATCCTAAAAAAAATAAAAAAGTCAAAGGGAGCCTAAAAGTATATATAAAAGAAAATTCAGTCCGGTTACCTAAGTCACAATAAAATCTTTCCCATGGAATATAGAAAAAAAAAAAAAAACACCCCAAGTCTCAATTTGACAGCACTTTAAAAACGCCGCTCAAACAATTTCAATCAAAAAAAAAATCTCACAGCTTCCTCCTCTCTTCAGAATGAACTTTCCAACCTCAGCGAATTTTCAACACAAAAGAGTTTTTCTCACCCAACCGACACACTTCAATCTAGTCACTTTCTTTTCGGAGCTGTCCCGACTTCAGCAGCTATGGAGGCTGCCTCTCCGCCGCCAGCAAAAGGGCTTCTTCCGAATCTAACCAGAGACTTTGCGATGTCTCTGGGATCCTGGAACAGTGCCCTTCACAATCACCGTCTCTGCGGGACGATTTAGGTCCGTTAGGACCGACCAGGGGCGAAAATATCAGCTGCGATCTCAGAGCCCCGAGATCGCAGCTGTAACGCCGGCACGAAGCTCCGCCTTCTCCCAGTTTTTTTTTTTTTTTAACTATTTAACAATCTTAAATAGTTTTAAGATTGGCTGTAAAAAAAGAGAGAGAGAATCTTGCAGGTCTGACTGTGCCACATTTCTTCCTCCACCTTATACAGGTAGTCCTCAAGTTACGACCAGAATTGAGCCCAAACTTTCTGTCGCTGCGGTTGTTAGATTAGTGACATGGTTGTTAAGTGAATCTGGCTTCCCCATTGACTTTCCCTGTCAGAAAGACACAAAAGACACCTGATCTTGGGAGGCTGCAGCTGTCATAAATATGAGTCTGTTGCCAAGCATCTGAACTTTGATCATGTGATCATGGAGATGCTACAACAGTCGTAAGTGCGAAAAACATAAGTCACTTTTTTTCATTGTAACTTTGATCATCAAGTGAACTGTTGTAAGTCGAGGACTACCTGTACTAAGGGGCACAGACGGAAAGCCCATGTCCGCCTAACTTTCTTTCCATTGAGAAGAGACCCAGGGAGAGCCATTCTCCAGCTGCTCTCTGCAGGAAAGTGAGTCTTCTACTTCACATCATCTGCCACCCATGAGAAGGGAGAAAGGCATTTTTATCACGGTGGGAGGATCCAGGCTCCCTCACTAAAGCCTAAAGATGAACAACCTTGAAAATCATTGGTCAGGAATCAGGAAGAAGATGCTCACAGTAAAATGTCATTTTCGATATGGAACAAGAAAAGACAGCCATTGCTTTGGGCTGAGGTTGGGTCAAGGATAACATCAAATGGTCCTGTGTTGGTCATGTGAAGGAGCAGAGGTGGTATTCAGCAGGTTCTGACCAGTTCTGGGGAACCAGTAGCGGAAATTTTTGAGTAGTTCGGAGAACCGGCAAATACCACCTCAGACTGGCCCCGCCCCCATCTGTTCTCTGCCTCTTGGCTGGGTCTTCTTTGGTTGCCTTGCACAGGAGAACAGAGCTGGAAAGCAGGTTAGTGAGGTGGGGAGGGAATGGAGATTTTGCAGGATCTTTCCCCTGCCACGCCTTCCAAGCCGTGCCCACCAAGCTACACCCATAGAAGTGGTAATAAAATTTTTTGAATCCCACCACTGTGAAGGAACCCTTTTGTTGACAAGATAGCTCTCTGCAGGAAGTCAAAGCTGATGTTTGGGACATTTTAACAGAATAAGAGTTGGACAGAACCTTTGAGGTTGTTAAGTCCGCGTGGAAGGAAGCCAGGAGTCGGTGACCGTGTATCAAGCTCTTTTATTTAGTCAGGAACCGAACTGGGGCTAAAGGAAAACTTCACGGCTTTTTATTTCCAAACCGCGGCGGCCGCGGCCAATGGCACCACTTTGAATCTCCCGTGATTCGAATTGACCAATCGCGGGAGATTCTCAGCGAGCCAATCGGCGCGGCTCGCCTAGCCAATCCAATCATCCCGCCAATCAAAGCACCAATCAAAGCACGGGATCTCAAGAATTCAAATGAGGGCACAGAACACCCCTCCCCTCTTGGTTCAGTCCTTACGTCGCGTAGTCCCGTAGGTAGGCGGGGCTCCGTCTCTGCCTACTGGACCTGCGCAGGTCAGTCGTAGGTTGGATCCCGGCCGGTTCAGTCGGGTCTCTGTTTTTCCGGACTCTGTCGTGGGAACCGCCTGGTCTGTCTGTCTGGGCCGCTCTCCACAGCTCCCTCCTGGGCTACCCGGGTTGGTTGAGCTGCGGGTTTCGCCGCTCCCGGTCGGTCTTCCCGGGTTGGTTGAGCTGGCCTGGCTGTCTCTTCCTGGCAAGGGTTCATGCTGGCTGCTTTTCAGGTGAGTATGGCTGGTTTATTTTTTCTGGGTTTTGGTTCCCTGGGTATCCCCTCCCCTCTTGGTTTGTGTTGCCGGGGTTGGTTTTGCTTGGTTGCGCGTCGATGGTGTCTTGTGTGGTCGTTCTCGATCTTAACTGGTCGATGTGGCGTTTCCACGCTCGTCTGTCAGTTGTTTGTAGCCGGTACGAGTATGGCCCTGTTAGTTGTGTTATGATTGCTGGTACCCATAATGGGTCTCCGGTTAGGTTCTTCGCGTAGATGGCGTCGCCTGGTGCGAAGGTTCGGTGTTTGCTGGTAGAGTCTGGGGATTTCTCTGGGTTGTAAGTGGGATGTAATCTATTAAGTGGGGACCTTATTTTCCTCCCCATTAGCAGTTCTGCTGGGCTTTTATTTGTTGTGGTGTTTGGGGTTATGTGCTGTATGAAAAGTAATTTATTTATTTTGTCCTGGATCTCCCCGTGGTCTATTTTCTGGATGGTTTTCTTTGTGAATTGAACCATCCGTTTCGCCCTACCATTCACCGCCGGATGCGCCGGGGCTGTCAGTGTGTGTCGTATGCCCCTCTCCACTAGGAATTTTTCAAATTCTAGCGAGGTGAATTGGGGCCCGTTGTCGGAAACGAGGACGTCTGGGAGGCCGTGTGTTGCGAAAAGTTTGCAGAGTTCTTTGGTCACGGCCTCCGTGGTGGTTGTTCTCATGTTGCTTACCTCCAGCCGGTTGGAGTAAGCGTCTACGGTTATTAAGAAAGTGTGTCCTTTTGTGGGCCCGGTGAAATCTATGTGGATCCTAGACCACGGTCCCCTGGGGGTTTCCCACTCTAGGATGGGTGCTGTGGGTGGGCTTGGCCTAGTTTCCTGGCATTGTTGACACCTTGCTACCCAGGCCTCGATCTGTTTGTCCATCCCTGGCCATCAAGCGTAACTTCTGGCCAGGGCTTTTGTCCTAACGATGCCCAGGTGCCCCTCGTGTAACAGTTCCAAAACCTTCCCTTGTAGTTTTTCCGGGATGACCACCCTATCCCCCCATAGTATGCATCCTTTTAGTAACGAGAGTTCCATTTGCCGGTTCCGGAATGTCCTGATGGACTCGTTGCTGTCCCTTTCCGGCCACCCTTTCTCTACCCAATGCAAAACCCGCGCCAGACATTTGTCTTTATTAGTTTCTCGGGCAATGTCTGACGCGGTTATGGGTAGGTTGGGTAGAGTCTCTATGCTGAGGGTGGTCGTCGTGGGTGCTGGGTCAGTGTCTGGTTCAGGTAACGGTGAGCGGCTTAAGGCGTCCGCATGGGAGATCGTCTTACCAGGTCGGTGTGTGAGTCCATAGTTGTAGGCAGCCAGGAATTCAGACCACCTTGTCATCCAGGGAGACAGAATGTTCGGGGTGGCCCTGTTCCCTGCAAGGATTCCCAGCAGCAGTTTGTGGTCGGTGATGATGGTAAACGTCTGGCCGTAGAGGTACTCGTGAAACCTTTTTACTGCAGCGACGATAGCCAAAGCCTCTTTGTCCAGCTGGCTGTCGTTCCGCTCCAGTTTGGTGAGGGTCCTTGAAAAGAACGTGATGGGTGCTTCTTTTCCATCGGGGAGAGTGTGGCTGAGGACAGCGCCGACGCCGAAGGGTGATGCGTCGCATGTGATGGCTAGTGGTAGGGTCTCATTGTATTGGATGAGGATGGCATCCGAAGTGAGCAGGTCCTTGGTTTTTCTGAAGGCGGCTTCCTCGCGTTTCCCCCAAGTCCAGGTAGCTGCCTTGTCCAAAAACCTATGCAAAGGCTCTGCCGCGGTCGCCTTTTGGGGCAGGAAGACATTATAAAAGTTAAGTAGCCCCAGAAACACCTGCAGTTCTGTTTTTGACTTGGGTGTGGGGGCTTCCTTGATGGCTTTAATTTTTTTGTTGGTGGGTGAATGCCGTGTCAGTCTAGGAGGTATCCTAGGAATTCGATCCGCTCTGTGTTCAGCTGGCATTTTTCCCTCTTCACTTTAAGCCTGGTTTCTTTGAACCTCGTTGGCACCTCCCTTAGGCGAGTCTCTAGTTCGGCCTGGTTGGTTGCCGATACTAGTACATCATCGAAGTATGGGACCACCCCCTTGATGCCCTGTAAGAGTCTTTCCATGAGGCTCTGGAAAATTCCAGGTGCCACGCTGACTCCAAATTGGAGGCGGTTGCATCTAAAGGCTCCCCAGTGGGTGACTATGGTTTGTGCCTCTGCAGTTTCCTCATCGACCAGCAGTTGCTGGTATGCTTGGGCCAGGTCGAGTTTCGCGAAAACTTTGCCCCCTCCCAGTGAGTGTAGGAGATGCTGCACTACTGGGACGGGGTAAGCGCTTTGCTGCAAAGCGCCATTTAGGGTGGCCTTATAGTCCCCGCAGATTCTCACTGACTTATCAGGCTTAATTGGGGTGACTATGGGGGTCTCCCACCTGGCGTGGTCTAGAGGTTGTAATACCCCTTGCTTGACAAGCTTGTCAATTTGCTTGTCTATCTTCGGTTTGAGTGCGAATGGTACCCGCCTTGGTTTTAGGCGTTTCGGGGGAATGTTGGGGTCTAGGCTGAAGGATATAGGGGGCCCTCGGTACTTGCCTAGGGTGCCGTCGAACACTTCCTGGAAGTCCCGGGCCAGTTGCTGCTCCCAGTCGGCTTCGGCGATGTGGTCGATGCCCGTGACTGTGATGCCTAGTGGTGCGAACCATTGAAGTCCCAGTAGGCTAGGTCAGTCTCGATCGACGATGGTTAAGGGAAGTCTTTCGGCATGTCCCTTGTAGGTCACTGTAAACTGTCTTGTTCCGACTACAGGGATGCGGTTTCCCTGGTAGGACTTGAGGATTAGTCTCTGGTTTTCTAGTTGCCTTCTCTGGATGGTAGGCACCAAGCGTTTAATTTCTTGCCAGGCTACTATTGAGAGGTAGGACCCGGAGTTCACCTCCATTTTACAGGGTTCACCTTCTATGCCTACCTCCACGTAGACCTTTCTGGCATCTGTGGTTGTGGCGTGGCCGATGGTGACCATCTGATGTGTCTCTTCTCTCCGCCTGGTCTTGCCGCTTCGTTGGGCTCCTCCGTTTCGCTCCCAGCAGTTGTCTGTTGGCCGGTCTCTGGTCCTGGGGGGTGTGCTCTCTCGTCTCCGCTCGCTCGGGTCCCATTACCTGGGGCTGTGGGTCTTCTTGAGGCAGCAAACACGTGCGATGTGGCCCTTCTTATTGCACTGCCGGCAAACGGAGTCGAAGAACCGGCATTTGGATCTGGGGTGGTCGCCTCTGCAACCGGCACACACGGTCCTCAACTTACGACTCCGCCGGCTGCGTTGGTTGTGGCTTGCCTGGAGACGGTGGATGTCTTCCTCCTCGTCTGACGTGACCGAGGTGGAGTGGAATTCGCCCTGGCGGGTGGTAGTTTCAGGTTGGGCCACGGTCGACCTTGCGGGGTTGTTGTTTGCGGTACGGTCCCCGGCGATCGGTCTCCGCATGCGGTCTGCTGATTGTTGGGTTGCTTCGGCGGCCGCGGCTTCGGAGATGGCGTCGGCGAGAACGATGTTGCCCTTAGCCATCAACCGACTTTGGAGAACGGGGTCCCAAAGGCCGAGCACGATTCGGTCCCGAAGGGCCTCGTTCATGTTGGAGAACTCGCATAGTCCTCCCAGGCGCCACAGCTCTGCAACGAAATCACTGAGACTCTCGCCCGATTGCTGGTCCCACCGATAAAATTCGTGTCGTCGGATGAGGATGGGCACGGCTGGAGCGTAGTGTTTCCAGAGCAATGGTTCGAGGTCCGCCCAATCCATCGCGGTAACGTCGGCGGGCTTGGCTAGCGCTTTTGCCATCTTAAACACTGCGGGCCTGCAGTGTGTTAGGAAGATGGCTCATTTCTTCGGTCCCGTGGCATCCTTCAGATCGTAGCATTCGAGGAACATGTGGAATCTGTCCGTGTAAGATTCCCAGTCCTCGGTAGCGGGGTTGAAGGGGGTTGGTGGCGCGATGCTGGCCATCTCGTCGGTTGGCTGGCTTCCGTCGGACACGTGCTTCGGTTCAGGAAAGGGATCCCACCTTCGTCGCCAGTGTTAAGTCCACGTGGAAGGAAGCCAGGAGTCGGTGACTGTGTATCAAGCTCTTTTATTTAGTCAGGAACCGAACTGGGGCTAAAGGAAAACTTCGCGGCTTTTTATTTCCAAGCCGCGGCGGCCGCGGCCAATAGCACCACTTTGAATCTCCCGCGATTCGAATTGACCAATCGCGGGAGATTCTCAGCGAGCCAATCGGCGCGGCTCGCCTAGCCAATCCGATCGCCCCGCGCTTTAGCCAATCAAAGCGCGGGGATCTCAAGAATTCAAATGAGGGGACAGAACAGAGGTCTTCTAGTCTAACCCTCTGCTTGAGCAGGAGATCCTACATCATTCTGGACAAATAACTGTCCAGTCTCTTCTTAAAAACCTTCAGTGATAGAGCACCTACAACTTCTGGAGGTAATCTGTTCCACTGATTTCAATTAATTGATTTTTGTTGATTGATTTTGTTACAGGGTCTTTGTCCACTCCAAACTCAAGGCTGTGCCTTGGTGTTATGAAGCCATCATCTGTGTACAGCAGTAGCTGAACTGATTTTTCTGCTGGCTCATTTGTTGTATCCAGAAACTAAAAATGGAGAAACAAAAACAGTTTTGTTTGCAGTGATAAAGTTGTATTACATGTTTGGAAGGAAATACAATAGCATTAAGACCAAGATAAACTGTATTGCTCCATCATTGCTTTCAGTGGGAATTTTAATATAGGGAATGACAGTTTGGTAGTCTGGCAATCTCATCCTATTGCAAATATTCAGGGTTTTTTTTTTACAAATGACTAGATAAATCCACACAATCTGTCATGAAAACTTGGAAACAGGCAGGGTGGGGTTAGCTAATTATTTTACTTCTTTCCATGGAGCAGGACAAATGAGAATGTTCTTCTAGGACCTGCAGGGACTTATTTATAAATCGAATTAGAATTTACTTTTTATAACATTTGGTAAAACAGCAGGGATTGAATCATGGTCAATCATTCCCTGCCTATTCTCTCTCCTCCAAGAAATACAGGAGCAAGTTGGTTTTCCAACAGTTTTTTTTTTAATTCTACTTTTATTTTATTCAAAAAGTTAAAATAATAAAACACCACATTTTAAAAGAAACAAAGAAGAAAGACAAAAAGAAAAGAAACAAGACATTAAAAAGAAAAAAGTTATTAAAAAAAGACTAACACATATTTACATATAGTTCCCCTTAGTTGAATGCTAATTAATATATTACAATATTAGTTTTTCCTACCCCTTGCTAAACATGCCCAAAGAATGTTAAGCTACTAATTACTCTATAGTAATTGCAGGTTGCCATTCTATATATTTTATTGATAACAAAATAGTTAACAAGAAGAACAATAATAATAAAAGAAGACAAGTTTAAAACCCCAAAATTGATTTTCCAACCGTTTTTTGAGGAGGGGGCAACAGTAGCATGCAGCATTTTAGTGGGAGATATTAGGAAAAACACTAACTTGTTATTGTTAGTATTATCCACCCACTCCTTTATTTATTCTCTTGCAGGGTCATTGTGGGAGCCCCTGGAGAGCAGAACTCTACTGGCAAAGTATACCAGTGTAATTTGAAGAGCCAAGACTGTGAGGACATTCCACTTGAGGGTAAATGAAGGATTTTAAATTCTTCATGGCTGTGAGTAAAAGGCCCACTGAAGGGTACAATGGTGGAGAAAGGCCATAATTTTATAAAAAATAGAAATGCTATGGTGGCACAGTAGTTACAATACTGTTCTGCAGGATGACTTTGCTTAAAGCCAGGAGTTTGATCCTGACTCATGGTTGACTCAGCCTTGCATCCTTCCAAAGTTGGTAAAATGAGGCCCCAGATTGTCGGGGGCAATGTGTTACTCTGTAAAATATAAACCACTTAGAGCTGGAAAACTGTGAAGAGGTCTATGGCAATAGCAACAGCACTTAAACTTATGGACTACTTCACAGTGCTTCATAGCCCTTTCTAAGTACTTTACATATTGCCCCCAGCAATCTGGGTTTTCATTTTATCCACCTCAGAAAGATGGAAGGCTGAGTCAACCTTGAATCGGTGAGATTCAAACTGCCAAATTACAGGCAACCAGCAGTCAGCAAAAGTAGCCTGCAGTACTGCATTCTAACCACTATGCCACTGTGGCTCCTATAAGTCTATAAAAGTCCAAGAGTTATGGCTAGCGCTAAAAGCTGCAATCATGATTGTAGGGTGCTTCTATGTATGTGTGAGGACAGCAGGGGAAGAGAAGGAGATGGTCAGAGGCTAGGTGAAATATTCTGAAATGGACCTAAAGAATTAATATCTATGGATACAGAATAGTCCTTGATATACAACCATTTGTTTAGCGATTGTTTGAAGTTACAACAGCACTGAAAAAATTGACTTATGACCTGTCCTTACATTTACAATTGTTGCAGCGTTTGTTCATGTGATCAAAATTTGGGTGCTTGACAGTCAGCATATATTTGTGATGGTTGCAATGTGCCAGGATCATGTGATCGCATTTGTGGCTTGCCAACTGGCTTCCGACAAGCAAACTCAATGAGAGAAGCCGAATTTGCTTAACAGCCACGTGGTTCACTTATCAACAGGGTGATCCATTTAAGAACTGTAGCCAAAAATAAACTCATAAAACCAGCGATAACTCACTTAAACTACCTCACTTAGCAAGTTCTGTTCCCAATTGTGGTCATAAGCCGAGGACTACCTGTAAGGAGGAAATTTAGGTAATATTTCCAATTAACTAATCAATCTCTTTCTCTCACTCTCTTTTTGCAGAGAACTCTCCAGTACCCCATCTTGGCATGACCCTTGCAAGCAATATGCAGGGAAACAAAATGATTGTGAGTTTGGTCTGGAAATAGGGATAAATTTAGGCACGGGTTTAAACTGATCAGGTGCTCAAGTAGCACAACAACAGTCCAATAGAGAGAAGTAAAAACTCTCTACTGCCAAGCAAAAACACAACAATAATCCAGAATTCCAAAAAGCAGAAGTATACTATCTGTATAACATATCCCATGACAATGGATATCTGGATAATTTAATCAAAAACTTTTATCCCATAACTATCCAAATTCCTAACCATGAAAGGGATATATTTACTTTTCAAATATCTCTTTGAAGCTTCCACCATGCAATCCTGGGCATCATGATAGCCCATAAACCAACAAGATCTACCCAGACCATCCTAAGCAACCCAAAGGCCCACAGCCAAGGAAGACATAACAGGATTCATCTGCAAGTGGAAAAACAGTGAAAACCATGATGTGGGGCACAACAGGCAGAACATTGAGAGAATACACACACAAACATCAATTGACAGTCAGGAGACACAATAACAACTCCTTAATTTCACAACACACTGACCTGTTCAATCCCAGTTGCAAAGGAGAAACATAGACATCTTAGACCAAGCCAAATCTACATATATCAGAGAATTCCTTCAGGTGCTTCTTTGGGATTTTTTAAATAAGTTTCTTCATCACCCCAAAGGTGTTTTTTCAAGAGGCAACTGGGCTTTCTTTGTTTTTCCTTGAAGACATTTCGCTTCTCCTCCAAGAAGCTTCTTCAGTTCTGACTCAGTTCTGAGAAGTGAAATGTCTTCAAGGAAAAACAAAGAAAGCCCAGTTGCCTCTTTTAAAAGGCACCTTTGTGACAACCATGACCTGGATGACTGAGAATCTCCTTAGACATCCTTTTTCATCCCACACCTATTAAGGGAAGTACCAAATGGACAAGAATAATCAAAGGAGAGATTATTCCCATCCAAAAACCAATCAGGGTGATGGCGTTCAAAGAAAATCAATATAAAATGTTTTGTAGATGGCACTTAGCACCGGCACAACTGGCGAAAATATATCCAACCTTAAAACCAGAATGCTGGAAGTGCAGACAAAAGAAAGGAACATTTTTCCATCATGTGGTGGCAATGTATAGAGGTCAAAAAATACTGGAAGAAAATACAGAGATGGCTTTTTGAAATTACAAAATATAAATTGAAATTGGAACCCGAACCTTTTTTTATTAGGTATGATTAAAAGGAATTTGAGTAAAGATGAAAGATACTTATTGCACACAACTTAACTGCAGCAAGAATCACATTAGCACAAAATTGGTAGAGTGATAAAATACCACCAGATGAAGTTCTGATTCAAAAAATAATGGACTGTGCTGAACTAGATAAATTCATTATGGAACTGAAAGGCAAAGAGGATCGAGAATACTATGCGACATGGGAGAGGTGGTACGAATGGGTGAAGAATAAGGATAAAAATAATGTATAGTCACAAAACAAGAAACATGTATATACAATGACACAATAACTATTAATGGAAATGAGATTTTTGTATTTTTTGTTTTTTAAAGAATAAAAATTTATTTAAGAAAAACCAATCAGGGAAGAAACAACACCCCAATTAAGGTTGTTAGGATAAGATACCACATATAAAGAGCTAGCAAACTCTACGCCTTCCTGCAGTGATGATGTTCTTCAGTCTGATGGTAAAAGGTTTGCAGGAAGAAAAACAAGCCAAGTACCTCCCAAAATCAACATAAACAAACATGAATTCTGATGGCTGCTCTAATCACACTAAGTATTGGAATAATCAAAACTGTTTCTAAAATGAAAACTGTTCAGAAGCTCCCAGAAAACCAAGCATGTTTCTGGGGGCCATGAGTTCTAGAGAGAAAGGGCCACAACTGAGAAGGCCTGTTTCATCCATTATATTAGCATTCTGCTCAGGGCCAAAGGTGGAATGATTCATTTAATTTAGCTCAGATCTCCCCAACTTATCAATTTCTAAAAGAGTTGGGTCTTCAGAATCTCTTCTGGGGTTACAATCCCAAATCTCTAAAACAAGAGTCTTCAAACTTGGTAAGTTTAAGACTTGTGCACTTCAGCTCCCAGAATTCCTGAGCTAACATGACTCCACAAGTCTTAAAGCTGTCAAGTTTGAAAACCTCTGCTCTAAAAGGTACCAATTTAAGGAAATCCAGAAGAGCATAGGTCATAGGAGTGGGTCATCCTGGACTGAAGATCTTCATTGCTCTTCTGCATCTCTTTTCTGAGAATCCCAACATCCCCTTTGCTTTTTATATCGCCACTAACCTCTGCATTTCTTTGTCTCCAGTTTCCTTCATTTTCTTGATAACAATAGGAACAGTAAAACTTTCTCTTCTGCAGACATGTGGGCCAGGCATTGAACAACACTGTGACAAAAATCTTTATGTAAGTGGAATCTGCTACCTGTTTGCTACCAAACTGCACAACCCCAAGAACATAACAACTGGATATCAAAGTAAGGAGATGCATCATTATTAATATTTTAATTGTAATGGTTAACATAACAGAAGAAAGGAGTTATTAAACTCTTGGGGAATATTTAATCGAATCCAGTTTAGTTTCTGTTCAGCTTCATATATGCCCTTATCCAGGAGTCTATTTAATTTTTGACGCACCATCAACAGGAAATTCCTCAACAGTTTAGAAATCCCAATTGCCCTTTTTTCATCTGAGATGTTTTCGTTTTTTTCACCCCACAGAGTGCCTGAAAGGAAAAGTAGACCTGGTATTTCTTTTTGACGGGTCAGCAAGCATGAAAACATCTGAATTCATGACTATCAAGGAGTTCATGATTGACGTCATGAAAGAATTGTGGAATAGTTCTGTACATGTAAGGTGTTCTTAGTGATTATCATGTACTGGGTGGGTTCTGCATAAGAAACTTGAATTTTTTAAGAGGCAGAATTAATTTACTTGCCATGGAGAAAGATCCTTCCTTCCTTCCTTCCTCCTCTCTTCTCCTCCCTCCCTCTCCCATCTATCCACTCCTTCCTTCCTCTCCTCCCTTTGCCTCCTTCTTCTCCTTCTGTCCATCCACCACTCCCTCCCTCCCTCAAGAGTATTTCTTTACTATGCTGAGTTTGTGTATCAGAAGACATTAAAAACATTAATTTGCCTCTTCTGTAAGTTCACACAACAGGAGGGAGAGAGGGAAGGAAGGAAGGCACTTGAGGTCGGACCTCTCCATTTCGGCTAAGTGTTGTAATTGTGCATCCACAGGAAGAAAGTGGATCCATTAACTCTCATTTCATCAAGGGTAACTTATCAGAAGTTGATTTTAAAAAATCATTCAAAACGACTCTGCCTTAATTAAGGAGATTGCCATAATTATAATCAGGGCTGGGAAATTCTTTTTATAGTTTTTAAGATTCTATGTTGATTCCAGATTAACATTAATGATTTTCAACCCTAACCCTTTCATCCGACCACTTTGACAATGTGAGGCATGCTGTGTTTTGCAAAAGATCTTTCCAGCCATGCCATTAACACCAGTCTCTTTCTACCCTTCCAGTTTGCTGCTGTGCAGTTTTCAGAAGATGCCAAACTCGAATTTGATTTTAACAACTACACCAGTGACCCAAATCCTGAAAAGCTCTTGGCCAATGTAGTTCATGCTGCGCAAATAACAAACACCTTCAAAGCTATCAAATTTGTGGCGTGAGTAGTTTCCTTTTGGTGGCAGGAAGTTGGAGAGGTGGGGGGAGAGAGCAGCTTGAGAAGAAATCCAGTCAAGTTGGAGATTTAAAATGTTGTGTCTTTTCTAAAGATTTAGATCACAAATGCATAGCAATATCTGGTGATGAATCAAGCAGGCCATCCAGATCTGGAATGTGCATTGCCCTGGAAGAACAGGGGGGCTTTAAGTACAGTTTGAAATTACATTTTGCCTAATTCACTTGAGCGTGTTGCCTAAAGCTGGTTTATTGTAGTACAATCATGTTTCTAATCCATAGTTAGATGAGTGGAAAGCTGAAGTGACTTTCTTGGTTCTGATATTCCCACCAGGATGAAATGGGGACATAAAGCTGAAAAGGAATATGCACCTTTTCCAGTCTAAAACATCTTGCAAGTCACTTGTTACTTTTTACTGTCTTAAGAAAATGTTTGGAAAATTAAAACCTGGATGTTTCAGTCATCCAGCCACGATGAAGTGGAATTACTGGGTGACTGTGGCGTGCCATGTTATATGACACTAAAGTCATAGTTAAATAGTTTAGTCATGACTATTCCCTGGCTTAGTTTACTGTGTTGTACAATCCAGCTGATAAAAAACACTGCACTCCGCATCTAGTTTGGTTATGGTGAGGTGAGTGAAGAGAGTAGTATGAATTTTGTATTGTCGTATGGCAAAAGGTAAAAATAGTCCTTGACTTACAACCATCATTGAGCCCAAAATTCCTGTTGCTAATTGTGAGACAGTGATAAAGTGAGTTTTGCCTCATTTTATGACCTTCTTAGCCACAATTGTTAAGTGAATCACTGCAGTTCTTCAATTAGTAATATGGTTGTTAAGTGAATCTGGCTTCCCCATTGACTTTGCTTGTCAGAAAGTCTCAAAAGGTGATCACATGACCCCAGGACACTGCAACCGTCATAAATATGAGCCAGTTGCCATGCATCCAAAATTTGATAACATATCCATAGGGAAGCTGCACCAGTTGTAAGTGTGAAAAGAGATCATAATTCATTTTTTCAGTGCCGTCGTAAATTTGAACTGTCACTAAACTAATATTTGTAAGTCAAGGATTACCTCTATTAGTTTTTAGCTGATACAATTTTCAAATTAGGTACCTTCCATAAATAGTAGCCTTAACCTCAATTCACCCCAGCAGATAGCCTTGTTGTGTTAGTATCCTTTTAGCCTGATCGCGTCTGGAAGGATCAAATTATGGCAAGACCACTAGAGGCCAAATGCATGTTTAAAGTTATGAATGTGCCTTCAGGTCCCAATAATTAAAGTGCACTCCGCATTTTCCTTGGTTTAGATCTGTGTTTCTCGAAACTGCCATTTGTAAAATGTATGGACTGCAACACCATGTTGGCAAGTTCAAGGAACAATGATTTAGATAATAATTCCTGTGTTTTCTGGTGGCAGAAATGAAGTCTTCATTCCCGAACGTGGCACCCGAAAAGAAGCAAACAAAGTGATTGTCATTATCACGGATGGGGACGCCTCAGACAGGGACAGGGGACATATAGAAGCTGTCAAGAAAAAGAACATTTTGCGCCTAATCATTGGGGTAAAGTATCCAGAGGTGCCATCCATCAGTCTAATGGAGAGATCCAACAAGCAATATCGAAGTGATCTGGCTTATTCCTTACATTAATTGTTAATATGTAAACATGAGCTCAAAAGGAGAAAAGTGAAGAAGTATATTTCAGTCAATAAGATCAGATTTTTTTTTCAGGCTTTAATAAAAGTTAATTCTACACCTGTACAGATGGTCCTCAACTTATGACAACATTTGGAATAAGAATTTCTATTGCTAAGTTAGGCAAGTTAAGTGAACTGTGCCTAATTTTATTGCCTTTTTTGTTTTTTTGCTACATTTGCTAAATCTGTCTTCCTCCATGGATTTTGCTAGCTGGAAGCCGGTTGGGAATCACGTGCTACAACCGTCATAAATATGTGGGGGTTGCCAAATGCCCACATATTGATCATGTAACCCTGGAGATGCTGTGAGAGCCATAAATGCAAGGATCAGTTATAAGTCCCTTTTTTTCAGTGGCTGCTGTAACTTTGAATAGTTGCTATATGAATGGTTGTAAGTGGAGGACTACCCATATGTATCAAATTCTCATGTACAGTCCTCCACTTAAGACCATTCATTTAGCAACTGTTTAAAGTTACGTGTATTATAAGGTATAAAAAAAGAATGGGATAAACTCATTTGAGTGTAATCCAAATATAGATACGGATAAGATGTGCGTATATGATAAGAAGAAAAAAAGATCTTACAAACTGTTGAAAAGGAAAATGTTTTTAAATGTTCACCCTCCCTTCTTTCTTTTTCTTTCTTTTTCCTTTCTTTTTGCCTTCCTTTCTCTCTTTTTTGCTTTTTTCTGGTTTTGTTATTTGTGTATATGTTGTAGATTTGTTTTTTTTAATTGTAAATTTAATAAAATTTGTTTAATAAAGTTACAACAACATTGAAAAAAAGGGAGTTATATCCTTTATGTTGCCAAGTGAGAAATTGGTTAGGTGAGCTTTGCCCCATTTGACAACCACTCTTATCACTGTTGTTAAGTGAATCACTGCAGTAGTTAAGTTAGTAACATGATTGTTAAATGAACCTGGCTTTCCCATTGACTTTGCTTGTCAGAAGGTCGCAAAAGAGGATCACATGACCCCAGGACACGGCAATCGTCATAAATATGAACCAGTTGTCAAGCATCCAAATGTAAATCACGAGACTATAGGGATGCTGCAACAGTCGTGAGTGTGGAAAATGGTCATAAGTCACTTTTTTTCAGTGGCTTTGTAACTTTGAATGGTCACTAAATGAACTGTTGTAATTCAAAGACGACCTGTACTTGATTCTTTACAGCTTCCCGTTCCCTTATTGCTCTTTCCTTTTCTGCATCTTTCAGTGTTTTTAAAGACTGACTATAGAAATGAGAAGTATTACCTTAATAATTCCTTCCTTGTCTCTCCAGATTGGTAATCACCTTAATGCACCTGAGTCCCAAAAGAATCTCAAACTGATTGCCTCAGAACCCAAAAGTCAATTCTTTAAAATTCTTGCCAGCTTTGATCAGCTCAAAGACAGTTTCAATGATCTCCAGTCTAATATCTTTGCCATTGAAGGTAAGTTGGGCACACCGGGAGCCTCCCTGGAGAGACTGAGGGAAAAATGCTACCTCAGTCTGCTTTTAAAACAGAGTCTTAATTGTGTTTGAAATTTGATATGAAAAAAAAGAAACCCTGATAAATTGGGGACTTTCTATATAGCTGTATGTTTACTGCCTTCTTCATATTGATGCTCTCCAGATCAATTTTGACTACCTTTCTACCAGCAATAATAGTTTGTGAATCTGGGAAGGTGTTCTCTGCAGATCTCCATGATGCCACCTTGAGGAACTCCTCCTATGCCACTATAGGAGAGTTCTCCAAATTCGGCAACTTTAAGACTTGTGGACTTCAACTGCCAGAATTCTTCAGCCAGATGGAAGTTGAAGTCCACAAGTCTTAAGAGTTGTCTAGTTTGGAGAGCCTTACTCTAGAGCCTTCCAACATATGTGCTTTGCCCAACAGGCCTGGAGCTTCTAAGATAGGCCTTGGAGGGCAGAATTTCCAACAAACCTTACCAAGCAACAGAAATCAACCTGAGAGAGAGAACTGATAAAGTTCCAGCCTTTTAGGGCACCAGAGTCTCTGGCCTAGTCCCTATTATCCTTTCATTCATTCCACAAATACCTTGGCTGAGGGAACTCAGTTGAGGGAATGCACTTAGAGGACCAACCTTCCCACTCCCCAGTCATTTTCCATATCTGTATGTGGGATTGGCAATGTAGATCACCAAATCTCTAAATTAGATTTGTCTATATGTGGACATGGGCTGGCAATACCCTCCAAATTTGCTTTTTCTTACCCTTGTTTTCTGGGATGGGAGGGAGCAAAGGGTTGTGAAAAGGTCTCCGCCATCCCTCTCTCCCATATTTCTTCATGACCTATTTTTATTTTATTGAAAAAAAAGTTAAAATACAAAATGCAAATACAAAATATTTTTTCCTTTCAAATAAACAAAGGGGTGGTGGTGAAAACTGAGATATTTAAAAAGTGCATTTAAGAACCCCTAACACCTATATACATGTTATTCCCACCAGTTGAATACTGAACTGATTAATGTATTACAACAATATTAATTTCTCACCCCTTGTGAAACTGGCTCAAAAAATAAAAACATTTCCCCATCTTTCTTCATGACAGGCACCAGTGACAGCAGATCCTTCCACATGGAATTGTCATCCAGCGGATTTAGTGCAGATATATCCCAGGTGAGGCTGAAGGATCGGAAAGACCCCCTTACCCCTCCCACCTATGGACTTGACTTATGATCTCAATTGGGAACAGAATTTCCATTGCTAAGTAACACGATTTTTAAATAAGTTTTTCCTGATTTTTTGACCTTTTTTGCCACAATGGTTAAGCAAATCACCACAATTGTTAAGTGAATCACATAGTTGGTGAGCAAATCCAGCTTCTCCCATTGACTTTGGCTGGGAACAGAGATGGTATTCAGCAGGTTCTGACCAATAGTGGTTCTGGAGAACCTATTGGTTCTGGAGAACCAATAGTGGAAATTTTGAGTAGTTGGGAGAACCGGAAAACACCACCTCTAACTGGCCCCGTCCCCATCTATTCTCCGCCTCCTGAGGCCTAGCTGATTGGCTGGATCTTCTTTTGTTGCCCTGCACAGGAGAATGGAGCTGGAAAGCAGGTTAGTGGGGTGGGGAGGGAATGGGGATTTTGCAGTATCCTTTGCCCAGGAGTGGGGAGGGAATGGGGATGCCATACCCACCAAGCCACACCACACCCACCAAGCCATGCCCACAGAACTGTAGTAAAAAATTTGAATCCCACCACTGGTTGGGAAGATTGAAAATGGAGATCATGTGACCTCAGGATGCTACAACTGTCATAAACACATGTCAGTTGCAAGTGCCTGAATTTTGATCACATAACCAGATTATGCTGGCTGGGGAATTTTGGAAGTTGAAGTCCATACATCTTAAAGTTGCCAAGGTAGAGAAACACTGGTATGGATTCATCATCCCTAAAACATTTGTTTTTAAAGAAAAATCAGGGCTGAGAACACCTCCGAATGAGCATATTATAAGGTTACTATCTCTGCTTCCTAGTGATCTCCCTTTGAAAAGCAAGATCTTATTGGTCTGCAGGATCGGGTGATTCTTGGTGCTGTGGGTGCTGACAACTGGGCCGGGGGCATTCTGGAGCAGCAGAAGGATTTTGCTGGTGAAAGATTCATCACAACTCCCTCAGTCCGGAAAGAGATGGAAGGGGCCTACTTGGGTGAGTAGAGGATGCCAATAAAATCTGAACCTCTCTTTCATATCCATCATCATGTGTTGGCTGAAGATCGTGGCCGTTCTGGGTGCCAGTTTATGGAAGGTGGATCTGGATATTTGTACAAACTGAAGTTAGTTTTTGTTTTGCTTATCCTATAGAATGGGGCGATACATTGCCATCTTTCCTATGGAACAAAGGGTTATGAGTCAAACCTGTCTTTCTTGTGATCGCTTCTTGTTGTTACAAATATATTTAAAATTATTCACAAACTTGAATACAGGTAATCCTCGACTTATGACCAGAACTGAGCCCAAAATTTCTCTTGCTAAGTTGTAAACTGGGTTTTGCCTCATTTTACAACCTTTCTTTCCATACGTGTTAAGTGGAAAACTGTAGTTGTTAAGATAGTAACACAGTTGTTAAGTGAATTTGGCTTCCCCTTTAACTTTTCTTGTCAGAAGATCACAAAAGGTGACCCCTCCAGATACTACAACCGTCATAAATTTGAGCCAGTTGCCAAGTGCCTGAATTTTGATCATGTGATTATGGGTATGCTACCACAGTCATAAGTGTGAAAAACAGTCATCAGTCACTTTCTCAATGTGGTTGTAACTTCACATAGTCACTAAACAAATGGTTGTAAGTCGAAGACTACATATAGTAATATCCAATAAGTATTTGGGTATAAAGTGAGTACAGTAACTCCTATGAAGGGTTTTATTCTATGAAACCTTTGCCTATAGCCTTGGTGGCTGCACAGACTCAATTATTTATATAGATCTCTAGATACCAATTGTTAAAAAAAGCAATTTAACATAATGTGTGAATCCAGGGATTGTGGTTTATAAACATATGGCCTGCTGACTAGCATTTTGTATAAACCTAGTTGTACTGATATGCTTTCCTTAGTAAGTACACCAAATTTAATGTAATGTATAAATCTAGCTATTGTGACTTATTTAAGAAGCTGTAGTGAAAACAAGATTTGATGTAAAACAGTGTGTAAACCCAGGCAGAGTGTCTAATCTTTCCTATTATAGAATTGAAGAAGAAGCTGCTTTGTTGTGCAAAAGCCCTTAGTCTAACTCAATGTTTCTCAACCTTTGTAGCTAGAAAATCTGTGGACTACAACTCCCAAACTTCCCCAGCCAGCATGAATTTAAGGAGTTGATGTCCACACATCTTAAAGCTTCCAAGATTGACAAACATTAGTCTAACCCTTCTGGGGGATGTCCATCCATCATGTTTTTAACCTTCACAGGGTACACACTAAGTTTTCTCCAGCATCATCAGAAAGTGTTCTACGCCGTTGGTGCCCCTCGATACCAACATATTGGAAGGGTCCTCATATTTGAGGTTGATGCCAAACCTGAGAACTGGACATTAAAGCAAGAAATTAAAGGGCAACAGGTAAAGAAGAAAAAAATAGAATCATAGAGTTGAAAGGAACTTTGAAGGTCTTCTAGTCATAAGGAACTTTCTTAAGGAACGTTTTGGTCCACTACTGCCTACCCTCATTATTAGAACTAGGCTAATGTTTCCCAACCTTGCCAAATTGAGGTTGAGTGGACTTCAACTCCCAGAATTCTTGGCAGTGGCCAGGCTGGCTGTGGAATTCTAAGAGTTGAAGTCTATATACCTGGAAATTGCCAAGGTTGGGAAAACCTGATAGGAAAAGGATGGTCGTGGTGGCCCAAGAAAACCTAATCAAGATTCCTCTCCTTCTCTTTCCCTAGTAGATAGCAATGGCTGAGAGGTTAAGCTAGAATCACAAAGTCTGTGGTAGTCAAAATCAGAAAAAGCCTGATAGCACCTTTTTAAAATTATAAATATTGTGTGTGTAGATCACTTCATCGAAATAGGATTTATACATGACAAACATCAGAAGGGATCTGATAATATTGACAAATGCATTTTATTGTGTGACTTTTGTGAGCTGTAGCACACTTCATCAGGGGCATGGAATAATTAAACATGGGGTACTCAGGGAGAGAGAGAAAGAGAGAGAGAGAGGGAGGGAGAGAGAGGACAGAAATGGAGGGAGATGGGATGGTTTTGCAGATGAAGATTCAAGGGAAAAGATTACAAATATATTGTCAATTAACAAATGTGATGTATTTAAGACCCAGAGTGTATGTTCAAATGTTCAAACAGGCCAAACTTTGTCAGACAATGTAAATGTACTAGATTATAAGGTAAGGTCAGATAAGACGATAAGGTAGTATAGGGTAGGGATAGGGTAGGGTAGGGTAGGATAGGATAGGATAAGATAGGATAGGGTAGGGTAGGGTAGGATAGGATAGGATAGGATAGGATAGGACAGGGTAGGATAAGATAGAATAGGATAGGGTAGGGACAGGATAGGGTAGGGATAGGATAGGGATAGGATAGGGATAGGATAGGGATAGGATAAGGATAGGATAGGGATAAGATAAGGATAGGATAGGATAGGGATAGGGATAGGATAAGGATAGGATAGGGATTGGATAAGGATAGGATAGGATAGGAATAGGATAGGGGATAGGATAGGGATATGTTAGGAAAGGATAGGGAGGGTAGGGTAGGGGTAGGGTAGTATAGGGATAAAATAGGGATAGGATAGCATAGCATAGCATAGAATAGGGATAAGGATAGGGGTAGGGATAGGGATAGGATAGGGATAGGACAGAATGGCATAGCATAGCATAGAATAGGGATAAGGATAGGGGTAGGGGTAGGGGTAGGGGTAGGGGTAGGGATAGGGATAAGGATAGGATAGGATAGGATAGGATAGGATAGGATAGGTTAGGATAGGATAGGATAGGATAGGATAGGATAGGATAGGATAGGATAGGATAGGATAGGATAGGATAGGGATAGGACAGGATGGCATAGCATAGCATAGAATAGGGATAGGGATAGGGATAGGGATAGGGATAGGGATAGGGATAAGGATAGGATAAGGATAGGATAGGATAGGATAGGGATAGGACAGGATGGCATAGCATAGCATAGAATAGGGATAGGGATAGGGATAGGGATAGGGATAGGGATAGGGATAAGGATAGGATAGGATAGGATAGGATAGGATAGGATAGGATAGGATAGGATAGGATAGGATAGGATAGGATAGGATGGCATAGCATAGCATCGCATAGCATAGCATAGCATAGCATAGCATAGAATAGGGATAGGATAGGGATAGGATAGGGATAGGATAGGGATAGGATAGGGATAGGATAGGGATAGGATAGGATCAGATAGGATAGAATAGAATAGGGATAGGATAGGGATACATTAGGAAAGGATAGAGTAGGGTAGGATAGGACTGGACTGGACAGGAGAGGAGAGGACAAGTCAAGATAAAATAACTTCATTGTCATTTTTGACTGAGAGCACACTGGCAGACATTAAAAATCAAAGTATGTTGCCTGATCTCAGGAGAAAGTGTATATCTATCCAAACACATACATAACACACATATACACATGCTATACACACACACACGTGTGTGTGTGTGTGTGTGTGTGATCATTTCAAAGTACAGTACAAAGATCAACTGTTATTATCTATGATTAGGGATCCTGTGCTGGCACTCTCTCTTTTCACTCTGTGTTTTGATGTCCCTTTTGTAGACTGGCTCCTACTTTGGAGGGGTGCTTTGTGCCGTGGACATAGAGGGTGACCAGGAAGCAGACCTGCTGCTTATTGGAGCCCAGCAATATTTCACTGAAACAAGAGGAGGCCGAGTTTATGCGTATGGCTGGGAAGAGGTAAGCCAGGAAAATGGGCAGAGCAATACAGGTAGTCCTCGACTTACAACAGTTCATTTAGTGACCGTTCAAAAGTTACAGCGGCACTGAAAAAAGTGACTTATGGCTGTTTTTCAGAGTTATGAAGTTTCCAGTATGATCATGTGATCAAAATCCAGGCGGTTGGAAACTGGTTCATATTTATGACAGTTGCTGGGTCCCAAGATCACGTGATCCCCTTTTGTGACCTTCTGACAACCAAAATCAATGGGGAAGCCAGATTCACTTGTCAGCCGGACTGCTCACTTATCAACTGCAGTTATTCACTTAACAACTGAGGCGAGAAAGGTTGTAAAATGGGACAAAATTCATTTAACAAAGGTCTCGCTTAGCAACATCATTTTTGGGTTCAATTATGGTTGTAAGTTGAGGACTACCTGTGCATATCCAACACATCTGTGAGGTGCCCACATTTTGTCCTAAATTTGGAGGGTGGATGCTCTTTCAAAGATATCTTTCCTTCCAGGATAATCTCATTCTCCTTGGAGAATTTAATGGGGATTTAGGATACCCCTTGGGCAGATTTGGAGCAGCCATCACAGATCTGGCCGACGTCAATGGAGACAAACAGACAGACGTGGCTATAGGAGCTCCCTTAGAGGATGAAGAGAGGGGAGCGGTCTACATCTACAACAGCCACGAGAAGACTCTGCTTATGGAGTATAGCCAGGTAGGACGACAGCAATGGTGTAGCATGCTAGGTTCACCGGAGAGATTTGCTAACATGCCACATCCAGCTGTTTGCTGCTGATCTCCAAAGCTAAGTAGATCAGATTAGAGTAACAGTTGGATTAGAAACCACTACAAAATGTCAGAGCTGTAGGCATCTCAGAAGATGCCAATGGTCACGTGTTTCCGTATTGTTCAGTGAATTACATGGATATGTGTGTAAAATCACCAAGGGGGGGGGGGAATCAGTTTGAAGGATATAACAAATAGAAAATGTTACTTGTAAAAGAAATAAACTAAAGGATCCTATGAGCCCAGGCCACTGAATTAGTCACGACACTCCCAAAGGTGCTTTTTAAAGGGGCAACTGGACTTTCTGGTTTTTCTTTGAAGATGTTTTGCTTCTCATCCAAGAAGCTTCTTCAGCTCTAACTAGCAGTCAGAGCTTCTTCAGCAGCCAGAGCTGAAGAAGTTTCTTGGATGAGAAATGAAACATCTTCAAAGAAAAACCAGAAGGTCCAGTTACCTCTTTAAAAAGCACCTTTGGGACAACGATGACCTGGATGACTAAGAATCTCCATAGATATTTAGCCAAGAGACTGCCCTGAACACTTCTATGCATCAACAAGAGTTCACAGAACACTTCTGATACATTCACTTCATATTCTGAAAGTCAGTTTTGGGTTGGAACGACATTAGAGCTAGAGAGTTGATGGCCTACAACAGGAATGTCGAATCTTGACAGCTTTAAGACTTTTGGACTTCAACTCTGGCTGGGGAATTCTGGGAGTTGAAGTCCACAAGTCTTAAAGTTGCCAAGGTTGGACACTCCTGGTTTACAAGGCTTCTTCTGTCTGTCAAATGTTATGTCTTTGAATAAATAGTGCCAACATGACTGACCAAAGAAATCCTGTAACTCTTCTGTCAATCACTCCTTAGTAGATCTTTTGTAATAAGAAAAAAAGGATGTGAAATTATGGGGGGATGGTAGGAGGAGGATTACAAATGGAAAAGACCACTGACTTCAGGCTTGGAAAGATAGCGACATTAAAAAAAAACTTTTGGATGACATCTATTATCATTCCAAGAAAGTAAAAAAATATACTAAAATGTGGAATAGAAACAGTAAAATGTAGTTTAAAAAATTAGTTTTTGAAGCACCAGCTTTCTGAAGGAATCAGTCTAAAAAGGCTCTTTCAGTCTGGAACTTCACTTCTAGTTAAGTCAACAGCATTTATCTCCCGCAGAGAATTACTGGAGCCAGCATTTCTCCTGGTCTGAGATATTTTGGACAGTCCATCCATGGAAAGACAGACCTCAGTGGAGATGGCCTCACCAGCATAGCAGTAGGAGCCTTGGGAAAGGTGATGGTGCTCCAGTAAGTGACCAAGAGTTCATATTCTTGGGTTGTCCCAGATGTGTAAGACTTCAGAAAGTGAAAGAAAGATCAGAAAGTGAAGGGAAGAACAGTTGTGGGACACATAACAATATTTTCAGTTTCCGCTACTGTATTTCTTAAACTGGGAACTTATTAGAAGAATTTTCATTTCCTATAGCAATAACAAGGAACTTGAGAAAGGATTACATCTAAACGGACAACAGAATGGAAATTTCTCAGCGTGTAGGAAGCAATTCACTTTTTGTTATCTTCAAAAGATACTATAAAGAAAGAAAAATAGGCTTTAGATTTTTCAAAGATTCATTTTTCCTTTCTTGAGGCTTCAGCAGAATAATTGAAAATAACAAACAAAAATAGACTTTTCATTTAAATAGTGAAGATAAGGAATTTGAAATTAGTGTTATGTTATGAAATTTACTATATATCTTGAGAAAGAGAAACAATCTGATTTTACTTCTTCTTTCTCCTGTTTCAAAAATAGAATTAAACATTAAAGGGAAACTCTACCTCTGGTTAATGATAATTAATTATGGGGAAAGAGAAAATACAACATTCTTACTTTGTGGAAGGTGATTGACTTTTCTCTAATTGGCTGAGATGGGAAGGAGTAAATTATTGGAAATAAAATCCCTGGATTTTAGGAAGATTAAAGTCTGTCTCAGCTGGAAAATTATTTCTCAAATTAAATTATAATTACAGGTACTCTTTGACTTGGGGCCATAACTGAGTCCAAAATTTCTGTTGTTAAGTAAGACATTTGTTAGCTGAGTTTTGCCCCATTTTACTACCTTTCTTGCCATAGTTGTTAAGCAAATCACTGAAGTTGTTAGTAAGACAGATAAGGTTGCAAAAGGCAATCACAGGACCCCAGGACACAGCAACCGTCATAATAACCTGTGGCCAAATCTCTGGATTTTGATTACATGACAATGGGGATATTGTAGTGGATGGTCATAAAAAATATAAAGTCATTTTACTACAAATAATAAATCTTATACAAACAATAGCTATAACTATTATTCTCAAAATCTATTCCACATAATCTTCACATATCCTTATTAAACGTTTTCCATTATTTAATTAAATGCTCTGTTTGGTTTTGTCTAACTGCCATTGCAACTTTGAATAGCTACT
This sequence comes from Hydrophis major, assembly GCA_033807585.1. Taxonomy (NCBI): domain Eukaryota; kingdom Metazoa; phylum Chordata; class Lepidosauria; order Squamata; family Elapidae; genus Hydrophis; species Hydrophis major. The sequence goes on along the minus strand of CM066343.1, from coordinate 22,216,957 downwards.
AAATGAATGGTTGTAAGTCAAGGACTACCTGTAATTGTTTAATTGTATAACATAGTGCTTTTCCCTTTCCATGGAATCTACAGATCGTCCACAATTTTAAACTCCTACATTTCTTTCTCTTCGGTAGTAAATAGTAGTGTCTCTTTCCCTCCTCACCTAAACATAGAAGCTTTGATCCACAGAGACTAGTAGAATATTTTTATTTTCTGGTACTTGCAGATCTAGACCAATTGTTAACGTGGCCACACGAGTGACTTTTGAGCCCAAGGAAATTCCCGTGAAAGATGTTGAGTGCACCGGGCCCAGCAAACCCTGGCAAAATATAAATTTGAAACTCAGGATCTGCTTCGATAACACCTTTGCCATGGAAAATTACACAGGTGAGTCAGTCATCTGGAGGACAGCCAAACTCTGGGACTGATCCCGGAACCCGACCCAAAGAAGAATCCAGCATTCACATCTGTTACACAGCAAGTGATATGAGGACAAGGCGAAACACACTGTGCTTTCCTTGATGCTAGTTGCTTTCCTGTGAAATTGCCAACTTTAGAAAGAACCCAAATGTAGAATCGGCCAGTCCATTACATTTGAGTGTTTTCTGTGTTTGCGTCTTGTTATAGTCTTCAGTTTTTTTCCTCACTTAAAATGGCATGGTGGTGTTAGGCCAGGGGTGTCAAACTCAATTTCATTGAGGAATGGGGGGGGAGGGGGGCACACATTGGGGGGGACACACATAGCCCTCTCAAACTCCGTTTTTCACTGGCAGAGGCACCATGGGCCAATCCTTTGTTGTTTCCAGGGCAGCCATGCAGGCCAGATTTAAGCACCCCATGGACTGGATCCGTCCTGCAGGCTTTGAGTTTGATACCTCTGTATTAGGCTAAGCAAAGCACTACCAAGGCTTTGGACTCAGCTGTGTCTTTCATTCAGGGCTTTCAACGTTGCTCCTTTTTTAAAGTAGTTTTCTGTTTAGGCAGCAATGGCATTGGTATTCTTTATGAATAGCCTCCAATTGCTTAAAACAGGGGTCTCCAAACTTGGCATATTTAAGACTTGTGAATTTTAAAGTTACCAGATTTGGAGAACCCTGGAGTCATCAACATACGACCACAATGGAGCCCAAAATTTATGTTGCTAAGGAAGACATTTATTAAATGAGTTTTTGCCCCATTTTAATGACTTTTCTTGCCCAGTTAAAGTTTAATATGGCAGTTGTTAAGTTAGTTACATGGTTGTTAAATGAATCTGGTTTATTCATTGACATTAGCAATAGCACTTAGAGTTAGTGCTTTACAGCCCTCTCTAAGTGGTTTACAGAGTGTCGGCCTTTTGCCCCCAACAATCTGGGTGCTCATTTTACCCACCTCGGAAGGATGGAAGGCTGAGTCAACCTTGAGCTTTGGTGGGATTTGAACTGCCAAATTGTAGGCAGCTGACTGCAGAAATAGCTTGCAATACAGCACTCTAAGCACTGTGCCACAGAGGCTCCTTTGCTTATCAGAATGTTGCAAAAGGTGACCACGTGATCTTGGAACACTGCAACTGTCATAAACATGAATTGTCAACTTTCTGAATTTGGATCATCTGACCGCAACAATTGCAAGTGTGAAAAATAGTCATAAGTCACTTTTTTCAATGATGTTGTAACTTTGAACAGTCACTAAATGAATTGTTGTAAGTCAAGGACTATATGTAATAATCCTCTTGGGGACTTTCTGTAACGATTCCTTCTAATACTTTTTCCCCTTAGCACAATTTTGTCTTTGATTATCTAAAAGAGAAGAAAGCATCCATTTCCTTGGCATTTTTTATTTTAAAAAGCGATTATTGTTTTTAATCCATTTTGTATAGGTTGTCCTCGATTTATGATTGGTTACTTGGGGACCATTTGAAGTTACGAACTACCTAAAAAAAGGAACTTATGAGGACTTCCTGTTTACTTCCTGTTTCCTGGTTTTTCACTCTTTTTTTAAAGGCATGGGATGTAGGGGGGGAGGATTTATATTTTTGATACAACAGGATCCAGAGATTTGCTGTGATAGTCATCAAAACAGACAGAGGACTTGCAGAGTGTCTGCTCTGTCTTTTACACACACCGGCCATTTTCTTCCTTCTAGGACACCTGTCTGTAAAACTCTTGTTCCGCTTGGAGATTGACCCAGACAGGGTGAAGTACCGAGGAGAATTTAGGAATGGCAAGAATATTCTAAACGAAGCCAAAGAAATCTCTCTAAAGCCAGTATGTGTATTGGAGGAGATTAATATCACGGTAAATCAAAACTACTCGTTCTTAAACCTCTTGCTTGTGTTGCTAATGGTACAGTGAAAGTGTATACATCTATAGGAAAAAGGATGAAGAGAAAACACAAGAATTCCAGCAAGCAACTTTATTTCTGTGGAATCTTCAGGTAGCCCTGGACCTACGACCACAGTAGGGACCAGAAAATTCATTGTTAAATGGTGCAATTCTTAAGTGAGTCATCATATGACCTCAACTTGCAACTTTCCCTGCTGGCTTTCCCATTCTCCACAGTCAGGGTTCCCCAGGCCTACAGGCTGAATCATGTCTTCAGGGCCTTCTGAAACAATGTCAGAGTAGGGGGCCAATCTAATTTCCAGAGGGATGATGTTCCAAAGAGAAGGAGTCACCGTGGAGAAGACCCTTCTTCTGGGTCCCACCAGATATATCTCCTTAGGGAATAGGACCTGCAACATTCCTTGCCTAAGTCCCTTGTTTCAATCCTTTGTAACTTTAGTCACTAAACCAATGGAAGACGACCTGCATTGTTCAGAGATTTCTAGATTTCTTCCTCTGGTGTATTGGTGAAACAAGGAAGGCACTAGCATCTTCTTGGGAAGGTTGGCTGCCCTCAGATATTGCTAGTGTGATCATTACTAGCTATGTTATTGTACAAGAATCTTTGTTTAAGCAGCTTCTTTCATTGTCTTTCAGAACTGCATTGAGGATTACTTGTCACCCATTAAGGTCCTTGTGAATTTGTCCCTTGAGGAAGACAGTGTGCTAAAGAGTGGAACTCCCAGGCCTTTCCTGAACCCTGTAAGCAATAGGACAATGGTGGAGGTGAGACACTCTTTGTGTGTGTGTGTGTGTGAGAGAGAGAGAGAGAGAGAGGAAGGGAGGGAGGGAGGGAGAGAGGAATAACAGATTTAACCATCAGCATAAGAGACTATTTGTAAATCAGGTTTGAACTGTGGTGTCCTTGGTGCCCTCTGAGCTTGATTGTTTTCTGGCAGACATTTCATTACCAAACTAGGCAACATCATCAGTGCTAGCAGAGAGTGGGGTTTGCTCTCTGTTTATATATCAGTGGCTTGCTCTGTCAGTGCTGGTGGGAATGGTCTTGATGGTTCCTTGATCGGGGTATTATCTACTGTTAGCTTGTTCGGCTAATAGATTAATATTAGACCAACAATCAAGAAGCAAAAATAAATCCATCAAGGAACTGCCAAACAAGCTAACAGTACAGAGCAACCCAATCAAGGAACTATCAAGACCATTCCTAGCAATATTGACAGGGCAAACCACGACAATATAACATGAGAGCAAATCCCACTCCCTGCTGGCCCTGATGATGTTACCTAGTTTGGCAATGAAACGTCTGCAAGAAATCAACCAAGCTCAGAGAGCACCCACACATTTAGCCATGAAATCAGGTGTGCTTAGTGGCTTGTGGCAGAACTGGGAAGGCAGGAAATGACACTGTTTGAATGAACCTGAATTTCAGCCATTAGAGACAACTGATTTCCCTAGGATGGAGATAGGTAGGATGTAATAATAACTTAAAGCTAGCTGGGAGAAAACCAGAAGGCAGGTTTCAACCTGACAAATTTCAGCATTGGGTAATTGTGAGGTTCTCGGTCACCCAGGTCATTGTCCCAAAGGTGCTTTTTTAAAAAAAAGAGGCAACTGGACTTTCTTGTTTTTCTTTGAAGACATTTTGCTTCTCATTCAAGGAGCTTCTTAAGCTCTGCCTGGATGGTGGGGAATGGAAGGATTTATATTCTTTACAGACAGCTGGTCATTTCATTGAGGCCACTTGGAGGTTTGTCTGTATCCTCAAGGTCACCTGAGTAGTGGGGGAGTGGGAAGGATACGACATCATCTACCTCCAATCTACAACACCGTCCTTTCAGCAGTTGCAAGAAGGCTCCACACCCATTTGCACTGCTCAGGACAGAACACAGACAAACCTCCAGGTGGCCTCAATGACCCTCTAAAAGGATGCGAATGACCAGTTGTCTGCAAGGAACATAAATCCTTCCATTCCGCACTATCCAGTCAGAGTTGAAGAAGTTCAGCAGGGTAAGGTATTTCACTGGACACAGGGCTGAGATTCTACTGGTTCGGACCGCTTTGAGTGAACCGGATATTAAATTTACATCTGGTTCAGTGAACTGGGAGTTGAACCAACTGGCTGGCCCCACCCACTCCTCCCCTCCCAGGAGTCAGATGCAGGTAATTGCAGGGTTCACCCGGAGGCCTTGGGAGGGTAAAAAACAGGTCTTCCGGAAGCCTGGAAATGGGCCTGTTTCCAGCTTTTGGAGGGCCTCCGAATCCTGGGGGAGGGCAAAAATGGCCCGAGGGAAGCCTCTGGACCCTGGGGAAGGCGAAAAATGGCCCTCCCAGAAGTTTCAGTAGACCACACCCACCATGGCCACGCCCACCCAGCAACCGGGCAGCAAACCAGTTCCTCAGATTTTTTAATCCCACCCCTGACTAGACATGTGTAAATATTTCCTATCTTATAAAATACAACAGATTCCTTTTGACAAGAACTGTGGAACAGATGAAGTGTGTGTAGCTGACCTGAAAATTACTTTCCATTCTTCAGGGTGAGTATAAATTCCTTGATACTGTCAGGCACTTTTTTTCAAAAAATATGAGAAAAATCAGAAGCTGTCCAAGAATGGCAGGGCTTCAGCTTTGTCAATACTAATCCACATTTTTGTAGTCTGGTTTTAAATACCAGTAGTCCTCACTTAACCACCAGTTCCTTTTTGGCTGTTCAAAGTTACAATGGATCCCATTATGGTGCATCCTTTGCAGTCATGTGATCACATTTCAGCACCTGGCAGGCAAGTTCATATTTACGACTGGTTGCAGCATTGCGTGGTCCCATCAATTGCAATTTGCAAGTTTTTTTCTAGTTTCTGGTATGAAAAACACCCCTTTGGGGGAAAGGATCTGCTTATTGATCAAATGATTTGCTTAATGACCATAGAGACTCACTTCATAAAAAAGGTCATTAAAATAAAGTCAAGTCACATGGTGATGCACTTAATGATCACTAAAATTTACAACAAAAATTCTGGGCTCAATTGTGATTGTTAAATGGGGATTATATATAATTGTTTTAATAATCCTTATATTTAGCTTTGTAAGGTATTGCAATTTAATATGAAGCTGGGTGAAGCCACAGATAGCAAATGTGGCTACAGGCGAAGAATCCTTGAAATTTTAGGCTGCTGGAGTTGAATAAATGATCTTTCAGAAACTCCTAGCTTCTCTTCTACCCCAGTTTCTTCAGTTCTAATGGCTACAGGGAGAAAATGCATTGTGTAAACATTCTTGTGGCTCCCTAGAAAGATTGCCAGGCCTCAGGGATGCATCAAAAGAAGGATAGTGTCAAGATCATGTGAATCCTAGTACTGCTTTATATTGTACCGGCAAAACCATATTTGGAATATATTTTTAAGAAGAGATTGGACAGCCATTTGTTCAGAACGGTGTAGGTCTCCTGCTCAAGTACAGAGTTGGACTAGAAGATCTCTAAGGCCTCTTCCAACTCTGTTATTCTGTATTTGGTTCTGTTTTCTGTATATTTATCAAAACTGGGAACGGAATAGCACTAATCCATTTCTTCTCCTGTTCAATAGGTCCAAGGAACTGGTTGTATCTCCTCAACATCCACTTGAAATGAATTTGGAACTGGTAAATCAGCGGGAAGATGCCTATTTTACAATGCTCTACGTGCCCCTGTTGCCAGGCCTTTCTTTCCGCAAACATTCAGTGCTGAAAGTACGTATGCCACCTTTTCGAAGGCAGGACTTTGCAGTAGGTGTCCCCACCCCACCAGGTGCTGTAATTCTCTCTGCTGGAATAGCATATATTTCCTCAGCTCCCCTTGAGCCGTCTGAAGAACGGTAGCTAAAGGAGTTTGAACTTTTTGAAAACAGAGTGTTTCTAATGGCCCAAAAGTCTAGGCTATATGGTGAGTGTAAACTCTCTATGGCAGGGATCCCCAACCTGTGGACCATGGGCTATTGGCCACCGGGCCACTTGAGTGGCTGGCCAGTACACACGTGTCCCCGCATCCCACTCACGCTAGTGTCATAGCATTGTGTTGGTGCTATCATCGCCACAAGCACACATTCCCCCCACTCGCACTAGCATCATCATGTGGGTACTATTGTTGGTGCAAGCACACCCTCTGCTCATGATTGCATTGCAGTGTCATATGGGCACTAGCATCACTCTAACACGGTATGGGTAGGTACTCATGGCCCTGTTTGCATTGTGCGTGCAATCGTGGCCTTGTTCACACAGGCAAATGTACATGTAAAGATGGCTTCTATCCCAGACCGTCAATCCAGAAAGGTTGGGGACCCTTGCTCTATGGCATGGGTCTCACCCCAACTTGCATTAGCTCACCCCGCTCACTCTGGCTGAAAGTGCAGCAGCCACGGAATTCCAACTGGAGGGGTTACAGAGAAAACCAATTTTTCTACCGTGGTTCCCTTCCTCCGAAATATCCCTCGAAATGGGATCTACCCCTCCCCATCCCGATTTTGGCCTTCTGAAAGGTCCTGATAACCTGGCTATGCCAGTTGGCTTTGGGGCCTTGTATGGAGATGGTTAGTAGATTATAAGATCCAACCTGCATCTCATTTACATATTGGTCTTTTCAATTCAGCTTGTTGAGAATTTTAATGTTTTAACTTTTAAGGCTCAACATTATTAATGTTTTAAACCTTTTTTTTCTTTCATATTGTTGTTTTATTATTTATTTATAACCTGCCTCTATTATTTTTATAAATAACTCAAGGCGGCGACCATATCCAACATACCTTCCTCCTCCTTTTTTCCTCACAACAACCTCCTGTGAGGTGGGTTGAGCTGAGAAAGAATGAGAGAGTTTTATGACATTGTAAACCACCTAGAATCGCTTGATAGGGAGATGGACAGCATATAAATACAACAAATAAATGTAATCCAGAGCTGCAGGAAGGAGAGACTTTTTCCCAGAGGCCAAAGAGACAGCAAAGCTGGGAGTGCCTAGTAGGCAAGAAGAGAGTGAAAGCAGACTCTCCCTAGCAATTCACAGAGTGTATTTATAGTTATATAGATTCAGTCTCAAGATTTCTTTTGTAGGCAAACAACAATAAAGAACTATTTAGAAGTGTAGGTAGTCCTTGACTTATAACCATTTGTTTAGTGACTGAAGTTACAACAGTACTTTAAAAAAAATGACATGACTGTTTTTCACACTTACGACTGATACAGCATCCCCGTGGTCACATGATCAAAACTCAGCTGCTTGGCAACTGAGTCATGTTTATGACGGTTGCAGTCTCTCGGGATCCCGTAATCATCTTTTCTGATCTTCTCACAATCAAAGTTATTGGGGAAGGCAGATTCACTTAACAACTGTGTTGTTAATTTAACTGAGTTGATTCACTTAACAGCTGTGTCAAGAAAAATGTGCAACATGGGACAAAACTCTCTTAACCACTGTCTTGCTTAGCAACAGAAATGTTGGGGGCTCAGTCATGGTCATAAATCAAGGATTACCCGTAACTCCGCATGTCATTTTTGGTTCTTTGGGTCTGGCATGAATCTTGCCAGACTAAAGCAACTATCTGTATAAGTATAAGATACACTCTGTGAACTGCTAGGGAGGCTCCGCCTTCACCCTCTTCCTGACTACCAGACCTTCCCAGTTCTGCTACGGTATCTCTTTGCCCTCTAGAAAAGTGCCCTTCCTTCCTGTGACCCTTGATCACCACATCCCACCCACAGAATAACCGGTCTTGAGTTAGAAAGGAAAAAGTCACAGCAATTAAACTGAATCTCACCACCGCTTCTCTTCTTTCCCAGTTCAATGCTGTGGTCATCCTGCAATGTGATGCAATGCTTCGTCGTCAGGACTTTCAAGGCCTTGCTTGCAATGTCAGTCACCCCATCTATAGGAATAGCACAAAAGTACGTATACGGTCACCCTAGTGAGGTGGTAGGGGGCTGGTAGTGGTGGACTTTCACCATTTTCTGTGCAGGATGATGGCCATATTGTAAGAAATGCTTACCGGTACTTAAACCATGGTTTAATCAACTAACCTCATTTTCTGACTTTGCAGGACAAACTGGATTAACAGATTAACAGAGTTGGAAGGTACCTTGGAGGTCATCTAGTCCAAAAACTAAGCACATGTGCTGAGTTTGCAGACTTTATGGATAGTTGCTTGCAAACCTTGCCAGTCCTTGCCAGACACACTGGATTAACAGATTAACAGAGCTGGAAGGTACCTTGGAGGTCTTCTAGCCCAAAAACTAAGCACATGTGCTGAGTTTGCAGACTTTATGGATAGTTGCTTGCAAATCTTGCCAGTCCTGTGCTATGTCTGGGGAACAGACTACACTCTAAAGCAGTGGTTCCCAACCTTTTTTTCACCCCGCACCCCTAAAGAAATTTCACTCAAACCTCGCACCCCCTGAAATTTATATTTTGCTCAGTTAAGCTAATCCATTGCAAAAGAAAATAAAAATGCCAACATATAGCCAATATCCTATTATTTACCTGGACTTTTCTCGCACCCCCTGGAATATCGTCTCGCACCTCCAGGGGGTGCAAGCACCCCAAGTTGGGAACCCCTGCTCTAAAGTCATTATAGTTGAAGGAACAAGGCAAGGTCATTCCCACATATCATTATATTGGGTTAGTCCATATATGGACCAAGGATCCTAAGGCACTCCTAAGGATGACTTACAATTTGCAAGTTGGTTCAGTTGCAATTTATCACAGCAATATGAAGCAATTGACCATCTTGCATTATTATTATTATTTGTCTAATAGCATCCTATAAACTAGAGATTATGACTTTTTCCTAATTTTTGGAAGCAGAAGCTGCTTAAAGATGAGGCCTATAGTAAAACTGGTATCCTGAAATAAATTATGCGCTAGTTCGCACTTTACAAGAAATCACTGTTAGGGGACTTCCGGTTTGCCAGATTTTGGTGGCGGCAGGGATTCGTGTTTCAGCGCGATCCCTGTTGCGCTAGCCGTCTTGGTGCCTCCAATCCCGACGGGTCTGGAGGATAAGGCTGCCCCGTAGAGGCAGCAGAAGATAGGGGGAGCCAGATAGGGGCTTGGGGGTGTCGCAGACCCCCTCCCCACCCAGCAAACCTCCTTTTCTCAAGACGGTGGAGCGGCGGTCAGCAGTGGCCGCCACAAAGAAGCCGGCAACTGGATAAGAATGTGCAGGAGGAAAAAGGAGAAAGTTTTGAAGTGAAAGTTCTTTGGCTACCGGGACTTCAAGAAATATCTAATATCCTGAAAATCACGATTTTTTGAATGATACATTGTTTCCAGAGGAGATTCTAAAGGCAGCGAATGGAGTTTCTGAAAGGGAAAGTTTACTCTGCTTCCCTACGGACTTAGCAAATGGCATTGAAAAAACTGCTTTTCTAAAGAAGGTAAAATTTAAAGCTCTTTGTTATAAGTGGGAAGGGAGAGGACAAAAAACAAACAAACCTATATTAAGATCTTGTTGGAGGAGATGCCTTGAAGATTTTGAGATTAGAAGTTAACTGCAATAAGGCTTTAAACTACAGACTGTTTTTTTTCTTAATTGATATTACCCCAGGAAGAGAAAGTGTAAAGGAAAGAACTTTATGCTCTGTTTGGATGCTTGATCACTCTGGGACTTTGGGGAACTGTCTTTTAAGTTTTGAAACATCTTGGTTGTTTTAAGAAGAAAAAGAGGGTAAAAGAAGAAGAAGAAGAAGAAAGATTTATAATGGCTTTATCTATTGATGAACTAAGAAAGGAATATGGAAAAATAAAGAAAGAAAGAAAGAACTCTTTGGCAGATATCTTTCATTTTTTAGAAATGGCGCTTGCTACTTACCAGCAAATACAACAACAAATGGAGGAAGCAGAGGAAGAAGAAGAAGAAGCCATCTTGAATGAATTAAAAAATCGGACTAAGAAAGAAAAGAGAAAGAGAGGAAGGAAAATGAAGGACTTAAGATTAAAAAAAACACCCAAGAAAGAAAAATGAGATGCAAAATCAATACAATGTTAGAAAGCAAAAGAAAAGAGGAATACAACAGAGAGGGGAAGCTAAAAAGGCGGGGGTTAGGAGGGGAGGTAAAAAGACTAAGTGGGATAAGAAAGGAAGGGAAAAGGGGGGGAAAAGCCACAAAGGTACAAAACAAGATGGGAAAAAGCAATTTTTTTTTAGGGACAAAGGGTAATTTATAATTTGATTCTGCAAAAGTACATGATAGTATTGTAATACTTGTATTAGAATTTTATAAGAACTAATAAAATATTAAAATATTAAAATGCTTTAATAAAATATTAAAGGGAATGTTTAAAATATAGAGTTTATTGGCTATTGTGTTAATGTTATTCTAAACTTCTTGTTGTAGTATTAATGATAGAGTTTAATTTGTTATTCTCTTAATGTTATCATAACTTTATTTTTTTTTCTCATTTTTACTTTTTTAGTTCAAAAGGTATTATTTAAAATGTATTAAAAAATTAGAATGGTAATTATGTACTTAATTATTTTATAGATTTATTATTCTCTTTTTTTTCTCTTTTCCTTAAAATTTAATAGGTAGAATGTACTAAGCAGAATCAGATTGGGATCTAGGTATTACTTTAAATGTCAACTTAGGGGACAGAAAGGCATCATACTTCGATTAGTGATTCCAGGAGAAATCTTTTTTATATATAAATTAAAGAGAATGAGATAAATGGATAATTGAAAAAGAATGGACAAAAGATACAAATATAATGATTTAAAGTAAGATGAAATAAATAAAATAGGAATAAGAAGAGTATAAAGCGGGGTGAAGTTATATAGAAGATATAGAATGGTAAATAAGATAGGTAATGGTATATATATAAGATGAGCATGAATTTAATTGAAGTCCATACAAAGAGAGGTAATCTGGGGCCAAGCCACTTTCTAAAAAGAAGTTTTATGCTTTTGTGTTTTGTGTGTTTATGTTTGATTAAGAATTAATAAAACCTTTGAGGAATGTTAGACGGGAATATTTGTAAACAAGTCAGATGGAAATATAAATATGATGGCTATAAAATAGATAAATATAGAAAAGAAATGGAATTGAATAAAAGTAAAGAGAAATAATGAGAAATTTGCTAAAAGATATTTATGTGTCTATAAGGAAATGGGATAAATTAGAATTATGCTGTATAAAATAATTTTTTATCTGCCTTGTAAAAACTCACAATGGAAAGAGGTTTTATGTTTGCAATGTTTAATGATGTTTTGTTTGTTTTTAAAACTAATAAAAAATTTGTTTCAAAAAAAAAAAGAAGCCACTGTTTGCTTAATTGGCTACAGTTTTCTGAACCATCTACAACGCCTGCCTCATATATTGTGCTAAATTAAAAACAGGAGTTTTCAAACCACAGCAGTTATGTTCGCCAAACCTTATATCAAGCAACAACAGCCCGATCACATTTTCATTTGGCAACTGTTGGGTGAGTCCCGCCAATGTCTCTAATTTAGGCATCTTGATTGTGAGTATAGAGGATCGGGTAGAAAGAACAGAAAATGTAATTTTTTTAAAATACACACACACACATACATACACATTGTGCAATGTCTCAGCAGTTAAAGATGCTAAGCTTGTCAGCTGGAGAGCTGATAGCTCAGGTTTGAGACCCTAACCCTGCACAGCAGAGTGAGCTCCCGTTCTTGCCCCAGCTCCTGCCTACCAAGCAGTGTGAAAGCATGCAAATGCAAGTAGATGAATAGGTACCATTTGGTGAGAAGGTAATAGTGTTCCATGTACCTTTGGTGTATAGCCATGATGGCCATATGACCATGGAAATTGTCTTCAGACAATCCTGGCTCCTTCAGCGAAAAACATAGAATGAAAAATACAGTAAAATGCTTGGCAGATGTTGTGAACTGTCTCAGTGCTGACCTTCTCTCTCTTAGGCTTTGATTCAGCTTCAGTTTGGTGTACTCAGAAATGTTGCCTGGAAAGAAACCTTGGAGATGATGGCTTATGTCACCAGGTAAACTTCAATTACTTATTTTACTGAACCATTGTGTTTTTATCTCTTGCAGCCTTACAATGTTAGGTGCCAACCTCGAAAGTAAAATGAGCTGTCTTAATTTTAAATCCTCCACTTAGGATGAGAAGGGAGAGGAAAGATGAAAAATTAACAAAATTGGGGGGATCCAAAAATGTAAAGGTCTTAAAGAAAAAGAGGAAAGTGGATTGAAGAAAAGATTCAATTGCAGCTGCAGAGAAAACCAGGATAGAAGCCATCAATGTACAGATTCTAGTTATTATAATAGTAGTAGTACAGGTATATAGTACAGTACATTACTATAATGTACTACAGTCCTCAACTTATACCATAATGGAGTCCTGAATTTCTGTTATAAGTCGTGGTGGTCATGCAAGGCACTCACATGACAGGATCCAATTTTACAACTTTTTTTGTGGCTGCTGTTAATTGAACATGTTGTTCATTAATGCAGTCATTATGTGAATCTATTTTATGCGTGCTTTTTTCCACGGGAACCCACCAAAAAGGCTGGAAACCAGCCAAAATGTCATAAATCATGGTCATGTGATTGCAGAATGCTGCAACTACCTGTGCAGCCCTCAGAACTCGGGATCTGTAAGTACCTTTTGGGGGGGAAATCCGTTATAACTTCAGATGATCATTAAGCAAGAAGCAGCTATTTGTATCAGATGTTGGAGAAAAATTGTCTGCATGTTGGCTACAACAAAATGTTGCTTTCATTCTAGCCATTGTCTATCCACTGCAGGATGAAGGCTTCTTTTGCATTCCAACCCATATGGTCCTGAGCTTTCTTTTGCTAATTGGGCCCATGATTCTTGCTGACATAATCTTGTTTTAGATCTTTTTCATGGGTTTTTGATCAGGTGGGATCCATTATATGAGTGCCTTGGTCCACCTGCCATCAGTTCTTCTTGCTATGTGACCAGCCCATTTCCACTGCAGTTCTTTTACTCTCTTGACAATATTGTATACTTTTGTTTTCAAATTCATGTGCATGTCTCTCTATCTTGTCTTATAATGCCGAACGTGTATCTTTCCATGGCTCTTTGTGCCACTCGTAGCTTTTGTATTGATTGTGAAGTTAGTGTCCATGTTTCACTGGCATATGTTAGAGCAGGAAGCACACAACTGATCAAAAACTTTTCAGGCATGGGGGAGATTGTTCTTGTTTTGTTGCTTATGGATGCAGAAATCTGGATCACCTCTGGAACGAGTAGTTCTAAGGTTATATTGTGTGTTACTCTCTTATAGTGAGAATGAGGAGAATGAAACTCTTCAAAACAACAGAGCTCTTCATAGCATCCCTGTGAAATACCCCATCAACATCATTGTCAAGGGGTAAGACTCTTAGTTGCCTTTTCCCCCATTTTCCTCCTGTAAATGAAAGCAGACCTGGACACCGCTGTAGCGCATTCCATAATTAAGCAGAAATAATCTAACATCCAGAACAATTGAATCAGAGGGGATATTCAGCAGGTTCTGACCAGTTCTGGAAAACCGATAGCAGAAATTTTGAGTAGTTCAGAGAATTGGTAAATGCCACCTTTGACTAGCCTTGCCTCCATCTATTCTCTGTCCCAGTTGATCGGCTGGGTCTCCTTTTGTTGCCCTGCACAGGAGAATGGAGCTGAAAAGCAGGTTAGTGGGGAGGGGAGAGAATGGGGATTTTTCAGTATGCTTCCCCTGCCACACCCACCAAGCCAAGCCACACCTACCAAGCCACTCCCACAGAATAAGTAGTAAAAAAATTTGAATCCTGCCACTGAATCTAGTGACTGTGGGTCAGTCACACTCGGATCTAGTTACTTGACAGATACTGCTGTTTGAAATTCCTGCAAAAACTTCCACACTTATTTCTCAGAAGATATGACATTTCCTGGGTTTCCAACAGCTGCTTATTGTGGCTTCATCACAAATGCAGAATATACTCTAAGGTTACTTTGCTTGGTTCCAAGATTGGGCTTCTAAATGAGGTTTTATTGTGCAATTTGCTGTGGGGGTCAGATTATTTGGCAGAGTCAACACCTTGTCAGCTTTGAGCTGCAACCCTGCCACTTAAAAAGACTGAATGGTTGCATAATGTCTTTTACCGGGTATGGCCTTCTGTCTGCAAGTACTGCAGAATTATTTTTCCCTTTTCAGTTAGTATAATGCACAGTTAACTTCTCTTGGAGACAGTAAATTCAAGGGGGTTCTAAGTAATAATAAGATCTCTTGTTGTGACATAAATTTGGAGTGGGTTTGCCTTTCTCATCTTCTTCCTTTCCTGCTTTTGTCTCTTTCAGGTTGGGAACGTCTATCCAATACGTTGACTTCAGTTCTAAACTGCAAGAAAACAAGACTGTGACACACTCCTACCAAGTGAGTTAGCACTTGCAAGATTTCTCCCAAAATAAGAACTCTGTAATGTTTTTCATGTTCCAGTGGACTTGGGAGAAAGTGGCCCAAAGGCTCATTTTTATGTATTTTCATTTATTAAAGAAATTTACATGGCTGTCCAAGACACACAAAGGTGACTCTGGGTGGCTTACTGCATTAAACATTACCAATGTTATAATGATTGGTTGCGCAGTCAGCCAGATGTTTAGACTTGGTTTGGATTTTTGTCCATCTATTAAATCTTTCCCAAATACTTGGGTTAGGCAGATGTTGTAGTTGGATGGTGTTAAAGGTCTTGTCACAGGATGTAAGCTGTTCCAAGCAAAGTTGCCTTTCACAATTAACCAATGGTAATGTTTTAAATGACAATGGTGTTCAAGGGATGCCCCAGATGTTTTGGGATTGCATCCAAGGCATCTATTACTATTGGTACTATCTTTGCTTTCTTTTGCCACAGTTATTCTACTTTTATTTGCAGATCTTTGTATGTGATGATTTTCTCTTGTTCTTTGTCTTCTCTTCTACTGTCTCCAGGTATTGTAATGTCCACTATCCAGACTTTTTTGTCTTTATTAATGACAGTTGTTAAGTGTGGTGTGGCAGATGCTTGTCTGTTTGAATTCTAAAGTTCCAGAGCACTTTGGCTTTTTCATTTGCGATTACTTTGTATTTGGTGATCCCATCAGTTTTTGCTTGCAGGCAAACAGTATTTCTTACAGATTTTCCAATGTATCATTGTTGTTACTTTGCCCTTCACCTTCTTTCACTTCCAGGTAACTAACTGGGCCCTGGGGTCGTTCCCACCACCAACAATATTGGTATATGTCAAAGTGCCAATTAAAGTTCCTGCTGGACTGATATGGAAGATTGATAAAGTCCTAACTGCGGTAAGTCAGCTTACTTAATGGAAACCTACTTGAACTGTTATTCTGTGTTCAGATCTAAGCCCCCGAGGCTCTGTTTTATTTAAACAATCCAGTTGGTTCCATCAAAATGATCTCTTGGATATAAGATCAAAACTTGCAATTTGGCAGGTGCAGCAGTATGATCCAAACCTATGGTGCACTTATAAAAGAGGTGAGGCTTGGACTGTGATGTGATAACCACATCTTACAGATTTTCACAGACATATACACACTTTATAATTACCAGACACATTTAAATTTTTAAAAGAATACTGTGAATCTTCCCTGAGATATCCTTTAAATGGTTTTGTCTAAGGCAAAGAGTGTTAATGTCATTTTTTAAAAATACAAGTGTGTTAGGAATTACAGGAGGAAAAAATCATGTCCAAGTTTACAAAGGCAGGATAATACAGCATATTTGACATAATCGATTCTGGCATACCTTTTCATATTAAAAAGTTTACAATTTACTTTGTCTGCTTGTACCACAGACAAGTAGCCAATATTTTGAACCTCCTTTTCAGATCACTGCAATGGTTCCTGTATAACCTCCAGTCTCATACTATGTTCCGACCTAATTATGTCCTTAATTAATGTCTTTAATGTTTACTTGATAATCATGACAGATAATCTGAGGCTATCTTATTTCCTGCATACTCAAGAATGAAAAACATTCTTAGGATGGATTAATGTAGAACAGTGTTTCTGGCTGGCGATTTTTGAGAGTAAAAGCCCACCCACCTTTAAGTTAGAGAAACATTGAGGGGGGGAGGAATCTTAGTTTCACTTTGTAGTTTACAAATTTTTTAAAAATCTTTCAGTAATTCTCCGAAGGCCTGCTGTCTAGAAAATCTAAAATAAGTTAAAGATTTTGATGCAGCACCCTCTGGAGCATCTTGCTGCTTTAAGTCACAGCAATAACACTGCCCATTTCAGCCATCTATTTGATGTTATACGTTTTGCATGACAATAACATGGAGTAGTTGGGTTTTTTTCAGGATCCTAATGTGAATTGCCAGCCTGATGATCATAACAAGACCACAAGGAATTATCCCATGTTAATTAAGGTAGCTTCTGTCTCTAAATATGATGTAATATTATTAAGTAATTAAAAATATGCTGCTGTACAGGGGCAAGATAGACTGGATGGTTCATGTTATATAAAAAACAGCTGGGGGATGAAAGAGAAAAGGAAAAACAGATAAACCAAAGAAAAACAGGTATTGGTAGTCCTCGAATTACAACAGTTTGTTAATTGACCAAAGTTACAACGCCACTGAAAAAAGTGACATGACCGTTTTTCAGTTATGACCTTTGCAGCATTCCCCACGATCACATGATCAAAATTCAACTGGGTTACTAACTTATCAACTGTGGCAAGTAAGGTCATAAAATGGGGGGAAACTCACTTAACAACAGAAAATTTGGGTCAATTGTGGTCGTAAGTCGAGGGCTACCTGTACTTATTTCACTGAAATAGTCTTGAGTCCAGTATATTAGGAATACGAGAGGGTGGAATGGGCTTTACTGATTTCCAACAATAACCCAAAGACAGAATTTGTCCCTCCAAATTATGCTGAGATGGAGGACAGTCAGGAGTGGATTATATGTGTGCACATGAAAAATACTGCAAGCATAATTTTAGGATTAAAACCCTTCCTGGACCAAGTTTATATTCAGAGACATCTGAGAAATCTAAGAATAATTTTCACACAACTCTCAGCTATTATTTCATATCTAGATGATATAAGATTCTCAGGAAAGAACTGATAACTCTTGTGTGCTGATACCCATTGTTTTAGGTAACTTTGGAAACTAAGGTAGTAGGTTAAAGATTTGATGGAAGAGGTAGGCTCCAAGCAGAACTTTGAAGAAAGAAAGGAAATTCACTTCATAGGAATTAGGAATCTTCATAGGAATCTGGAAGTTAGACACTGGGTTAGAGACAGTAAGATGAGTATTTTGGGGTTAGGGGAGATATTTGGATAACAGAGGTTGGTAGAGACAAATAAACAAAGTTCTACGGGAAGGAAGGAAGGAAGGAAGGAAGGCAGGCTAAGAATAAGCAACTTCATTTTGAATTGTGCTTAATGATCAGCTATTCAAGAATTAATGTGGATCTAATTTTGAACTAATTTCTTCTTCTGTTCCTAGCAAAGACTCATTCATTCAAGAAATCCATTTGATAGAAAAAGCTGAATGTTTACGATACTCTCAAAAGTAGTAAACTATTCTAAAGGACACAGAAGATACTATTCTAGTCCCTCCAAGATAAAGAACATGAAGCGCTGAATTAGGAAGATTCCCTATGAATATAGAGACCTACTTCAGAGAATTTAACTAAATCACCTCAGCTTCTTCCATCCAAATGGATTTCTTGAATGAACTGGGCATTTTATGCTAGGAACACATGAATAGAGTGAAATGTACTGAAATCCTTCTGGAATTGTGTCATCCATCAGTTATCTTCTTATTTTTATTTGTGTAGATCATTTGGGGCATAGTCAGTTTCTTAAATATTTTATATAAATGGTGTGATTCATCATGGAATTGCTTGATCATTAAAACAACTAGTTCCCCAAGAAATTATTCCCATCTTAATGGAAGAAGGAACATCAGAAAGTACTCTACTGTCTGATTTATCTTTTGAAGAAATAGTAAGAAACAATTTCCTTATCAGCCTGGAACAGGGCTATGATCCAAAAATGTCTTCCACCATGTCTTCTTTTGCAATATGATTAATTTCAAGGGCAATATATCAGGAGGCCTGCTATCTAAGGGAATGATAATTTGATCAAAATAAACTGCCATTTTAAAAAATCTAACAATTCCTAAAAAAGATGATGGGTGCAGCTGGAACATTTCTTTAAATGCACTGTTTACTTTCTAGCACTGGGAAGTTGATGAATATCTTATCTACAAATGTGATCTTGGACAGATAAATTCCTCTACGATCAATGTTACTGGGATGATGTCTACACAAAGCAAACCAGAGGTAAAAACAGTTCCATAATTAATAATGGTTTCTAACCCCATTTCTTATACCTAAAACTTGGAGAATGGGAAATTGTATGTTTCCCTCATCTAATAGATGTCTGAATATTTCAGTAGGCAAGGACATTCATGAAGTGTGTGGATTGCAAAGGAAAGAAAATACAGACCTACAAAAAACTGAGATGAAGTATTAGGAAAGAGTCTGTGATGGGAGTAAATATCTAATTTAGCTATCCTTATGTCATGACATTATCCAGGTTTTAAAATAACCTGTTATTTCGTTATGATTTGTTTGGTTTTGCTTAGCATACTATAGGAACACAATTGCCAGCACAACTGAGTGATAAATTGCTGGACATCAAATGGTTATATAGATTCAAGTTTTCTAACTACCTCTGAGAATCACAGATGTGTTAATGGATTTTGAACATGTTACAATTGTTCATTCATACAGTACCTGTAATCTGCCTCACATAATCCTGTTTCCTCCTTTCCATCTACATTGCATTTGATGAAGTGACTGTAGTTACTTCATAACAAAATCATATGTTTTATGATTAGCAGATTTTACTTATGAGGTGTTACCAGCCTCCAATTTTGGGATACCATAAAGTAACATGGCTTTCCATTTAATTAAAAACCTCAAGCAAACATAAACGTTTTTGTGCGGGCTATTTGAACTCCCAAAGACTTTGAATTTAGTTCTTGCACCCACATGTTTGAAAGCAAATGATTTGCTTTGATAAAAACTAGCATATTCGTTGTGTGATTTATGCTGCCTGATGCAATGTAAACTTCATTATCCTTTTATCTTGTCAGCACTCTCTTCAGACCCAGCTTCGCACAGCCTTGTGGGTTGAATTTGATACCAGAAGATACAAAAATATCTACAGTCATGAATTTGCTCAGGTTCAGGTGGGTTTGTGACTGGAATTATTTCTTTCCCCCCTTCTCTAAGAATTTTCTATATTCTTATGATATTGAAATTTTATAGTATCATTATCTTTTCTGATACAATATTCCTTCAGCCAATCCATGTATTTTAGACTGGAAGTTCTCAGAGCTATTCACAACAGGGGTCCCCACTAATGGGCCTTGAGCCTTCTAGAATTGGGCTGCAAAAGTGGCAGGCATAGGTGCCCACTGCGTTTGCAAATTGAGCTGCATGCATGTGCTTGTCCGCTACACACACGGAACCATCCCCCCCCCGCCCCTCCCTGCCAGTCTGCAAAGCCAAAAAGGTTGGGGAACATAAAGGTTGCAGAACACTTTTAAATTTATTTAATTTTATTCTTTATTATAATATGGTCAACTGACCAAACCAGCTTTGATGCAATCTAATAATTTCACCTCCTGTATTGAATAAACCATTTCATCTCTTCAAATACAATCCGAAATCTAATTGGCAAGTCGGTTTTGTTAGAACAATAAAAAAACACAAACAATTGGATAAAACATTCAAGATTCTCCAAATCTCCTTCATTTTCAGACATTATTACAAAGTATGTTCAAGCACACCTCCAGAATTGGTGTTCTAGGGGATTTTTAACTACTTTTTTAAGTTACTGAGTGAATTGAAAGGTCAAATATTAATAATAAATTGAGGAGAACAGAAGGGAAAATGTTATGAGATAATAAAGTTTGCATTATCAGAATTTTCAGCTAAACAGGAAGGATAGGAGACTTCATCTGTTAGCTATTGTTTTTAAAGCAACTGCTTAATAAAACTTCAATGGAGAAAAGATGGCCATATGCCAGTTTTAAATGTTTGTTTATTTTTGGATCTCACTGGCTTTAAAGATACGATTGTGACTTTATGCCTCCCTTTCTTTCTTTTTTCTCCTTTCTTTTATATGCCCTACAGGTCACAGAAATAGAGGTGATAATTATGATGAATTATCTCCCAATTATAATAGGCAGCGCCATTGGAGGCTTGTGCTTGCTTATTCTCTGCATTATAGTACTTTACAAGGTGAGAATTGCTTTATTTCAGAAATCCAGTGCAATTCCGAGGACCTGAAAGTGGGCTCCTTCTGCTCAATTGGATTTAAAAAATGATTTGATCAGTAATATTTCAAACTAGCATTGCCAACGTTCAAAAATTATTCAACTCATCCATCATTACTTTATAATGTCCAAAGTATATTGTCAAGCTACAGTTTCAGCTAGGATTATTTGAGATGTCAGAAATTAAGTCTAGGATCTTTTGCAAAGTGTGGACTGTACCACTGAGCGGGGATAATTTCCCAATTGTTTCCAATTATTGTTGATGGCATAAAAAATTGTTTCACACATCCAAGAAAGAATGATTGGAATTCTTAAATTTTTAAGACTGTTCTGATTTAAATCTGATCTAGCTGCTCTACCAGTTTACTTAAGTTTTTCAAACTTACTAAAGTTCGAAAAGAAATTTAATCAGAAGAACAGCATGCTTGTGGTCTGCTTTTTGGTATTTAGATTTTCCTGAAATATATCTCAGGAGAAGAGAGAAAAAACATTTGTATTTTTATAGCATTTCATCCATTTTTAAAATAATAATGTTACATTTCCACAATGATGACCAATAGCTCATTGCTTTCCCTGGGCTCTCCCAAAAGCATACTGGAGAATACACTAAAGTCTAAGCTAGTAATTTTTATATTAGGATGAGATCTTTCCTAGGGCAGAAACTTGGGAATTATAAAATGTGGCCTTATACACTGCTCAGAACAGTTCTGAAAAATGTTCTTCAGCTTGGTGCATAGATCAATGACATGAATCAGATTTCAACCCATTTGATTTTAAAAGGATTGTTTAGCTAGTTTTATACTATCCAGTAAAACTAAGTTTCATACATAAAAAATGAGTGTTTACATTTCCCACTAGAGACCATGGGCATCTAGTAATTTTATTATTTAGGGCTAGATTATATATAATCCTTGATGTATGAATACAACTGAAATGAAAAAATTCTATGGCTAAGCAAGATAGCTGTTAAGTTAGTTTTGCCCCATTTAACAACCTTTTTTGCCACAGTTGTTATGTGAATCACCACAGTTGTTAAGTTAGCAACATGGTTGTTAAGTGAATTTGATTTCTCCATTGACTTTGCTTGTCAAAAAGTCCCAGAAGTTGGTCACAGGTCCCTGGGATACATGCCAGTTGCCAAGCGCTTGAACTTTTTAATATATATTTTTTATTATTTACATATATAACTATTAAACACAATGTGACCATCCTGGCGTTTCTTCCGCCTTACACACTAAAATAAAAGACAAATAACATATGTACTATTTATACATTGCTAGTTTTGTACAGTTGTTTTTGACCAATATACTCATTTTGGTACATATATAGTGTCGTATTCTGGGTGTACTAAGCCTAATTATTTCATGTTCCAATTCCCACCTCTCAATTCCAACCATTGGTAAAATCTGTTCCATATGTCGCAATATTCTGTCTCCCCTTTGTTTTTTAGTTCTAACATTAAGTCTATCCAATTTTGCGCAAACCAATATTTTCTTTATTATCTCCCTTTCTGACGATGTATTTTCACTTTTCCATTGCTGGGCATATACCATTCTCGACGCTGTCAGAATGGTGTAATATTAGATATTTTGACCCTTTATTATAGCCCTCTGTTGTAATTCCTAGTAAAATAGTTCTGGTTTGAATTCTAAATATCCATTTTTTCTAACCACATCTGGATCTGTCGCCAAAATTCCCTTGCTTTTTTGCAAGTCCACCACATGTGGTAATATGTGCCTGGTAGTTGTTTGCATTTCCAACATTTCGGGGAAGTATTGCTGAACATTTTAGTCAATCTTGCTGGGGGAAGATGCCATCTGTAAAACATTTTATACAAATTCTCTTTGTATGATGTGGCCAATGTCAATTTCCTGTTTCTTTCCCAAAGTTTTTGCCAACTATCCAGTTCAATGTTGTATCCAAAAATTTTGGCCCATACCATCATTGTCTCCTTAACTTGTTCTTCCTCCATTTTATAGTCTAGTAGATATTTATAAGTTACCTTTATCAATTTATCATCTATCCCTGCTAATAAGTTGTCTAGTATCATCAATTCTCTATTGATAACCCATACTTTCGCATCCTTCTCATAGCATGATTGTATTTGTAGGTATGACCACCACTCCAATTTCATCCCTTGTTCTTTTAGTTCTAGTCTAGTTTTCAATTCACCTTTTTCGTTTAATATGTCCTTGCATGAGACAATTTTTTCCCCATATTTATAAGATTTGGATGTACCACGCTTCCAGAATAGAAAGCCAGACTGGTATATTCATATAGTTTTGTTGTTTGATTTTATTTCATTTTATTCCAATATAGCATGTCTTATGTAGTGCCTTTGGAAATATTGATCTGCCGTGTTTCTTCCATACCAAAGGAATGCATGCCACCCTAATTGAATATTGTGGTCCTCCGCCGTTAGTAATCTCCTATTCCTTAGGGTTATCCACGCTTTTACTCGTGTAAGTGTTGCAACTTGATAATACAAACCTTCCTTTTTCTTTTGATTCTTGCAATAGTTTCAATTTAATTCTCAGTTTCTTTTCTCACCATATAAATTTTGACATTATTTTATTCAAATTCTCAAAATATTTTTCTAATTTTATAGATATATTTTGAAATTAAAAAAAGGATCTTTGGCAGAATATTCATTTTTATTGCAGCTATTCTGCCCATTTAGGAGAGTTGCAAATTCTTCCATCTCTCCAGATGCACCTTTATTTGATTTGCTAGTTTAATGTAATTATCCTCTTTGTTATACACCTTGCAGTTAACTTTCCTCACTATATGAATGTGTATTCCTTTTGACAATTCATCCTTTGTTTGTCATATTCTTGGTTATCATTTTGGTTTCTTCCTTATTTATTTTTAGTCTGGCTACTCCATATTCCTCCAATTCCTCCATAAGTCTCTGGCCTGATTGCAATGTTCTTCTAAAACAAAAACTACGTCATCTGCGAAGGCTTGTAATTTGTATTCTTCTCTTTTAATTTTCAGTCCTTTAATTTGCTCATCTTTCCAAATGATCCTCATTAGTACTTCCAATGTTAGAATAAACAGTAACGGAGATAATGGACAGCCTTGCTTTGTACCTTTCTGGATTGCAAAATTTTGTGTCACCTTGCCATTCACTATTACTTTGGCCCTCTGTTTCAAGTATATTGCTGTAAACATATTTATAAACTTATCGCCAAAATCCATGTTTCTTAATTGTTGTAACATAAATTTCCATTTCACATTATCAAATGCCTTTTGAGCATTTTGTATTTCATAATATTCCAGTATGTCTAATATTGTTCTCATGTTGTTTCTTATCTGTCTTTTGGGCAAGAAACCATTCTGTGTAAAAACTCATTCAGGAAACTTTTCAATTGTTCAGATATTATTGATGTGAATATTTTATAATCAGTATTCAGTAGGGAAATGGGCCTATAATTTTTAATTAATGTTCTATCAGCCTCTCCTTTCAGGATCAATGTGATATTAGCTTTCATCCATGATGCTGGTATCTTCGCTTACATTAGGACTGCATTGTATACCTCTAATAATGTTTGGCCTAGAGTATCTTGCAATTTTTTATATATTTCTGTCAGTAATCCATCGGTTTGGTAATTTTTTTGTTTTTTAATTGCCTCTATTATTTCTGGCATTTTTATGTCTTCATTTATCATAGCTTTATTCCTTCTGAGACTTTAGATAAATCGTCTTTTCCTAAGCATTGTAGTGCCTTTCCTTCTGTATAGCATTCATTGTCATTATATGGTTTCTTGTTAAAATCCTGAATTATGTACTTTTGCCTCTCGCTTTGATAACATGTATTTCCATTTTCATCTTGCAATTTATTTATCCATTTTTTCTCTTTCTGTTTCTTAAGTTTATAAGCTAACCACCTCCCTGGCTTGTTTGCGTTCTCAAAAAAGTGTTGGTTCATTTCCCTTATGTGTTGTGCCAGATCTTCTTTTTCGAGGATGTTCAATTTATGTTTGGTTAAATCCATTTGCTGTTTTAGGTTTCCTTTTTGTGGTTCTTTTTGTAACTCTGCTTCGAGTGTTCTGTATTCTTCTTCTAAATCTTTCTGTCATTGCTTCTTCCTTTTGTTTTCCTTTGCCATATAGGATATGGCAACTCCCCTCATATATGCTTTCACTGTATCCCATAGATTTGTAACGACGTGCCTTCTTTCCTGCTTTCTTTAAAAAAGAATCCCACTTATTTTTCCATCATCTGTCTAAATTTTTGTCCTTTTAGGATCAATCAGTTTAGAGTCAATCTTATACTTTTCTTTTGTCCTTTCCAACTAATTCTCATTGGGTTATGATCTGCCTAGAGGTTTGTATCTAGTTCTACTTCGTTTATTTCAGAGTTTAGTTCCATCAACATCCATACCATGTCAATTCTAGATCAGGATTGGTGTCTGTTAGAATAGTATGTATATTGATTCCTCCCCTGGTTCCTCTCTCTGCATGTATCCTGTATATTTAACTCTTCTACCATTTTGAAAAAGGTTCTAGGTAGTATTCTTCTAATCCCCTTCCTTATTTTGTTACTTTTGTAATTATTTTTTTTTATCTATTATTGCATTAAAATCTCATAAAATGCAAAGATTGTCACACTCTATGTCACAAATAATGTTAAGTAATCTTTTGTAGAATTATTCTTGTACCCTATTTGGTGCATAATTTTTGACTAATAAAACCCATTTCCATTTAGTATTATTTCCACAATCAGAATCCTTCCCTCCTCAAATTTGCTTAGCCTGAATTGTTTCCTGTAATAGCACTACCCCTCTCTTCCTTTGTTGTGATAATGATACAAATAATCTCCCCAATCTGGGGTATTCCAGAAATTGTTTATGTTGTTCTTTTATATGAACTTCTTGTAGTACTATGATATCTAAATTCAATCTTTGTAGTTTGAGTTTTCTTCCTTTTCAAGGAGGAATTCAGTCCATTAATATTCAGTGATAGGATCTTAAACTCTCTTGCATTTCTCCACCTATATCTAGGTCTTATACTCCTTGTTGTTCTAAGCTCTCTCAGTTCCTTGAACCTTTTCTCATTGCTCTCTGGTCTTTCTTCTTTCTCTTTTTCCCTCTCCTTTAGTGTAATTCCTTTTCTTCCATAACAAGTATTCCTTGGTCCCTTTCTTTTATTACTTCCCTCTCTTCTGCTTACTCTTCATTTCTGAAGTGTTGATTATAAAATTCCTCCGCTTTGTCCAGTGTATCCACTCTATATCTCTTTTCTTGCCATGAGACTAGAATACCTTCAGGAGTCAGCCATCTAAAATTGACGTTATATTTGGTCAGTAATGATGTTAAAAATTGATATGGCCTTTGCAACTCTCTGACTCTTCTTGGAATCTGTTTGAGAACTACCAGTTGCTACCCATTGTACTCTATTGGTTCATCTCTTGTCCTATGAAGCACTTTGTCTCGAATAGATTTCTTCACAAATCTAACATGCATGCACCTCCTTTGGAAGATTGTGCCTCCTCGCATAGTTCGTATGAATTCTGTACATCTCATCTATTTCTGTCAGCATTTCTTCCTTCTCTGTTCCTAGTGCCTTTGCATAACCTCTGCCATGTTATCTGGTAAATCTTCTCCATTTTCTTCTCATGTTCTGGAATTGCAAGTAGTGTGCTGCTTTATCGGATTCCAGAATTACTGTGGTTTCTAATTCCTTATTTGTCTGGATTAATTTATCTTTTATTTCATCTACTCTTTTTTCTTCTTTGTCCATTCTCTCTTCTCTCTTCTGTAATTTCTGTTCATTTTTGGTAATCTGTTGTTGAAAACTTTCAAATTTTTGGTCCATCTTTTGCATTTTTTCTTTGAGTTTTCCTGTGTTGTTTCTTACCTCTCCTATCACTTCCTTCATTTCATTGTGGTTCCTGGTCATAGCTTCCTGCATTGATTGTAGCATAGACTGCAGATCTTTAAATTAATTTGACCTTTTTCTTTGTATCATATCTTCTATTGATCTCTGGTTGGACAGGCTGGAGGTAGGCAATAATGCCTGGCTGGTTGGTTTCCTCCCTTTCCCAATCTTAGTTAGATTCGTAGTGCTTTAACAATTTCTGCACAAGATTATTTTTCCCCCAACACTCCCACCTTTATTTTTACATGTATATAACCTTCCATTGCTCAATCACAATTGAGCTGTCAATATTAACCAAAATATATCAATCTAATCTCACTTCAATCTTCTCTTTAAACCACTTCTTTTGTTGTCTATATTGTCCTAATACTTAACGGGATAGATTAAGATTAATAATAATAATAAATATAATAGTACTAATAATACTAGTGATTTCAATCCTAGCAATACCAATAACAATAGTAATAATCACAATAATGGCACTAGCACAATAACAGTAATAGCATTACTAATAGAAATATTATTAACAACAATAATAATAATGATACTGATAGTAGCACCAATAGTTCCTGATAAGGAAATCACCTGAACTTTGATCACATGACTATGAGGATCCTGCAATGATAATTAAGTTGAAAAATGATCATAAGTCATTCACTCAGTGCTGTAGTAACTGAATGGTCACTAAATGGCTTTCTGTGAAGGGCTAACTGTATTTCTGTTTGTAGAACTTTTTTTAAAAAAAAATTTCGTTTGCAACATACAACATAAATCCCATTTCTAACAATCTTTCTGTGAGATAGCTTGTGTATAACTGTTTACCTCACAAATGTTGCACAGATTGTTGGCATGAACTGTCAAACTATTTATATCTTTTAGATTTTTAATTAAAGTAGTATTAAAGCGCTTCCAATAAACAAATAAGCAAGCAAACTACCTATAAATAAATAAGCAAATCTAGACCAAAAGGATTTGTCTGGTCCTTTAACATATGTACATAACTGGAAAGAAAATGTCATCTGATAAACTATGAACAATATTTAATGTTCATCATCCTATATTAAAAATTGAGGCTGTAAAAATGGAAGTTGTCTGGAAGGCAGGACATGCCTCTATTTATTTATTTATTTGTTTCTTGCCTTTATTATTTTTACAAATAATTATAAGCAGTGAAGGTATTTATTTGTATCCCGTTTTTATTATTTTTACGAATAATTCAAGATGGTGAACACATTCAATACACCTTCCTCCTTCTATCCTGCCCCCCCCCTCCAAATAACTCTGTGAGGTAACTTGGGCTAAGAAAAAGGGATTGGCCCAAAATCACCGAGCTGGCTTTCCTGGCTAAGGCAAGACTAGAATTCACGGTCTCCCACTTTCTTAGCCTGGTGTGTAACTATTAGATCAAACTGGCTCTCCTTATCAATTCAAAACTGAGGCTGGGTCTCCCTACCTAATTACTGCTTCTAATGGCTTTTCTTACTTTGCATTACAGTGTGGATTCTTCAAACGGAATTATAAACAGAAGATAGAACTTGAAGGAGAACATGAGAATGCTGTACAAGCAGCTGACAATCTAGAAGATGGTGCAGAGAAAGAAAGTTCTAAGACCGAGAAAGAGAACCCAAGCAAACTCCTTACAAAACCATTGAATTCAGAAAATGAGACCCAATGATCGAATAATGTTTCTCTCCAGAGACTATAGCCGAGCTATTTGTTATTAAATGTTCAGTGTGTGCGGAGTATTGGGGCGGGCAGGGAGTGGGAGCCAGGTGACTGTGATGCTGGTAATGAAGAGTTCCTTTTTCCTTTCAGAAACTAAAAAAGCTATTGTTGAGTTTATTTCAAGTGCTTCTACTGGCCATCTTAGAAAAAAAGTGATAATATGTGTTTACTGAGACAGATGGCAGGTACACATGATGAGAGGACCAGAACAAGATGCAGGCAGGCAAATGTGTTTGTCTGTTTTCTCTACTAGTCCCTTGATCTGAGACAAATCTGCTGTTTTGTGTGCGTACTGTCGTGAGATTATTTTCTAGAGAATATAGATTTTGGGATTTTGGCCTTTGTTTGTCTTATCAGTTGCACAGTAGAAATGGGTAAGACTTAAAAGAGGTATTGTCTGAATTCTACCTACCCCACTTGGCAAGGGATGAAAGAAACTCTCTGGAATTCTGAACAGTAAGTACCAACAGACAGTTAGAGAAGTAAATGTCAAGGTCCAAAACCAAGAAAGATGTGCTAAGTTACTCCAAAGCATTTCCTTTATTATTCCTCATCTATGGACAGTGTGTGGAAATCTTGCCACACTAAAGCAAACTACTAGCATCAATAAAGATATACTCCAAGTTGCTACCTTCAGCCTCTTTCTCCCAATCAAACTATCTAAACTTTGCTGTCTCTCGGTCCTCTGGAATGCAGTCCCTCCCACCTCAGAATCCAGACTACATTCCACCACATTAATTCCCCTTGGAGATTACAAGGGCCAAATCCAACCACCAGTTATCACTTCAGCTTTCTTACCAGAGTCTAAAATCCTTATTTTAGCAATTCTCAAATGAATGGGAGGAGAGAAGAAAGAATGGCTTGAACCCTGGTCAGAAGCTTCACCATCTTAGGCACCATTATTGCCCTGCAGGATGTCTCTAAATACTCTTAATTTGATTTATATTTCTTCCCATGTTTAGTATGAAAGGAAACATAACAAGGAATGGGAACCTCCACCCCAAAACATAGAAACAAAAAACAAGAAGGGTAACAAATGATAATCTGTTGCTGGCTAAGCCCTTGGAAATAGTAAAGCATTCTGCCATCAGAAAATTTGGAGAGCAGAATCTGTAAGGATCCAATTTTTAAAAAAAAAGGCAGTGTGTGTCATCAAACTTATATGGCTTTCAAACTCTGGCATTGTTTGAACTTTCTATTGATCACTTTTGCATTTATTTTTAATCTGTTAAAATACTTTTGGGAAAATTTTTTGAATGTCTACTTTCCTCACCATATTACAGTAAGGGCTTTCTTAAATATGTAATTTGGCAATGTATTTGCTATAATGTAACTTTTTCCGAAAATCTTTAACAGTTATGTGAAAAAGTAAAATTACAATAGTTAATAATTTCATAGTCGGTGGCCAAAATAAATGTCTTAGATAATTTTTACCTTAATAAATGAAATCTATTTTCCAGAACCAAAAAAAGTTGACATATCCAGAATCTCCATATATCACAAATCACTAATGAATTTCCCTTAACTTTGAAAAGAGGTTAGCTGTGTTGCTTCTTTTTGGGGGGGGGGGGATATTAAGCTTAAGCATTCAGTGTATATACATATGCAAGTTATATGCAAGCGTCCTGAAATTGATTTAAATTATGCTGAGTAATAATCCTGGCTCAATTTAAAAGAATGCAGGGTGCTTGAGTGGAATCAAAAAGAGCATTTATTAGTTCAGCAGAGGGAGACACAGAAAAGAGAGAAGGATTAGAACGTTACAAAAATAACTATAGTTGGGAGAGACTCAGAGCATACAACAGCGGTTTCAAAAGCTGTTCCAGTTAAATATTGGAGTCTTACAGTGTTCCCACATTCAACTGGGTTCCTAAGTAACAATTATGAAAATAAAACATCTGTATTATCTTTTTTTGTCCCCCCCACCCCATCCCAATTTCCTAAGTCAATTATTTCAAAGTTTATAGACTGAATTGAAGGAAAATTTCTTCCAAATCAACTCCTGGAATCCAGCAAGAATTGCCACCGTAAGGAAAGGCACCCACTTATTAATAAAAAAGGCATCTTACCTTGGAAGTGTTGTGAAGCGTTTTTTAAAACAAAACTTGGGCTGGATTGTGAAGTATAATACAGCATGTACATAGATCGTGTAACGTTTAAAAATGGACTGACTAAAATCACCCTTTGGAATTATTTTTATCAGCAAACGGCACAAGGCTTGGAATGATACAGGCAGCTGGATCATACAGCTTGACCATAAGGCAGCCACCACACAGCGCTCTGTAGCACAGGCATGCAGGGACTGGAGTGAGGGACATATTCAAGTGGAGAGTAGACACCATAGAGTACCCTACAAATATAAATACAACTATATTTATTGCAGAAGGATACGGCCTCTTTGCATCGAGGTATGGTTCTGCTGTTTGACCTCGATAAGTTTTGATGACTTGCTGGTTTGAGCTATTATAAGCGTGTTGTAGGCATTCTACTCTCTTCAACTATAACCCAGTCAATAATTTGAATTCCTTAAGCTCCTCAGCTTCAGCAGAGTGACTCAGTCTCTGACTTTTGCCTTGTTCTCTCCAAGCTGTCCTCCCCACCTCTTAGCCAACTGTGCTTCTCACTATCATCTTCGCTGTCCTGCCATTCCTGTTCCTCAATCAATTTTCCCTGCCTTAAATTATCTAAAGTATTCTCCCATTTTTCCCTTATGCTTTCGCCTCTATCATCCTGCCAGTCGTGCTTTGTGATCTTGTCCTGACCTTTTCTCCTGATATTTGAATTACTATCACCTTGTACGTATTCTAATACACTTTCACCATCTTCTTCATCATGACACTCTAGCCTGATACTCAGATTGTCATCCTGGAAGCTCTCTTCCACCCTCCTGTAGTCGTCATCCTCCTCCTCCTCCTCCTCCTCCAGCCTCATGCTTTCAATACAATCCCCTTGTGATCCCCGTTCCAGTTGTTCATCCTCATCATCCTGCCACTCTGTCCTCATGGAGGATTCCACACCATCTTTCCAGGTCTGCCTCATGCTTTCTCTGCCATCATCCTGCAACTGTTGCTCCAGACCTTCATCATCATCCTGCCACTCCACCCTCATGGCCTCATCCCCGTCATCCTCCCATTCCTGCCTTGTGGCCTCATCCCCAACACCCTGCCATTCTGGCTCCATAATCCCTATTCCGTTCCCCTGCCACAGGCTATGTGCTTCCCCTCCCACTCCCTGGTCCCCAACCTCTTCCATTCCAGCTGTTTCCCAACCTTCCATCAAAGTCAATGTCTCCCCTCTCCTGACATGGGCTCGCCGATGCTGAGAAAGTGCTGATTTCTGTCCAAATCCTCTTCCGCAATAGGGGCATCGAAAGGGCTTCTCACCAGTATGAGTTGCTTGATGCTGAAGGAGAGCAGAACTACGCACAAAGCCTTTCCCACAGTCTCCACATGAGTAGGGCTTTTGCCCTGCATGAATACGCTGGTGTATATGGTAAGTGGAGCTGACACTGAAACTCTTCCCACACTGGCTACAGCAGTAGGGTCGTTCACCGGTGTGAATTCGCTGGTGTTGCAAGAGTGCAGAGCTTACGCCAAAACCTTTCCCACACTCATCACATTTGAAGAGTTTCTGGCCTCGGTGTACCCGCTGATGCTGCTGGAGGTTGGAGCTCTGATTGAATCCTTTCCCACAGTCTGGACAGCGAAAGGGACGCTCGCTCATATGGATCCGCTGGTGTCGGATAAGATGGGAGCTCTCTGCAAAATGTTTCCCGCATTCAGGGCAGCCAAAAGGCCGCTCTCCGGTATGAGCGCGGAGGTGACGGACCAAATCAGCCCGGAGACGGAAAGTTTTGGTACACTCCCCACAGGAAAATGGACGTTCCCCAGAATGGAAGCGTTTGTGTTGGGTAACCTTTGAGCTCTGAGAAAAGCATTTTCCACAGATGGAGCAGACGTAAGGCTTCTCCCCGGTGTGGATCCGCTTGTGCTGAATGAGATCAGAACTATGGCTAAAGCTCCGCCCACACTCTGGACAGGTGAAAGGTCTTTCACCTGTATGTGTCCGCTGGTGGATGATGAGATTGGAACTCTGGGAGAAGCCCTTGCCGCAATGTGTGCATCGGTATGGCTTCTCACCTGTATGAGAACGCATATGCTGAACTAAGTGAGAGTCTTGTCGATAACTTTTGTCACAATGGGGGCATTTGTATGGTTTCTCACCTGTATGGACGCGACGGTGACGGATTAGGTGGGAGCTGTTACTAAAGCTCTTCCCACAGTCAGGACAAATTGTAGCTTTGAGCATTTTGTCGTTGTCAGAAAAATTATCTGTAGATTCCTGTTCCAGAGATATGATAGATTCACCGTTATAGCCCTCATGCTGCGTGCTTTCCATCTGATGATATGCTATTCCTTTCACTGGGGAGTTTCTATGTTGCATTTGTTGGTCTTCTTTCTGTTTGTTCTGTGATTCTGCTTCCTCTTCTTTGTTTTCATGTCTCATTTCAAAACCTACAGTCAGAAGTTATATCATCAGTTTAATCTCATTCTATCCAAATAAATTTGAGCTTTTTACTGTATGTTAATTTTGGAAAGCAGATTACATCTTAAAATAATTGATGGCAAACTCAAAGGATTTTTGCAAAATCAAGTTCACTCCTAATTTGCACTGCTTTAAACCCACACTAGGTAAGATAATGCGTAGAGGTTAATTTAGATATCAGAAGTTTATTTAACTGACTTTCCCATTTAAGTTATGAAGATTGTATATAAATTTTCTTGGATCTTTGTAAAACATAGAAATGTTTAAAAATGTAAATATATTGTCCATCCATATCTAGAAGAATCTCTATAAGATTTGAAATGAAGTAGAATTTAGCTCTGAAACATAGTGTAAAAATATAGGGAACAATTTCAGGATAGAATTTCATTTTCATTCTCATTAACAGCATTCTTATTATGCTAACAATTAACATATTTGTTAGTGAGACAAAACCAGCAAAATTTGTTTCCTGTACTTTGCAATGAAACAAAGAAGTTAAAGAGTTTCTTTAAATGTTATACTAAGTGTCTGGAATTTCTCCCATAAAGTGCATAGAGATTTAATATTTGAAGCCTCAAAGAAAGAGATAACTGTAAAGTAACTTTGGCTGTGAATCACAAGTTGGGGTGGGGGAAGCATGTATTTATTTATTAAAGTTCTATGATACTTTTGAGGTTTTCTAAGACAGCAGAGTAAAATCAAACTACATTCTAAAAGAACAGAAAACGAGCACAAACACACACATTCATTTAATGTAATAAAAGTAGCAGTCCCAATAAAATATCTTTAAGCAGCAACATATTAAAAGCAAATATAATGATTTAAGCTTAGAAGTACACTCAAATCTTGTTATCGGAATCCAAGATCTATGCCAACATTTGCCATTCTATGGTAAATCTGAGTTAAAGGTTTTTGCCCAATATAAATATATTTTTAAAAAGCTATTAAGAAATTGTGACTAGGCTAGGGACAGTTAATACTGTAAAGCAAAAATGATATTTGAAATAAGAATTACAAGTCACAGCACGCGCTTACTGACATATGTTCAATTTATTCCTCACCTCTTAATGTTTCTCTTCCACTACAGTCCTGGAAGTCCAGAACATAGGCTTGTTTTCCACTTTCCATGTGGGAAAACTGCAAGTTAGCTCCTAGGAATTCTGATTCTGGGGAGGAAAAACCAAATTTCTTTAATATGGTGAATGCAGATGTCTGTGAAATTCTGTCTCGAAAAAGAAAAATGTAAGTCTCCAGAGTCCCCAAAATGAATCTCTCCCTCCCTCCCATAGCCACATATTTACTAAAGTTTCTTCATGTCCTCAAATTCCCTTACAGAGTAGATATATTTCACAAATCCCAATCCTTCAAAACAAAACTTCTATTCATTAAACAACTGCATTTCTCCTCCATCCGATAGGATAGATCGAATCTAGCATAATATATATTTGTTAGAAAAATGTATTTACCAAATCACTTATTTTTTTATTTCAAAGCCATCCCCCTAACAAACGAAGCCTATTTCGACAATTGAAAAAAATACAGCGAATGAGATGGACTGGAGCTTTCCCTCCTTTAGCTTCTCCCACCCCAATTTGCTATCATTAACAATTTCCTGACCAGATTGTTCTTTTGATTCCCACATGTTCACCAGCCCTTTCATCTTCTCTTCAGGCTGTCCAGAGAGATACTGCTAGCGCAGCCATGTCAAACCTTGTTACTTGGTTGTGCTCTCCCCCCCCCCCCCAACTAGCTTTGTTTTCATTAAGAGT
Organism: Hydrophis major; assembly: GCA_033807585.1. Lineage (NCBI taxonomy): Eukaryota > Metazoa > Chordata > Lepidosauria > Squamata > Elapidae > Hydrophis > Hydrophis major. The sequence continues at coordinate 22,182,431 of CM066343.1, read as the reverse complement.
GGACACAGAGAGGCATCTAGGTGCCTAGCGATAGAGATCCGCTTGGAACAGGAAGGTCCCTTTATGATTAAGACCCTTCTCAAACCATACTTCCTTCTGGGTCCTTTCTAGGCATCAGAAATCTTGCCCGCTCTACTGTTTTAACTCAGTCGGCTCCCCGCGGGCCGTTTGCGCGCGACCCTCTATTTAAGAAAAAACGGCTTTATTCCTCCGCAGCCTTACACAAGTCCTTAATTTCAAAGTTATCGGCTTCTTTTTGAGGTGGCAGCCAAAGAAGCCAACGCAATCAATTCTAAACTGCATCAACAGAGGGACTGAATCAAGATCACGTAGGGTCATAATACCACTCTTATAAAGCTTCAGCAAGACCACAGCTAGAATACTGCATCGTTTTGATCACTACATTATTTAGAAGAAGAAAAAAATATATCGAGACTCTAGAAAGAGTGCAGAGAAAAGCAACAAAGATGATGAGGCAGCTGGAGGCTAAAACATATGAAGAATGGTTGCAGGAACTGGGCACTGCTAGTGTGAAGAAAAGGAGTAGGGGTGACATGATAGCAATGTTCCAATGTTTGAGTGGCTGTCAGAGAAAGGAGGGGGTCAAGCTATTTTCCAAAACATCCGCCTTGCCTTCAGAGGTCGTGGGTGCTTCATCATTGGAGATTTTTAAGAGAAGACTGCACCGCCACCTATATGAAATGGTATAGGTATGGGGTCTCCTGCTCGAGCAAGGGGTTGGACTAGAAAATCCAGGGTCTCCAACCTTGGCAAATTTAAGACTTGTGGACTTCAACTCCCAGAGTTCCTCAGCCAGCTTTGTTCTGGGAGTTGAAGTCCACAAGTCTTAAAGTTGCCAAGGTTGGAGACCCCTAGACTAGATGACCTGTAAGATGACCTTCCAACTCTGTTATTCTATATTTCTTTTTCATGCCCACTCAGTATGTCTCTTAGGTCTCATGGACATTAATTCAGTATTACTGCTGTTGCAAACAGCAGTATTTATATAGTATTCAAAAAAGGATTTAGAAACAAAACACTGTTCCTCTGTGTTTTTCTCAATTATCCTTCTTTGCAGAATGACATTTCTTTAAATGAAATGCAAGGAAGGATTATTGAGGAAAACACAGTCAAAGCAGAATGTATTAAAATAATTCCCTTTTTTTCTGGCAGATCTTGAATGCATTATTAACACTCATTATGTACATTCATGATCTATGTATGAGACAGAAACCTAAATTTGGGTTAACAGAATGGCCTTAAAAGTCAAGTGCCTTTGGCCAGAAAGACTTAGTACAGTTGAATTTTGCTCCTTGCCATAACTGTTGAATCAATCACTACAGTTGTTAAGTGAATTTGCATATGATACAACAGTAGTGGCTGCTTTCATGGTATAGACACAATAACTTGGTTCTCAACACCAATAAGACCAAGGAGCTTATAGTGGACTATAGAAAGAATAGATCAGGCATCCAGCCCTTGCTTATCAATGGAGACTGAGTGGAGCAAGTGGCCACTTTTAAGTTTCTAGGTGTTACCATAAAAGATGACCTGGCCTGGGGTGCCCACATTGCAGCACTGGTCAAAAGGGCCCAGCAGAGAGTATCTTAACTTACTGCACCTCTGCATAGTTTGCCAATTGCACAAGGGGTAGATAGGACAGTGCTCCAGGTTAACGTCATTGCCCAGGGGATCATTAGTTGTCTTCTCCCCTCTTTGGAAGAGCTTTATGCTCCCATTGCCTTAAGAAAGTTCAAAACATTCTCAAAGAGCCATCTCATCTTGGGCACCCCTTTTTTTGAACTATTACCATCTGGCAGATGGTACAGGATAATAAAAACAAGGACAAATAGGCTTCTGAAAAACAGCTTCTATCCCAGGGCATCTCTGTTGAATTCTACTACATAGTGCAATATTAATGCAATATCACATGACCATGGAAATGCTGTAATGGACATAAGGGTGAAAAGCAGTCATAAGTCACTGTTTTCAATGCCATAATAGCTTTGAATGGTTACTAAAAGAATGGTTGTAAGTCAAGGATTACCTGTATAGATGGAAGACTCAATCGTTTGTGGTTGGGAAATTTTCTGAGTTCAGAAGCCTTCACTTACAATGCCTAGGTTGTGCCATGGTTGGGCATTTTGACAAGCGCAGGTGGGAGTTTCAGGCACACCTATTTCTGCAGATACCTAGGTTTATCATCTATGAATTATTGCACTTTCTTCCTTTGGAGAGGATGATTGGTGCTCCTTTCTTCCTTTTTGTTCTACTCTGGGTTTATCTTTTTTCCTCATCCTTGTTCATTTTATTCTGTTTTTGTGTTTTTTTTAATGGTTGTTTCTTTTTAGCTGTTTTAAGAACTATAAATTACCCGGAGTCATTAAGAGACAGGAGGCATATAAATTGAACAAATTATTACAGTTGGTATCACCATCGACCAAATGTTTAGATAGGATTACATTTAGATGGTATTTTTCTGGGGTAGGCAGAAATTGTTTAATAATATTAAAGATATTGTTATTATTAGGGTTGGTTGCACAGTCAGCCAAATGTTTACAGACTGGATTTGGCAGATTTGACAAATAAATAAAACAGTCTTCCCAAGAACCTTAGATAGGCAAATGTTGATGTTGAAAATGTTAAATGTATTATCACAGGACTTTACAGTTCCAAGTAACGCTGCCTTTTGCAATTGACTGATCTTGCCAATGTCAACAGTATTCAAGTGGTGCTCCAAATATTTTGGAATTGAAAATTTATCCTTGTAAGCTGCTGGACTCACTGAGTGAAATTGGGCAATTGTATACATTTTTTAATAAATAAATTGCACTTAAAATGCCTAATACTACTACTAGTACTACTGCTGTTGCTACTGTTACTCAAATAATCTCAACAAAATCTAAAATCATTAGATGTCCACTGAAAGACATTTAGGGGGAGTCTTCATCCAATATTGCATCCAGTTTTGGTTGCCACAATGTAAAAAAGATGTGGAGACTCTAGAAATAGAGTGCAGAGGAGAGCAACAAAGATGATTAGCGGACTGGAGGCTAAAACATATGAATAACGGTTGTGGGTATGTCTAGTTTGATGAAAAGAAAACTAGGAGTGATACGATAGCAGTGTTCCAATATCTCAGGGGTTGCCAGAAAGAAGAGGGGATCAAGCTATTCTCCAAAGTACCTGAGGGCAGGATAAGAAGAAATGGGTGGAAACTAATCAAGGAAAGAAGCAATCTAAAACTAAGAAGAAATTTCCTGACAGTTAGAATAATTAATCAGTGTTAGAACAATTAATTAGAACAAATAATGATTAATCACTTGCCTCCAGAAGTTGTGAATGCTCCAACACTGGAAGTTTTAAAGAAGATGTTGGATAACCATTTATCTGAAGTGGTGTAGGGTTTCCTGCCTAAGCAGGGGGTTGGACTAGAAGACCTCCAAGGTCCCTTCCAACTCTGCTATTCTATTCTAGTCAGGAGAGAACTATTTTGGCAGCTGCACTTAGGCTTTTGAATTCCTTTCCATGGGAGGTTCATTTTTAAATTTCCACTTTGACTATGGTACAGATAGTCCTCAATCTACAACCATTTGTTTAGTGACCACTTGACCTTACAACAGCACTGAAAGAAGTGATATGACCATTTTTCACACTTATAACCATTGCAGCATCCCTGGAGTCACCTGATCAAAATCCACATGCTTGGCAACTGGCATCTATTTATGAAAGTTGCAGTGTCCCAAGGTCATGTGACATTATATCAGTATTATTTGCTGCCCACAGTAGCCCCTTGGTGAGATGGGTGGCAAATAAATGTAACAAATAAATAAAAATGTCATTGGTGATTAATTCTAGCAGCCACTTACAGCCTTTGCCCCCTCTTTTAAACCCACCTGTGTACAATCCAGAACAAATCAGTGGTGCAAAACAGCGAGTGCCCCGTATTAATGAAAAAAAAACCCATAAATTGCAAGTGAACATAGACAGAATTGTTTGATAATTAATACAACAAAAATAGTTCTTTTCTCGGTTGCTTCTGCTTCCCCTCCCTCCCCCCATTTCCTCTGCCTAAATAATATATTCTGGATTTTATGGGGAAACAGTATGCCTTGTTTATCGAATAAAGAATAGAATAGGAAAGTTGGAAAGGGTTTTTATAGGTCATCTCGTCCAACCCCCTGCTCAAGCAGGAGATGTCATTTACGTAAAACATAAAGCGTAATTCAGACTCACTGGGTTCCTGAAATGTTTTCCGTTATTTTATTGGGCTCCCGCCAAAATAACCGTACACCTTTCTTGCACTTTAGTGAAAACTTTACGACAGATCGCGGACTTTCGCCTTTCCACGGGGCGCCGCAAGGGGGGGAGGAGATGAAGGGGGCGCGAGAGAGACGTCTAACCGCTGAAGGCGCGCCTTCGCCTTTAACTCCGCCCCCTCCTAAGGTAGCTCTATAAATAGCCCTCGGGAGGCACGTGCCTTCTTCGGCTTATTACTCACCGTTGAGGGTGTTAGTTTTCTTCTGTTTCGTGTTTAATAAAAGAGGCGGATTTAACCCCGTTGCCTTCCCTCGTCCAATTCATTTGATCGATTTCTGCTCTCCTGCGCCTTAATATAAGTGTGATACATAGGACTTTATTTAAGATTGCGATTTCTAGATCTCTACGGTGCTCAGTTCTGGAGGAAAAAAATATTTACCATAATGGCCCACACACTTTGGATAGTCAAAAGGCACTCCCTTTGGGGTAATATAAATTTAATAAACATGGTTACTAAGAGTTGAACCCCCAACTGATGGTAAGTCAGTTCCAAAATGACTCACAGCAGCTTACAAATGATAAATATTTGCATCCTGTCTTTATTATTTTTGCAAATAGTGCAGCAAACATATCCAATGCATCTTCCTCCCATTTCCTCCAGCAACAAACTTGTGAGGTGGGTTGGGCCCAGAGAGTGACTGGCCTACAAGGTCTCTTGATAGACTTATTTCAGACTATAGTCTTATGATGAAAAAATAAGAGAATTAGTATAATATGAAAAAAGGGACTACAGGGATAGTTGGAAACCATTCGAGAGCTCTCATGCCCTTGCATGTCATATTTTGACAGATAATGTTAAGCAGTGTTAACTACAAGAAACATGTAACGTGTGAAATTTTGTGGGGAAGAAACAGCCACAGAAATGGATGGAAGAATCCTAGTGATTAAGGTCCTCCAAAATTCTGGGTTAGGTTGGGAAAGGTTTAGTAAACACAAAAAAGAGCAAATATCACGACAGGAGACACGTACAGTACTGTCATAATTTATTCCTCGAAATATTTCATTAAAAACACAAGTTTCCCTTTCAAACCCCAAATCCCAGGAAGTCCAATGCTCACCCTTTTTTATTTCCCACCGTTCCACAAATTGATCCCTTTCAAAGAAGGGGTCCTATTTGCAGACGGCCTCAAAAATCTCCAGAGTCCTCTTAATCTCCCGGATCTGCTTAGCGAGGATGTGAACAGGTTGCATGGAGCGATCCAACTCCTCACACCTGGCCATCAGAGTGTACATCCCTTTGATGCTCATGTCCACGGATTCACCCAAACTGTCCACAGCATCTCGATAGGTCTGGATGTAGCCTACACTGAGTGCTGTCATATTCTGGATGGCGCTGTTCAAGACTCTCAACATCTGGTCTACCCTCTGTGCCACATCCGTGGTCAGCCTTTCCAGATCCCGAAGGACCTGAGGATCCACTGGAGGGATGTCTGCAGTTTTGCCTCGGACAGAGTGTTGGGATGACATCGATGAGGAGGTGGGCTCTGTATCATCCAGACTGCCCCGAGAGCTCATCTTGATCTTCATTTGCAAGTTATTGGCCACAAAATGTGTCAGATCTCCATCGTAGCTCACTGTTCCTTCTAATTCCAAGGCGCTTGATATAGTAGCCCTCCTTCCTTCTTGGTTCTTGGATGCCCCGTATACCTGGCTTATCCCATCCAAGCTGTGACTGTCCAACAGACGTCCTCCGGCCATGCTTTCCCTAGCTGCAACCCGCACGGGGTTTGGCAACCGCCTGGATTCTTCCCCGGCTACGGAATTAGACGAGGCGGCTTGGATGTGGACCTGAGCCATTATATGTTGTCCTTCCATCAGGCAATGCGGAAAGGAAGCCTAGGAACCCGGGAGAAGTACCGAAGCAAGGAAAGGAGGATGCAAGGCAAAGGCGGAAGTGTGGAGAGAAACGCAGAGAAAAGCGTCGAGGGGTTTCAGAGGAAAGAGTCCTCCAGAGACAGAAAGCACAAAACCGACTCGTTTTCCCCCATCCCCCGCATCTAAGCACGCACTAGAACCCCTTCCGCTTTTCGGGGGCGGAGATTGGTCCAGGAAGAGGCGGGGGAAAGAGCAATTGACTATAGGGAAGGTCTAAGGAACCCTTCTCATTGGCTGTCGTCAGTTTAAAGACCCACCAATGAAGGTGGAGAAATAGGACATTCTTTGACTGGGCTCCCTTGCTGCCGGAAAGAACAGAATACACAAAATATCATCCTGGGCAAGGAGAGGGCAAGCGAAGCCTGAGATGGCACTAAAGGAGCAGAGGGATTTTCATTTCTGACCCTTCAATAATATATTGTTGTAATGTGTGTTTTTAAACTTTTTATTACATTTATATGCTGCTCATCTCACCATCCAAAGCATCCCTGCACCTGAAGGCCAGACAAGAAATAGTGGATGGAAACTGATCAACGAGATTCAACCTGGAAATTAGGATGCATTTTCTGACAGTAAGAACAATCAACCAATGGAACAGCTTGCATTCAGAAGTTATGGGAGCTTCATCACTGGAAGCTTTCGAGAAGAGATTGGACTGCCATCTGTCAGAAATGGTGTACTAGGGTCTCCTGCTTTGGGGTGGGTGGGGGTTGGACTAGATGACCTAACAAGATCCCTTCCAAATGTCAATGCTAAAAAGGTGAAGAGATGCAATAGAACCTCAACATTATAGTGGAAGGAAGGTGAATTCAATAAGATTTATTCTGAAGCAAGTAGTACAAAGTGTCTCTGAATTTTAGATTTAATCCACACTTTATTTAATTTTCTCCTTTTTTATCTGGACTGAGATTTAATATGGCAGTTATTTTCAAGCAGAAGGAAGCAAATGCAGAATTGTGGTCCTGCGAGCTGAATCCACATCCTGCTCCTCTTTTGCATTTATCCCTGGTTGGCTTATCCTATCTTTTAATTATAAAACTCTTGGCTGTATCAGAAAGGGAGGAACAGGTGGAGGATTGTTGGTCATGAAGATGTCCACCCTAAGAAAGGTGACAGCAACGAAGCAACAGACATGCCCAAGACTGTTTCCAATTTTACCTAAAAAGCTATACCAGGTGGCCATTAAGACAGAGACGTGTACAAAATCAGATGTATACAAATAGCTAAACACCCTTCCCCCTCTCCTGGCATGTCATGTCACTACCACCAAAGAATAATTATGCAGAAGCTAAAAAAAGGAAAATTATGATATGATTAATAGAATTTGCGTTATTTACTTTAGTGAGGTTCTTGTAACAAAGATTATTTCCACTGAGGCTTCTTTTACCTTTAAGTGAACTAATTAAAAGATCAGTTATATAATGAATTATTACTAGAGGCATGTATTTATTGTTCCTACTAGCCCAAAATATTATTTGCATTTGTATTATCTTGACACATCTTAATGAAGTGAAGTAACTACTTGTATAAATATCACCAAAGCATAGTCTGAGGCTTGTGCAGTGCAACCAAGAAACAAACATGACTTCTGCTCATTCGGAAATGAAATAATTATTTCATGTATTCAGTGTTTTTAGTTTGTCTTCTTTCAAATTCTTTTTCTTGTATTTTTTTTACAAGAAAGTAAGCTTTAGGAACCAGACTGTCTTATAATGAAACTAATTTAGAATCTTTTGTTTTAATCTGAAAAATGGTGCCTTCATATCTTTTCTAAATCTATCATTTCAAAAAAGTTATTTAGAAAAAAGCAATAAGGGAAAGACGGAATTACTGAATTTGATTACCGTAGCACTTTTTGGCTCACTTGGACAAGTATCATTGCAGTTTTAAACAGTCACTAAATGAATGATTGCAAATTGAGGGCCACTTATACTTATTGTTCAGAGTTTTATTGGCTTTTAATTTCTGCAAGCTGCCCAGAATCATCTCTTGGAGTTTGTAAAGATGGGTGGCAAAAAAATCCAATAAACCATTTTATTTATGTCTGCCTGCTTGATCGCCATTTTGGAATGAAGTATTAGCTTTATATTTTACTTGATTTGAAAATGATTCAGTAACACATTTCTGCTTTGGTAATATCAGAGTTTTGGTATGTTTCTTTAAAGCTTACATATTGTATCACCTGGTGCTCTCTACTCATTAACTAAAGTTTGAAACTATCTTTGCTGACAAATATTGGGGATCCTTTTAAGTATCTCCTGAAATGGCCCCTCTCCCCAAACTATGTGCCCTTTTGTTCTGATTCAGGAGGGATATTTTTCTAACTAAGTATGATTTTAAACTTTTTAAATAATTGTGAAATGCTTTGAACCACTCTTGTGCTTATGATTTTAAACTGTATACATTATACCATATGCTGGCTTTTAAATTTGGACAGTAGGAGTGTCTTTCTTTATAACACTGTGGGAGACTATATGATAGCCACAAGAAAGAAACTTAATATACATGAACATACAACCTATTCTGCTACATGGGATAGCAGGAAATATAGTGGGCAACATAATTAGCAGAAAAAAATTACAACTACTTTTTAAAGTGTTATTATTCTAAAGAACTGAGAGATCCTTAACCTAACACAAAGAGACTATTTATGTGAAAATTGAACAGCTTTCTCTCAATAAGAGTGGGACAGATACGACATTAGTTTAGTTTACTTTATTGTCACTGCACCTCATACAATGAAATCAAACACCATCTTCAGTGCACATCATGACCCTGACCATGAAAATATACACAACACACATCCTTCCCCCTTCACACATTGAACCAGAAACCCCTGACACCACGCTAACACAGCAGAATTCAAAAGAGCTACTGCCCTGGGATAAAAGCTGTTTTTCAGCCTATTTGTCCTTGCTTTTATTATTCTGTACTGTCTGCCAGATGGTAATAGTAAAAAAAAGGGGGGTTCCCAGGATGAGATGGATCTTTGAGAATGTTTTGAACTTTCTTAAGGCAGCGGGAGCTATAAAGCTCTTCCAAAGAGGGGAGAGGGCAACCCATGATCTTCTGGGCAATGACATTAACCCTCTGGAGTGCTTTCCTATCTGCCACTGTGCAACTGGCAAACCATACAGAGGTGCAGTATGTTAAAATGCTCTCTATGGTACAGCGGTAGAAGGTCACCAGCCATTTTTAATTCTGTTATTTTTTTCTGATAAGTCTCAGGTAGTATAATCTCTGCTTGGCCCTTTTGACCAGGGCTGCAATGTGGGCAGCCCAGGTCAAGTCCTCTTTTAGAGTAACATCCAGAAACTTAAAACTGGCCACTTGCTCCACTCGGTCTCCATTGATAAGCAAGGGCTGGATGTCTGATCTGTTTCTTCTATAATCCACTATAAGCTCCTTGGTCTTATTGGTGTTGAGGATCAAGTTATTGTCTCCACACCATGAAAGCAACTGGTCCACCTCATCTCAGTAGTCAGACTCATCCCCACTGGAGATAAGTCCCACCAGTTTAGCAATAGTATTACTAGCATGAGTGGGAATGCAGTCATGCACATAAAGAGTATAGAGTAAGGGACTCAGCATGCAACCCTGTGGTGTACCAGGGTTAATAAGGGCTGAAGAGGTATGATGACCTAATGTGACCCTCTGTGAGCGGCCAGACAGGAAATCCATAATCCAAAGGCAGATTGAATTGGAAAGCCCAAGGTCCAGAAGTTTAAACATTAGTCTATGTGGAAGAATTGTATTAAATGCAGAACTAAAATCCACAAAAAGCATCCTCACATAGCCACCCCCCTTCCCCCCCCCCCCAGCTGTTCTAGATGAGTCAGAGCAGTGTGAAGAGTGATGGCTATAGAGTCCTCTGTAGATCTATTTTTTCTGTATGCAAACTGGTGTTTATCAAATGTATGCGGAAGACCAGAAATGATGTGCTGGCAGGCCAATTTCTCAAAGGACTTCATGATGATAGGAGTGAATGCCAGTGGTCTGTAATTGTTGAGGTTATTGATAGGGAACTTCTTTGGCAGCAGAACAATGGTGGAAGCCTTCAAACAGGATGGAATAGTGGACTGGATTGAAGACAGATTGAAGATCCTGATAGACTCCAGCCAAGTGATCAGCAGTGTCTTTAAGCACTTGACCAGAGATACCGTCAGGACCAGCAGCCTTTCTAGGGTCCACGGCCCTCAGAATGCTCCACACCTCCTGTTCCTCCACAATGAGGTGGGGGCTACAATTGGCTGGTAGTTGTATTTTATCTTTCTCTGATGTCTCCACTTCAAAGCGAGCAAAGAAATGATTCAGTTCCTCTGCCAATGAAGCATCCCCCTCAGCAGGGATGACAATTGGTTGGTTGATGGTTTATAATTTGTTGAATCCCTCGCCACATCTGCCTCATGTTATTGCTAGAAAAATTATCCTCAATCTTCCTCTTATAATCAGTCTTGGCCTTCTGAATACCTTTCTTCAGATTAGCTCTGGCAACACCGTATCTTGCCCCATCACCAGACCTAAAGGCCTTGGTCCTGTCACGCAAGAGGCGCTGGACTTCCTTGGTCACCCAGGGTTTCTGATTGGGATAGATCCTAATATGTTTATCCACAGTGATAGTATCTGTGCAGTGTTTAATATAGCACAGAACAGTTACAGTGTGGTCTTCTATGTCAGGGTGGTAAAAGATGTCCCAATTTGTATTCTCAAAACAATCCTGAAGTTGTTGGAAGCATCTTCTGGCCAAGATTTCACTGTCTTTATTATAGTCAGAGCCCTTCTCCTAAGAGGGATGTACGCCGGTGCTAAAAGTAGTGACATATGGTCTGATTGTCCCAAATGAGGTAATTGTATAGCCTTATAGCCATGTTTGATGTTGATATATATTTTGTGCAATATGTTTGCTCCTCTAGTAGCACACTTAACATGCTGATAGAATTTAGGGAGCACTTCTTTTAAATCAGCTTGATTGAAGTCCCCCGCTATGATATGTACAGCATCAGGATACTTATTTTGCTGATTACTTACAATGTTATACAAGAATCCCAAAGCTATGGTAGCATTGGCATCAGGTGGGACATAGGCTGCAGTAATCAAAACCACGCTGAATTCCCACAGAAGATATATGGGTCTACATTTAAGATAATAATTTAAGATAATAATCTATCTCCAGTCTACAACACAATCCTTTCAGCAATTTCAAAAAGGCTCCTCACCAATTTGCACCATTCAGGTGACCCTGAAGACACAGATAAACTTCCAAGTGCCTCAACAACTCTCTCTGAAAGAATGCAAATGACCAGCTGCCTGAAATATAAATCCTTTCCTCACCAAGTCAGAGCCAAAGAAGCTTCTTGGATGAGAAGTGAAATGTCTTCAAAGAAAAACAAAGCCCAGTTACCTCTTGAAAAACTACCTTTGGGACAACATAATGGTAGCTGGGGTGGGGGAATTATGAAAGTTGAAGTCCACACATCTTAAACTTACTGAGGTTAAGAAAGATGGGTTCAAACATATTCACCATTTATAGCCCTACTGAAGGTGCACGACAGTCTGCTCCATGGCTATAGTGACTTAAGTCTCATGAATTTTGTGGTTTTCAAGCAATATGTTGTATTAATCAGCTGAATTGTTTCCTTCAATAAATTCAGATAAAATAAACTACAGGTAGTCCTTGACTTGCAACCATTTGTTTAGGACCATTCAAAGTCACAACAGCACTGAAAAGACCTTATGACTGGTCCTTGCACTAATCGCGTGGTCAAAATGTAGATGCTTGGCAGCCGGCAGGTATTTATAATCAAAGCAACTCAGGGTCACATGTTTGCCATTTGTGACCTTCCCAATTGGCTTCTGACAAGCAAAGTCAATAGAGGAAACTCGCTTCACTTAACGATTGTATGATTCACTTAACTGCAAAAATTTGCTTAAATCACAATGGCAAAAATAACAAAAATCGGATGTCGCTCACTTAACAACCACCTTGCTTAGCAACAGAAATTTTGATCCCAATTGTGGTTGTAAGTATGGCTGCTACTGTACTGTGTGAGCTGGTGCCTGCTGAGACCAACAGTTAATTAAGGACATAAGCGCACCATCGTGCCTACCGTCCCTATCCTATTGTCCCCAATTATTAGTTCCTATTTCTTGTATTTAAACTTATGTTTATTCTTGTTTCAGTTATATTGTAAGCTTTTGACAAAAATAAATAAATAAAATTAAAAATAGTCAAGACTTGCAATATTCATGACTCGAGGCTTCCCATTTATAGATACTCACCTTATCTGGGAGCAGTGGGGTTTGGGGAAACAGGCTAAATAATACACAATAAGGAGCCTTCTACAACAGGCTTAATTGGCACAATTTATTCAGGTTAGCCTAGTATGCATTTTTTTCCTTAAGATACCACTTTCAATTTTTATCCAAGCAGAACAAGCGTGGCCTTTCAAACAGCCTCCACAATAGAAAATTGATAAGGCTGTTCTTTGGAGCATCAGAGCTTATCCAAGGTATTGGAGAAAACAAGTGCAATTTTGGGACATTTTGTGTCTTCTGTACAAAGCTAAACATGGGCCCAGATATAAAGTTCCAGGACATGTAAAAATTATATATGCATGCTAACTAAATAAGCTTGCTTCAGTCATCAGATTCCTGCCCAGTGGCTCAGCATAATCTTACTTCCTTCATCTGGAATTTCTGCATGTGCGTAGCTTGTTTTGTTTTGCAATCAAACATCAGCCACTATTAGAAAGCAAATTATTTCCCAGGATCAAGGGACAGTTGTTAAAAAGTCTCAGACAAAGTCTCAATGACAAAGACTGTCATTGCAGTGTCCTAGGTTACACCCATTACATCCTTTATTTTTTCAGCTATTCTAGAAGCTCCTGAATAATTGAGGAGGGAGGGAGGGAGAGAGAGAGAGAGAGAGAGGAAAGAGAGAGAGAAAGAGGAGAGAGAGAGAGGGAAAGAGAGAGAGGGAGAGAGAGAGAGATATACAAATCCAGTCTTTGTCTATTTATTTACTTTTGGCTGAAGTGGACAAGCCCCAACAGGCCTTTCTACCTGTTCTCACTCTATAGTACTAATTCAGCCATTGTAACTTTCCCTGTCGGAAAAGAAAACTGAACAGAGAAATCCAGCCTTTTACTTACATTGTTGTTCCTCAACCGTGGCAACTTTAAAACCTATGGACTTCACTTCTTAAAGTTTCTAAGATTGAAAAATAAATTTCATACCACAACCAAGGATAGGAATTTGGAAATGAACTCAAGGGGCCAAAAATTCAAGGTCAACTCCTTGCAAGGGTCAAGACCGTTCAGTGAACGAGGAGCCAGAATTACCCCTTGACCTAATCTATGTCCCAATTTGTTACTGACAGATCAATAATTCTCTTTTCTTATATATTGGGCTTTACATTTGGACCTTATGGAACCAGCTACGTCCAGCAGCTGTTACCACACTCGGTACAACTATAAGGCCCTTCCCCCAGAGCCAAGTCATCTTGGTTGGGTTTTCGGGGGTTAGACTCCAGATGAAAACCTTTACCACAGTGGCCGCAGATAAGAAGCCGGTCACTGTCTTCTTCATCAGAGGTATTATTGCCATTGGTAACACTGGCATCAGCACACAGGGTATCCAGACCAGTCATGTGCGGGATCCCAACACTTCCATCATGGTGGACTTCCATGCTGCCCTCGTCAAAAGTCGGGTCAACCTCACAAAGGAGGTCATGGCTTATGCTGGGGCTGCGAGCATTGGTGTGAGTGCGACGGTGGCGAATGATGTGTGAGCTGAGCCGGAAGCTCTTCCCGCACTCGGTGCACACATAGGGCTTTTCCCCCGTGTGCACCCGCCAGTGGTCCACCAGATTGGAATGGTGGGTGAATCTCTTGCCACACTCAACACAACCATAGGGTTTCTCACCCGTGTGGGTACGTCGGTGGTTAGCCAGCGTGGAACTCCCTGAAAAGCGCTTCCCACATTCCTGGCATTGGTACGGCTTCTCTCCAGTATGAGTCCGCTGATGGCGAGTAAGGCATGAGCTCCCGGTAAATCGCTTACCGCACACACTGCACTGGTAAGGGGTAACTCCTGTGTGGCCACGCCGATGCAGGTTGTAGTTGGAGCTTTGAGAGAAGGCCTTGCCACACAATTCACAATGATATGGCCGTTCCCCGGTATGGAAACGCCGATGTTGCAGGAGGTTGGAACTAGCCGTGAAGGCCTTGCCACAGTCCCCGCAGACGTAGGGGCGCTCCCCAGTGTGCGTCCGCTGGTGCTTGGTGAGTGCCGAGCTCTGGTTGAAGCTGCGGCCGCAGTCATTGCAATGGTACGGCTTCTCTCCTGTGTGGATGATCTGATGCTTGGCCAGGTTCGAGCGGCGGCTAAAACTCTTCCCGCACACGCCACAAGTGTTTGGATGCAAAGAGGAAGACTGCAAGAATGGAGAAGAAAGCATGAAGAAGGGTTTTGGGAAAAAATGATATGCCTGCCTAAACCTTGTTCTCCTACTTCTGAAATGGGTGCTCAGAAAAATATGGCTTATTTGTGCCCCATCCCTTTCAACAATGGAATTTTTGAAAAATACAATAGCTAACTGTATTTATACAAGCAGGGGCTTCTTCAGAAAGAGGTAAAAAAAAAAAAAGAATCAAAATGATTTGTGGTTGAATCCACCTACTGGAATACCACCAATCAGCTGTTCCGCTGCTCAGCTGTTTCAGGCTGCAGGGATCACTGCCATCCAACAGTGCTATTGCAACCCAGCGCTGTTACCACCTACCGCTGCCTCCCTGCACCCCAATTTTTGACTCCGTGCATCCCATTTTAGGCTTCTGCACGTCCCATTTTCAGTCTCCACACATCCTGTTTTCAGCTTCCGCGCCCCGCATTTTCACCCTCCATGTGCCTTGTTTTCGGCCCATTCCAGGCAACAGGGATAGGCGGTGGTGGCAACCCCCACTGTCTGGAACACACCGAAAATAGGATGTGCGGAGGCTGAAAATGGGGGCATGTGGAAGCTGAAAATCGGGTGCACAGAGGCGGCACCGATGGGCAGTGACAGTGCCGATGGGTAGTGGCGATCCCCGCAGCCTGGAACAGCTGATCATCATTATTCCAGGAGGCAGATCCAATCGCAAATCAGCTGCTCATGCTAAATCAGGCTGTGCTGAAGCTTACCAGGCTGTTTGCTGTTTGTTGCAAGGAGACAAATTGCTGGGAGGCAGGGTTTTTTCCCCCTTGTTTTCTTCCCCAAAAGCTAGGTGCATCTTATAGTCTGGAGCGTCTTATAGGCCAAAGTTATAGTGCCCCGGGGTCATGTGATCATCTTTGGCTTTGATAAGCAAAGTCAATGGGGATACTACATCCACTTAACAACCATGTTACTAACTTAACAACTGCAGTGATTCACTTGACAACTGTGGCAAAGAAGGTCGTAAAATGAGTCACTTAACAACTGTCTAGCTTATCTAGGGAAATGTTGGGGTCA
Organism: Hydrophis major; assembly: GCA_033807585.1. NCBI lineage: Eukaryota > Metazoa > Chordata > Lepidosauria > Squamata > Elapidae > Hydrophis > Hydrophis major. The sequence goes on along the minus strand of CM066343.1, from coordinate 22,166,746 downwards.
GTTGTGTTTGTAAGTTGAAGACTACTTGTACGTGCATTCCTGTAGCACCATCTTGACTTTTGACTAGTAATGGTATGGCCTGGAAAAAACCCAGAAAAATGTGGCAGGGGGTCAAGTTTTTTTTCATTTGTTTTTTTCAAATGGCTTTCAAAAAAAAATGAAAAGAAAGAAAAAACCCAGAAAAACCTGGGTTTTCCCTAGTTTTCCAGGATTTTTCCAGGTGTTCTCATCTCTACTTTTGACACACATATTCCTTTTTGCCTCAGAATAAGGAAAGATGTCCTGATCCATAAGTTCATTTTGGTTTTGCATTGTGCAATCAAAATTCAAATCTCTTTGGTGAATAGAAGATTTTGGGAAAGAACGTCAGGGGTGCTACTCCAGAAAAAATAATTCTCAAGTGGAGAATTATTATTTCTTTCTTGTCACTTTATTTTAATTATCGGCCCCCCAACTCCATCCTGAGGACAGAAACAAACTTTAGAATTTCTTTTTCAATCAACCCAGGAAGTAATATGTGCTAAATTCTGCAGAACATCCAAGATAAAAAGTTTTGGTTCAACTTTTCCTAAGATGTGGGCTTCTCAGACATTAATTTATTATTATTGTGTGGATCAGTAACACCTGAAAGGGGCAGATACAGAAAATTCAACATGGCAGCTACAACCGTCCAATTGAAGCCCCGCCCATTTTCAATGGGCTTTGACTGCATTGCTGCTGCAGCCATCTTAACGTTTTTTACTCCTCCCATAGGGATGCTTTTAGTTGGTATATAAGATGTGGGCGAAACTAGCAGTGGCTATTCCAAAACCAACAAGCTCAGGGAAAAAATATTAAAAAACCTTAGTGACATCAGCTGAGAATTGTGGAAACAGCTATCTTGATGTTTGTTTGTTGTTTTCTTCCTATTTTAAATTAATATTGTCACCTACTCACACATGGAGACTCAAGGCAGCTTACACGGATATAAAACAGCATATAAAAGAAAAAATAATAAAAAGAAAAATAATAAAATAACCCCCGCCCCGGCAACAACATACATTCATACTAGCCATTTAATGGACTCATTCCAGCTCTGGATTCCCCAGGCCCACTGACAGAACCACATCTTTCTAATCTCTTGTGGGGAGGCGGGGGGGGGGGAATAATGTTCCAGAGAGAGGGAGCCATCACGGAAAAGGCCTTTCTTCTAGGTCCCGCCAGATGTATCTCCTTAGGAGATGGGGCCCGCAACATTCCTTGCCTCTCCATTCTAGTGGGTTGGGTAGATACGACCGGCAAGAGATGGTCCCTTGGATAACCCGGTCCCAAGCCATGAAGGACTTTAAAGGTGATAACCAGCACCTTGAATTGTACCCGGAAGCAAATCAGAAACCAATGCAGTTCCCCAGGAGAGGTGATATATGTGCACACCAAGGTCTGCACAAAACCATGCAGGCCGTTGCATTCTGCACCAACTGGAGCTTCTGGATGCTCTTCAGGGGCAGCTCCATGTAGAGTGTATTGCAATAGTCAAGATGGGAAATGACTCGGGCATGAGTGACCGTGAGTAGGGTTTGTTGATCCAGGAAAGGGCCTAATTGGCGCACAACCTGCAGTTGCGCAAAGGACCTCCTGGCTATGACTGCCACTTGCTCTTTGAGCAGGAGTCGCAGGTCCAGGACAGCCCCAGATTACAAATCTTAAGAATACTAAGTTTGGAAGTCATGTTTAAGGAGGGCTTTCTCAGTGCTACAGCCCTCTGAAGTGAAACATGCACCTGGCCAAATTCTCTTTCAAAGCCCTGGGGCAAAGTATGCTCTGGGCGGCACATATGTGAATGATGATACAGCCAGTCCTGAAAAGTCTGATATGTTTAGTGCTGAAGCATAGCTGCGGAACTACAAGTAGTTTTCACTTTACATCAGTTCATTTAGTGAACATACAAATTTTCAACAGCATTGGGGAAAAAAAGGACTTTTGACCATTTTTTTACATTGATGACCACTGCAGCCTTTCTCCCTGGTCAAGTGATCAAAATTCAGATGTTTGGCAATTGGTTCATATTTATGATGGTTGCAATGTCCTGTGATCAGTTTGTGTGATCTTCTGACAAGCACAGTCAACAGGGAAGCCAGATTCACTTAACTAAGTAGTAACCAGTTAATTGTTGCTTATTTAACAACTGCAACAATTCTCTTAACAACTGAGCCAAGGAAGGTGGCTAAAAGATCTCTAGTCCAACCCTCTGCTCAAGGCAGGAATCCTTAAACCAGCCCATATTTTGAAGATCCCACAGTTGTACTTTACTACTCACCGAACCCTCTATTGGGATGGTGACTTTCTGTACCTCAAACTCTTGTACCTTCTGCTCCTCAGATTCCACCTTCATCTCTTTCTGAGTTGAGGAACCTCGTGAAGGTGCAGGACCCAGCTGGTTTGGGCAGAGACAAAACAATCCAAATAATAACAATCCTTAAAGGACTTCCAGTTTGGTCTGCCTCAAAGACGGACCGAAATCCGCAATTGTCCACGGTTTCGGTTCGTGCTCTCTCGTTGGAGGGCCCCAATCATCCTGATTTGGGGCCGGAGCCACCTTGTAGGAGTGGCGAAAAAGGGGGAGACCACCAGCTGGGTTGAGGGGAGCCACATCTCCCCTCCTTAGCTTGGAATTACTCTCCTCCGAAGATGACTGCAGCAGTGGCCAATAAAATGGCTACCCCGAAGAGATAAGTCGACTGGGACAAGATTGTGCAGGAGTGGGAAGAAGAGGATGGCATAGAAACCAGGAGAATTTGAGCACAAGATACCCTGGATTTAAATTTTTCAAAATTGTTAAGAGAGTGGATTTGAGTAGCGGACAAAAACGTTAAGAAAGGAATACTTGATAGCTTAAGTGGCTTTGAATTCTAAAAGGAAGAAGCCGGAAGAAGAAGCTTATCTTTGAATTAGTTAAATATATAACCCTGACACTAAATAGGCAATTAAAGCTGGATTGGACTGTGTCAAGGTAGAAAATAAAATTAAAAATTGAATTTATTGAATCTATTTGGATCTATTGACTTTGGAACTCTAAAAGCCTGAATGAGAGAGAAAAAGCCGGGAAAAAGAATTAATTCTGAACATAGCAAAGTGTGGTAAAGGGAATTGTTTACTTTCATCCCTTCCTATCTTAAAGCTTGGAACTGCTAAAGACCTATTTGATACAAAGTAACCCAAATTAGGATACTACAAAATAGAGACCCTGTGAAAGTGAAAGTGGAACACTAAAACAAAGGAAAAATCATGGGATTATTTGGTGTCTCTGGCATAAACTTTAATTTATGGACATTGAAATGTGGAATCAACCTGGAAATCTTCTGGAGAGGAACTAATAAGAGTTAAACGTTGAAAAAACGTTATGGATATTGTTTAAAGATGGCTGGAATGCTTTTGGAACTAAAATTGGAACTTAGAAATATGAAAGACATGCTACAAGAAGAAGGCAAATTGCTTGGTTTTGCCCTACAATATTTAGAAATGGCCATTTCAGAATATGAAAGACAACAAGAAGGGCTAGAAGAGGAGCCAATCAAAGAAGTGGCCATCTTTAACTAGCATCTGAAACAAGGAAAACTTAAGCGAAGGGAGAAAAGAAGGGGAATTAAAAATAAATTTGAAATTGTAATTTAAAAGGGGTTTACCTTGAAAACCAAACAAAGTGAAAAGAAACAGCAGGAAAGGGAATTGCAGAAGGGAGTGCTGAAAAAGGAGGGGGATAAAAATCGGGGTAATAAAAAGAGGGAGAGAATGAAGCAGGACCATGAAATAAAGAAATATGGCAAGCAAATAAGAATGAAAAGGAATTGTTTATTTAAAAGGCATAGAAAGAATGGTTAATTGAGATTTAAAGAAGGGGATTCTACAAGTTGATAAGGTGTAGCTTAAATAACTTAGAAATAAGAAGCTATCTAGAAAATAGTGGAATGTAGATTATTAAAATGGGAGATGGGAATTGATACTGTTCTGTTATTGTAATGATTGTTTGCTCCTTTCTTTTTTGTATGGAATTAAAAGATAATTAGAATAAGGATATTAACAATGTCTAATGAATTTATAAGTTATAATTAAAATGGAGTACGAGTATTGTTGGTAGGAGAATAATATTAGTTCTTATGATGAAGAGATTATGTTGTTTTTTCTTTCTTTTTAAATCAAATACACTTTTTATGTAACCAAAAGGGAAACTTGCAGACTCAGATTTCCAAAAGATATATACAATGTACTAACTACTAGAAAATTATTATTATGGATTTTTTCTTTTTTTTCAGTGTTCATTCAAAATTAAAATTATGAGAATTTTAGGGGGGAACTAATTATATGGTATGTTAACCACAGGGGTGGCACCTCAAAATTGGCAATAATAGGGGTGTTTTATTTTCTTTCTTTTTCTATATTTGAAAAGTTTGAATTGAGACTCGAATCTTTGGAATGATGAATTAAGTATATGCGAGGAAACTGCAAACCTGACAGAAGATAATATAAAATTTGATGAATATGAAGATATTTAAAGAGGCATTAAGAATTTAAGGAAATAGATTAAGGAATGAACTGAGAAAATTTATAAAATAAGCTGGAAGAAACTAGATGATTAAAATTAAAGAAAATATATAAAGTAAGGTTAAGGTATGTTATTAAATGTGAAGAGTAGGAAATGAAAGTCAAGTTTGTATGGAAATGTGTTGACTTGGAATCATGCTATTCACTGAAAAAAGATGTTTTTAATATGTGAAAATTGAATAAAACTCTTTTAAAAAATCCTTAAAGAGCTTCTTTCCTTACAAGTCGGTTCTTCCACCCATCCAATTAAATCTTCAGTGTTTCTATTTTCCTTATCTCCACTCACCGGTTTTCCACCTGCAGAAAGTTCCATCTCAAATTCCAGATCCTTCTTCTCCTTTTTTTCAGTCTTTACTCTAAGAAATCGCTTTTCTTCATTACCATGAACTCTGGCAGACAATCTATCCCGGAAGGAGGAAGAATCTAGCTGGAAAACCCAAAGGAGCAAAAACAAGAGATTCAGCATTTACCTTAGTGTTGTGGTGAGCCGGCAGAGGTGCAGATGGCTGAGGAGAGCGATGACTCTGATGAGGGGCCAGGATCATCAGGGAGTGGACTGCTGCCTTCAGAGATTGTGGGGGCTGGCAGCAGTGACGAAGAGGTTCCTGAGGAGCTTGTGCCAAGTGCACGTGCACGAAGGAGTACTTGGAGGAAAGAACAATTACAACAGCACAGGCGACTCGGGAGTAAGGCTGCAAGGTAATGGCCCCTCCCTCAAGAGGATAAAAGCTAGGTTTGGAAAAGTGTTCTTTATAGACAGCAAAGAAGCTCTGAAACTCAATTGGTGGACATCTTAGTTCGTGTTTGGAGAATCTTGTAAATTAGTTCTTATCTCTGGGTTTTTGGCAGCCTTGACAAACAAATTGGCAAGGCTCTTTCTTGTTGGAGCTAATTAGTGGAAAGCAACCTTCAGAACATAATTCATTATTAAACCTTAAATGTGGGGGCTGCTGCCTTTTCTGTGTTTGTTCTTTGGGAACTTGGTTAGATCAAAACACTAGGTTCAGTTTGTTCCCAAACAAAGAGATATAGACACAACATCTTCCAACCAATCTTAAAAGGTAATGTCAACAATATATTTTAGCTTGCAATTCCCCACGTAAACAGCAACAGGATTTTTACACAGTGAGGTGTAATAACTTCACTAGGTTGCAAATTACTATAACTAAGTGTCCACAAGGAATCTTCTCAAGTGGAACACCACAACATGAATGCTAAGTACTCAGCAAGTCAAGCCTATGTATTTCAGATTTAAATAAATGTTCCCATTATATTTCACAGGGAAGGCCATTTGAAATAACGAATGAGTTTCATATCCAACTTCTAAAAGCCTGATTTTGTTTCTTTCTTGCATTTGTTTTCTCAAATCTGTGTGGTATCAAGTGATGCATAAGCTATTTGTCCCCCTAAACTTAACCATGCTTTTAGTAATTACGTGACAGCCAAGAAAAATGAGACTGTTTCAGATCCAGCCTGTTCCTGCAAACTTCAGGGAAAAAACACATGAAATGTTGGCGTTATACACCTTGATATCTTGAATCTTTTCCACTCCCTTTTTCAGTCTAGCATTCAGTCCCAAGGATTCCCAGGACCGGCCCTCACCTTCTGTTAGTGGTCCATCCATCTGAAAATACAGAAGGGAGGAAATGGAATCCATTAAAAAATTAGACATAGTTCTAAATTAGATATCAAAATATTCTAAGAACTTCCTATATGCTACTCTGGTCTTCCTTATACAAGTAGTTGGAATAGAAAGAAATATAAGATGTTTGGCATTTTTAAACCACTGGGTATATGTGGGGAGATGATCACACTTTGTGGTTATTTATCTTGTTCCCATCTTCATCCATTGTAGGAGCTTCTAGAACAGACATTTCCTTGAATTAAGTTTTTTCTGTACCCTCCTTGTCCTCATCCATCGTAAATGCTCAGGCAAAAGTAAATGGCTTTTGGAGAGAAACCAGATTAAAAGACATCTTCCTCTTTAATATAGCTTCTGAGAAGCAAGTAACCAGTCAACTGCCTGCCATCAGGTCCCGCAACAGCCCCATGAAGTCAGTGAGGTAGTAATAAAGACAGGATACAAATCAAATCCATAAATAAACAGATGGCATTTGGATTGTAGCACTCAAAGCTTTCGCCAAAATGGGCTTCATCCTTGAAGAACTTCTATTAGGTCCTTAGCATAACCCTGGTTTCCAGGAGGACTTAAAGACAACATGGTATCTCTGTGGAGGATACAACGTAAGATCCCAAGACTTAATCCTGTCTGGACTGTGATCCCCAGAAAATAAAGGGAGTTTACTTGTACATGTAATCCTTGATTTACAACAGTTCATTTAGTGATCATTCAAAGTTATAGCAGCACTGAAAAAAATGATTTATGGCTTTTTCATACTTATGACATTACAGGATCCCCATGATCATGTGATTTACATTTGTATGCTTGACAACTGGTTCATATTTATGATGGCTGCTTGATAAACTGATTCATATTTATAACAGTTGCAGTGTCCCAGGGTCATGCAATCCTCTTTTGCAACCTTCTGGCAAGAAAAGTCAATGGGGAAGCCGGTTTCACTTAAAAAACATGTTAATAATTTAACAACTGTGGTGTTTCATTTAAGAAATGTGGCAAGAAAAGCTCACTTTGCAACATAAACGTTGGGGCTCAATTGTGATCATAACTCCAGGATTAGCTGTATTTTTTTTTTTTTTAAAAGGTCAAAGTCATGAAGGAAGGCTTCTTCCCAGAGGCTCGAAGATTGGCAGGTTGAAACCAGGACCCGCTGCACCCCATCCCCATCCCTTCGCTGCCTGTTTCCCCCACACTCACCTGAGGGTCAGCCTTCATTCCACAGCTGGGGCGAGGTGTGGGGTGGTGGACGATCTACAGCAACAGCTGACTTCTCCAGCCCACGTGCGCGGTTTTCCTTTCCACTAGATCTTTCTGCGCGCAGCACCCGGAGAGGCGGGGAGGCTGGGACTCGGAGGGTGGGTGGGTGGGTGGGCTGAAGCCGGTGGGCCCGAGAGGGGGAGAGATCGGGACCACTCGGGGGAAGGACGTTGAGTGAGAGGATGGGATCGCTTCCTCCGGGAATACGGCTTGCCACCCTGCTCACCCGGGCCTCTGGCGGGGAGGAGAGGAAAGGAGGGGATCTTCGTAGATGCTGGGGAAGAGGGAGGGAGAAGAGCCCGGCAAAGAAGATCAGAAGGATCCCTCGCTGCGGCCCTCCTCCGCAGCCGCCCCAAAGCCTGAGAGCGATTCGCTCTCGGGGCGGTTTTACGGCGGTCCTTCCGAAGTAGCGCCCCTGCCTCGAGGAGCGAGATGTGCGTGAAAGACTCCGAAGGGGACGGGAGGAATGCTGGGCGAAGAAGAAGGGGGGGGGGGAATGACAGAAGGCGGGCTCTTCGCGCTGATTGGCTAACGTGCCCCCCCCCTTGTTTGTAATTGGCAGAGAGAGCGAGAGAGAGAGAGAGCGGCTGCGGACAGAGAACGGCAACCGCTGGAGAGGCGCCGTCCGGAGCTCTGGGTTGGGCACCCGAGTTCTGGTCCTGCCCACTCCCTCTCCCCTTCATACACTAAGCCCACCTAGAACCGGGATCGCGCCCGCTCATTGGCTGGGACCTCCCCGTCGCTTTAACGGAGCGCGCAACTGGAAAGAAGTGGGGGGGGGACTTTCCAGCTGGCGGAGCCGGTGTTGGATCGACGTCCGATTTAGAATTGGGGAATAGAGTAGGATAGGATAGGATAGAAAATATGGAAAGGAAAGGAATGGAATGGAATTATTTATTGGCCAAGTGGTGATTGGACACACAAGGAATTTTTCTCTGATGCAAAATTAGGATTAGAACAGAACAGAATAGAATAGCATAGAATTCTTTATTGGCCAAGTGTGTTTGGACACACAAGGATTTTTTTTTGGGGGGGGGTGCATATGCTCCCAGTGTACATACAAACAACAAAGTGATAAATCATGATTATGATAATCATAAATCATAAATCATAAGATAAATGATAAGGAAGGTCTAGAAAGAAGCAAGGGATTAGCATGGAGAAAGGCTGTCCTGGAAATTCCCTGCTGGAGTCTGATTCCCACGTTTTCCATTTGGATTCATGCCTCTAGTACTGTGTAGTGTTTCTCAAGCTTGGCAGCTTTCAGACATGTAGGTTTCAACTCCCAGGAAGCTGACTGGGGGATTCTGGGAGTCTTATGGTTGCCTTCAGTTTGAAAAACACTTGCTCTTGGGGCGATCAATGCAATGGTTGTAAGTGTGAAAACCAATCATAAAGCAGTTGTTTTTGTGCTATTGTAATTTTGAACAGTCACTACATTAATAATTTTAAGTTGAGGAGTACCTGTATCAGGAATGGTTTCAAACAATTCACAAAGTCATCCCGATTGTGTTTTTCCACAATATGTTAAATTGAAATGTTCTGCTGGCTCAGTGTTCCTCAAATTTGATCACTTTTAAGATGCATGGACTTCAACTCCCAGAATCCCCCATTCCATACATCTTAAATTGCCATATTTGAGAAATAAGTGTCCTGGTTTACTGCAGATTGATTCTATGTCAGCACAATTTGGACAAATTACTAAGGACTTGTAGCTTCAGTGTCCATCACTCTTGTTGTGCCCCCAGGAAGCAAATATAAAACTTTGGGTTGTGATATATGTCTTTCTACACTCACCTTACTCGGCGGGGCGGGTGGAAGGAAAGGCCCATGGACTCAATTACAGGTGCAATGCTTGCAATGTTGGAAAACCCAGTCTATTGATATGATGAATAAGGAAAGGCATCACTTTATGTTGGTGGTCAACTAATCAACAACACCTTATATCCCTATCTTGAAAAATTAGCTTGCAGCTAAATTACAGCATTCCATAACTTCAATAAACAAAGAAAAGCAACTTTGCCTCTCTGCAGCTAGCATATTTTCAGGTCAGTCGAAGTGTGTTCTCAATGCATGGTAAAAAACGTTAAGATGGCCATGGCAGTATGATCAGACAAGACTCCAGGACATTAACCAGACTCTGCAGATGGCCCTTCTGTCCAAATGTATCCTCTGTTTTGAAAGGGCAAGGAATATGATAAGTTTATGCATGTTGCCATTGACTGAAAGCTTTGGGCTGTCCTCTCATTTTTGTTCTCTTATAACTGGGATTTTTTCCTTCAGGCAACTGGCACTTAAACAAAAGGATTTCCATATTAAATTAATCTTAATAGAGATTGAAGATAGGCAGCCTGCTTCAGCACTGTGTCTTTTATATTGATGGATTACAACTCCTATTGAAATCCTATCATTTATTTTTAAGAAGTGCTTTAATTTTTTTTTAAAAAAACTTTCTTGCCCATTTTTTTTCAACATTATTTGAAGAAAGGGAAGAGACACAATCATTTTCTTTCCTGGCAGAGGTTTTTGTGTGTCTTTAGAAGGGAGTTGGATGAGTGGTAGAATTTGCCTATTTTCTTTGTCACAAGATCAAAGTGAGATGTAAGAACCATGATGGTGCAGTGTACTGTAGGCTAACTCACTGCTCACTCCAGGAGTTCAATTCTGAGCAGTCAAGGCTAACTCATCTGACCAAGGTTGATAAAATGAGGACCTAGATTGTTGGAGGTGACTCTATAAATCGGTTAGAGAGGGCTGTGTAGCAGTGTATAAGCTTAAGTGCCACTGCTAAAACTGCCACTGCAGTGTCATCCTGTCAGTATAATGGGTGAAGGTGTATAGACTTTTGACAGAGAGAGCAGCAGATGGGCAATTCTGAGGTGAAAAAGGAGGGCAGAGGATAAGGACCCTTCTGAAACAATGTGATTTGTGTAAGTGCCACAATTCATGTCTTTGCAATTTGGTTTATGCTTCATTATGTCCTCCAAAGTGTGTAACTATTTTGATGTCACTGCCAAATGCTGTGGATACCACTAACCTGCATAGAGACCCCTCCTCCAATTTTTCTCCACTGTAACAGCTCTACTAGAAAGAGCAAGAAAGAGAGGCCCAAGTCAAGCAGGTAAATTTAAACCTGGTTCTCCAGAAACTTAATTCCATAACCCAGTGTTTTTCAACCTTGGCCACATGTGGAGTACAACTCGCAGAATTTCCCAGCCAACAACCGAGTCTTACATTCCAGGAACCTCACATCCCAGGGCAAAGTGTCACATGTAGTATCTTCCTGAGATTTTGGAGCGTTACCCTGAATGAGCAATGAAGTTCTTTATTTCCTATCCTGAAAACTGAAAACAAGGATCAGTCTACAGAATCTACTATAGACAGTATTTAGGAAAATAAACTATACTTCCTTAGTTGCAAGAATGATTTGGAGGATAGTTTCTCTTACATTTCCCATTTTCCCTGCTTTTCTGACCCAATACCAAATCCAGCTGTGGGACAGTGCATTGGGTAAATGAGCATGAGAAAAAGTTAGTTTCCTACCAAATATTGTAGCTTTCTTGTCTTGGGGGTGGTTTTGAGTTGGTCAGAGCAGTGTTTCTCGACCATAGCAATTTTAAGAAGTGCAGACTTCAACTCTCAGAATCTCAGAGAGGAAAAAACTGCAAGCAGAAAATTCATTGGGGTGGTGGCAGTTATTTAGAAGGAGTTGAAATTACTGGTAATCCTTGACTTCATTTACTGACTGTTCAAAGTTGCAACACTACTGGAAAAAGTGACCTATGAGTATTTTGTCACAGTTACAACTATTGCAGCATCTCCACTGTCACATGATCAAAATTCAGATACTTAGCAACTGGCATGTATTTATAACGATTGCCAGTCATGTGATCACCTTTTGCGACCTTCTGACAAAGTCAGCGGGAATTGAAAGCCAGATTCACTTAATAATTGTGAATGATCGTGAATGCAAGAGCAAAATTCACTTATCAACTGTCTTGCTTAGCAACATAAATTTTGCTCTCAATTATAAGTCAAGAGCTACCTGTACAGAAACTTATATTCAAGTACACCTATCACCTACTGTACAAAGAACTGAATTGAACTGAATTCTTTATTGGCCAAGTGTGATTGAATACACAAAGAATTTGTCTTGGTGCAAATGCTCTCAGTGTACATAAAAGATAAATTCGTCAAGAGTCAAGAATCATAAGATACAATACTTAATAATAGTCAAAGGGTACAATAAAGCAATCAACTCATACTAGATGTCAGGTGGTGCTCCATTCAAAATCCAAGAAAGAAATACTTAAACTCTTTAGATTAGAGAAAAGATATTTTTTACTGAAAATGAAGTGGTAGCAACCACAGAATTCTAAATCTGAGGAATTAGGCGCGTAAATCACATATACAAAGTGATGGAAACGTTCCCACCCCCAATAGTTCAAATGATTCTTCCAATTAAAAGTTGTGAATATGATCGTGTGGACATCTTCAGGTGGTGATGAGGCCTCTGTCAGTTGACATTGGTATATTTTGATAAAGGGTTGCAGCTGCGCAGAGAAAAAGAAAGCTAAGTGAGAAATAGAAACCTAAACAGGAATGTATACTCCCCCCTCCTCATTATATACAACACTTGAATGTAACACCTCCAGCTCGCTTCTCCCTCCTCCCCCCCCTTACTTATGGCAGCCGAAAGATGCAAAGCAATAATAGAAGATCTTGATGGCTGACACTAGGAAACAGTCAATAAAAATAGTAAGGATACAAGCAACAAAGTTACAGTCATAGAAGCAGCATGTTCAATTGGAAGGGATCTCAATGGTCATCTAGTCCATCCCTGTTCAGCAGTGGACCCACAAAGTTCATGCCTGATAGTCATCCAGTCCTCTTGTGCAAACCTCCTGCCAGAGGGAGTCCGTCCAATCAGTCCATTTATTTCTGTTTTTCTCAGATGGAGCAAATCTCAATGCAGTATTGAAGAGAATATGAGCCAGATACATTTTTATTCTTTATTTATAATTGTATATGATTAAGATCCAACTATCCGCACACCCCTTAGTTTTCTCCCATCCGTTCAGGCGTTTAAAATCTGATTTGAAATCAAGCTTTCATCTTGGAGTAGAGTAATCTGATTCATAAATAGCAACAAAAACGAAAACGAAAACGCCTTTCCAAAGAATAAAGAGGTTTAGAAAGCACTGGCCCTTTAAATATTCACATCTGGAATGTATCTTATTGCAAAATGGCTACCGATTTTTGATGAGCTGCCTTATTTTGACAGCCTCTCTTTTCTTGCCCACACTCAAAATGGTGGGCCTTTTTAACTTTAACACTCCATTGACCCGAACTGAGACGGCAGTTACAACGTTTTTCTTACAATGCAACGTCTAGTTTAATTTCCACCCGTTTTGGCCATAGACAAGTAACTGAAAGATTTATCCTATTAATAATAGGAAGGAGGCACTGACGTGTCAGTGACGTCACCGAAGCGTGCGCCCTTTAAAAAAGATGGGGGAAACTCAGGGCGAGATAGATATAATTTTCACTGATAGCTGTAGAATCAGTTTCGCGGGTGCCCGGGCGCTGGAACTAAAGTGAAATGAAGACACGCCTCCTGAATCCCCGACACAAAAACTGACCCACGCCCCGTGCTTCCTGACCGCGCTCTTCGGCGCAACATACAGGCCTTGATTACAGTTTGCCCACCATTCCTACCCTAAGTAATGATGGCGATTCTTGAACCACCACTTGAGTAAAAAGCAGGAAATCATTGGCTGCGGTAGAAAATGGGTCGCTATTGGACGGTCCGAATCTAGCAGTAGGGTCGGGTCGGGCCGGGCCCAAGGGCTGATCTGAGAAGGAAAAATTGGTAACCGGAGAGAGGGGTCGTGTCCCCTCGTCCTCTGTTTCATGACTTCGGCTTGCATGCGGGGGCTGGAGGTGAGATCCCCCGCGGGGCATTGGGTGGGTGGGGGTTGGGGTCGCCAGTTTGGCGGATAATTGGGAGGAGTCCTTGTGGGGACCGAAGGCAGCAGCTCCTGCTCTTTCGCTGGCAGCCGAGGATCCTCGGCTTGCTCCCTTGATGGCCGTCAAGTGTGTGAGCGGCTGCGCGGCTTCTTCTACACCGGGCGAAGGAATGGGGGGGGGGGCGCCTGGGCTTTGCGAGATTGTGTGTGTTTGTCTCCGTGTTTGTGTGCTCTGACGTCTTCTTGGGCGGGAAAAGGTGCCCAAAGGCTGCAAAAACGAACTTCGGCTTTGCCCGGTCTTTTTCAAACGTGGGTGAACTTCAGGTTGCCTACAGACACTCTGGCTAGGGAATTCTGGGAATCGAAATCCAGCCGTGTTTAAAAGTTTGAAGAAAAAAAAACAACCCACCTTTTCTGTGGGGTCACTTTCGCTGTGTTTGAGGAAGTGCTAGCCCTGCTTTATGCAATCTGCTGTGTGTCCCACCCCCACTTTGCATACCAAGAGACATACAAACCTGTGCCAAGAGACATACAAACACATCAGGTAAGGTATTCTGGGTGTGCTTCTCCAGTGATATAGAAAGTTAAGTTTTTGGGGGGTGGGGTGGGGGGGTGAGAGAGGAACAGTTATAGGAAGAATGGGATGGGAGAGATGTTGGAATGACTGCTTCCTTGCTAAGTGGAATCTAACTGGCAAAAAATAGGATGGACATTTTCTAAAATAACCATCTTAGCAAGATTGGCACTCTTGGCTTCGAATTTCAGCCTGGCAGGACTCATAGGCCTGAGTTATCTTGATTTATATCCTGTCCCATAATTTGGCCTTTGCTGTTTCTCCCACAAACACACAACTTTTAACTCTTGTGATTTTTTACAAACCCATCTTTTATGTATAATGGGGAGTAAGTGGAGAGCTGAAAGTTTTCACATACGTTGAGAAAAACAGAGGGAAAATAATAGTTGAGTTAATACATGTAAGAAAAAGTGTTCTTCATAAATATTTTAGTAAGGCCAACCCCTAAATTAGGAAAGTGTGTGAAAGCTTTTCACTTCACAAGAATTTATCATCTGCCAACTTGGTGGGAAAAGACTGAGATGAAAAAAAAAGTTGCCTTTTCTTGTTTGGAAGTCTAAGGAACCTGAAAACTGCTATACTATTTGCGTTTTTTGAGTGATGGTGATAAAATTGACATCCAGTTTTGGATTTTTTCATGTTTTCAGTTTTGTCATATAATTTAGTTTACTTTATTGTCATTGCACCTCATACAACAAAATCAGCACCATCTTCAGTGCATATCATGACCATGAAAATAAACACAAACACACATCCTTCAACCTCCACACATTGAACCAAAACCCCCTGATACCATGCCAATACTGCACTATACAGCATAATGACTCAAATTGATCTGCAAATGTTAGTCTGTCGTGTATGTGATGGGGGATGGTGGTATGATTTCTGTCCTGGTTTGATTGCTTTAATATAGTACAGTGCCCTATATATCCTACTATATAAGGCAGTCAGTTTGATGTAGCCAAGACAACAGACTACATCCCAGTAGACTAAAAACCAGAAGATTGTGAGTTCTAGTTCCATTCAGGCATATAGCTGGATAATTTTGGGCCAGTCACTCACTTTCAGTCCTAGAAACTGGGCAGTGCCAAACCAGTTCCAGAAATCTTGCCAAAAACACAGCTGAGACTAGTCCAGGCAGTCATCAAGAGTCAAAAACTGATTTGAAAGTGCACACACACACACAGAGAATCTTCTGACATGCTGAGAAGCTTTGCACTATCTGATTTTCAACTTTTCCTTATCCTGGAAAACTGCTGTGCGAGGAAGACTGGATCTAACTATGATTTAGATGATTGCTAATGATTCATAATTAGCTTCTCTGAGGCATATAAATCCGTCTCCTCACTTACTTACCTCTGTATTGTGCAGCACTATTTAGAACATTTTTTTTCTCAACCCTGGCAACTCCTAAGATGCATGGGTTCTAATTCCTATAATTCCCTAGCCAGTCATACTGACTGAGGAATTCTGAGAGTGAAGACCACACATCTAAAAGTTACCAAGGTAGAGAACGCTGGTTTAGAAGAATAACTAAAATAGCAGACCTTTCAAAGGTGAGAGCAGGGTTTGCCCTCCTTCTTAAGGATGTCCCACCACACACTTGATCTGACAAAAAATAGGAAGGAAGTAACTTCAATTGAAGTGCAGCTTTTTGTAGAAATAGGCTGTCTCATTTTAATTTTGTCCATAAAAATGAATTCTTGTTTTTAGGATGCTCAGCTCTGTTAATAGTGCATGAGAATAGAAACTGGTGGAGGGTGGAATATCTTTTAAATAAATGCATTTTGATTCCAAGATGAAATTAATGAATTAATGAATGATTCTTCTAAAAAAATTAAACTTGATTAAAATTCCAAACTGAAGAAGGTGGGGAATGACAGACCTAAGAAGCATAAGAGTTTAATTCATTGTTTCTCAACACTGGCAAATTTGAAATATGTGGACTTCAACTCGTAGAATTCTGAGAATTGAAGTCCAAAAGTCTTAAATCTGCCAAGATTGAAAAACACTTTTAATTACTTCCTTAATTAAATCCTTCTTAAAGAGGCTCTGTTATGATGGTTTGGGTGCCTTATGAACATGTCTTCAATTAATAGCATATTTGGGATTATTACAGTGCTTTGATGCTACTAAACTTATTTAATTTTGAAATGTGATCACTTTTTGCCAGTGTTTTCCTTCCTTTTTTGGCTTCTGTAAATTATTTTATACTTCCTTCAGAAATACCCAGTTTACTACAATTAGCTGAGGAACACCAAGTCTCAAATTTGTTATTTTTTAGTCATACAAAATCCATCTTTTAAAAAATGTTGGCTTTTCCAGCCACTAACTCCGGCATTGTTCTTACCTTGATTTGGGGATATTTTAAAATGAAATATAGTTTTTCTCATAGCCAATTATTTTACAATTCAGAGAAGAATCCTTATATATATATCATGTATTGTTTAATGAAATAAGTAAACAGTTATTCATTTGATTTCTCTCCCACCGCAGAGAAGTGAGAAATGAGGTTCTGATGGAGAAATGGGGGAGCTTCCCAATTCCCAATTCCTGACCCCAAAAAGGTATTGGGTCTGAATCCAGCCATGGAATGCACCGTTCTTGAAGGAACCTCTGCTAGGGGTCATTTGCCATTGTCTGCTTTAGAGAGGATAGCCAGGCGGCGAAAAATCATATTCAAGTGAGAGATTGCCATGTTTTTTGCGCAGGGAATTCTAAGTGGGAAGAATGGGAGGAGGAGGAAGGAATCAGGGTGTTGTTTTGAGAATCTTGCTCTGTATCCTTTTACAGGCCTGAAGCTGAGGAGAAGGAAACCCCTGTACATCTTCTGCAGCCCCTGGACAGAGGCAGAACCTCATCCCCCTTATGTCAGGATGAAAAATGGTCACCCAAGAAGAAGCAGCGGCTCCAACAAAGCTCCCTGCCAATGGCAGAAGCGGGCAGGGATGCTTGTGGTAGGATGGGAGAAACCCTGTGGCGAATGGCATCTTCCATGGAGAAGAAACAGCGAAAGGTGTTGGCTATTGATCTGGAAGACTTTTCCACAACCAAAGTGCCTGTAAGGATGCTGTAAAACCTGGAGTGAATGTTAAAGGGATTTGTGGGAAAGGCTACCAAACTGAATGGATGATGTATCTCCCAGGCTTTGAATAGGCAGATGACAATTCCCTCATTACTAGTTGAGATTGGGAGTTCTGAAGTAATAAGCTGGTACTGTGCCAGCTAAATCAGTACCCAGTCTTTTTCTGGGCCCTATGACTGAAACAATTCCTTTCAACTCCAAATCTACCCACTGGATACACACAAAATCCACTTGTAAATATTGAATATAAATGAGATGCATATATAAAACACAATACAGCCAGAGGTGGTATTCAGCAGGTTCTGAACAGTTCCGGAGAAACAGTAGCGGAAATTTTGAGTAGTTTGGAGAACCAGCAAATACCACCTCCGACTGGCCCCACCCCCATCTATTCTCTGCCTCCTGAGTCCCAGCTAATCAGCTGGGTCATCTTTTGTTGCCCAGCACAGGAGAACAGAGCTCGAAAGCAGGCTAATGGGGTGGGAGGGAATGGGTTTTTGCAGTAACCTTCCCCTACTCCAGGGGACGGAATGGAGATTTTAAATATCCTTCCCCTGGAGTGGGATGGGAATGGAGAGTTTACAGTATCCTTCCCCTGCCATCCTCACCAAGCCATGCCAACAGAACTGGTAGTAAAAATTTTTGAATCCCACCACTGGATACAGCCAACTGGCATCACCTACTGTGAGTCAGGCGGCTATATAAATTTGCTTAATAAATAAATCTATATATATAAAAGTGAAATACCATACATGCATCATCATAAAATCTCTAGAACTGTAAAGCCTACAAACTTGAAATTTGGCACATATGTTCCTCTTAGTTTCTAGGTACTCAGTAAGAAAGGATTTTTTGAAATGACCATCAAAGCTTTTGTATTTTGTATATTATTATTTACACGCTCTGATGCTAAAGAGGACTCCCGCTCCCCACCTGAAAAAAAATCTGTTCCAAATGTAAAACAAAGCAGAGAGGAGTTTCAGTTTTAGTTTCACAGCAGCAACCAGGTTTAGTACAGAACAGTTGAGCTAAGCCATGCCCAGGCTCCTTGTTGTCTCCTTGCTCACATAGCACAGTTTCAGTTTCCAGACTGTCCTCAACTCTCACACACTGACAGGATGCTAGCCAGATGAATCCCGATGGATGCTGGTAGGCAGAGGCAGAATTTTTTTCCCCTTATTTTCCTCTCCCAAAACTAAGCCCAGCCACATAGTTTTATTAGTGAAGCATGGGTATCCAGCTAGTAAAGAATAAAAAAAAATTTTTTTTTAAATGTTCTTTTACAGATGTCTCTTCCATACCAGATACTCCAAAAAGTTATCTTGGATTATTTCAGGCCTGATGCCTGATTTTTTGTTTGTTTGTTACTAAGCAGAGACCTTTTGATTTATCCAAACTTCTTTATGTTTAGAATTCTTTTCAAACTTACATTTTTCCTGTTTCTAGTCATTTGAGGGATGATGATGTTATACTATGCCATGGATTTTGGGGTTGAATTACTAACATTTCTAAGGGCTGATCTATTATGGTAGGGCAGATTGAGATAGGAAAAAAGAAACTTACAATTCTTGTCTCTAAAACTCTTCACAAATCTTGTGTTCTGAAATTTGGACTCTTGCACAGTACAAATGGGTAGATTTGATAGCCTAAATGCCCATCACAGCTGAGAGATTCTCTGAATACAGAAAATCGTTCAAGAGCCATGTTTTGTATAACTTAATCAGGAAAGTTAGTCATGTGACCTGTGGTTCTCTCTGGCACAGTAGGCAGGAGACGTTTATACTTTCTACCCAAAGAAGAATGTCTGTTTTAAACCAAATGCAAGACTGGCTGGTGGGATGAGGAAAAGAGGCTTCTTATCTGATGTTTAGAGATGTTTGAAAGTCGGACTGTCTCTCCCTCTATCCAGGAGATTCGTTTACAAAGATTCGTGTTACCTTCCCCAAAACCCTTTCAGCTCTCATTTGGGAATGAGACCAAAGTTTCCTGGTCCAGAAACAGACAGGATAGCACTATGTGCAGGTGAGCAAGGATCTGGAAGACAAAGGTTAATAGAATGGTTTGTGGATGTCAACAGCTACCTGTCTGTCTTGCTCCCTCAGATCCCTTCTTCCTAAGGTACATTCTCAGCCCTGCCAAGAACCTCGGGAACACTTGGCTCACACATGCCAGAAGTTGCGGGACCAAAGTCCCTGCCTCCCTCTCTGCCATGAGTCAGGGTGCCTGCAAGCCAAGAGGCAGCGCCTGCAGAAAGGAGTCCCTCTAATAAATGGGAGAGAGGGGACCCTGGCCATCCCAGAAGAGGAGGCTCATTGGCCAATTCCTGCTTTGGGGGATTGTCCGTTGACCCAAGCCCAGGTGAGTTTGCTGTAGGCAAACCTTTTGTAGGTTAAGGTCAGAGGGAAGATGGTCCCCTTTTGGTTCACACCTCTTTTCTCACCAGCAGGATGCTGGTGTTGGCCAAGAGCTTCTGGAGAGCTTCCTACCTCCCTGCAGGTGAGCGTTTCCACATTAGGGTGGAGGAATGACTAAGCCACCCTTCTCCCTTTACCAGGATTACAGAGCCAAAGAGATTTTGAGAGTAGTTTTTCTTAAAGGGCCACTGCCCAGATGTGCTAGCCTTCCAGGTACTGTGATTGCTGAATGCCATGCTGATAGGACAGTTGCCAGAATGGAAGTTCACTTTATTTGGGATCTCTGGAATGGGGAAGGTTTAACATTTTTTATCTTTCAATGCCACTGGCTGGGTAAATTTCTAACTGCTGCCCAGTTGGAGAAGGCTGTTCCAGAACATCAGATGGAAGAGCTAAAACGATTGCCCATCACTTCCCATTGTTCGCTCTTGCTCAGGAATGATCAGCGAGAATTGCCTCATCAGTCATCAAGCATGGAAAAGCCAGTGCCTTTAGATCTGCATGATCAGGAGCATCACACAGGTTGGTGGAGCTCTGAATTAAATAAAATGACCTGGCAGTCTGATAGTATGCAAAAAAATATGTTTATCCCTATACATTGATAACAAAAGGGATCACCCTTTCTATGGCCAAGGGTTGCATTTTTGGGAAAGGATCCTCAGAGGAATAATCTAAAATATGCTATTTGAGTAGATAGCAAAGGCAGGGAGGAATTCATTTCATGAACCTCTGTTCCTGAATTTATTTAGAAAAGATGGGGATTAGCATCACCAAGAAATTCGAGACCGATGTATTAAGCAGTATTTCTTAACCTTGGTGACTTAAAATGTAAGGACTCCAATTCCCAGAATTCCCCAGTCTGCCATGGTTAAGAAACAGTAGTATAAGGGGAAAGGAATTTTTTTGTACCTTGATCTGTGATGAGAATGCCTCATTATTTATTAATCTTGACATGTGCTAGCATTACAGACACAAGTGTTGAAGATGAAAATGAAGGCAAATTACTATACCTTTGTAAATATTTAGCAATATTGCTGTGCATGAGAAAGAGAGCAAGAAAGGAGAAACTGTGAAAAAGGGAAAAGAGAGGAGAAAGAGGAAAAAAATGATGCTCTAGAGTACTTTTGACTTTGGGCCTATTAGGTTATGTAGCTCAGATTTTAAATAAATTCCAAAGAGGCTACTGAAATTCAGCTTTATTGTTGATCAATAGGCAAAGCTGGGCATTCTCAAACTATTGCCTCAAACAAAGCAAGGCAAAAAGGCAAAAGGCACACATTAATTAAATTTTTTTTTATTTTTTAGAGTTTGCACAGGTCGCGTTTTGTTTAGAAGCACAATTTCTTACCCACTGGTTCTGGCAAAGCTTACGATTTTCCAGCGCTTGAGAATAACTAGGCAAGGAGGAATGGATGCACATTTTCTGGCATTTAGCCCAGAGCTTGATAGGGCCCATTATCTTACAGCTGGTGGTTACAACAGACACAATACACATTTCGAAGTCACAGCAAAGTTACTGCAAGGATAAGCTTGGCATTCAGCCTGGAGCTATTAATAGTACATTTTAGGTTACAATGGAGCTCAGCTCAGTAAGAATAACAATAGCTACACTCTGTGCAGGCTCTAATCCTTTCTGGCCTTTTCATCGCTTGTAGTGATACCCTACTGTCATCCTATACACCAGGGGTCTCCAACCGTGGCAACTTTAAGCCTGGAGGACTTAAAAATTCAAAGCTGGCTGGGGAATTCTGGGAGTTGAAGTCCTCCAGGTTTAAAGTTGCCAAGGTTGGAGACCCCTGCTGTACACCTTACTGTGTCTCCTAGGAAAGGATGTTGTGTACATGTAGTCCTCGACTTGCGACCACAATTGATCCCAAAATTTATGTTACTAAGCAAGGCATTTCTTAAGTGAACTTTGCTCCATTTTACCACCTTTCCTCCCATAGTTGTTAAATGAATTACTGCAGTCGTTAAGTTTGTAACACAGTTGTTAAGTGAATCTGGCTTCTTCCATTGACTTTGCTCTTCAGAAGGTCGCAATAAGGGATCACATGATCTCCGGACACTGCAATAATCATAAATATGAGTTAGTTATCAAGCATCCAAATTTTAATCAAGTGACCATGGGGATGCTGCAACAGTTGTAAGTGTGGAAAATGATCATAAATCACTTTTTTTTCAGTGCCAATTTAACTTCCAACAGCCAATAAACGAACTGTTGTAAGTTGAGGATTACCTGTTATAGCAAAAGACTATTCTTCTTAAGGCAAATTGACAATTTGATTAAAATCAGACACTTTGTGTTGATGATCCAGGCAGTTTTCTTGGCACAAATATGGCCTGGTCATGGGTCCAGGCTAACTGAAGAACCATCTCATCCCAATGGTATTGGCTTGTCTCACCTGCCCCAGCAATAGGGACATGCTATAGATCCCATCAGCTGAGGAACATTGCTTGAGGAGAAGAGCCTGTCTTCCTGCTGTGGCTCTGGAACTTCGTGGCCTTCAAAGTAGGATCTGCCACCCTTTCCTTGGCCTGAGAAGGTTTGAAGACCTGGCTCTGCCATTTGACTCAAGGCCCTGATGGGGTCATATTGGTCCCTTTTTTGCGTAGTGTTTTTGTTAACTTTAATGTTTTAATTATTAATATTTTTAATGAGCTAATTGTTTTATATTGTGTTTATGACATTGAGTCACATGATAGTGAGATGCATATAGATTTAATCAATAAACAACTTTAACAAATAAATAGTATGAAAATAGCTTACCACTACCTCCTGGCAAGATTTTCTTCAACTTCCAAATCTAGCAGCTTCTCTGGCATGTTCTGGGTGGACAGGAATCTCTCCTCTGAGTACTAACCAGATTTGATCTTAACTTCTGAATTGGCCAGAATCAGCCAAGTGCTGCCACATGCTAAGACAGGCCCTGTAGGACTTCCCTTTTATTTAATTGGAAGTAACATTCTTTGAAAGGTGCCAGCCAGAGAAATATTTTGAACTCTCCCTGTGTTGCTTTGAAATCATCAGGGCCATTTCTGAGGTAGATGGGCAGTTAAGAAGTACAGGTAGCCCTCAACTTATAATAGTTTGCTTAGTGACCAAAGTTTTAACAGCACTGAAAAAAGTGACTTACGATCATTTTTCGCACTTATGACCATTGTAGCATCCCCCATGGTTACGCGATTTACATTTGGATGATTGACAATGGGTTAATATTTATAACAGTTGCAGTGTCCCTGGGTCACGTGATCACTTTTTACAACCTTCTGACAAGCAAAGTCAATCCACATACACTTAACCGTGTTACTGATTTAACAGCTGCAGTGATTCACTTTAACAAATTTGGCAAGAAAGGTGGTAAAATGGAGCAAAACTCATTTAACAAATTTCTCACTTAGCAACATAAATTCTGAGCTCAGTTGTGGCTGTAAGTCGAGGATTACATGTATAAAATGAACGAACGAATGAGTGAATCGTCATACAGCTGTGTTTGAACATCTTGTGTAAGTGGCCCTTCAAGATACTTCTTCTTTTCCTCTGCGGCCCACTTCCTGTGTAACAGCCATATCTTTCCCCTTCCATCAGGCCCATCCTCTGAAACATCCAGACCTAGTTCGGCTTTTACTCTCTTGCGTCCTTCCATGGTCCCGCGTTTCAGGCCTTGGGGCTTGGCCCCAGTCTTCCAAAGCATGCGTTCAAAACTGGAAGCCTTTGCTGACATCTTCATCAGCCCATCCAAATCACCTGTGCCATCTGCTGAAAGAGCTCCGTCCCCATCACCACATCCTCCAGTAAATGAGGACGAAGCAGCAACAAGTTCTTCAGCCACCCCTCGCCCAGGAGTCAAAATCGAGATGAAAATCGCCATTTCTGAACCACATCCCCGCAAGAGGAGCTCTTGCCACGAAGAAGAGAAGGAAGAAGCAAACCGCCTGGTGGTTAGCAGGAGGCCCCCCATCCGCCAGTGGCACTTGAGGAAAAGAGAGCCAGCTCCACAGCCCCTCCTTGGACGTAGCAATTCCTGCCCTGATTTTCCTAGAGCCTGCTCTTGGCAAAACGTCTCTTCGGTGCTTTCTCCCTTGCTGAAGCTGCAGCAACGCCGGCACACAGTTTGCAGTCTGGAAGTACCTCAAGAAGTGGAGTGTCCCACACTGCCCTGCCTGCGTAAGGAAGTGTACCCCTTTAGCAGTTCCCCTGCCCGCCTCTTGCCTCTGCGACCCTTGGTTCATGCTGCCTACTGTGATCCATCCTCCTGCTCTTCCCTCATACCATCCTGCTGTCCTGAACCTGACCCCGTGCATTCCAGGTAAAAGCTTTTCCATCTCTGTTACCCAAAGACGTGTGCTGCCCCCTCAAAGAACCTCAGCTCCCCTCCAGCAAGGAAAGAGTAATCCTGAAGACACAGGCATAATAAGCGTCATTTCCTGACTGTCCCTGAAAGGAAAGGAAGGGCAAAAAAGGATCGGGATTTTTGATCCCTCCTTATGGAAAGGCTGGATCTGTTAACAGCAGTGGTCCCCAACCTTTCTGGCTTTGTGGGCAGGCAGGGGGAGGGAGAGGGAATGATTACGTGAAAATGGCAGGTAAGCTCGTGGGGGTCCATTGGCGCGAGTGGCGCACTGGTGGGTTTCAAAGAGGTTTACCCTTCGCTGGGTATGGCTTTGTGCACGCATGCCAAACACATACTTTGCACACATGCAGAGGCTTTTCTACTCACCTGCAATCCCTGTGGTTTGAACAGTTGCTGTGCAGCAATCTCCTGTGCCACGCAAAGCAGCTGTGCTTCAAAAGCAGGGAATAAAGGTCTGCACAGGAGCCTGGGCGGGAGAGTGAGCCCAACAGCAACTCCTCAAAGAGAACCAGTTCAGTCTCCACCGATCTTCGGCGCTACCAGTATGCCAGAACCAGGCCGAACCAGTAGAATAGCAGCACTGGAGTGGTGGGCACAAGCCCCTGCTGCTTGCACGAGTGGAGCTGCTTGCCCACTGCGTCCGTGGCCCAGTTCTGAACGGTCTGAGGCCTGGGAGTTGGGCACCCCTGTTTTACAGCATATTTTCTATGTTGGGAGATTTGGGGTCACATATTCTTGAACTCTTCCCAGCCAGCATGACCTGGAATAAAGCAGGTATGTACAGGCAGTGTTGTAGTCTTTGACTTGCAACAGTTCATTTAGTGAGTGAAGTTACAACGGCAATGAAAAGTGACTTATGACCGTTTTTCACAGTTACGACTATTGCACCATCCCCATGGATACGATCAAAATTTAGACGGTTCATATTTATGAGGCTTGCAGTGTCCCTGGATGTCATGTGATCACCTTTTGCGACCTTCCGACAAGCAAAGTCAACAGGGAAACCAGATTTACTTAACAGCTGTGTTACTAACAACAACTGCATTAACAAATCTGGCAAGAAAGGTCATAAAATGGGGCAAAACATAATTTAACAGTTGTCTTGCTTAGCCACAAAAATTTGGTCTCAATTTTGGTCATTAGTCAAGGACTACCTGTAATCCAAGAATATGTTGGAGGCCCTTGTCTGCTGTTTAAGATTTTGAGCAAGATTATTGGAAAGCCATTTTTAAAGATCAAGATTACACCAGACCCATGTTCCTCTGAGGTCCAACTCTGTATAAGGCACAGTTGCAATTCCAATTCTTAACTAGTTCTGGAATCTGCAGAGAGAGAGAGAGAGAGAGAAATAATTTTTTGCTTTTTTCCTTGATCCACCTTTCCTACAGCTTCCACGGAATGTTGTATATTTAATGGATCCTCCTGTTCAATCAGCTCGCTTTCCCCTCCCCTACAATAAGCGTTGGACTACGGAGTTCCTGGTTATATAGGTGGAGGATGCGGATGTTTATAATTGTGACACGTATTGAAACCTAAGAGAAGAAGGATTGGGTGGAGATTGAATTTAAGTTCTTTTCCTGTTCTGTCCTCCTCTGAATGGATGAGCAGATTTCTCCAACATAGAAAACATCTGGACTCTTTGACCTGTATGTAATTTGTTTTCTTTGTCCTTTCAGGAATGCCTCCCTCTCCCCAGATGGTGGGCAAAGGGTACCAGCAGTTGGCTTAGACATGATTGCATCAGAGCAGTTGATGCTTTCAGAAGATGAGATGAAGGTCAGTCACTGTTTTATGTTTTATTCCTAACAGAGGAAATGCTGCGATTAAGATGCACCCTCCCTCTCTATAGGACTTGGCTTTCCCATCATGTGCATGCTTTGTTGTTGTTGTTAGTGAAGTCATGTCCGACTCATCGTGACTCCTTGGACAATGTTCCTCCAGGCCTTCCTGTCCTCTACTATCCTCCAGAGTCCCCTTAAGCTCACGCCGACTGCATCAGTGACTCCATTCATCCCCCTCATTCTCTGCCGTCCCCATCTCCTTCTTTTACCCTCAATTGTTCCCAGCATTGGGCTCTTCTCCTTCCTTCTCATGAGGTAGCCAAAGTATTTGAGTTTCCTCTTCAGGATCTGACCTTCTAAAGAGCAGTCAGCGTTGATATCTTCTAGGACTGACCAGTTGGATCGCCTTGCAGTCCAAGGGACTCATAGGAGTCTTCTCCTCCAGCACCATAGTTCAAAGGCCTCAATTCTTTGTCACGCAACCTTTCTTATGGTCCAATTTTCACAGCCATACAGTACAACTGACTATACTTTTCTTGGCTTTTCTCTGCTTTCTAGAATTCTGTCTAGATTTGCCATAGCTTTCTTCCCCAGAAGCAAGCATCTTTTAATTATTTGGCTGTAGTCTCCATCTGCAGTGATCTTGGAGCCCAGGAAAATAATATCTGTCACTATCTCCATTTCTTCCCCATCTATTTGCCAGGAATTGAGAGGGCTGGATGCTGTGATCTTAGTTTTCTTAATGTTGAGTTTCAAGCCAACTTTTGCAGTCCATACTTATCCCGACTTAATTTCCCTAAAATCTACAGGGATCCCAAGACAGCACAGTAGGGAAGGTGTCCTGCATAAGAATCCGCAAGACACCAGCCAAGCACCAAGCCAATCTCACCCCCATGGGGCTTCCCCGTCCAGTCAGGTGAGAGCATCTTAAATAAATTAGGAGAATGGGTCCCAAATGAAAATGCTTCTGCAGGAAGATGGGAATGGGTTTCTATATTGCCCAATAGTGATCTGAGAACCAAGGATCCAGATTCTCTGTGAATCCAAGAGGGAAGGGGGCAGTGCGTAAGCAGAAAGGACTTGGCCTTTTCCAGGGTTAAAACTCTGCTGCTGGGTCATTTGCTTTTCAATTGCATTAGAACAAATCTAGGACTTGTACTTTCAGGTGGTGGGTCAGAGATGAACTTTTTTGGAACTCTGAAGAAAGAGTTAAAGAGGGGAGTTCTGGAACCTTGTGCCTTGAACATTTTTCAAAAATGACCCAGTGAGCAGTTCTGACAATGGAATGGCAGGCTAAGAGACTTGTCTGAAAATTGAGCAGAATATTACCCTATACACTGTGAAAAAATGTTTTATTTTTCTGCAGAAAATTCTCCTATCTCACAGATAATGTTTCCCTATTGGCCAAGTTATTCCAAGGTAATATGTTCCCTTTCTCTCCTTTCTCAGGCTCAACAAGAAGGTGTTCAGTCTGGAGGAGATCTACACGAACAAGAATTATTACGCCCCTAAGGAGAAGAGGTGAGAAGGCCAGCTAATGGCTTGTATGGTCCTTGGCCCAGGCTAATACATGGTGGAGTCAAAAGGTGGTGGGTCATATGTATATACTTGGGTTTATAGCTCAGCAGCTTTGTATTCTGCAATAGTTCTGCAAATCATAGTTAAGCAAACCACAATACCATGTCCACGTTCAATGAAGGAGTCACAAATAGCCAAGTAGAGTCAACATGCTTGAAAAAGAAATGCTTTCACAGTTTCTAACCAAAGATCCCATGGCTATATTGGCTGGGAAGGTTGAGACAAATGATTTGGAGGGCACTTGGTGGAAGAAAGCTAACACATATAAAAATAACTCCTTAAAATACCTTTTGTGACCACAGACCCCCAAGACTTAACTCAAGATTTAAATCATAACATTTCTTCAAGCCTTCGCACACTCCCTGCAGTGACATCGCATCCTCCCCAAGGATCCACGGGCCACAAGTTGAGAACCACTGTACTAGACTGTACTTCATGGTGGAAGACAATTGCTTTGGAGTAGTAGTCTTAAAAGAGCACAAGTGAAGTATCAGTTGTGTTGTTTTCCACAGTGTTTCTCAACCTCAGCAATTTTAAGATGTGTGGACTTTGAATTCCCAGAAATCCCCCAGCCAGCGTGCATGAAACTCACATTTATTTCATTCCAGAATGCTGGGTGGGGAAATTCTGGGAGTTGAAATCCACACATCTTAAAAGTTGCTGAGTTTAAAAACACTTCCCCAGCATTTGCTCCCTGTTGTCGAAGCAATGTGCAAGTTATCGTTAATTGCACTGGACTCAAATGCACCAGTGAACCACACCCATAATTTAACTGATGGACCATGGAGGGCTTACGGAATTCATCATTGAACAACATTTCCAGTCTAGGCTCATCTCTTGCTTCCCATTTATTGCGGTTATGCAGAATTTCTGTGCTATTTTCTGGCAGTGGTTCTCCACCTGTGGTCCACAGATCCCTGGGGGAATGTGATGTTTTCACGGGGGTCCACGAAGGCATGAAGAAACGTTATTTTAATCTAGTAGTTCACTTCCTTCTATCCAGGACGTATCATATAAGCGATGCTTGAGCAGAGTCCGCAGGATTGTCTGGGACACTACACATCCTCTTTACGACCTGTTTTCCTTGCTACTTTCTGGGAGGGGGCTTTGTGGTATCCGAAGCAGAACATCCAGATTCAGCCACAGTTTTGTTCCACGTAGCATCAACCTTGTGAATTCTCAAGTTATCTCTTTCCGCTACTTGTTCAAAATGGACAGTGAGATATATATTTTAAAAATGACAGCAAGTTATCTTAAGTCTTGGTGGTCTATGGCCATGGGCCATGGCCACAAAGTATTTAAAGAGGGTCTGTGTTGTAGAAAACGTGGAGAACCGCTGCACTGTAATAAATTGCTGGTTGCACCTTTTAGAATTTTTTAATTCTTGGAGTAGGTCAAGTGGTTCTTAAGTAAGCAGTGAATACAAAAAGCTCTACATTCAAAAGGGAACTGTAGAAAATTATTTTGCTATAGAGATGTTTTACATTTTTCCTTACCTTTGCATTTTATACCCTTTCGTCTTTTCTTTCACACTTGACCTTTTGGGCACCCACTAAGAAGATTGTCAAAATTGTTTGATGACACTGCAGTTCCATGCCTTACATCCAGAACATGCTCTGCACTTAATGATTGCCTGAATACTGGCATCGCTTCCCTGCTGCTGCTAAATATCGGGAGCGAAGAGGAGTTTTAGAGTTAGATCTGTCCTCCTTTTAGCCTGTTCGATAGCTACCAGTCTAAAATTGGTCTCCCTGTTAAGGAATCTCAGAGACGGCTTCTCCTTTAAATTTTGGTGTCTGGTCCCCTCCTCTTTCTCCTTGCAGATCCTTTGAGACCATATTTGAAGTACCACTGGAACGCAATGGAGTCCTCGTCTTCACCAGCCAACGCAAGCTGAAGAGGGTAATGAAGTTCCAGGAGATGGGCCTTCCCCGCAAGCAACGCAAATCCCACCTCCGGAAGGGACATGGGACAAAGGGAAGACGGGCCCAGCCCCAGTCTGCTGAACTGGAGGAGATGCTGCAGCAAAAACTGGCTGAATTGGATGCCCTGTTTGAGGACGAAGTGTGTTGAGCTGAGTCTACAGAAAAGTACCTATAGGAGCCTTTTCCTTCCTATCTCTTCCCCTTTCCCCAAAGTACTTATTTCTCAAACTACCCTTGAGTTGTCTAATATTTTTTTCCCCTTAGCACTCCAATCTTTTCCCCATGTCCTCTATTCTCCATATCAACACCACCTGTTCACCTCCAGTGACAGGTGTTTCATCATCCAAGGATCCTAGGTTGTCCTCCAATCCACAGAGAGTGTACTTATGAATGTGGGGCTGGATGTCACCCTGCAGCCTCCCTCAGCTAGCTTGCCAGGTGTTTTATTTTGCCACTCCCCTTTTCCTTAGGCTCACCAGTCTGAAGAAACGGAGTGTTGGTGAGGCCCAAAAAGTGGGGATGCCCATTCCTCGCGTTCTGCTTCCCTCGCACAATCAGACTCTCAGTACCTGAGTTAGAGGAAGTGAATCATCTGATCAAGATTTAGCACAGTGAGGGATGTATCCAACTATGTGGAGATTGAGTTACTCCTTTTCTGTGGCTGCCATCTTGACTAAACTAGAAAACCCATTGATTGCAAAGGCATGACAGGAGAGAAAGAGCAAAACGAGGCTTGTAATGGAAGAGAAGACATGTCAAGAAGCTCAGAAAAGGATTGTTAATACATAAATGGCTATGAATCCTGCTTCAGTATTTCAAGTTTGAATAGACTTGTTGGAGTTATATTCTGTTAGGCATGGTGGAGCGGGGGAGTTGTTTGTATTTTTTGAATTAATCTATATTTGTAATAAATCTTGGGAAGAAAGATTTTTGTTTTGTTATTTTTCCAGTCTTGTTTATGAGGCTGCTGAAAACAGCTCACATGTAAAATGTCTATGAAGATTATTCTCAGTCATTCAGGTCATGGTTGCCTCAAATGGACTTTTTAAAAAGGCAACTGGAAAATGTTTCTTTCTTTTCAGTCATTTGGTTGTTAGGTACTATCTCATTTGGGGGTTTCATTTGTGCCCCTCAAGGCCACCTGAATCAGAGTGAATAGGTGTAGAATCTTCATGGAACGGCTGAAAGGACTGTTGTAGACAAGGGATACAATGTTATATAATCCTTCTACCACCCCCCCCCAAAAAAAAAACATTCTGTCAGAACTAATTCTTCCATTTCCCAATCACTACCACTAGCCAGCCAGAACTGATGAAGATTCTTCCTCAAGACTTCCGCAAAACTTCTTCCGCAAAGGAAAAAAACAGCCCAATTGCCCTTCAAAAAAGCAACTTTGAGACAATTCATAGGTAAGTTTCAAGGCCAGTGTTCACTCAAGGTCCAGCAAAATGAAGATGTCACAATGGATCTACTTCATTTGATGCCACAGGGTCAAGACCTAGTGATTGACTTTCCCTGAAGCGTTTGTTTCCCTGAAGACACAAATAGTGAAAACTAATTAGTATTCTTAATCTCTTTGTTTCATGCTTGATGCTGCAGCTTTCAACTAATAGCAAGAGACATCTCAGGATTTATTAGTTGGTGTTTGTTAAAACTTAAATGTGAAATATTAGCGTTATGTAAGGACGATGTTCTACAAGTGATTATGGTAATTAAAAATGTTATTCAGATGCAGATGCTTTCTTGATCAGGGACTTATTATTTTGGAAAACAACAGACTCCTTAGCCTGAAAAATTTGAAAATTTCTGTTCCTGATGACAGAGGTTAGGAAGTCAATGAGGTTTTCTTCTAACACAGATTGTTGAATAAGTCAGTATTTTCCAGTTTTAAGAATAGTAGACTTCCACTTCCAAAATCTGGGAATTAAAGTCTACTACATATCTTAAAATTGCAAAAGCTGAAAAATACTGGAACAAGCAACACTGAATAGTGGACCTGTGTATATTTTTCCAGTGTCAGCTACAGGAGTTCATTTGCAATAACATGTGAGTTCTGTTGTACAGATCTGATCATTTCTAGCAGAGGGGATGGGAGTGGAGTTTGGTTTATTTATTCCAAACCTTGGAGTTCAACTATTCCATATAATTTCAATTTGTTAACAATATTGCTTACAGTTAAAATGGCTGGCAGGAATTACTGAGTTTCATAGTCTTCCTCTGCCTTCCAAGTTTAAATTACAACAACTTTGTTTTCAATCTTAACAACTTCTTAGCTGTTTGTTGAAAATAACCTGAAGTAGCACAATCTGAGAGATGAAAAGAATGGTATTTTTGTGAAAATTGTCCTTACGTGACTAACTGTGTGGTCACTTTCAGGGCTTTATTAACAATTCTATAATCTCTGTTAACAAGAGAAAAGGGGGAAACTAACATTAAATCAGCTGGAGATGATCTGGGGATGTTCAGATTTCTGCACTACTACATTCACTGTTTTCTTATTTAGAATCAGTAAACCAGGGGTGTCAAGCTTGATTTCACTGAAGGCCAATCAGGGTAGTGTTTGACCAGATTGGGCATGGCCAGCATGACATCACTTTTGTTGAGGAGGCACCTGGGTGGCCGAAGTGCTCTGCCAGCAAAAACAGGCTCTTGAGCTCTGTTTTGGCTGCAAAGGCCTCCTGCAACCTTCTGCAAGTGAAAACGGAGCTCAGGGGCCCCAAACATGCCTTTCATGAGCTCTGTTTTTGGCTGCAACCCTCTGCCAGTGAAAGTGGAGCTTTGGGGGGCCATGTGCAGTTCTCGAGCTCCTTTTTCGCTGGCAGAGGCACCATGGGTGGGTCCTTCACTATTTCCAGAGAGGCCCCATTGGGCCAGGTCTAAGCACTCCATGGCTGGATCTGGCCCCAGGCCTTGAGTTTGACATCCCTACTGTAAAGTGAGTGTGAGTGGTAGAACTGTTGAACTAAACTTTGTACATCACAGAGGTTATGTCAGTTTCTTTCACTTAGGAATTAAAGGTGCTTTAAACTTTTGCATGCAACTGGGACTATCTAAGGACAGGGTACCTGTGGCTAAGTTCTGTTGGTGATCTTCTCTGAAGATGCTAATAACAGCTTGAGAAATCTCAGCATATACAGCCAACCACACATTAGCTGGAAGTCATTTCCTTTCACACTAATGAACTGCTGGGAAAAATTAACACTGTACAATATTGTGCCTGATTCAGTAAGTTTGGATAAGCTTGCTTTTGAGGCCCCAGTTTTAGCTGTCTGGTGCCAAAATCTTATGTAGCTTTTTCTTTGGTAATATTTACACTACTAACTAGAGCATGCAAAACATTTGCTAGACCAATACTCGAATACAGCTCATCAGTCTGGAACCCACATTACACATCTGATATTGGCACAGTTGAGAAAGTCCAGGAATATTTCACAGGAAGAACTCTCCACTCCTCTACTCGTTGCAGAATACCTTATGCTACCAGACTTGAAATTCTAGACCTAGAAAACCTAGAACTACGCCGCCTTTGGTCCGATCTAAGTATAGTATATAAAATCATACATTGCAATGTCCTACCTGTTAATACTTCAGCTTCAACCATATCAATACAAGAGCAAACAATAGATACAAACTCAAGGTTAATCGCACTAAACTTGATTACAGGAAATATGACTTCAGCAACAGAATGGTCAATGTCTGGAATACTCTACCTGACTCTGGTTTCTTCCCCAAATCCGAAAAACTTTAATCATAGACTTTCTACGATTGACCCGCACCCCTTTCCTAAGAGGTCTGCAGGGGGCGTGCATAAGCACACCAGCGTGCCTACCGTCCCTGTCCTATTGTTTTATTTTTCTTATATGTATTCATGTATTCATAACTATGGTTTTACTTATACCTATTATCTCATAAGCAATTGACAAATATAAATAAATAAAACAGCACATTTTTAAAAAGAGTGGACTACAAGTCCCAGAAGCCCCCTAGCCAACTGGGGAATTCTGGGAATTGCAGTCCACCCACCTTCAAGATGCCAAGTTTGAAAAAAATAGCCCCTGAGCCATGAATCAGTGAAATGGATCAGCTGCTGTTCTCCTATTAGGAAGAATTGCATGGAATCTTTCCATTGTTGGAAGATGGGGATCACACGATCGTTTGATGACGTCAACTGGCGGCGGACTGCCACTCCGACAAGGTGTCAATGGGCCTTCAGGTCAAAAGAGGCGTGATCCCAACTTGAAGCGGCTATGACGTCATTGCGCGCGATTGCGGAGAGGAAGCCATTCACTTCCTTGCTTTACGTTTCCCGCCGTCAGGCCTGTGACATCACTACCACCATCACCGCGCCACCCAGGACGGAAGGGGGTTGAAAGAACGACGTCCCTCCTCCCGTCCTTTATGAAATGGGGGTTTAATAGGAGGAACTATTCTCCTCTTCACCGCTCTCTTCCGGCGGAGGGATTCCGTCGCTTCCATCCATCCACTCGATGGCGGAAGGATATGACGCTGTGGGCGGAGTTGCGTGCCGTGCGCAGAGAGGAAGGAGATCCGGCAGAGACAGCTAGGGAGAGAGGGAGTCTGGGGGGCAGCAGCTGAGACGAAGCGAGAAAAAAAAAGGGCTACGGGACCTCCCCCCCACCCGCGGGGGAAGGGGATGCACCAAGGCTGTTGCTCTCCTTCCGCTCCGCTGACCCTACAGGCCGCCGCCGCCCCTCCCCCATCTTATTCACCCCTCCGCTTCGGCCAATCAGTTGTGGGGGCCGCCAGACGAGCGGAGGAAACCGGCCTCGCTGCCCGTCAGGTGTAGACGTTCGCCGGACGTCCTGCCGCGGGCCCCGGTGGAGGCGAAACGGACGGTGACGACTCGAAACTACCCTCCACAGCCGGCGCTATTAAAGGTACAGCCCGGGGGTGGGGGGGGACAGCGAGAAAAGAGGACCCTTTTCCGCCGGAGGACAAGAAACCCCTCAAACTTCCAGCTCCTGTCAGTGGATTTAAAGGGAACTCGGCCCTCTTAAAGGGGAAGTTGTCTTCGGGTCTCATTGTGACTTAAGAGGGAGGGCCGGCTCTTAAAGGGGCCGCCGGAGGACTTGTGGACGCTGGATAGCCAAAGGGAAGCGCGAGCAGAACCGAGGAAGCGCTCGGAGGCTCTTTAATGCCGGTGGTGGAAACAACAAAAAAAGTGGCTGTCTGACGAGGAGGACTTTAAAAATAAAAATAATAAAAAATAAAGGTGCTTTAAAGGCGAGGCCGTGCTTCCGACAGGAAATGTGTGGCGGACTTTTAATGGGACGTTCTTAAAGGGGATGGAATGAAAGGAAGCAGATCCCCAAGCCTGGACTTTTAAAGGGCAAGGTGACGGTCATACCTTTTAAGCGGAATCCGGGATATCTTGATGATAATAATTTAAAGAAAAGGGGGGAAAAAAAGAGAAACCCCTTAAGATTTGCAAAGGGAACGTGGTTTTGAGAGGAAATGTCGCCACGGGAATAATTCTGGGAGCCCTCAGTCCTCAAAGGGAGAAGAGGAAGCCGATGCTCTCCGAGAGGAAGCCATTTGCCATTGTTGGCAGAAAAGCCGCATCTGCAGTCTTAAAGGGGAGGCTCTTGAAGCGCTTATTAGCCCTCTCTGGGTAGATGTAAAAAGCCTCTTTCCAGGCAGAAGCCCTAAGGCTTAGATGGTGCTTTTCAGAAACACACAAACATAAACAATATATCTCTTTAAATAAATACAGGCACTTAAATCAGAAGCTTCAAAGGGAGAAGCAAAGAACTGGCAAGTACCACAAGCTAATTGGAAGGGATTGTCACTTTTGTGGATTTCAAAGGATCCCATCTCTCCATTACTAATTCAGGATGGGAGGGATGTAAAATTCTGATTAAAGCAAGCTTTTTTTGGTGTTTGATTCCCCCCCTTCTTTTTCTTCTTCTGGATCCAAAGGTGAAGTTGTATCTTAAAAGAGAGTTCTGTTCTCTGGCACAGGCTAATTTCCTATTAAAGGGTTATTGAACTGGTTTTGATCTTAGAATTTTCTTTCAAAAGTATTTAATTATTTTTTCATTTACTAGTCTGACCTTGAGGAAGTCAAAAAAGCAGAAGTTGCCATTTGTATTTTCCTTAAGAGAGAATTAACCCTGAGCAAAAGACAACTTGCTTAACTTTCCAGAGCAAAAAGGAACTTTTTGGATTTTGAATGAGTTTTCACGTGTAAATCAAGGAAAGTTACTGACAGTTCATCTATAGGAGCCAAGGACTTCTTGTAAAGGAATACAAAATTTACTCTTTCTGCCCCCTCAAAAGCAATATAAAGAAGAACCCCTTTTTCACAAGTGTGGTGCTTTTCTCCCTGGCTTCAACAGAAGAGCAGAAATCAAGCAGGGACAGCTGCAATGCTTCTGGCTGGTGAAGGGTGAAGGGTGTCGCCCTTCTATTTCACGTGCCTGCTATAGCCATTGGACACAACACAATTTATTTTCTGTATCTCAGAGGAGAGCATAATGGAAGGAACAACAGCAGCTCCTACCCCATGTTGGAGTGGGGGAGGAGGCAGCAGTAGCCGAGCACGGAGACAGCGACGTTGCTCACGGCGGGACCGTGAGAGTCGCTGTACACGCCGTAGAGGAAGCCGTCTTGGAGAGCCTCCCCATCGGGGCTTGTCCTCTTCCTCATCTTCAGCATCAGACAGTGAAGGCCCCTCTCCACCTGCCCCTGTGACTCCCAGCAAAGGACACCCCCTACAGCAGTGGCGGCGGCGGCGGCCCCTCCGACGGCGGAACAGAGTTTCTGGATCATCTTGCAGTCGCGAAGAGGAGGAGGAGGAGGAGGAAGAGGAGGACCTCATTGATGGCTTTGCCATTGCGAGCTTTGTCAGTTTAGAGGCACTTGAGGTGAGATAGTCCACAGTTTATTCCCAATAGAAGGTCATGTCCTTTCAGACGTTATAAGGTTAAAATAATAGATTCTTGCCCTTGTCTTTGGGCTTCCTCTGATATTTCAGAGGAGATACAGGAAAGAAAAAGACAGTAAACTGGGAATCCAACTGTTTTTGTGGAGCTGTGCAGATAACTAGTAATTATAAAAGATTTTGCACAATAGTGTTTGTAAGGATGGGTCATTTTGGAAATGAAGATTGCTTTTTTTCTTAATAGCAAATAATTGTAATATATTTTGCTACCATGGATCTTCTAGTTAAAGGAAACTTACGATGATCTAAATTGTTAGTAAGCGATACCATATGAAGTTGAATTGTTGCTAAGTAGGGATGTATTTATACTCCTCAAAAAGATTGTCAGTGAAAACTCTGTAAGAGCAAGGCAAAAGGAAATTTCCAGATGTGATTGGTGAAGTTCAGAAATCTGAAATTTAATACCCAGAGGATCAAGGGAAGGTATAAAAAGAAAACATGGACATTTATAGTCTGTGGTTTTTATATATCCTTAGTTATGTGACCAAAGATTAATGCTTTTTATTTACTATGACTCTGCTTAAGTAGAGAAACAATAAGATTCTTGATGTGAGATGAAATGAGCCATATTTTCTTGGCTAAATAGAATCTAGGCAGTTCAGGTGCAGTCAGACAAGTTTGCATAATAAAAGTTGTAAGATGGTCCTGATTGACCATGTACACTTAACACAATATCAGAACCACTTACTCGTTTGCAAAATCCTTGTTAATATTCTTGACAAAGTCCAGCTCACAGTAAGGATGTATCTTTATGTTCTTTATGAATTTGTATAGTGGGCATAGTCTGTGCCATAGGACACAAAATGTATTATGAACATAAAGCCTGAAAATACTAAATTATTCGAGATGAGCTTGTTTGGGTATGAGGAACTGCTTATGCTTGGTGGAAGAGATGTATTTTTAGGTGCTGAGTTTCAGCTTACCTCACACAGGCATTTTTGTAGAGGTAGGATCTGTCTCTGTAAACTACATATTTGTTGGGAGGGGCTAATCAGAGGATTTCAAGTAAGCAATGCAGTTATTGGATGATATATAAGGCTCAGCTGTTTTACCTGCTGAAGCAGAGAAAAACATTCCTGCTTTACTCAGGAATGTTCAAGGCTGAGTATGTAGACCAGTTTCAGACTGGATTCACCAGTCTTTCTGGCTAGGCAGGATTGGGTGAGGACTAGGGTGTGAATCCAGGTGTCTTTACCAAACTCTGAAACAGTGCAGTATACTGCCAAGAAACATTACTACACCGCACACAGTCAAGCATACCATTACAAAACTATACAATAACCTTTAATGCAATACCCTGCCAACCAGAAATATACCATCACTTCTAGGATTTATCTTTTCTAGAGCTCTTGCCCTTCTCTGGCATCCTTCAAACAGTTGATCTCTTTCTTGAACTAAAGAGGCCTTTCACAAAAATGACTACCTCTCCCAGAGCCGTGTTGATCATTATGGTATAGGATAGCATTTGTTGCAGTGTTGCCTTACAAGTCTGTTAAATACTTATTGGCAAGCTAGCTCCTTGATCTATATTATCTAATTGTGGAATTTGGGGTATAACTGATCAGATTAATTTTTTTTCATGTATCTGTCCTTTTTTTTGAAAAGATCTTAGAGCATAGCTTCTTTCTCTTCTCTTTGCTTCTCTGTTACCATCTTAGAACATTAGACTTGAAAGAACTGCCATCCTGAGTTTAGTCTGTGGACCTAAAAGCTACATATGGATTTAAACCAGATGTCCTAGCTCTTGCCTTTTAACAATTACTTACTGGCTATTAGTGTGAAAGCGTTTTATAATATTTAGGATATAATTATACAAATAATAGGGATTCCATTAAAAAAAAAAGATATTAGGATAATTCATTTGTGCAGTATCTGCAACGCAGTGTAAAAAATGTAAATGTTATTTCTGGATCCAAAATAAATAATTGTTAGTACTGATAGTTAAGTAGCCAGGCTAGATATTTCAATTTTTGTCCCAGAGTTTTGTATTATGTTTTGTAAGGTGCTTTCCAGTTTTTATATTTAAACGCACATTTCTATATCCCACAGCAGCAGCTGCGATATCACAGCTTTTATTCAGAGGGTAGATTGTCTGCAGCCATTATAATGCCCACCTTGTCACTCCTGCAGAAGGATGCAACCTTGAAGACTCCAGAGAGATTGGAGCTTCGACTGAAACATTCAGGAAAGAGGAAACGGGGTGAGGGAAACAATTCTGAGCCTGAAGGTGAAGACGAAGGCTCAGAAAAGGATCGCAGCCAGGGCTGTGGAGGGGAGAGAGCACTGAGAAAACGAAGCAAGAGACGGCACAAAGAGGTGAGGTCTTAGGTGAAGGGTAGGAAACTGAAGCAGGCAAGGGTGTATGTGCAATAAAGTTTGAAAACAGCTCAATTGAACTGGGGAAACTTGCGGGCTGGATTAAGCTTACAGAGGCTTCTCCTAGAAATCTGCTTCCAAACACCTCTGTTTCTCAACACTGTCGTGTGGAAAATTACAGGATGAACAACCAGTGGAGGGCAGTATTACTCTGCAATGAAAGGGTGTTTCTTGAAGGTTCCACTTTGTCATTTTTACTGGGCTAGATGAGTGGGGAGGAAAAGCTTTGGGAAACACCACTTCAGGCTACTTGGAAGATCCTAAGGAGCCAAACAGACTGTGGCAACAGAAAGCCTGTAGTCTTTTGAGCCAGCAGGTACAGCAGCTGTCATGGAAATGGAGCCTTGCCTGCTCATAACATTGCCATTGTGGTTGTTATAGCCTGTCACAAATCAGGCTATAATAACCACTATAATTTTCTGAGCAGCTTAGCAGTTTCAATTTCCAAAGTATTAAATGTGTTAAACACACAAGTTTGTAATATTATTTTCTGTTCACAATAATGTTAACTTAAAGCTGCCAATTCTTTAGCTAATAGTGACTTACATATGCATCAAATTCTTCCTAAGATGTCTTATCAGAGTACTATACATGTAGATCCAAGTAGGGTGGCCTACAGTTGTCAAGATGGTAACTTGTCAATCCAAGTTATTTTGGGTATGATAGCTGCTGTGACCACCAAGGCTGGTTTATGTCATAATCTTTCCATTTCAATTTTCCAGATCTTGATAATGATTTTCTCCAATTCTTTGTTATCCGCTGGTGTGGCCATATCAAGTACCCATACCTTCTTCTCAATCAAAGTTAAATTTAGTGTATTATGAACCCAGACTTTATTATCTATATTTGGAAATTCCTCAGTATTATTTATAAGTATACTTGTGGTGTCGATATGCATCTAGATGCATATTTGAAAATAAAAATGCCTCTGGCAACTGATGCTAGTTTTGCAGCTTCCCATTTGTTTTAAAAATAATGGAATTAAAAAGATACAGTCCAGGAGGCCTTGCCAGTATTAAGAGTGAGGAGTAATGCATGGCCGCCTGTGTCTAAGCAAAGGAATTATATGTTAGCTGTGCTAACATATAGCCAGCGCAGCTTTGTACTCAAAATGGTGCTCCATTGGAGTAAACAGTGCCTTGGTCATCTGTTATAACTTGCCACGCAAAAGATATATGCATTAATATTCAGTAGGGGAAGAATACAAAAGTGCAACATTGACAGCAGAAAACTGTCATTCTGCTCTATGCAGAATCAGAGCAGGAGCAACAAAGCCTATGACTTGTGGACTCAGTGAAGACAATACTATACAATTGCAATATTTACATAACTGCCATAAAATCTCCCTGTCTTAATATAAATGCATAAAATTTGCTAAGCTTTTATTGGAAATAAGACAGAAAATCAGTTTGGACAACTCAGCCTGTAGTCTTCTTGAATTTTCTGTTCATTTGCATATTTTTTGTTTATTAACATGTCCAAGAGCAATAGAATGGGAATAAAGCTGACCTATATTTAACATTGCTTATATATTTTCTTGGAAAAAAAAAATAAACGCCAAATCAGAGAGAGGTATGTAAGAATTAAAAATGCTTTTATAGCTTCGCTTTATAAAGGAAAATTGAAGAGCAAAACCAAGAAAATACATAATAAAATAAGTCTAAAGGACAGCTTCCTGAAACCTATGTAATAAAAGACATAAAAGATATAAGGGTCCCCTGTACCTATATTAGGATGGACATATTTTTCAGCCAGAGGCTGCATTAGCTGTTGGAATGGCATGCCAGATACATTCCTTAAATGTGAGTAGAAAGAAAATTAACTCTAGTTTATACCTGTGTTTCCCCCAAAATAAGACTCTGTCTTATTTTCTTTTGGATCCCAAAATAAGTGCTTATTTTCAGGGGATACCTTATTTTTTTTCCATGTATGGGAGGCCCACTTCTGCTTTCTTGTGGCCGTACGGAACAGGAGGCCGATCAATGCATCGGTGCCATGGCCATGAGGCAGGATGGGTGGGGATGGAGCCTGCGCCCTGCATCCTCGAGGCCCCTGCAGCCAGGCCATCCATGCCCCGACACTTGCCTTGCGGCTGCGGCACCAACACACTGCTTGGCTTGCTGCTCTGTTGCAGCTGTGAGCAGGCAGAAGAACTGGGCCCGCGGCCACATGGGCTCCTGCTGCACATGACTGTCGATGCTGCTGTGCAGCAGGTGTTGGGGTGGGAATGCCCTGGCTGCAACAGCCCTGAACAAAGCTAGTGTGGGGCATGTAGGGCGATTCTATCACCACCCTGCCTCGTGGCCACAGCACCACGAGCAACCAGACGAAATGGGAAGTAGGCAGCTGTGCAGGTTCTTAAGTTGGGCTTACAGGTGAAACTAAAAAAATTAGAATATCGTGCAAAAGTTCATTTATTTCAGTAATGCCACTTAAAAGGTGAAACTAATATATGAGATAGACTCGTTACATGCAAAGCAAGATAGTTCAAGCTGTGATGTGTCATGATTGAAATGATTATGGCTTACAGCTCATGAAAACCCCAAATCCACAATCTCAGAAAATTAGAATATTGTGAAAAGGTTCAATATTCTAGGCTCAAAGTGTCCCACTCTAATCAGCTAATGAAGCCAGAACACCTGCAAAGGGTTCCTGAGCCTTTAAATGGTCTCTCAGTCTGGTTCAGTAGGAAGCACAATCATGGGAAAAGAGTGCTGACTTGACAGTTGTGCAGAAAACCATCATTGACACCCTTCATAAGGAGGGAAAGCCTCAAAAGGTAATTGCAAACGAAGTTGGATGTTCCCAAAGTGCTGTATCAAGGTACATTAATAGAAAGTTATGTGGAAGGGAAAAATGTAGAAGAAAAAGGTACACAAGCAGCAGGGATGACCTTAGCCTGGACAGGAGTGTCAGGAAAAGGCCATTCAAAAGTGTTGGGGACTTTCACAAGGAGTGGACTGAGGCTGGAGTCAGTGCATCAAGAGCCACCACACACAGACGGATCCTGGACAATTCC
Source organism: Hydrophis major (assembly GCA_033807585.1). Taxonomy (NCBI): domain Eukaryota; kingdom Metazoa; phylum Chordata; class Lepidosauria; order Squamata; family Elapidae; genus Hydrophis; species Hydrophis major. The sequence goes on along the minus strand of CM066343.1, from coordinate 22,125,235 downwards.
TCTTGTCAAGCCACTCCTGAACAACAAACAATGTCAGAAGCGTCTTACCTGGGCTAAAGAAAAACAGAACTGGTCTATTGCTCAGTAGTCCAAAGTCCTCTTTTCTGATGAGAGCAACTTTTGCATCTCATTTGGAAACCAAGGACCCAGAGTCTGGAGGAAGAATGGAGAGGCATACACTGCAAGATGCTTGAAGTCCAGTGTGAAGTTTCCACAGTCTCTGTTGATTTGGGCAGCCATGTCATCTGCTGGTGTTGGTCCACTGTGCTTCATTAAGTCCAAGGTCAACGCAGCCATCTACCAGAAGATTTGGAGCACTTCATGCTTCCTTCCACAGACGAGCTTTATGGGGATGCTGACTTCATTTTCCAGCAGGACTTCGCACCTGCTCACACTGCCAAAAGCACCAAAACCTGGTTCAATGACCATGGGATTATTGTGCTTGATTGGCCAGCAAACTCACCTGACCTGAACCCCATAGAGAATCTATGGGGCATTGCCAAGAGAAAGATGAGAGACATGAGACCGAATAATGCGGAAGAGCTGAAGGCCACTATTGAAGCATCCTGGTCTTCCATAACACCCCAGCAGTGCCACAGGCTGATAGCTTCCTTGCCACGCTGCATTGAGGAAGTAATTGCTGCAAAAGGGGCCCAAACCCAAGTACTGAGTACATATGCATGCTTATACTTTTCAGAGGTCCGATATTGTTCCATGTACAATCCTTGTTTTATTGATTGCATATAATATTCTAATTTTCTGAGATTGTGGATTTGGGTTTTCATGAGCTGTAAGCCATAATCTCAATTATGACACATCACAGCTTGAACTATCTTGCTTTGCATGTAACGAGTCTATCTCATATATTAGTTTCACCTTTTAAGTTGCATTACTGAAATAAATGAACTTTTGCGCGATATTCTAATTTTTCAAGTTTCACCTGTATTTTGAAGGTAGGGCACATACGGAAAACAGCTTATTTTTGGATAGGTCTTATTTTAGGGAAACGGTATTTAGTTTTAAATATTTTAATTTAAGTTATTAATTATTTTCCATGTATTTAATAACTATTTCCTTGTTTCACATTAGCAATTGCAGTTTTGCGGACCATTTTTGAAGAATTTGCCGGGACCTCAGACTATGTTCTTCAAATACAGACAATAGGATTTCCCTTCATGGAGATTTGTTGTTATTACTATTGAGAGGCTCACAGCAGCAGATAATCTTGGCACAATCATCAGTATGTTGTCATATGCCTAGAAAAATAGAGCAAAGAGTAGAACAATTATTTTCCAAGCATGCTCTATTGACCTGTATAATGTTTATAGCCAACTACAAATCAAGGCTGACCTATTTTAGAAATACAGATCACAAGTTTTGAAAGTAGGCATGGCCTTATTTTCAGTTTAGTTCTAATTTCATTAGCCTCTCAGGAAAATAAAATTTGTTATATGGAGTTCTGGCCTGTTTGCTCCTGGAGTTGGAAACCGCATTATTGTGAGTCTAATCAATTTCTTTCTTTTCTCTCTCTTTTTAAAATCAAATTCAGCCTTCTCTCCAATCTTACCTGGAAACTGGATATATAGTAAGTGGGTAGTGTGTGAACGTTCTTTCCTCAGCTCTTTCAAAACAGGGATCTGCAAGACTGACTTAATTGCCTAAGCATTTCCTCAGTGGAATTCTTTCCCTCAGACTAAAGCAGGCTTTAATTGAGCTACAAATGGCTTCCCCAAAAGAGCAGAGAAGCCAGCTCCTCTTAAAGAATAAACTATAGCAAACGATGGATTGTGTGTAAGACAGCGAGAAGGTGCTAAAATGCTCATTCACTCCCTTAATTATGGTTAATTCTTGCAATGATGCCAATGTGCATGCTTTGATTTTTAAAAAGGATAGGTTCTAATGCATTTTAGGGTCTCTTTGGGTATTCTGATTAATTTCCTGGATTCCGTATGCAATAATAGCACATCATTTCTCCTGTGTTGTACAATTTTTAAGAACGTTTTTGTTCTCTTAACATTCTTCAAAATATACACTGTTCAAAAAAATAAAGGGAACACTTAAACAACACAATGTAACTCCAAGTCAATCACACTTCTGTGAAATCTAGCAACACTGATTGACAATTTCACATGCTGTTGCACAAATGGAATAGACAACAGGTGGAAAGAATAGGCAGTTAGCAAGACATCCCAAAATAAGGAGTGGTTCTGCAGGTAGTGACCACAGACCACTTCTCAGTTCCTATGCTTTCTGGCTGATGGTTTGGTCACTTTTGAATGCTGGCGGTGCTTTCACTCTAGTGGTAGCATGAGACGGAGTCTACAACCCACACAAGTGGCTCAGGTAGTGCAGCTCATACAGGATGGTACATCAATGCAAGCTGTGGCAAGAAGGTTTGCTGTGTCTGCCAGCGTAGTGTCCAGAGCATGGAGACAGGCCAATACATCAGGAGACAGGCCAATACATCAGGAGACGTGGAGGAGGCCGTAGGAGGGTAACAACCCAGGATCAGGACCGCTACCTCCGCCTTTGTACAAGGAGGGACAGGAGGAGCACTGCCGGAGCCCTGAAAAATGACCTCCAGCGGGCTACAAATGTGCATGTGGCTGCTCAAACAGTCAGAAACAGAGGCCATGAGGGAGGTATGAGGGCCCAACGTCCACAGGTGAGGGTTGTGCTTACAGCCCAACACTATGCAGGACGTTTGGCATTTGCCAGAGAATACCAAGATTGGCAAATTTGCCAGTGGCGCCCTGTGCTCTTCACAGATGAAAGCAGGTTCATACTGAGCACATGTGACAGATGTGACAGGGTCTGGAGACGCTGTGGAGAACGTTCTGCTGCCTGCAATGTCCTCCAGCATGACCGGTGTGGCAGTGGGTCAGTGATGAGGTGGGGTGGCATTTCTTTAGGGGGCCGCACAGCCCTTCATGTGCTCGCCAGAGGTAGCCTGATTGCCATTAGGGACTGAGATGAGATCCTCAGACCCCTTGTGAGACCATATGCTGGTGCGGTTGGCCCTGGGTTCCTCCTAATGCAAGACAATGCTAGACCTCATGTGGCTGGAGTGTGTCAGCAGTTCCTGCAAGACGAAGGCATTGATGGTATGGATTGGCCCGCCCGTTCCCTAGACCTGAATCCAATTGAGCACATCTAGGACATCATGTCTCGCTCCATCCACCAATGCCACATTTCACCACAGACTATCCAGGAGTTGGGGGATGTTTTAGTCCAGGTGTGGGAGGAGATCCCTCAGGAGACCATCTGCCACTTCATCAGGAGCATGCCCAGGCATTGTAGGGAGGTCATACAGGCACGTGGAGGCCACACACACTACTGAGCCTCATTTTGACTTGTTTTAAGGACATTACATCAAGGTTGGATCAGCCTGTAGTGTTTTTTTCCACTTTAATTTTGAGTGTAACTCCAAATCCAGACCTCCATGGGTTGCTAAATTTGATTTCCATTGATAATTTTTGTGTGATTTTGTTGTCAGCACATTCAATTATGTAATGAGCAAAGTATTTAATAAGAATATTTCATTCATTCAGATCTAGGATGTCTTATTTTTGTGTTCCCTTTATTTTTTTGAGTAGTGTATTTTGTATTGGATACAGTAAGACCTAGCTTGCTATCACACTGAAAATCTCTAGAAGAGGGGTGTTAAACTCATGTCGTCATGGCGGTGTCATGTGACATATCAGAACTTTTTTACCCTTCGTTAAACTGGATGTGGGTGTGGCCAGCGTGTGACACATCTGGCCCATGGGCCAGGAGTTTGACAGCCCTGCTCTAGAATATAGAGTTTGTAGTGGAAGAGTGTGTGTCTATGTGAGATTGTGTGTGTATGTATCATATGAGTGTATATACATATATGTGTGTGTATGTAATATAAATAAATAAAGCAAACATCCAAAGAGGGATATTTTCCATTATATTGCTCCTTTTGACATCTGTTTCTTTTTTTCCATTGTTCTTTGACAGTGTGATACAGAAAGTGACCCAGAGGAGCAGGTAGGCAACTATAATTTTCTGGGCCTAATTTATGACATGTTCTCAGTCTTTAGCAATAGTTGCATGCTTTTCTAGAAATGACTTAAGGGCAATGTTGCGAGAAATTCTATTTTATGAAAAGATATTAAGATTGTTTTGATGTAGGTAAAGTGCTTTCCATGGTTTCATTCTGCACAAACATTTTGTGTGTGAATACTTTACACCGTTTTCCAGAATTACACCAAAATTCCAGGCATGCACAAAATTGTCAGAACTTATATAGTCCTTTATTAGTGTTCACAGCTCCATACAAAACACCCCATATTTTGAGGTTTTGTGCTAAGCTGGGGATAAACTGTGGGGCTTTATTTTCATTGTTTTACAGCATGGAGAAGCGAAAGCTATAAGTGCTCCTAATTTCAAAGAAATAATAAGATCAATTGACCAAATTGGTCAGGGGATAGACTTTTTTTTTAAAGAAAATGTTGGTGAGTAGAAATAACCATACTTTTTGCAGCCTATTGAAAATGTTATCAAAAAAGGTTTGTGGCTGATTTTTCTGTAAGTTGGATGGTAAATAGTAACCAGGTATGGAGTGCACCCCATGTGCTTTAGTGATCTTGGGATGAATAACAAGAGAACAAGAGTCTGGAAGCAATTATCTGTGCATGCATATGGACACACACTCATATACAACAGTTGTAAAAAAACCTTTTGCCTCTCTCACTTTATCCCAATTGTACAACATAAACCATTGAGAAAATTGTAGAAGATAAAAACAAGGACTTTAATCAGCATCTGGAAGTTAATAGCAAGTCAATGCAGATCAGTAGTAGTGTACAGTGCAGGTAGTCCTCAACTTACAACCCCAATTATGCCCCAAATTTCCCTTGCTAAGTGAGACAATGTTTAAGTGAGTTTTGCTTCATTTTATGACCTTTCTTGCCACAGTTGTTGAGTGATTCACTACAGTTGTTAGTTTAGTGACATGGTTGCTAAGTGAATCTGACTTCCGCATTGACTTTGCTGTCAGAAGGTTATAAAAGGGGATCCCATGATGCTCGGACACTTGTGTTCTGATCCAGCCTTTGCAGAAGCAAGAAACAAATTCCATGCAAAGAAAAACCCCTCTTTATTTACACCTTGTGAATTAATGACATTCATCCACAAAGTCTTGGCAAGAGTCCTGAAAGGAGTTAACTGAAGCAATAGGCCTTATCAGCTTGTTACAATAATTGCAAGGCCTTGAGCTCCCAGCTGAAAGGCTGCAAATTAAGTCTGTTCAAATAAATCAGGGGTCTTCAAACTTGACAGCTTTAAGACTTGTGGACTTCAACTCCCAGAATTCCTCCTCCAGTCATGTTAGTTCAGGAATTCTGGATGTTGAAGTCCACAAGTCTTAAACTTGCCAAGTTTGAAGACTCTTGAGATAAACAAACCTGGTAAGGCAGTCTTTGTCGCATGCCAACTGCTGTCTGCTACGACCAATACTACCCTTTCTCCCTATTTTATTCCCAGCTGGGGAGGGGCCATTCAGGGTCCACATTTGTTGTGCTTCCCGAGTTGACTCACTTCTCCTTTCTGCTCTGCGCATGTGTGCATCTCTTCACTCGTCTCTGACTCCAAAGGCAGCTGCATCTTCTGCGGCTGGGAAATGCCAGACGGCCCTGACTCTTTCTCTGTGTCCTATGCTGAGCATCCATCAGAGCCTTCCCCAGGCTCCAGAACTGACCCGAGTTCTTCCCCAACCTCCTCATCACCTGAGTCTGGCGGGATACAACACACTGCAACTATAATAAATACATGCCAGTTGCCTAGCGTCTGAATTTTGGTCACATGACCATAGGGATGCTGCAATGGTCATAAGTCACTTTTTCCAGTGCCATTGTAAATCTGAGTGATCACTAAATGAATGATTGTAAGTTGAGGACTACTTGTAACAGTTTTCCAATGGGTATTGTTCTGGAAGAAATATTGCCATATTGTATTCCAGTTCTGGTTACCAAGAGATAATGTCTGATGGCCTGGGTCAAAAATACTTGAGGTTTTTTTTTTTAAATGTAAAAAAGAAAATTGTGATGAATTCAGAGTAGTTTGACTTGGTTAACAACCATTCCTAGCCCAATAATCTGTCATGGAAAGCAACCAATCCAACATTAAAGATACTCAGGAATCTGCCCTTCCTTGTAGAAAAAAAACTTAACCATGCTTCTATTTCCAAAGGAAAAGTACCTGGGTCCTTGAAAAATTCTCACGTAGCTTTTCTGCCTGTTCCAAATCCATTTAGAAGCAGGGGATTTTTTAAAAAAAATCAGTATTTGTGTAGTATAATGACCCCCCTGTGTTTCTTGTCTTTCTGCAGGCCTCCATTGATGACCTCGAACAGTCATTCACTGTCTCAACCAGCAAAGGTTGGGTGTGGACAAATAGTGGGGGAGGGGGGGTTGTCTGCTTGTGGTTCTGTGCACTAAACAAACATTGCAACATTTCTCAATGAGCCCAATTTTTGGTTCTGTGGGGGGATTGACGTGCTGTGGTTCTGTTTTACCTATACTAAGTACTCAGTCCATCTGATTTAAAGAATCTATTAGTAAGCAGGGTGGAAAATCTTCCTCTGCCTTAGATGGTAGAGAACTGTTGTGAGAGAAACCTACAGCTGGCAAAAATAGCCTCTTCCATCTATGTGGGTATGGCACCTTCCAGAATTTCCAACCTACCTGGTTATTTATCATGCCAGCTGAACGTCCTTTGTTGCAATCTTAATTTAAGGCAGCTTGGCAAAACTGGGATTGTGTTCTTTTAAAGAAAAAGCGTTTTCTCCGTTCAGTTTAGAACATAATTCTATCCAGATTTATAATAACATTCATCTTCCAATCAACAAGGAATCAGAAAAACTGACTCATTTCAGAGCCTATACTAGGTCCTCTGTCTCCTGATGCGTGTAATTATTTATTTATACAGTTCATAGATTGTCCAACTCCCAACGTCTTTGGACAGCTTATAATTAAAAGGTAAAAAAGACAAAACATAACTAATCCTCCAAAATCCATCTAGCAGGGCTTCATCCTGCACTCTGCCTCAAAGCTTAAGAGGGAAACTGAGGCTTTAATAGACTCCTGAACACCATCAGGCTGGAAGCTAACTGGATCTTTTTGTTAGGAGGAACAACTGAATGGAAGACAGAATATACCTATAATGGAATTCTGTCAAAATAGAGGGGAGTAAGCAGTTCTGAATTTCAGAAGAGTTTGGTTTCATAAAAATAGTAGTATTAATTAGCCCTGTGCAGATCACCTCTATTTCAACACGGCAGAAAACGTTGCAGATTGGAACCACCATATCTCTGCAAAAAAGTTGGCCAGGATCAGGGAGGTGGATGTGCTTCGTTTGGTTACTTTGATTGCAGAAATGGCTTCTCTGCATACATAGATAATATGACTTTTGCTTAGCAATGTGTTAACACTCCCCATTTAAGACTCAGGGCTCTGTGATACCTCCAGAAAGCATTCTGAGGGAGCATTTACACGAACCTTCAAAGCAAAGTACCTCCTAGGGTGGCCATGCTGATAGCTAAAGGAGTTCTTTGCGTGAAAGTTACTGCAAAGGTGTCCCTCAGAACACTTCACAAAGGTGCCACTGTGTCCTGCTTCTAACTGGGAATAAAAAGTATCAAATGTGGTATTCTTGCTGGGTTCTATAACAGAGTTGCCACCTCTGTTGCTGGAAGCATTTTGATTCATTGTGTCGCTGCTGTTTTCATGCAATTTTAAAAAAGGTGAAGTGTCAATGGAAACTTAACCCCTTCCCACCCACCCTCGGGCCCCCTTAGTTACTTACTGTGGCTCTTATTGAGTACATCAGCATTTGTAGCTGACAAGACTTGTCCAGCCAGTGAAATGGGGCTCCACCCCAAAGGTTTTAAAATCCAACACAATCTGTTGGGCCTTTTCCAATAGCCTGATCCTTGTTTTCTCTGCATTTTTTTCTGGCAGCCTCGGGACCCATTGGTGCATTAAACGGGAGCTGTGAAGCCAAACTTTCTGTGATCCCTAAAGTCTCTGGCCTGGAACGGAGCCAGGAGCGTAACTATGAGGCTGACCGGGACTCCCTGCTAGTGCCTTTCCTGCCTAAGGACCCCCCTTCTCAGGCAGCTACTGCCCCTATTCTGGCTCAAGCCTTGACTCCAAGTCCTCCTGCCCCACCTCCTGTCAAGACTCGGGCTCAGACACCTAACACTGTTCGTGGGATGCCCCAGCCCAAAGGCCAGCTGCCTCCAATGCCTCAAGGTGGAGCAGTTACCCACAGCCTTGCCCAGAGCCAACTGCACATGAAGGTGCCACCCTTTGCCAGCCAGACACAGGCCCCATACTCCGTAGGGCTCGACCTCAGCACTGGAGGGTGAGTCCTGATGCCCTCTGGCTACAGAGCTCTTTTTATTTATTGGTTCTCCCCCCCCCACCCCCTTTATCTATCCACCTCTTTCAAGCTCTGCTTCTGTCCCTGTGTTAGTCTTCTGCCCTTTTTGTTCTTCTTTTCTTCTACGCTTTCATTGTTCCTATTTCCTTTAACTGCCGTTGCTTCTGTCCTCTTTGAGACATTTCCTTCCCCTTCTTTATGTCTTATTAATAACTTGAAAATTTTGAGAGCTCTTTCTATATCCTTACAGCAGCCCTGTAGATAGTATATTGTTGTAGCTACATTGAAGATGACTTCATTACTTAAAATGGAGAGAATGGCCTGACTTGCTCCTTATAAGTGAGGTTACAACAAAGAAGAGATTGGCTGGGGCTTTCAGGTCCACAGTTAATTACATCATGCATTTGGACTGCACCTCGGTTTCTCTCTCTCAATGTTTTTCTCATCTCTTTCTTTAGAAAGAGGGTTTTTTTTTTTTTTTTTTTTTTAAAAAGAGGTTTATTCTGACTAGGTAGTATCCTGGTTTATGCTGATAACAATTCCATGAAACCTGCCATCATGGTTCCCTGTGTGCTGTAACTAAAGACAAGATACTGGATGAAGCTTCTAATCCAAAACATCCCAGTTGAGTCTATCACTGGACTGAGATGGAAACCCCTCTCTTTTTCAAAACCTAATGAATGGCTTTCTTGAGTGTCTCTGTGTTTCCATCATTATTGTCTCCTGACCTAGGCATATATTTATTTTTTCTCCCTTTTTCAGGTGCAGCCGCGGTGCAGCTCACCCCAAGCCCATTCTCCCACCCTGCTCCCCATCTTCTTCTCAACTCCCTCACCGGCCCTCCACTCCCTCGCTGGCCCTGCCCCCCCACGCGTTTCCCTCCACCCTTCAGCCCTCTTCCCACCACCACCCAGGCATGTTCACCCCCTCGCCTGGCCTCCCACCGCCACCCCCGTTGCTTCAAGTTGCTGGGCACCCAGCTGCAGCCGCTGCCATATCTGGTAAGAGAGAATTCAACGGAGGGGAATGATAGGGTGCCAAGTGCTTTGGGAAGATTGGCAGGGGCTAAATTGAAGCAAAGAAGGGAGATTGAATAAAACAGAAAACTGTTTATAGCCCATGGGTGTCCAACCTTTGGGTTGTCTCAGCTGTATTGAGTGAAGAGGAATTGTCTTGGCACACATATAAAGTATATAATATAGTTGATGTATATAAATAAAATAATATGGTTCAATGTTTACCTTATGGGACTGCATTACTAGCTGTTCGGGGCTGCATGTGGCCTGTGGCCTGCTGGTTGGACATGCCTGGTTTAGCCTATGCTTTGTATATATTCGGGATACAGGACATGCATTTAAGTGAGAACCATGTCAAAAAAAAAAATCAACATAAAAATGTACACTGTATAGGTAGTCCACAACTTACAACCATTCATTTAGTGAATGTTCAAAGTTAGAACAGCACTGAAAAAAGTAATTCATGATTGGTTTATTTTTTTTACACAACCATTGCAGCATCTGCATGGTCATGTGATTGAAATGCAGTTGCTTGGCAACTGGTTCATCTTTATGACGGTTGCTGTGTCCTGGGGTCCTGTGATCACCTTTTGTGATCTTCTGACAAGCAAAGTCAATGGGGAAGCCAGATTCATTTAACAGCCATGTTACTAACTTAACAACTGTAGTTCATTCACTCAATAGGAAGCAGGAAAGGTTAAAAAAATGAGCCAAAACTTGTTTAAAAACTATCTTCCCTAGCAGTGGAAATCTTGGGCTCAGTTGTAGCTGTAAATTGCAGATTACATGAATGGATGCAGAATATTTATCCTAATCTCATAAGTATTCTTGGCTGAATTGTGCATTTAGAGAAAGGAGTACAAGCACTTAGGTAAAAAAAAAACCTACATTTGGTCTTTTAATTGTATGCTGGAGAATGAGTTCATGAAATAAGCATGACAGAGCTGAGATAAAAACTAACTTTGTTTTGATGACAGTTTGTTTTAATGACAGTTAAGTTAGTTTTTTTAAAGACAGTTAAGGTAAAAATTTCATTTAATAATTGCACTCTCTAAGTTAAACAATTCAGTGGCAACTTTGAGATTTGCTCTAGAAACCCAAAGTTGTTCAACCTGGTTTTAAGACTATGCAGTGGGTGTCATAAAATTATTTTAAGGAATCTTAGAGGAATTTCTAGTCCCAATTTTGAGAAGAGTTTGAATACAAACTGGCAACAGAAAACAAGAAGAAGATGGCAGGGGTGGAGGGGAATCTACTCTCAAAGGGAAACTAAAAAAAGAATAATGTTATCAGAGGATATGTTTTACTGTTTCTAAGTTGCCTGCTGGTAAAGTTGCAATGAGCGAGTAGGCGGCTATATAAATGTTCTAAAATAAATAAAATGTGCTGAAAATGTGATTACGTGGGCCTGGAGTGGAAGCGTGCATCCATATAATTCTGAAAATGGTTCCTAAGTCATTCTTGGATGGTCTGTCCTAACTAAGCGAGCAGTCATAAGTCAAGGACTTCTTGTACATGGAGAGTTGTATGTGGTGCAGTATAAGTCAAATCATTTCTCTCTTTTTCAGCATTGGTTCCTTTTTCTCCTGACAGCTGGCAATTACCGGTTGTTCTTCTGTCTCCTCAGAACAAGAATTAATCCGCCAGGACTTGAGTTCCCGATTCCTCACGACTCAAGGCGGGGCCGACATGGGAGCTGCTGCCATTCGCCCTCTGGCTTTCCAGTTCCACCAACACAACCACCAGCACCAGCACACCCACCAGCACACCCACCAGCACTTCACTCCTTTCCCATCAAGCATGGTGCCCACACCCAGCCCAGCCATGGTACGTGCAATAGAGACTTAGCAAGGTGGTAGGCAAGACTTCACGACTCGTGAGTCTTGCAGTATCTAGTACGATCAACTTGGCCTGTCAGAATTTAGGTTAGTTTAAAAGGATTCTTGTAATGCAGTGTGGTGAGGTGGATTGCCAGGAGAGAGGAGCGCATCCCAGATGAATCCAGACATTTTGTGTGAGAGAAAGGGGATGAAGACTGCCCCTTCCTTGTAGTCTCAGAGTGTATGCTTGAGTAGAGAATAGAGGGCTTTAGTTTGGCAAGATTCTGTCTATATGTGGGGAACTATAAAGAATTTTGCTTGGAAGAATCACCAGGTGTCTTTCCTGGTTTGGGGGCCTGATAATTCTTTCTTTCCCCCACTTCTCCTGGGACCTGCCTGACCCTTTTAAACAAGGGTCTTTTCTGATTTCTTTTCTCTTTCTGCAGTATGAGAAGTACCCTGGGAAAATGGATGGGCTTCTGAGACATAATGTAAGTGCATTCATTTTGGAGGAGGGGGTTGGCCTTTTAAAGGACTCCCGATGAACTTTATCAAACTGCATCCTGAGAAAGGAGCAGAACCCTCTCCTGCCTCAGTTTTCTGGGTGCCTCCTCCATTGCTTTCTCTTCTTCTTCCAGTTTTATCCTGCTTACCCCCCAACCGTGTCGGGGATCTCCCCAGTCCTGCCTCCTGCTGTGAATTTTGGCTCCCTGCAGGGGGCATTCCAACCTAAGGTGAACCCTCCAGACACTGTAGACCAGTGGGGTTTTGTGGAAGTTGGAGCAGAGGGAAAGCTTTAGAATTGAGAGTTTCTGGCTTTTCTGCTTATTTCTGGTAATGGAGGCCTTTTCTCATGTTTTTTTTTTTTGTGGGGGGTGGTTGTTGAGGACTGTGACGCTTGTGTTTACTGCACGCAGTGAGTTTGGTGGGATAGATTAGGGCTGTAGAGAATTGTAGTGATCCAAACAGAATTCAGATCAATGGGTCTGAGCATGAGAGGACAAGTCTGTGATGTGCCAATTCAGCCATGAACTTTTGAGAAAGAATTCAGGTTTTGAAAATGGGGTTGTATATGTTTCCATAGAGTGGTGCCATTTCATAATAATTTGGTAGCTAAGAAAAGGAATTATAATTCCTTGGCAAATGGGTATGAAACTAGATGGAAGAAGTTGAAAGCTTCATGAGCTCTGCATTTGGATGGGGACAATTTCAAGACGGTCTATGCTAGGGTATGCTAATCAGCTGATCGTGCTTATATTTAAGCTTTCTTTCTGTTTTGCTTTCTTCCTTCCTCAGAGCACTAATCCTGACCTGCCTTCCCGGATGGGTGCTGTCCCACCCAGCATATCCCAGAAAGGCACCCAGGTGAGTTTACCCTTAATTTGGAAGAACGGCAGGGACAGCAGGGAGAGGATTACCCATCCCCACATGGCTTTTCTGTCTCCTTGCAGATCACCGATCCTTTCAGGCCGACCTTGAGAGTGAGTAACATTAGAGAGATCCTTTGATCCCATTGTGAAAGGGTGGATACGTGAGGTGAAAGGACTAGAAGTGGCGGGAGGGGGAGATACACCCTGGAGTGGGGAAAGTGAAGAAGTCAGGGTATAGGGCAACACGTGCCTGGCCCTCAGGGACATAATGTGCAGAGCTGATGGTTCCCCCTTCTCTCGCAGAAGCCGGGGAAGTGGTGCGCCATGCACGTCCGTGTGGCATATATGATCCTGCGGCACCAGGAGAAAATAAAGGTAGGGTGAGCCTGGGCCACTTTTCCCCTCCACCTGCCATGTACGGTGTCGGGGTGTGGCACAGGAGGTCCCTGCAGCCAGATGGAGAGGAAACCTTGCTTTTCTGATGTCTCCCATGCTGGATGCTGGATCCAAGTTGGGGTTTGTGGTGCTGGGTTAGAGGTTGGAGAGCAGAATCATGAGGCTGTTGTGAGGCAGAATAGGAGAGATCTCTGCCAGAGTATATAGGGTGAGGCCAGTTGGATTGACTTGTGCCTGACTGGTTGCTAAACAGGATTTCTTGCTCTTCTGTTTCCTCACAACTGATGCAGGGCGATCCCCATAAATTGGATTTCCGGAATGACCTCCTCACTGGCTTGCCTGAGACCGGAGCCTTTGGCAGTCTTCCCCATAGCCAGGAGCTGGCACGCCCTGCCACCCTTTTCACAGCCGCTGGTCAGTGTGCTTTTCACAAATCCTGAAGGCTATTCTTTGACGATAAAGTAACTGAGACTTTCTAAATCTCATCCTGCCCATTTTTTTTGGTCACTGCTAATTGTGCCATCTAGCTGCTGCGGTACTTAGTGTTTTGATTTAAAAAAAAAACCATAATGTTAGCCTTTATGCTTTCCCCAGTTTTCTGTCTGGCAACCCAAACAGGCAGGCTTTACCTTAATACAGGGATTATGAGAGAAAACTAATTGAGACACTTAAAATGAGTTGTGCATAAATTACATTTTACCCTGGAAGTATTTTTGTTTTGGGAGTCATCATTCTTTTGATATGAAATAGACTCCTCATTCTCTCCCCCACCCCTTCTTTTTATTTTAAACTATCATCCTGCCCTCTTTGTTGTAGGTGTCGTCCATCCAGGCAATGCCCCCTCCTTTGGTCCTGCCACTACTCCACATGGTTCTTTCCTCAACCCCAGCCCCCACATTGGTAAGACCCAATGTCCCAGAGTAATGCAGCCAAGAGAACAGGACCCAGTAGCTCTCTTGTATGATTGCTCACTCCTCCCCTGATTTCTTTTCCAGATCCTTTTGGCAGGCCTCCCAGCTTTGCCTCTCTGGCTGCCCTCTGCAATGGGGCATTTGGTGGCCTGGGCAATCCATCCTTCAGTGAGTATTTTTAAGAGGAAGGGCACAAGGAAGCTTTCTGTGGGTTATCGAAATGGCGAAGCAAGAATGGGGGCAGTCAGGTCACAGTTCAAGGATCAGTCGGGCTCAGACACCACTTCCTTGCACTGCTGGGAAAGTCCTTGGTTCTCAGGGCAAAGAATTTTATTTTGGCTACAATCCGCCAGCTATCTCTACCTCCCCACTCCTGTTCCCTCAGCTTGACACATCTCTGCTGTGGCATCCCTGAAGGTGCCAGGGCTGACATTCTACTCTTTAGAAAAGACATAAACATGCAGGAAAGTCAGATAGCTCTGTCTTTATCAAGCATGGGAGAGAGTAACTTAGGCTAGAGGTTTTCTTCGTCATATACAGGCAGCCCTTAACTTACAACAGTTCATTTAGCAACCAAAAAAACCTGACTTATAAATGTTTTTCACACTTATGACTGTTGCAGCATCTCCTTGGTCATGTGATTTACATTCAGATGCTTGACAACTGGTTCAGATTTATGACAGTCGCAGTGTCCTGGAATCATCTGATCTCCTTTTGCCACTATCTGACAAGTAAAGTCCATGGGGAAGCCAGATTCACTTAACAGCCGTGTTACTAATTTAATAACTGCAATGATTCACTTAACAAACATGGCAAAAAAAGCTGTAAAATGGGTCAGAACTCATTTAACAAATTTTTCACTTAGCAACATAAATTTTGGGTTCAATTGTCGGTCACCACCTGTAATAGCTCTCAATGTGTTGACAGTTCTTTTGTGAGTAAGCATTCTCCCCCTTCCTCCTTTGAATGAATTATTCCACCAGCATTTAGAAGTAGAATGATTTAATAAGATTGTACCATGGGCCTTTCTGAGTGTGGATTGTTCTATGCTCTAGTGTGATAACTGCTATCACTCTTTTAATGAGATAATGAGTTCCTTCCATATCTACTTGTCAATTGATCCTTAAGCTGTAGGGGCAACGTTGTATCTAGCATGGCCTCCTGATCTGTCTGCTCTCTTTCTCAGACTCAAGTGCAGTCTTTGGGCAGAAGGACAGTCCTGGAGCTCCTGCCTTCCCTAGTCCACATGAGGCATGGAATCGCTTACACCGTACACCTCCTTCCTTCCCTACTGCCCCAGCCTGGCCCAAAGGTGGCGGCAATGATGGAACGGAGCGTGGAAGCAGCCAACTTGACAAGGAGAGCGAGAAGTCTGAAGGACCGGTGATCAAGGATGAGAAGGACAGGTAAGAGGCAGAGAAGAGGGACGCAGTACAAGCACACAATCTTTCTGAGCTCTGTAGGTATTCTTTGAAAGCAAAAAAATTATAGGCAATGTCAGCTAAATATGAAGAATATTTCAAAAGAAAGAAAGAAACTGAACCAGTAGGAAGGATCCTGAGGGGTTAGAGGTGGATGATCAGAAGCAATCTCATTTATCCTTAAAACAAAACACGTTGTGATGATCACATCCACCCCAGCAACCATTTTGTAAACCGGCAAACCTCCCCTGCAGCCATTTTGTAAGGACTATCATCGCTATGGTCACTTCATTTCCACGTGTCCACTAGCCCCAGAAAGCTGCCTACTGCTGTTGGGTTGGGGAACGCTGAACTTAACACTTTTTTCAGGGATAAGTCTGGCCAAAAAAAAAAAAAAAGGAAAGGGTGGAGGAAAAGGTAGTCTTTAGGTACACAGGCAGGGCCAGGCTGCTGCATGCGATGGGTGCCGTTAGTCAGTGATTCAGTGCCAGGCTGGACAGGAATTCTTGACCTTTCCATTCTATGTGTGTCATTCAGAGATTCTGGCTTCTTCTCCCGCCATTCGATGCGCTCATCTCCAGCTACTCCCACCTCAAAGAACCCATCGCTGATCCATGAGGAGCCTCCAAGCCGATCCCATGTACAAGCAGAACGAGAACATCGCTATAGCAGCCCGGCAAGTTCAGGACATGCCTCCCGCTCCCCTTACCCAGAGTTACCTCTCAAGAAAGAAGTGACGGTCAAGGAAGAGCCAGATTTGCCTGGCTTTGAGGGAGCTCTACGCACAGGTGCATCCTATCACAGTACCCTGCATGTCTCCCACCCACTCGGACCCCTGGCCATGTTTGAGAGACCCCAAGCTGGGACTGGAGGAAGCGTCTCTCCCTACTTGGTGGCCGCCCCACCCTCAGCTGCCTCCTATGCTGCGCTCGAGGCATGGCGAGAGCCCTACCACCGGGGCCTGGAGTTGCACCCGCTACAGCGCCTGCCCCGCTACCTGGAGACCCCATCGCCTGCTGCCGCTGCTGCCGAGGACTACGAAAGAGCCCGATTGTATGGTTTGGCTCCCCCGCCGCATCCCAGCCTCATGGCTTATCCCCGCCACCAAAACGGACTGCTGGCAAAAGCCACACCCTCAGCAGCTGTGGGACTGCTGAGTGCCCCACCACCTCTCATCCCAGCTTCCAATGCTCGGCCCTGCTCCCCTCGACGAGCTCCTGATATCCGAGAATTGGCGGCCTCCTACAAGGACCGGGACTCGAGATAATGGTGCTCTGGTGGCACTCTGGAATGTGAACACCTCTCTCAAGCAGCCTCCCTGATCTCCACAAACTGATGGGAGCAGGATCAGGGTAGTGTAGGAGGTCCAAATTAGCGGGGAGAGGAAGGCGGCTTTTTGGTCACTATAGCCTGAGTTAGGGATATGCTGCTGTCATCACCCGGAAGGACTTTGACGTTGGAGTTGAATGATGGGGTGCCTTTGGGGGAGGAGTTCAGGAACGCACGTGCCCATGTCCTTGGTCGTTGTTCCTGATTTCTGCAAAGGCCTCCCCTTCCGGCCTCTGGAAGATGTCAGGATTTCTGCTTTCCTCCTAGCATTCCTGCTGGGCTAAAAACAGACTCAGTGTGTTCTTTATTCTCAGTGGACTGATGGGAAGGCTGCTTTCAGGGGAAGGGGGAGGTCTTGAATCTTGTGACACCTCCCCCATGAGGCAGTGTAAATATTTATATATTCTCCCCATGGCAGATGGGAAAAAGGGTTTTGTACATTTATAAAAGGTTTGAGATTGTGATTTCAAAAGTGACTTCTCTTCCTCCTCCCCTCTTTTGTTCCCCCTTGTTTTTACTGTACTGCTCTTTTCTATACCTGTATTCATTCACTCCTGCCCAATCTCCTGATCCCTTTCCTTCTCCTGTAATTAATGGGATGGTGCAACACACTTATCCAATGCCCTTTTCTTCCCCAGGCTGGTTAATTAAACTCCAAACTGGTGCTTCTCGATTCCTTGCTGTGTGTGTGTTAGTTGAGAAAAGGGGAGGGGAGGATACAGGTCTCCCATTCTTCTAGGACAGCAGAGAGCAAATGAGAGGGTGCAGAGCACAAGCTGAAATCCTTGGATGAGGAAATTACTCTCTTGGATAGTTTTAACTTTTGCAGTCCCTGAAAAATATAAACGGAGCTAGATACAGAATCCCTCTACATCAGGGGTGTCAAATTCAAGGCCCGAGGCCCGGATCCAACCTGGGGTGGGTTGTTTAAACCTGGCCTGCAGTCCTGCCCTGGAAACAGTCAAGGACCAGCCTGTGGTGCCTCTGACAGCGAAAACGGAACTTGGGAGGCTTCGACGGCTTCCTGCAACCCTCTGCCAGCAAAAACGGAGCAGCCCTCCCGAGCTCCGTTTTTACTGGCAGAATGCTCAGGCCACCACAGGCATCCCCAACGTGAGTGATATCAACCTGGCCCACCACGCCCCCTAGGTTAAACACAACCCTGATACAGTCCTCAATGAAATTGAGTTTGACACCCCTGCTCTACATAGTGTTTTAATGCAAACGCTCTTATGGCCCTGAAAATATACACAGAGCACAGCTATCATGTAATTTAGAGCTGCTGTTTGTGGCGAAGTGGAAACAGGCAGGATCAGCAGTGTGGAAAGAATCAGAACCTGTTTTCCTTTCCACCATTTCAGGGGAGAGCTGCTCAACATGCACTTCCTTCAGGCACTGTGCAGTCTCCGGATATTACTAAAAGCTGCCCTGGACTGTACTTGTTAATATGGAAAAGGGGCAGATTAAATACGCAGGGAATAATCATATATACTGTCCTTCGTTGTTGTGTTTTGAAGTTTTTCCTGCACTTTTTGTGCTTTGTTATGGCTTAGTCCACTGTTTGAAGGGTGTTCCTCGTCTGCACAGATTTGGCCATTTGATCTATAAACTTTGCTGACATTTTGAAGAATAAATGAAGTTCTGCATATGGTCCTGCATATAATTGCAATTAAAAATGGGGATTTGCATTTTGTTTCCTCCACCCTTATCTTTTTTGCACTAAACCATAGAATAAGCCCATAATTCACCTAATAAAATCTCGGCTGCAAAGCAGAGTGTTTCCTGCCATAAAACATCACTAAATTCAAAAAGACAAATGCCTTGCAGTGAGATATAATCACCCAGAGTAAGTGTTTGGTAGGCGAGACCGTAAGTAGGTCAGATAAAAATGTTTATTTTGCCAAAATTTGGGATCTTTATTGGAATACAAGAAATACAGTAGGAATCTGAGCCATCCTTAAAAATTATGGAATGCAGTATTCATGATTCCATCTCTGGCTTCCAATGAGCACTTAATGCTTTTATTAAATCATTTATCATTTTATTTGAATTATAAATTGGAAAGTGCCATAACCAGAATGCCTTTAGATCCAGTTTGCTTATCCAGAGAACCTGGCTAGTAGTTCAAGGTAAAGAATATTTCAGTTCAGTTCACACTCAGTGAGCACATGCCTGTACTTTCAATGGTAATATTAACTCTTTCTTACTGCTGCCTTCCATATTTTTTAATCTTCAGTCTAGTTTGAGCTTCCTGATGTTCTAAAGCTGTTCAACCCTCCTTAAGTTTTCCTATGGTGAGTTGAGGTCAGCTAGTGCTAAATACATTTGGTATGTATGTGCACCATGATATGTTCCATATCCTGCCAAATCCTCTGTTGTCAATAGTACAGCCTCATCTGAGATCTGATCAGGAATGAAATTATGCACAATCCAGAAAGCAGCCTCACTGGGATTAATTCAAAGGACCCTTTTGTACAATGTATTAGATGCAATTTAATGTAACTCACAAGAGCAGAAAAAATAGAGGAACAGTAAACAAAAGTACTAATTTTCCCCTTCTACCTCCGCCAATCCAGAAATTAAAAGGTCTTAAATACCAGTGTATACAATAGGCCTAACTAATGGTGGCAAAACCTTCTAGATATCTTTAAATCCTGAAAGATCTGCGTCTCAGCATCCATTTGTCTAAATCTGTTTTTAAGAATGTATGTGGGAGGAGAGATACAAGTACACACATAAACAAAATTTACAAATTTATTTTAAATGAAATGGAAAACAAATGCAAGCACTCCTATGATACTTGGAATAACACATCAAAATCAAAACTGCATATTTAAACTGCATATGAAGGATCTATACACAGAATTCTTGTTAAATAAAAGAACGATCCATTTAGTATAGCTTCTTAAGTGTTCAAAATACTGGTAGTTGTACTTTTTGAGATTGGAATAATAATACATTAAAATTAACTAAAAAACCTCATCACTTTGAATTTAAATAAGGGTTTATTTCATTTTATATCCTGCCTATTTTTATAAATAATTCAAGGTAGTGGACATATCCAATGCACTTTCCTACTATTTTCCTACAATAACCTTCCTATTTCCCCCACAATTCTCTTAGAGCCAGTCGCTGAGCCAGCTTTTCATGGCTAAAGCAGGACTAGAATTTAAAGTCCCCCACTTTCCACCTTGTCACTTAACCACTATATTTTTGTTGACAAGAGTATATTCAGAAAGTGAATGGAACAGTAGGGTTTAATGAAGGAAAAAAACATGCCTCAGGAGAAGAAAACGTAGCTTTATTTGATAGACAGCTATCAATTTTCAAATAAATATGTACATGGATGAGGTAGTCACATTTAGAGCCATGATTATGTCCAGTGATTTCAAACTGACTTATGTATCTAACAGACTTCATGTCAGGGTTTCAACTGATGTTATAATTAAATCATGAGCCTCAAGCCAAGCTTCAAAAGAAATCCAGTTACTTATTAAGAGCTTCATGCCAGCAGGAACCAAGTGGACCCAACTCTGACCTCAGTTAATTCGTGCTTTGCCTCTGACCCTTTCCCCCTCCCCCCAAAATGTGTCATCGGTCACATTCCCCAACGAAAGCAATTGTGTGGGTTGTAAAAGTCACTCCTTCCTGCCACTGTGGCTTTCCCTAGAGATGACCTTGACATATGGGCTGTTTTGACTGAGATGCAAGCTCCTTGATGCAGTTGCAAAGTTCGCTTTCCTTCCCCTTGCCTATAGCAACCTGAGAGCAGGTCAGAGATGCTTCAAGAGTTGACACTTAGATAATAAGCCAATATTTTATGATAAATATTCATAAAAGAAAATAGATACTTCAAAATTGAAAGAATTTGTTTTTGCATATGCTTTGATAGAAGGACCAAGCAAAGCAGTTAGGTGTTCCTTTCCTGTCACATCAAAATTTCCTGCTACAGCTTTTGCATTATGCAGAGTTTGGATTTAGCTACTAGTTATTGTGTATCTGTAGAAAAAGTTTTCACAAGCATTAAGTTCACAATAAAAATTCTGATAGTCCTTGACTTACAACAATTAGGACCAGAATTTCCATTGTTAAGTGAGTCACACATAATTTTACCAGCTTTTTTTTGGCAGTTAAGTGAATCATTGCCATTGTTAAGATAATCCATCTTTGCATGTGGGAAGCTGACTGGTGATCACATGATCCTGGGACACTGCAATGGTTGTAAATATATTCTGATTGCCAAGCACCTGACTTTTGATTATGTGATCCTGGGGAATGCTGCAACAGTGATAAGCATGAGGACTGGTTGTAAGTAACTTTTTTCAACACCACTGTAACTTTAAACGGTTCCTAAATGAACAGTTTTAAGTTGAAGACTACCAAACTCAAACATTCTGTTGAAATAACATTGCATTAAACCTTTTTTTCTCCTTGGCATGTGTTTAGGGGGACTGAATTAAGCAACTTAAATATCCTTCGGATAAAAAGAGGGGTTGCCGAAGAGTGGAATCGTATGCAGTCACCCTCAAGGAACATCTAAGGCTGCAGTACATTAAAAGAGAATAATTATATCAAACTTAAGCAGCAGATAGTGCTAAATTGGCGAAATGGGAAAATTTACAACTGTCATTAATAGGGAGAATATCAACAATCAAGATGAATATACTACCCAGAATTTTATATTTGTTCCAAACAACTCCAATTAGGCTTGGAAAAAATTATTTTGAAGATTTAAATAAAATTGTGTTGAAATATATATGGCAAGGTAAGAAAACGAGAATAAAGTTAAAACTTTTGCAAGATGCCAGAATAAGAGGAGGATTTGGTTTGCCTAATTGGGAGTTGTATTACCAAGCTACAAATTTGATGTGGGTTAAGGAATGGATAACATTAAGAAATATTAGATTGTTGACAACATAAGGACATGATCTGTTGTTGGGGTGGCAGGCTTTTCTATGGTATAAAGAACTAAAACACAAGGGTACTTTAGAAGACATTATATACAGGACTCTGTAGTTAAATTGGGAGAAGACTAAAAGACAATGTTATTTGAAAATTCCAGTCTGGCTATCGACTATTGAAGCATTTTCTTATCCTATAATATATAAAAAGGAACAAACAGTTAGATATGGTGAAATATTGAATGAAAAGGGTGAACTTAAATCTATGCAAAAATTAGAGGAACAAGGTATAAAGATGAATTGATTTTCATTTGTGCAAATACATTCAAGGTATGACAAAGATTCTAAAACAGAAGGTTTCTATGATAAACTGACTGATTTAGATAAGATTTTGACAGGTACTGATGAAAAGGTGATTAAAAAATTATATGGATATTTATTAGAAATTAAACTAGAACAACAAGTTAAAGAAACTATGATTGCTTGGGGGAAGAATTTTGGATATGGGATTGATCTAGAGAAATGGCAAAAATTGTGATCTCAAAATTATAAGATGACAATGTCAACAACATATAAAGAAAATTTGTATAAGATGTTTTACAGGTAGCATTTCCCCCTCCACAAGAATAGCAAGAATGTTCAAGAACAAATCCGAAAAATGTTGGAAATGTCATCAGACATCTGGCTCATATTACCATATGTGGTGGACTTGTGCAGATGCCAAAAAATATTGGACTAAAATCCACACGTGGTTGGAAAAAATGACAAAAAAGCATATAGACTGAAACCAGAGATATTTTTATTGGGAGTTTTGCCTGAAATATATAGTAAAGAATTGAAATACCTGATTGAAAATGTATTAACAGCAGCTAGGATTGTATTTGCCAAAAACTGGAAAAATGAGAAAATACCATTACAGGAGGAAATGATTAAGGAAATATTGGAATGTGCTGAAATAAGTAGATTGACATATGAAATCAGAGAACAAGGTGATAAACAATTTTATAAAATTTGGGATTTATTCTATCAATGGTTAGACAATAAAACATGGTAATGAAATATGTAGATTCTTAGAAAATAATAAATATATAAACATATTCTTTTCTATCTACAAAATGATTGTAGGATACATTTGAGATGACAATATGAACTTTCA
Organism: Hydrophis major; assembly: GCA_033807585.1. Classification (NCBI taxonomy): domain Eukaryota; kingdom Metazoa; phylum Chordata; class Lepidosauria; order Squamata; family Elapidae; genus Hydrophis; species Hydrophis major. The sequence goes on along the minus strand of CM066343.1, from coordinate 22,102,506 downwards.
TAAAACAAATTAAGTAAAATATGGTTTATTTTGTAAAACATGAATAAAAGTATAGTCCAATGATTAACAATGATATTAATATTTGATTGAAAATATGAGAATATATACAATGTAATTGTAATTGAAGACTATGAAATGGAAGCACAAAACAATTTGTAAACCAACTAACACACTGTATGTATATATATGGAAGATGGCTTGATGTTTTTATGTTTTGTCTGTTTATGTTTGTCTTAAAAACCAATAAAAATTTATATATATATATATGAAACATCTAAGGCAATGCTAGTCGCAATGCCACTTTTCTAATTCAGAAAACGGCCACAGACATAGGCCTGAAAAATGGAGCAAAAATATTCATTGTGAGTTGGACACGTACAAGAAATTACCTACCCAAAATGGAATGACTAAAATATTCTCCCATGTATAATCTATTTTGCAAAATAATATTCTAATAAATTGGAAATGTGTTTCAAAATCAGCAAAATAAATTATAACAATGCATATTATACATTTTTTTTATTATAACTGTATATAACACCATGAAAACAATCAGCTTAGCTGCACAAAACTATTTTTTTACTTAGATATTAGCCTTTTTGAACCATGTATTTTTGGCTGCAACTTAAAATATTAAAATGTTCCATCTATAATGTGGAAATAATACATTTTCTTGATAAAAACGTGCACCTGTTTTGCAGAATACAGGTAGTCCTCAATTTATGACCACAATTGAGCCCACAATTTCTATTGTTAAGTGAGACATTTGTTAAGTGAATTTGCCCCATTTGCAATCACTCTTGCCAGTTTTTAAATTAATCATTGCAGTTGTTAAATTAGTAACCCAGTTATTAAGTAATCTGGTTTCCCCATTGACTTTGCTTATCAAAATCTTGCAAAAGTTGATCACATGACCTTGAGATACAGCAATGGTCATAAGTATGAACCAATTGCTAAGCATCTCAATTTTGATCACATCATGGGGATGCTATAATGGTTGTAACTGAAAAATGGCCCTATGTCACCTTTTTCAGTGCCTTTGTAACCTTGAACAGTCACAAAATGAAGTTGAGGACGACCTGTATACACTGAGAATTTGTTGTCAGAAAATATTTCAAGCATTGGCAGTTTTATAGTCCTTCAGGCTGATAGCCAGCCCCATTTATTGCTGGAGGGAAAATATATCAGTGCCTGGCAATTTGTCTGAATCAAACAAACATGTTCATTTATTGGTAGGAGCTTGATGCGTTGTAATGTTTTGTACCATGTTTTTCACAACCTAAATTAATAGTTCCTGTCAAAATAGATGCACTCTAAAACTTTGCTAGTTGGAAAATATTTGCCTGCTGCCTGTCAAATATATTTTAAAGACATGTAAATCGGATTTTATTTCGTATTGACAACCATGCAGTAAAGTACATGGCAGTATGTGTAGACCTATAACTTCATATACACAAGCATATACATTGGGGAAATTTGAACGGTCGCGCCAGCCAGAGGCGCCCTGGTTCCTGTTTTCATGCTTCCAGGGGGGGACGGGAGGGGGAAGCGACTGCAATTCCCAGCATTCCTGGGGACTCCATTTCCCAGAATGCCCTTCACTCACAATGGCCTTTCCCCGTGGATTAAGCGACCCGCACCCTGTTCTTGGTATATGATCGTTTCATTAAATTTCACCTTTCGTAAAGCGCAGCATTTTGCGGAGTCTCCATCACCGTTCAAAACGCTCTCTATGAATTAACTTCCGGTTGAGTCCTCTCCCACCCCCATACCGCTCGTCCCCACCTTGCGTAGCTCGAATTCTCGCGAGACTTCTATGCCGAGGCCGGCGGGCGGAGGGAGCAGCGGGAGGAGGGAAGGGGTTGGCCCTGGCGCTTGGTGGTGGCGGCCGCCATTTTGCCACGGCGGGTCGGATCTGCCTCGGCGGGGCCTGGTTAGGGATTCACAGCCGAGTGGGAGGGGACAGCGACTTGCCAAGCAATACCGGCGGGAGCCACGCACAGGAAAAAGCCGACCGGGAGCAGCTTAGGAGCCGCGGATGGCGGCAGATTCTATCCGACCGAGACGGCGGCGCTGGGGCTGAGGTGGCGGCAGGAGGAGGAGGCGGGGCAGGAGGCACCTCCCCTCCCTCCTCACTCCTCCCCCCTCCCACCCAGGTAAGATGGCGGACCGGCTGGGTCTCTACTCCTCTTGCTCACACCCACCTCTGTGTAGCGGAGCGAGACTCTGCGTCGAGTCGGGAGGGAAAAGTGAGGAAACTAACAAGAGCGTCCGCGTGCCCTCTCCCTGCCACCATTCCCCGCTGGCTGATTCCCCCCTACCTCTAGAGGGCGCGCTAGCGGAAGGAGCGGGAGGCTAAGGAGAGCGCACGCGCTTCTTCAGCCAACGGCCGCGGCCGATGCCGGCCTATCATAACTGAAGCGGTCGGCGTTCTCTCTTTCGTTTCCCCCGCCCCTCCCCCAACAGCTCGACGACTGCGCGCGACACGGATCCGGCCGACCGACCGACCAACGGCTGCAGCTTCCTCTGTGCGTGGTGGTGGGGGGGGGAAGAGGGGCGGGTGGGGAATCTTGAGGGGACGGGGCTCGGGAGGGTCGGGGGGCGCGTGGGTGGGTAGGAGGGGTTTGAGGCGTCGGGAGGGGGATGAGGGAGGGAAGTGGGCGGGGATAAGGGGGACAAAGGGTTAAAGGGAGGGGGAGGGAGCGAATAGAGGCGAACTTAGACTGAAGAAAGAAAGAAAAGAAAAGTGTCCTCGGGCCAAGTTCAGAAAACTCTATCAAAACCGTGGGTGTTCAGGGAATCTTGTCAGAGGATAAGGGGTATAAGTTTGGAGAGCTTTAGGTTTTTTTCTCCAGGCCAGAGTGATTGCAAAGGTCTCAAGGCGTTGGGAGGGCGGGGTAAAGGCGCTGAAGTGTGAGGTAGCTCGGGATAATTGAATAAAGCTTAGACTGCAGTGGAGAAACTCATTTACTGCATTTACTTCCAACTCGAGTGGAAAGGCTTGAAAGAAGCTGAGTAAAGGGGGAAGAGTGGTGTGAACATGGAGCCCGAGGAGGGACATAAAGAAGATCAAGCTGATAATGCTGGAAATGAGGGGCTGAATCAAGCGCCCACTGTGGGGGAAAATAACAGAGAAGTGAACACAGCACCATTCTTTTCAGAGGCAACTGAGTTCGAGGGCCAGGGTCGGGAAATTTTGGGGGTCGAGGGTGAATTAAATCCTGAAAGAGTTGATGTGTCTGAAGGAGAAGCAATATCGGGGGAGGACAGAAATTATACTGAGGCAGAGCCCAAGGAAGTAAAAACGGGGGGAAAATCAAGTCTTGAGAGCCTGAAAAGTAATGCAGAATCTGAGGAATTGGGAGGAGCAGGTCAGAAAGAGACTGATTTATTTGTGAGCCCATCTGCAGGAGAAGCAGAAGAAAAAACTCCAAAGGGGATAGATCAGAGGAAGATAAAGAAGCATGAAGAAAGAGGGATTGTTGAAGACAGAATTCTAGAAATGGATGAAAAATTTGATTTGGAAAATTGGGATCAGAGGGAGAAAGAAGTTCATGCAGATACTGAAGGAAAGACTGATTATCCAGCCAATTTGAATGACAAGAGCATTAAACAGACAGCTGATAGGGAAGGCATGGGGTTAGACCAGAAGGATTTAGAGGGAGGGATTGAAAAAGAGATTGTTGAGACCACAGAGATTCAGAAAGAGCATGCTTTTTCAAGTTTGGATCAGGGAGGCAGTTTAAAGATAACTGAAGAGGGAAAGGATGTAGAAGCAGATGCAACATCAGTACATCAGAGACAGACTGAAGAATCTGTAGGATTAAGTCTGGAGCAAAATAAGGTGTACACCAAAGGTGAGGATGAGAAAATAGTTGGAGTAGAGCAAAGTTTAATTGCACGTGAAGCAGTGACATTACTGGAAACCCAGGAAAAACCTGAGGAGGCATTTGAAAATCTCAGGGAACCTGGAAAGAGAGATACAACAATGGCAGAGGAGGAAGCCAGGCTGTTAGAAACAAATCAAGTACATGTTGAAGAGGCTGAGAAAGCACCAGAGGCAGAGATTGATCAGGTGGAGGCAGAGATTGGAACTGAAAAAAAAGATGCAGCAACAACACTGCATCAAACAAAGGCTGAGAAGTTAGTTGAGGGAAGCCAGGGAGAAAGTGGACAACTACTGGGAGATCATAAAGTAACAGTGGTTGAAGCAGGAGTTGCTGAAACAGAAGGAATTGTGATTATACCAGTTGAAGATAAAACTGAGGGTTTGTTGGAGACAAGTGAAGTAGTAATGGGCGAGAAAGATTTCACTGCCATGGAAGCAGAGAGTGGGACAATTGGGAAGGTGACAGCAGAAGATGATGTATCATTAGTAGTTGAAGCTAAGGATGAAAATTTGGTGGACATTAGTGAAACACAAATGGGAGAAGAGTTGCTTAAAGAAAAAGATCTAGCAGAAGTAACAGTAACAGAAACAGAGAAAGATGTAGGAGAAGTAACAGAAACAAAAAGTCTAAGAATAAAAAAAGAAATGCCTCAGATAGAAATGGAAGAAATAACTGTACATATCCAGGATAAGAGAGGTGAAGAAAAGACTGAATCAGAGATGATTGAAGAGAAAGCTGAAGATTTGACACAACCAGAACAAAAGCCAAAAGAACAAGTAGAGAGGGAAGGCGAACAATTGGCATCAGCTGGCATGATTGATAAAGGGGAAACTGGAGAATTAGAGATGGCATTAACAATTAATCATAATGAAATAATCAAAAGCCTGAGGCCACCTCAGGAAAAGGCAGCGATTGCTATCATAGATGCTGTGGGAGAAAAATTACCATTCCAAGAAAAGATTTTAGCCTGGAGTCCAGAATTGGAAAGACCAACTCAAGAGATAGCAGAGGTAGGCTCCAGAGAAGGGATATCCAGATCATATAGGCAAGAGGATAAACTAAGCCGAGAACTTATTTCAGAATTGGTAAGAATTGGCCAGGAAAGAAGAAATGTTGGCTTAGGTCAAGTAGAATTACTGGAAACAAGCATAAAGCTCACTGAAGAATTAGATAAATTGGGTAGTGAAGAACAAAGTCACAAAGTGAAAGGTAAAATAATTATAGGCTTGGCAGGGCTAAGACAAGGGTCAATTCAAGTAACACCACATAGGACTGTTCGGTCAGCAGGAGGCTATGATGGAGTGTTGGCACATGTAGCTTCAGGATTAATTGTAACTGGTTTAAGGAAGCCTGAGGGAAAGAAACTAACAAAACAACATCATATGCAATTGGACAAGAGGACATTAGAACAAAGGGAGACACGATCAGCTGAACAGGGGCGTTTTGGAGTAAGCATGAGGTCAAATGAAGCAATGGTCTTCATGGGCTACCGAATTGGGCGGGAAAGAATGTCTTGTTTGTCAGAGGCAGAAAAGAGGATGGTGAAAATTCAGCTGCCTGAGTTAGAGGAGATTGGGAAAAAGCCTGCAACAGAACAGGTAGAGGTACCCAGGCAGGAACAGGAAGTGAGGAAGGAAGAGATACAAGAAATTAATGCCAATGAAGTAGTATGGCATCAACTAGAGCAACTGCCAACAGCATGGCTTGGTAGACCATTGACACGAGATTATATGGCAGCACAAAGTTCTGGGTGGACTGCAGGCATAGGGCCAGGACATGGGCGTATTTCAAGGTCACTTCGGGCAGGAATAAAAGAAAGAATTAACTTGATGGTGATGGGTGAGAGTGCAACAAAATCAGCACAGAAGCTTGAGCCATTACATTTTGGAATGAGAAGAAGGATGCTTGAGCTTACAAGCAAGTCTGCCAATGTGCATTGGTTAAATGAGATACTGAAGCCAAGACCACCAGGTTCTCGACTTGGTGTTGCAGATCAGAAGGTTCATGAGGAAAGAAGTCCTGGTCTGATGACTGAAAGGCAAAGTCCTGGTTTATTTGCAAGGAAAAAAGAACTAAAAGATTGGAGGGATGGGGTGATGGGAGTAGCAATCAGGAGATACAATGCAATGCGACTTGCTATGTGGGGAGAAGGCCCAATTGGTTTGCACATAAAAGGGAGAAGGTTAACTGAGGATTTATATGGCCTTACAAATCGCTCCCATAAGGTGAGTTCCATTTTGGGGCAGGTTGAAAGGAAAGTGTTAACAATAGCACAACAGGTAACAAACGAGAGAGTATCAGGTTTGGAAGTGGGTGGACAAAGTCTGGCTGAGATACTGAAGCAGGATATGGAGTTAGCAACGTCAAAGAAAGGTGAGAAATTTTCAAGGTAACTGGTAAAACAAATTAGGCAGTGAGTTTAGGGATATTGGGTTGTTTAAGAATTAGTGGAAAAGCAGAGAATGTATAGAGAATAGTGCAGTTTAAGGACAAAACTTCAGGTTGAGAGGATTTATATATTTGTCAAAGGAATAGAGAAAGATGAAAGGCCAAGACAATGGTACAAGTAACAAAGTATTGAGACTTAAGGAACAAAGGGAATGAAATGAGGAAACAAGGTTAAAAATTGACCTTGAGAAAATTGGTGATTTTGATCATCTGGGATTAGTGGCTGTGAGTGGAAGGTAGCTAAAATCTTTCAGAAAGGAAACTTGATTGGAACATTTAGTAGCATCTCAAGCAGGTTCTTGCCTTTTCTCATAGGCTTGGATTTGGTAGCTGGTGCTAACATTAAACATCTCCACTGTAACCTGTAGTCAAACTATTTCTGTGCTGCCTGCATTGCAATCATGGAGAAACAGGATAACCTTTTGCTAGTGCTTCAAAGAGAATTTTTTAAAAAATAGAATGAGCAAGGCTCAAGCAAACCGAATAAATGTTTATAAAACATGGCATTATCTGCCCTGGATTGACCTTTTCTTTTCAGGTGTAGTCTTCCCCTGGAAAGCGAAACCCTGGAAGTACAGTCTGAAAAGCAAGTGGAATTCTCAGCTCCAACAGGTATAGTTGATTTTTTTAATTAAAAAAATTGTGAATATGGAAACAGAGCATTTGTATACTTGATTACCATATCTTCCTCAAACTAAAGTTAGATGTAGTTTGTTTCTGTATCCCATACAGGGTAAATCCTCAATTTACAATGGTAGTTTAATGACAATTCAAGTTAAGACAGATCCCCTGCAAAACATGACCCAGATTTGAGTTTCTGATGGCCACCCTCCCTTTTCTGTTGCTCAGGATTGTATTTTGGGAGCTTGGTAACAAGCCCACATTTACAGCTGTTTGCAGTGTCCTGCAAACATGTCAGTTGCAACATTTTTTCTTCTAATTTCTGACAAAAAATGCCCTTTACGGCCAATGGGATTGCTTTATGACCACTGAGTTTGCTTAACAAATCTTGCAAAAAATGTTAGGAAATAAAGTTGTTCATGTGGGTGCCTCACAACTGTCATGATATATGACAGAAATTTGGGGCTCCATTACAGTCATAAATTATGGGCTGTGTGTATTAGATTTTGATTGGTGTGATATGCAAGAGAGTATACTAGGAATTATTGCAGTCAAAGGCAGGAAATCTTAACATACACATTGACATGTGAGCACCCTCAAGTTTGGAGCTACATATTTCCTCATAATGGGGAAAACAAACATTTTCTTGGGAAATTTCTATTGGAAAAAGATGGTGTGGTATCAAAATTCTCTTTATGTTTCATTACATTGTGGTTACATTTCAAATCATAACATATAGGTAGTTCTCAACTGATGGCCATTTATCAACTATTCAAAGTTATGGCAGTGATGAAAAAAGTGATGACCAGTCCTCATACTTACAACCAGGTCATGTGATTGTTATTTATAACCATCTTCGCAGGGGGCTTCCAATAGGCAAAGTCAATGAAGAAATCTGGATTTGCTTAACAACTGTATGATTTGCTTAACAACTGTGGCAAAAAAAGATTGTAAAACCAAGTGCTATTCATTTAATGACTACATTGCTTAGCAATTGGAGTTCTGGTCCCAATTGTGGTCATAAGTCAAGGGCTACATATATTCAGTTATTTTTTGCAGAGATATAGAGATGAGAAAGGGGTGATCTATGAACAAAATTGTTATAATTTTCAGAGCTATGGAACAGCACAGTAATAACAAGCATTGATTTTTAAAGCAGTCATATGTTCAGAGAGCTACACAGGCAATCAAATTAAATAAACAAATACAGATTTCTTAAGGGTACATCTATAAAAATTGAAAGAGAAGCAAAAATATATTTTGGGAGAGAAACTTTCTCAAAATTAGAATAATCTCCAAACAATTAAGTTGGCCTTTTCAAGACCTTTTCGTACACTTTTTCCCAATTACATTAAATGCTATTAGTAGGTCAAATTGTTTTGTTTTGATTGATTAATTGTACTTTAATATAAAAAAGCTCTTTTTCCTATGTGCCTCAATTTTGAAAGATTTTCAGTTTGCTGCAATCATGAAATGTTGATTTCTGCTTATTAATTTCTTCAGCTAATTCTGAGTCAGGCAGTCCCGAGCGCAGGCTGGGCTGCCAAGGAACCCAGGAGCTGGACGGCTCGTCCCAGTGGCTGGCTGACCAGAATGAGGCCAGTTCGCAGCATGCACTGCAACAGGAGACCAGTACTACAACCACAACTGAAACTATTGGGCCGAGAGGCGAAGAGCAAGAGCGAATTAAAATGCAGACCAGTCCTCCCCAACAACACCACATGCTGCATGCACAGGTAGAGTTGGAGGTGAGAAGCACCCATGTGCAAATTCCTCTGGATTGGCCAAGTCTGTCTGTGGATTTTCAATGATGGTTAAGATAAAGTGAGACACATTTTAGGAAGCAGCTTTGTGGAAAACGCAAGGGAGTTCTCTGAGATTTCTCCTGGACTTATATTTGGAGTTACTATATTTTAATGATTGAGAGCACTGTGATAATCCTTGTTGTTGATTTCTCCTTCCTTCCATATTACATTGCATTCTTCAGACTACATCAGACAAAATGACAGGCAGCAATCCAGTGTCGCCAGCCTCTTCAGGCTCACCTGCCTCAAGTGGGAGCATCTCACCGTCACATCTCACCCACGATTCCTCTTTGGACAGTCATCTAAGTTTTGATGGTCCCAAGTCGCAGAACAGAGCCCTGGTATCATCTGGGATGTACATTTCCCCTGATCCTGCGACCATGTGGGACAAGACACATGCAGAGATTGCTGAGCAGGCAAAGCATGTAAGCTCTTGTTCAAGCCTGTGGGCCATTTCAGCCACCTTTCTATTGGGCATACGTACCTGCAATGTAAGATAGTATAGGGTAGCCCTGAACCTTTCAGGAAGCATGTGAATGAACTACCTGACTTGAATACTCTATTTTAGGAAGCAGAAATTGAGAATCGCATTGCAGAAATGAAGAAGGAAGGATTCTGGTCTTTGAAAAGGCTTTCAAAGGTGCCTGAGCCGATTCGGCCCAAAGTGCATTGGGATTATCTTTGTGAGGAAATGCAGTGGCTCTCTGCTGATTTTGCTCAAGAACGTCGATGGAAGAGGGGTGTTGCCAGGAAGGTGGGTTCTGGAATCTTTTAAACTGTCTCTTCTCCAGACTTTTTCAGCTGGTATGCATCCATCCATCCATTCCTATCTGTATACTGTTTAGAAGCAAATACCTTGTAATGGAATGCTTCTTAACTGTTTCATATCTCCTGTGAGATTTCTGGCATTTTTTATAGCCTAGCAACTAAGTGACGTAATTGGTGCTGTTTCAACCAACTAGTGCACAGTATGCCTGTAAGATTTCGCTCTGCAAAATGTCCAGTGAACTAATCTTTCCTAAAAAATGGTCCAGGATAAGGTGGAAAACATGGCCACATGTGATGGATTTTGGTCATTTGGACCTGCTGTCTTTCTCTTCTGTGGTATACAGGTTGTGCGTATGGTGATCAGGCACCACGAGGAACAGAAGCAGAAAGAAGAAAGAGCCAAACGTGAGGAGCAAGCCAAGTTGCGCCGCATTGCTTCTTCCATTGCCAAAGAGGTCAAGCAGTTCTGGAGCAACGTTGAGAAGGTGTGTAAAGCCCTTGTCCAGAGTCAGGAAAGGTGTGGGTGCATCTTGATAGCCTAAATATATAGGCAAGTATATGCCAGTCCATTTTCCTTGTCATATTAAAATCTTATTTTATGTATCTAATCAAAAATGTTTTTTTCCCAGAAATTTTATTAATTGTTTAAAAAAGCAAACATATACAAACAAAACACAAAACATAAAAAACATAAAACATCTTTTTGGAAAGCAGCTTGATCCTGGGTTACATCTCTTCGTACAGACATAAATTCAAGTTCATGCTCACTTTTATATACCATTCCATATCTTATTACCATTCTACATTTTTTATATAGCTTCTCCCCTCTCTTCACTCTCTTAATTCTATTTTATTTATTTCATCTTAATTTAAATCATTATACTTATATCCTTTGTTCTGTTTCAGCTGTCTTTTATCTTTTCTCATTAACACAAAATTTCTCCTGTTATCACTGATTGGAGTTTGACACCTTTATATATTTCCCCTAAATTTAACACTTAATATAATACATAACTTTCATTCAGATTCTGCTTAGTACATTCTAAAACTATTTTAAGAAAAGAAAAAATTATAAATATATAATATAATTAAAAACAACAATCCATACCAATTGAACTCTATCATTAAAATTAATATTTATTTAAATCTTAAACATTTTACACATTCCTTTTCAAATAGGTATGCTTCTATGGCAGGGGTCTCCAACCTTGGCTCCTGGAAGCCTGGCGGACTTCAATTCCCAGAATTCCACAGCCAGCTTTGCTGGCTGTGGAACTCTGGGAGTTGAAGTCCGCCAGGCTTCCAGGAGCCAAGGTTGCAGACCCCTGTTCTATGGGAACAATTATAAATTTTGCGTAGTTATTTCACTTATACTTTAAAATATTATGTAATTAAAATGTTCCCATTCCGTCTTAATTCAGTTCTCTTATTTCATTTCATTAATTTTGTTCAAGAAAAAAAAAGTTTCACTGAATTACATTGAATTGTTTTATCCCATTTTATGATCATAAGTTATTCTAATTTTCTAACATTATTTCTAATACAAATACAACAATACAGTTTTATGTACCTTTGCAGAATCTCTTTTTCAGTTATATTTTTACCCATTATCTCTAAATAAATCCTGTTTCTTTACATCTTGTTTCAAACCTTTATAGCTTCTCTTCTCTTCCCTTCCTTCCTCCCTTGCTTCTTCACTTTGCCCTTTTTATCCCCTTGTCTCTCCATTTCCCTCTTCTGTATTCCTCTTTTCTGTTGCTTTCTGACATTATATCCACTTTTCACCCTATTTTTCCCTTTTTTGGTTGTTTTTTTTAGGTCTTAAATTCTCCATTCTCTTTCCCCCCCTTTCCCCTTTCTTCTCCAGATAAAATTACTTGTTCGTTAAAGATGGCTTCTTCTTTGTCCCAATCTTCTTGTTCTTGTAGTTTCTCATAAGTAAAAATCGCCATTTCTAAAAAATGAAAAACGGAGCCAAAAGAGCCCTTCCCTTCTTGTTCCTCTTCTTTATATTTTTTAAATTCCATTTTCAGTTCATCCACAAGTGATGCCATTGTAAAAAAATTTTTTAAACAACCAACCAAGTGTTTTTAATCATTGAAATGTAATTTTCAAAAGTCCCAGAGTCACCAAGCAGTCCAAATACATATGAGCTGTTTCATTTAACACTTTCTTCTTTTTTGACTTTCAACCTGGGGTTGCAATTCAGTTCCAAATTTCCAATTACCGTATATACTCGAGTATAAGTCGACCCGAATATAAGCCGAGGCACCTAATTTTACCACCAAAAACTGGGAAAACTTATTGACTCGAGTATAAGCCGAGGGTGGGAAATGCAGCAGCTACTGGTAAATTTCAAAAATAAAAATAGACACCAATAAAAACTTTCACTAGGACAGTTGAGAATAAATTTGATGTTCACAATTTCCTCTTTGAAAGAGACCAGTAAATAGGGAACAAGAAGATGAAGAAAAAGAAGTGTGTTTTTTCACACTTTTCACACTGCAGTGAACAAAAATGGCATCATAGGAACAGGCTTATTCTCAGTCCAAAGGTTTGTTTCTGATTTCTTCCCTGATTTAAGGGAAATTTGGGAAACGATCTCACTATCATGAAAGGTTTAATTGATTCACTAACCCAAAAGAAGATGATGATGACAGTGGGAGGCAGGAGTCACTCTCTCCCTTGCAAGAAAAAAGCAAGAGCCATTCTTATGATCTCTCTTTCTCTCTCTCCGTAATACAGTCAAGCCCTTTCCAGCACGCGCGATCTGCTGCCGCTTTGCACCTTGCAAATGCAAAATCCCGGGGGTTTTGCATTTGCAAGGTGCAAAGCGGCGGGGGCGGATCCTGCATGCTGGAAAGGGCTTGACTGTATTACGGGGGGAGAGAGAGAGAGATCATAAGAACGGCTCTTGCTTTTTTCTTGGGAGAGAGTGACTCCTGCCTCCCACTGTCATCAACATCTTCTTTTGGGTTAGTGATCAATTAATTTGGGAAATGATCTCACTATCCTGAAAGTCAGTGTTCTCTGCCAGTGGGGCATTTGGAAGAAAATGCTCCGCGGCACATCCACGCGCGTGTAAGGGGAATCAAAAATCCCCACGTTCAATGCCTAGCACGGCAGAAGAGAAAACGCAGCTGTGAGCAAATACTGGGAAAACCTGATTGATCAGAAGGAAGGAGGCAAAAGAGGGAGGGGTGGTGGTGGACGGAGGTCCCACTGGTATTTGTGAAACACTTGGTTGGCAGCGCTTAAAGTCAACATCCTCGCTCCCACCCACCCAAAGCCACGAAGTCCCCCAATTGCGCAGCCCAGAATCGCCCTCCCCTCAGGGGGCAGCAACGACGCCCGGTATTTCCCGAGACGAAGCTCCGCCGTGCAATGAAAGCACCCTGGCTCTAGGCTCGTGGGCTCAGAAAACAATGCGAGCCGAGGTTGCTTCAGCTCTGCTCAGCTTCGTTTCCTCAGCCCTAGCCGCTTTCAGTCTGCTCAGGAGGAGGGGGAAGTGGTGGCGGCGGCTTGTTTTGTGAGCTCTAGGCTTGCGGGCTCAGAAAACAACACGAGGCGAGGTCACTTCGGCTCTGCTCAGCTTCGTTTCCTCAGCTCCAGCTGCTTTCAGTCCACTCGGGAGGAGGGGAAGGTGGTGGCGGCGGCTTGCATTGTTTTCTGAGCTCTAGGCTCGCGGGCTCAGAAAACAATGTGAGGCGAGGTCGCTTCGGCTCCACTCAGCTTCGTTTCCTCAGCTCTAGCTGCTTTCGGTCTGCTCGGGAGGAGGGGGAGGAGGTGGTGGCGGCTTGCGTTGTTTTCTGAGCTCTAGGCTTGTGGGTTCAGAAAACAACGCAAGCCGCCACCACCTCCTCCCCCTCCTCCCGAGTGGACTGAAAGCAGCTGGAGCTGAGGAAACAAAGCTGAGCGGAGTCAAAGCAACCTCAGCTCGCGTTGTTTTCTGAGCCTAGAGCCAGGGTGTTTTCATTGCATGGCGGAGCTTCTTGTCTCGGGAAACACCAGGCATCGTTGCTGCCCCCCTGAGGGGAGGGCAATTCTGGGCTGCGCGATTGGGGGACTTCGTTGCTTTGGGTGAGTGGGAGCGAGGATGGACGGAGTCCATGAAGTGGAGCTTGCCTGCCCTTGCTGGCTGCCTCTGCTTCCTTAGGGGTGCGGAAGGAGGCTCATCTGGACCAAGGGTGAGTCTCCCCCTCAGTTTCCCCTGAAGGATCTTCCGTCGCTTTTGCCTTCTCCCTACATCTTCCCTCCGTTAAAATCCCCTCCCCACACACACACTTATTTTCGGTCGGATAGATTTCATGTCTGAGCATTCTCACATGGCGGTGGGTCTTTCCCCCCCCCTAAAAATAGTTAAAAAAAGAAAAAACAATATATCCTCATGCAAGAACTTTTCTGCTTCCGATTACCCCCATGCTTAAAAGTTGCAAAGGAAACACGGAAGCAGGGAAGCGGCTGCCCAGCTTCGGAGCTCCGCACCATTTTTTTTTCAGAGGGGAATCTGACTCGAGTATAAGCCGCGGGCACTTTTTTCAGCACAAAAAATGGGCTGAAAAACTCGGCTTACACTCGAGTATATACGGTAAAATGTATCTTTTAGAAGTCTTGTTACAGTTTAATTTTAGATTCTTTAAAAATTCCAAGCAGTCTCCTCCAGCAAAATCTTACTCTTATTCTTTTCCTCTCCCTTCCCACTTACATCAAAAAAAAGTTTTTTCAGTGATCAGAAATCTTTATTGTCCCCTTGGCTTTAATTTTCCAGTTTAATTACCTGCTGATGCCAAGGTGGGTTTTTCTGATTTCTCATTCATCTGCTGTCATTCGCTTTTTATTCGCTGCTTCCGGATCTTCTTTGGGAGCAATGTATCTTTCTTTTTTAAATTTAAATTCCAGGGTATCTTGAATGTTGCTTCTTATCCCGGTCAGCCAAAACTTTCACTTATTAGCTTCCTCCTGCACATTCTTTTCTGGATGAGTGCTTCTTTGTGGTGGCCATTTCTGACCGCCGCTCTATCGCCTTCGGAAAAGAGAGTTAAGCCAGCTGAGGAGGGGAGATGCGGCTCCCCTGAAACCCTGCTGGGTCTTCCCTATCTTCGGCCACCTCTACGGGGTGGCTTTAGCCCCAAAGCCGGCTGGCTCAGGGCATTCCAGCGGCGAGTGCAAGCAGAAACAGCGCACGATCTCGGATTCCTGCTGCCGCCGAAGCCCTACAAACCGGAAGTCTGTATCTAATAAAAAATGTTAAAAATGTATGCATGAAATATCTGTTGCTTTATGCCAATGTGTTATTTTTTCCTATAATTATAGCTATATTCCACCCTCCCTCCAAAACCCAAGGTAGTGCATGTAGGAATATCTCCACAAAAAGGGCTGAATTGGGAGATAGCCACTCAGTAAGTTCCCATTGTCAGATAGATTTATAGTCTCACTCCACGTTCGAAACCACACTGGCCTACTCTTTTAAAATTTGCATTGGAGCTAAGGTAATTAGATTTATTTTTATAAAATGTGATTAACAGAATAATAGAATTGGAAGAGATGTTGGAAGTGCTCTAGTCCATTGTTTGCCAACTAGTGGGCCGCAGAGAAATCTCACCCCCAGAGAACCCCCCAAAGCAATTAATCCAGGCTGCACAGGTACACAAGGCTGGGCCACCCATATGGCCCATTGGAACCCTCCCCACCCACTCACTCCTTACCCAGCAAACTTGCCTGCTAAATTGCTGTTTTTCCTTTTTTTTTTTTCTTCCAACCATCAGCTGTTCTGCTGCGCCTGGAGATTTAGATTAGCTAGTAAGCAGGAAATGGTTGGATTTCTTGCTTTCTAGCTAGTCTTTAGATCTAACCTCCCTTAGGACTGAAGGTTCCATTATTCAGTACAGAATCACGGCAAGCAAATTTTATGTGACAGGCTCAGGTAGCCAATGGCAAATAGATCACTGAATGATTCTGCGAGCAATTCAATCTGCCTTCCTGCTTTGCCTGATTTTGGGTAAAAGTTGCTCTTTTTTATAAAAACATTCAATATTTACAAACATGGTGGGTTGTGAGTTAATTTTGTGAGTTTGCTTGCTAGCAAATTTATGTGACAGATTGAGCTAGCTGATGGCAGATAGATAGATTTCTGAATGAATCTGTGATTTTGTAAGCAACTCAATCTGCCTGCCTGCTTTACCTGATTTTGGGTAAAAGTTGCTCTTTTTTATAAAAACATTCAATATTTACAAACATGGTGGGTTGTGAGTTAATTTTGTGAGTTTGCTTGCTAGCAAATTTTATGTGACAGACTTAAATAGCCGAGGTCAGATAGATCTCTGAATGAATCTGTGATTCTGTGAGCAACTCAATCTGTCTGCCTACTTTGCCTGATTTTGAGTAACAGTCGTTCTTTTTTAATAAAAAATTCAATATTTGTAGAAATATTTATTTATAATCTTTACATGCCATGCCCAGCCAGTCACATGACCACCAAGCCACACCCACAAATTAGGGCATGCCCACAGAACCAATTAGTGATCCCTGGGATTTAAAATTATGAGTTTGGTGGTCCCTGAGGTCCAAAATGTTGGCAACCCTTGTTCTAGTCCAACCCCCTGCTCAGGCAGGACTCTATAACATCCTGAACCAATGGCTATCTTTTATTAGCAAAATGCTTTTGAACTTTGAGAAAAAGTCAGACCCATTTTTGTATTCTCGTGGTTGCGGAGGAAAGGGTGGCTGTAATTATGCGTAGTGCTATTGAAAGTGTGTTGTGGGACTTGAATGGATTGAATTGAATCCAAGACCAAAATGCAGTTTTGATATTTTTTAACTTAAGCCACTCAAAAGTCATCTCAAATGGGGTGAAGCATATAAACTTAATAAATAAATAAACTTTCTTCAGGTTGTGCAATTCAAGCAGCAGTCACGTCTGGAGGAAAAACGGAAAAAAGCACTGGATCTGCAGCTGGATTTTATAGTGGGCCAGACAGAGAAATATTCTGATTTGCTAACCCAAAGCCTCAATGAGACTCTTCCAGTTCCCAGCAAGACCAGTGGCTCGCATGCTGGTTCTACTGCTTCTAGTCCACTTCCCCCTGGTCAGCTCATGGAAGATGAAGGTGAGTTTCCTCGACTCTGTTCTTCAAGCTTGTCAATTCCTGACGTGCTTAGTATGGCTTCTATCTCAAACCACACCTTTCCACTTAGACATTTGCCTTGTTAGAAATGGTATTCGCTTCTCAGGGATGGGGTGTGAGATTTCAATGTCCAATCCCAACCCCCAAATCTAGAATTGGTTTTGTGATTTGAAAGGCATTGCAGCTGATCCTTTTTCTCTGGTAGACGGGGATTTCCAACCCCATGAAGAGTCAGATGATGAGGAGACAATTGAAATTGAGGAACAACAGGAAGGGAATGATTCAGAATCACAGCTGCGGGAGATTGAGCTGCTAAAACAGGAAAGTGAGCTGCCCTTAGAGGAGCTACTCCAAACATTGCCACCCCAAATCTTAGAAAATTCCTTCAGTGTATCTCCTTGTGCCTCCAGCTCTGACAATGATGATGAAGAAGAAGAGGGTGAGAGTGAAGAGGAAGCTGAGCACGAGGAAAGTCAGACCTCTGAGGCACTAAAGGTATCCTTCAAGTCAAATCTTGAGCTGGGAAGGTAGGGTGCTATGTATCTATAGGCTGGGATTAAAAGAATCCAACTTACTCAGATTTAAAAGTCATACTGTGCCGTGGTGGCACAGTGGTTAGAATGCAGTAGTGCAGGCTAATTCTGCCAACTGCCAGCAGTTCAATTCTCACCAGTTTAAGGTTGACTCAGCCTTCCATCCTTCTGAGGTTGGTGAAATAAGGATTATGCTGTAAACCCCTTAGAGAGGGCTATGAAGCGGTATATAAGTCTAAGTGCTATTGGTATTTAACTGATGCCCACAATTGCTATTTGCTAAGAAGCATCAATTACATATGGAGCTTAAAATAAAACATTTTTTTAAAAAATGAAGGTTATCTCTTTTTAAATTTCAATGTTGTGACTTACTGTCATATGCTTATGTGCCTTGGAGAGCTTTCTGTCTCTTGAAGCCTTTTCCCCACTTCTACTCAGCAGGAGAAACCCAAACCTGTCACTCAGAGGAATAAGAAACCTTGGAAACCTGATGAAGAAGATGAGGAGTTTACGGCCAATGAAGAAGAAGGTAAGCATGCTGTTTGGGGTCATGGGTTGACTGAATGTAACAAGAATTGGGATGAGGTTGGGATTGCAGTCCAGTAACATAGGAAATCCTTTCTCTCCCAGCTGAAGATGAAGAGGAAACAATAGATGCTGAAGAAAGGCTGGAGGAAAATGTGGATCACAGCAAAGAACTGGATGATCTGGCCAAGGAAGGTTCGAACAGAGATTGTAGCTTGGGATAGCAGATGCGGATTAGGAATTGGATACCATGATCCTTCAGAACTTTCTGAATGTTTGCTGAACCTATGAACCATAATTCCTAGAATTTGTAAAAGCAACAAGGGTCAGATTAAGCACTAACATAGTACTGTATGTCTTAGAGTACTTCTCCTTACATAAAAAAGTGTTGTCACAAATCTTTTTGTTAACTGTATTGAGCTGGCTCTTTTTCCCCCCTTTAATCTCTTTTTGGAAGCAAGGGGAAACTGACTTCTCAAGTTTAGAAATTGGCTAATTTGAATGCACGATGGAGTATCAAAAGGACAGAAAACACCTGAATCTACTGTTAAGAGTTTGGTGGTCAGGGTTAACTCATAGCCTCTAGTTGCAGTTGACAGGTCATTTCAAAGCTTTCCCACTTCAGAAAAGAAAGATGACTTCAGCATAAGTAAAGCAGCAGATGAGGTCAGAGAAATCAAACTCCTTTGGCCCTAACACAAATTTGCTTTTGGACTTAATAGGTGAACTGCCCTTGGAGGAGTTGCTGCAGAAATACGCTGGTGCTTATGCTTCAGACTTTGAAGTGGAAGCATCAGACACTTCATCGGAGGCATTGGAGCCTACCACTTCAGAGTACGAGGAGGAATCAGAGGAGGAGAATAGCACTAGTCACTCAGGTATGGAAGGCAATGGGAGTGGCTTCTCTAAATATACTCTTATATTTTGGGGTTGAACAATTGAAAAATGGGGATTGTACCTCATTATAATTGATGCTGGTTAGAACTGTTGAGGGTTGAAGTTTTACAATGTTTTGGAGTGGGAGAATACTTTGCCATCCCTGCTGTAAATGAATGTGTAAATTTGCAGGATATCAAAGCTGAATGGATTTTTGAGGTGTTCGGACATTTCACCTTAGTTCTTCAAATTAATACTTTGCAAAATCGTTGGTCTAAAAACAATGCATTAGATTTGTCTTAATTAAAACTGGGACCTGTGATGAGTGATTTCTTACGTAGAAAAGCAATTTATAGTTAGCTCTAAGCCATTGCAAATAATTGATTGAAATCAGCCAGCTGCTTTCAATCTGGGGTCTGAAGTACTTTTGGTCCAATAGTTAATGGGATTATGTAGCATGGCTTTGTCCCGATTCTGCTGATTTTGCCTCCAGATTCCACGGAAGAGGACGATGAAAGTGAGCAAGAGGAAAGTGAAGTAGAGGATACCCTTGAGGAGGAAAGGAGGGAAGCTTCAGTAATCCAGGAGGAAGATTTTGGCGTTGAGTACCTGTTAAAACAGGATGATGATAATGGTGGCGATGGAGACAATGATTCAGCTCCACCCCCAGGGCCAAAAAAAGAGATCACAGACATTGCAGCAGCAGCCGAGAGCCTGCAGCCAAAAGGCTATACCTTGGCAACCACACAGGTGAGTCATTTCTGGGGTCAGCCAATTAGGGAGTAAGTGAAATAAAGCAGACAAATTATATTACCATTCTCCCTTGCAGGTTAAGACACCAATCCCTTATTTGTTGCGTGGAACGCTACGAGAATATCAGCACATTGGCCTTGATTGGTTGGTTACCATGTATGAGAAGAAGCTCAATGGTATCCTGGCTGATGAGATGGGTCTTGGTAAAACCATCCAGACAATTTCCTTGCTGGCACATCTGGCCTGTGAAAAAGGTGGGCAAATAGCTTGGGCAGGGAGGAGGTCAGGGAGTGGAGATGGATTCCACATAAGAAAAAAGCTACAGCTGATTGTTGTGCAGTCATATTGGGTACTAATGTCCACTTGCATTCTTGGTAGAGTAGCTGGTACCTGCAATTGATCCTTCCCAGTGATGCATAATATATTAAATAACCCCATTACAAGGATAGATCTGTAGACTATAGTGGGTCAATTCCTGTAGGTCACATAGAAGCATCCCAGTATCACTTGGTGGTAGTACCTGGTGAAATATAACCACTGCAAAGCAGTCAAGGAAATCAGATTACAGCTCCCTAGCTACTACAACAAAATACTACGGTTGATGGTACCAAAAACTGTCAAGATATGGGCTATTAACAGTTGTCATAGTGCGCCCCCCCCCCTTCTCAGTATACATCCATCCATCCGATGAGTGAGTGATTCTCCATGCCAAATCCAACTAAATCCAAATTGGAAAAAAATCAAGACATTTAGTTTAATAACTCTTGGAGCAACCATGCATGCCATATAACTTTAATGAATAAATAAATTGTTGAATTGATCCAGCCCAAATGTATTTTTTTAGGTAGGCCTTCCTCACTGGCTCTTTTTTTAATGGATGGGGAATTGTAAAAAAATTATTAATGATCCCAGTGATACCTAGCATGCCAGAGTTTTTAGTAGTCCTTAAAAATCAGGGTGGGCAATGAGCTGTGTTGAAATAGTTCTCAAAACCTTATTGGCTTCTGTAGGAGACAATACGTGGGATTAATTCAAAAAAACATTGCTAGGTAGTTTTATGGTCACCCCACGTATGGTATGCTTTGAATTGGCTCAAAGCCCAGCATGAGTCAGAGTGACCTTAAAATGCCACAAAATTGCACATAAAATTCTCAAATGGAACCTGGCACTGGTCAGAGCCACTGCAAGATTATTCATCCGGCAGCCTGAAAGAGCGCACTTGGACAACCCAGTTGGGAAGAAGATTTGTTGTATATATTTTTTTCATATGATCGGCTTGTGATGGTATTGCCATCTTTTTGATAGAACTGAATGTATCCAGGGACAGTAAGATGAAGAAGTGACCTTTGTCT
This sequence comes from Hydrophis major, assembly GCA_033807585.1. Classification (NCBI taxonomy): domain Eukaryota; kingdom Metazoa; phylum Chordata; class Lepidosauria; order Squamata; family Elapidae; genus Hydrophis; species Hydrophis major. The sequence continues at coordinate 22,081,811 of CM066343.1, read as the reverse complement.
TTAGAGACATAAACATTTTTGGGTATGATGTTTGTTTGCTCCTGCAGGCAGTTGGGGTCCTCACTTGATCATCGTTCCTACCAGTGTAATGCTCAACTGGGAGATGGAAATCAAGCGCTGGTGCCCCAGTTTCAAGATTTTAACATATTATGGGGCACAAAAGGAACGCAAGCTGAAGCGACAGGTGAGAGTTTTTAAGCACTTGCAGCTGGTTTTGAACTTTGCTATTCTTCAGTTACACATAAGAAGGTTTCCTTTTGCTTTATCATCTTGTGTGCCTACTATCTGCTATTCGTAGATATGCCAAATGTAGGGTAAATAGGAAATGTTCACATTAATGCAGTAGTTAAAGCTGAAAAGATTACTTGCAAGGGATTGACTTCAGGTCCATCGCAGAACCCTGTGTCACAGTTCTAGGAACAGCAGGCACAGTTGACCCTGGATAATATATGCAGAGAGAGAGTTGTATTAGGAGAGCAAATCCTGCTTATGACTTGAGCAATTTTGTAAGCATTTCTACTAGGAAAAGAGTAGCAGACAGTTAATGAGGGATCTTTCTTATTAGCCCTGCTGTAATTCCTTCATTGCTTCCATTTAGGGTTGGACCAAGCCCAATGCTTTCCATATCTGCATCACCTCCTACAAGTTGGTGTTGCAGGATCACCAGGCCTTTCGACGCAAGAATTGGAAATACCTGATCTTGGATGAGGCTCAGAACATCAAGAACTTCAAATCCCAACGCTGGCAGTCTTTGCTCAACTTCAACAGGTGAGGAGAGATAGTGTTTTCCTCAGCATTTAATAGAAAGGCCCTTTCCTTCAGAAGTTTTCAAATTTGTGTCTTGCTTGTGTTCTAGCCAGAGGCGGCTGCTGTTGACTGGGACGCCTCTCCAGAACAGCTTAATGGAGCTGTGGTCTCTCATGCACTTTCTGATGCCACATGTCTTCCAGTCACACCGTGAGTTCAAGGAGTGGTTTTCCAACCCCCTGACAGGCATGATCGAAGGCAGCCAGGAGTACAATGAGAATTTAGTCAAAAGACTGCACAAGGTGAGCATCGTGGAAGGTGAGGAGGGCCCTTTGCAGGGGACTGTTGAAAGTGGACAGAGATTGAATTACCAGATAGGAAAAAATCTGGAACAGAACATGTTCTTCTTTGTCATCGTCCCAACAGGTGCTGCGTCCCTTCCTCTTGCGAAGGGTAAAAGTGGATGTAGAGAAGCAAATGCCAAAGAAATATGAGCATGTTATCAAGTGCCGTCTTTCCAAGCGCCAACGTTATCTTTATGATGACTTCATGGCCCAGGCTACGTAAGTATAGAAAGCTAGTTGAGAAGTGACAGGGGAAATACTCTGGATGTTAGCCTTAGATTTTATGAGGAAGTGTGGGCCTCACAGAACAGTGGGCGGGTCATTGAAGGACTATAGATCATGGCATTTCTGTAGCTTTTGTTTTTTCAGCTCCATGCCACAGCAGTGCTTATGACTTTTGAAATTGATTGTTTTGTTCCTTGGCATCTGCGGGCATAGCTGATTATATGTGGCTGTCATCCTTTCAGCACCAAGGAGACATTGGCCACGGGGCACTTCATGAGTGTCATCAACATCCTAATGCAACTCCGCAAGGTCTGCAATCACCCCAATCTTTTCGACCCACGGCCGATCCACTCGCCATTTATTACAGAGGGCATCTGCTTCAACACCGCCTCCCTTGTCTTGCATGCTCTTGATTATGACCCTTTCAAGGCAGGTGCCTCCTCTTCTGATCTTTTGGACGGGTGGAATTTCTCCATTTGGAGGGATATCTGGGTGGACAGGCGACATCTGTTTTTGAGACGGGGGGGATGCAAAAGTAGAATAAAGCATCCTGATTTATTGCGTGTGAATCTTAACCTCTTATAGAATGTGGATTTGGGCATTTTTGATCTGATCAACTTGGAAGGCTCTGTGTCCCGTTATGAAACAGACACATTCCTGCCCAAATGGAAGGTGACAAGGAAAATGATTGAAGAGATTGCTGAATCCCCAGACCCACCTCCCAGACCCAAGCCAGTCAAAATGAAAGTGAACAGGTACTTGCAATTCTCTCTTCTCAAGAGGTTTCATTGTATCGTAGCCAGACTTTTCCATTTGGATACAAACTTGCTAGCTCTGAAGGATGTGGGTTTTCTGACCTAAAGGAAATGTTAATATTGAGGTTATTCTAATGGCAGTTATGCAGCAGAATATGTGCTGTTAGTTAAGGTGCTCTGCATTCATTATTCTGACTTAGAATTCTGAGTATTACCTTGGCTAGAAGAAATATTATGCAATAATCTTGGCTGAGAACTGTCTGGTGGGGACTGTTATATCTCTCCATCTCTGAAACTGTCTCCATCAGACAGTTCTTAGCCAAGATTTTTTTTTAATTGCATAGCAGAAAAAAAGGAAATATCCATTGCTCTGTGTCATCTCTTTCAGGATGTTACAACCAATGCCCAAGCCAGAAAACAGAACAGTAGTTCTGGTGAACAGCCCTCGACCCACAACCCCTCTACAGAGACCGATAACTCCTGTGCTTCCGGAACCACCGACACCTGCTCTAGCTCCTGCACCACACACAGGCCCTGTATTGCCAGGGCCTTTGCAGTCCACCACACTCCCTGCTTCAGTGTCTCTCCCTGTGCCAGTCCCGATGCCTCCTTCACCTGTGACCATGTCAATGCCAGTGCCTCCTCCTGCCAGACCACAGACCCCAACTCTAGTGCCTACTTTGAGCCAGAACAACCCAGCTGCTGCTCTGCTGCAGAGCCAGGCCTCTGTTCCTCAGGGTGAGGTTTGGAATTTTAGGGGAAAAGAGGAAAGGGGGTGGAGTGGGAGGTTGACCTCTGCTGCTTGTTACCTTCATGTAAGAACTTTTAAAATTGCGTGAAATGTATCTTCACCTCTTGAGCTTATTTTAAAGTAGAATAGTAGATTTCTTGTTTGACTTTTAAACAGAAAATAGCTCTTGATTGCAAAAATATTTTGGTATTAGGGTTGCTTAAGATAGTATCTTAATATTTTAAAAGGATAGAGTTGTAGGTCTCTAACCTTGTTCTCTTTTTTTCCCCCCACAGTGCTTCCCATGGCAATGACTGCAGCTCAGCTGATCCCAAATACTTCCCGGCCTCTCCTCTCACCATCTCCTGTTTCTCTTACCACAAGCGCTGTCTCCTCCCTTAAGGCTGCCCCAGTCCCAGTTCCAATGGGGCAGCAGCCCCCAGTTAGCAGCTTGAGTGCCACCTCAGTGCGACAGCAACCACCCATTAATACTTTGAGTATCACTTCTGTCCAACAGCAGCCCCCCATCAGCACCCTGGGCATTAGTCCTATGGCTCAACAACCACCCACCAATACCCAATCAATTAATACACTTAGCATATCCCCCATTAATCCTCTGGGGGTGTTCCCTGTAGGGGGGCAGCAACCTCCACCGACCAGCACTTTGGGCCCAGGACCTGCAAGTGCTACCACTCAACAACCCACCAGCTCCATTGGGGGCATAGTGAAGCCCATGAACATCCATTCTGCTGTACCTACCTTGCCTGGATACAACTTTGCAACAGCAGCTGGAGGTGTGCAGCAAAGGCTTTTGCTGTCCCCAGATATGCAAGCACGATTGCCTTGTAAGTATTAAGGAGCTAGTAAAACACAGGCAGCCACCATGATGGTTTGAAAATCTAACCCTCATTTTTTTCCCCCACTGCAGCAGGTGAAGTAGTCAGCATTGGGCAACTTGCCTCATTGGCTAATCGGCCTCTCCAAGGTGCCCCAGGCAGTAAACCCCTAACATTCCAGATCCAAGGCAACAAGCTTACTTTGACGGGTACTCAAGTTCGCCAGGTCACAATGCCTCAGCCAGCCCGACAGCTGCCAAGTAGGTAAACCCCAGTCCTGAACAACCCCAATGACTCCCTTGTCCTCTGTCTTGAATAAGGCAGATTTGGGTAACCTTTTCTGATGATAGAGCAGAGCAGGTCAGAATAGAATAGAATAGAATAGAATAGAATAGAATAGAATAGAATAGAATAGAATAGAATAGAATAATAAGGAATGAGAGTAGAATTCTTGGTCAAGTGTGATTGGACACAGAAGGAATTTGTCTCTGGTGCATAAGTTCTCAGTGTACATAAATGATCATAATCATGATCATAACCATACAATACAGTCATCATAAATTATAACATACAACACTCAGTTATAGTCATAGGATACTAAATATGCAATCAACCTAACTCATGGAATACTGAATAAAAACAATCAAAGTAAATCATAGGTTACAAACAAGAAAATTACAATCATAAGCTAGGGAAATAGGTAATAGAAAATATGAGAAGGATGATACGTGTTTCTCCAACAATACGGCCTCCACCAATAGGAAGCCCCACCATGCTTCTTTGGCATAAAATCAAATTAAGCCCCTCCCCCCAAATTTAGGCCTATTTTAAAACATGCAAAATAAGGGGGAAGGGCGGGGGACTTGCCGTTAGGAGCGCCCCCGGGCAGTAATTCCTTGCCACCAGCCGCTCCTAACGGGTGATCATGGTGAAGCACGGAGAGCTCCCTACTCCCACCTTTGTTGCAGACACCTTTGGCACCTGCAGCTGTTGCTTTCCCTCCTGCCCATTCCGCCAAGTTTGGAGCTGCCGCTTCCGTGTTTGGAGTGCCGCCGCCATTTGGGGCTCCAAACAGCGGCAGTGCTCCAAACGCGGAAGCGGCAGCTCCAAACATGACGGCGGGCGATCTTTTTATTTTGGTCCGGGTGAAGCTCAGAGCGAGCAAGAGAGGGAGACTGCGATGCCTCCATCCGAGATGGCAACCTCACTAGTGGATCACAATGTGGCTGGAAGCCCGAATAGGCGGGAAACGATGGCAATCTTTTTGGAGCGAGAGGAAAGGGAGAGAAGAGTTGCAAGGCATAATTTGCAGGAGGAAGTGGGTGTATCCCACGGCAGGGAGCCCAAGGAAGAAGGGCCGGTAGGCAACAGAGAGCGTCCCATAGCTCCGGAAGCAGCCTAGAGACGCGCCCGGGAAGAGGCGCAGATGCTGCCTTGTAGTCCCCAAGCCAACTGTGTGCGCCGCCTTTAGTTATGTGCGCTCCGTGCTTTGGGCATCTCCGTGTGATCGACCCTATCCTTTCCATTTGGCTCCCTTGCTGCTTTCTGGCTCTTTAGCAACCAGCTTCGCCTTTGGAGCACTGCCGCTGTTTGGAGCTCCAAATGGCGGCAGAAGCTCCAAACATGACGGTGGGCGATCTTTTTATTTTGGTCCGCGCGAAGTTCAGAGTGAGCATGAGAGGGAGACCGCGATGCCTTGCTAAAGAGCCAGAAAGCAGCAAGGGAGCCAGGTGGAAAGGATAGGGTTGCGATCACTCGGAGATGCCCAAAGCGTGGAGCACACATAACTAAACGCGGCGCACGCAGTTGGCTTGGGGACTACAAGACAGCATCTGCGCCTCTTCCCGGGCGCGTCTCTAGGCTGCTTCCGGAGCTACGGGACGCTCCCGGTTGCCTACCGGCCCTTCTTCCTTGGGCTCCCTGCCGTGGGATACACCCACTTCCTCCTGCAAATTACGCCTCGCAACTCTTCTGTCCCTTTCCTCTCGCTCCAAAAAGATCGCCATCGTTTCCCGCCTATTCGGGCTTGCAGCCACATTGTGATCCACTAGTGAGGTTGCCATCTCGGATGGAGGCATCGCAGTCTCCCTCTCTTGCTCGCTCTGAACTTCACGCGGACCAAAATAAAAAGATCGCCCGCCGTCATGTTTGGAGCTGCTGCTTCCGCGTTTGGAGCACTGCCGCTGTTTGGAGCCCAAAATGGTGGCAGCACTCCAAACATGGAAGCGGCAGCTCCAAACTTGGCGGAATGGGCAGAAGGGAAAGCAACAGTGGCGGGTGCCAAAGGTGTCTGCAGCAAAGGTGGGAGTAAAGAGCTCTCCGCGCTTCGCCATGATCACCCGTTAGGAGCGGCTGGTGGCAAGGATGCAAGGGTGGGAATTAAGTCACCCCCAAAAAGACGTCCTAGCTGTTTTTTCGGGGGTCAAAAAAAAATAAGACCCGGCCTATGAGAAACACGGTAGTAATACTATTCGTATTAAGGTAAACGTTATTCAGATGAGAAGAATAGTGTTATTACTATTCCCTTTCCAATAAAATTTCCAATTTTCTTTTTAAACCAAGCATATTGTTTAGCTTAATAATGTTTTATTAAATGGAAATTCAGCAACCTGAGCCCTAATACAAAATAGTGGTTTGGGCAACTTCTGAGTACTCGGTTCAGGGATTTAATTGTACTTAAATACCTCTGCCATACGTACCAGAATTTTAGCTGGGGGAGGGGGATTATTTGTTGTCCCTTGAAATCGGAAGGCTTGTTTTGTTCAAAATTAGCAACAGGATATCGGGTTATCATATACCATTTAGTCATTCTTGGGTTAGGATCTTTTCAGCATATGAAACCGTCTTGCATGATGTGTGTTTTATAAGTGAGACATCACTAAACCTTGCCCTTGCCATTTAAAATGAATTGCTCTATGCAGGAATACAGGTAGTCCTCTACTTACAACAGTTCGTTTAGTGCCTGAAGTTACAATGGCACTAAAAATTGACCCATTTTTCACACTTATGACTGTTGCAACATCCCCATAGTCACATGATCAAAATTCAAATGCTTGGCAACTGGTAGTCATATTTATGGTGATTGCAGTGTCCTGGCATCATGCGACCTTCTGACAAGCAAAGTCAATGGGGAAGCCAGATTCATTTAACCACCACTTAACAAATCAGTTGTTACTGATTTAACAACTGCAGTGGTTCACTTAGCAAATGTGGCAAAATAAAGTTGTAAAATGAGGCAAAACTCACTTAACAAATTTCTCAGTTTGCAATATAAATTTTGGACTCAATTGTGGTTATAAGTTGAAGATTACCTGTATTTTCTTCCTATTATTTAATGACATTTATGGAAGAGAACGGTATCTGAATTAATAGATCCACACATAAGATAAAATGCTTACAATATTAAATGCCTCCTGTTAATGGAAAATAATAGTGGCAGGCTGTCACGGAGATAATATGAAAGAGAAATGAAGGGGTAGATAGCTTTTTTTTTTTTTTTTGGAGCACTCCCTCTAAGCTCCTGGTGTCTCTTTGTGAGTCATCCGGTGACCAGAGGGATAGAACAAAACTAGAGCTTTGCTTGACTCAAGAGGACCACTGTTTCTTAGTGGGATCTCTCGAAGAGGGCTTACAGATGTATTTAAAACGTTACTAGGCATTGCAGACAGAAAAGACAACAGAATGTTCAAGAATTCTCCTTCCCTTCTTTCTCTCCAGGGAATGTGGTTCACTTAGTGTCCGCTGGGGGGCAGCACCACATAATCAGCCAGCCAACTCAAGTGGCTTTGATCCAGGCTATGGCCCAGCAGGCAGGGCAGAACCCAGTTGGTGTGCAGACAGTTCCTGGCCAGCAGCCTCCCACCATCCTGCCGGTCCCAGCTACCAGCACAACTGTTCCACCTGTTGCTTCCACAGCAACAATCAGTGTCCCTATTGCTGTTACTCAAGGTCAGTACATCTCTGCACCCTAGGTTTTTCCTTCCAGCTTGTGAGGGAAAAGAAGTCATTTAGGAAATGGGTTTGGGGACATTGAGCCCCTTCCTGCAGCTGGTTGCTCTCCATCAGCTTTCCTTTCTGGTAACTCTGTTTGAGGCTTGTTATGTCTTGATTTACATCCCCAATTGTCTTTTGGCAGTCTTCTTTCTATACCTTCTTTATGTTTCAGTTTTCTCCCTGTTCCAACAAATAAAATACAGGTAGTCCTCAACTTACAACCACAAGTGAGCCCATAATTTGTGTTGCTAAATGAGAAATTTATTAAGTGAGTTTTGACCTATTTCACGACTTTTCTTGCCATGTTTGTTAACTGAATCACTGCAATTGTTAAATTAGTAGCATGGTTGTTAAGTGAATCTGGCTTCTCCACTGACTTTGCTTGTCAGAAAATTGCAAAAGGTGGTGATCATGTGATGCTGGGACACTGTGACCATCATAAATGTGAATCAATTGCCAAGCACCTGAATTTTGATCACGTGACCATGGGGATGCTGCAGTGTTGTCTGTCACTTTTTTTCACTGTCGTGACTTTGAATAGTCACTAAATGAACTGTTGAAAATCGAGGATTACCTGTAGTAACCAGTAATAATTGTGCTTCACAATCGAGCCACAACTCAGCCTGTCTTCTCTGTCTCTGTTTCTCACAGTGCCATCCTCAGCGGTGAACAGTTCTGGTGTAGTAAAGATTGTCGTACGACAGGCTCCTCGAGATGGTTTAGTGTCTCCATCACCTGGGCCACAGCATCCGCCCATGCGTCCTGTGACGCCAACCCCTGCCAGTACTTTACCTGGCCTTCCAACAGCCCTCTTGGCCCAGCGAGCCCCACTTCCTATGAACCCATCCTCATCAGTTAGGCTGTCCAACCAGCCACTGGGACCAGTGAGACCACCTGCACCAGCTCCTCTCCAGACCCTGGTGAGACCCATGCTGCGAATGATACAAACCTCAAACCCCAACCTGGAGCAACAGCTAGGTAAGCATGTCTTAAAATCACCGGGTGGGATTGTGTGTATCTTAAGAAAATTTGGGACTTGGATCCTGGTGCCAGCTTAATTTTTTTTAAAATAATGTTATATAGAAAATAAAAATCAAGGAACACGTTTATCTGCTTAACAAGGACTAACTGTAGATATATTCTTCTAATTTTATGTGGATAAATGGCTGATGGTAGTTCGTGTAATAATAAAAAAATTAACCAGATTAAATTAGAATATTAGAGAAGATGCAAGTGAAATATGGTTAGGAATGGAACATTTTGGCTGATCTATGAAGCATCAGCATTTAGCAAAAATGTTCATGTTTACCTCTCCTAATGTGACTACTGGTTTCAGAATTTCTAATAGCACAAACAACAGTTCTAAAGCTAAATTGAAAAGAAATAATGAAAGAGGACATCCTTGATGACATAACATAATATTACCCTCTGAAAATACCCCAAATTAATTAATTTAAACTCTTATTCAAATCAGCATAGGCTATACACTGTAGGGAATCCAACTGTAGGGTGTGTGTTTCAAAAACTTCCAGGAAATCATATCAAAAGCATTCTCAGTATCCAGAATAATAATTGCTAAATTCTACCTGTTTTGAATTACAGAAGTTACACCAATATATATATTCTCCAAATGCTGACGGTCCTGCCTAGATTCAGATTTCCTCATAGCTCTCTAAACAGTGGTAAAATGATAGATCAAACATAGCAAAAACATGCATTCTTTAGAACATTTTGCAGTTGATGGAGAACTGGTAACTGTCCAGCTGTGATACAACATATTCTGAAGTCATAGAGGTGTGTGGTATTCAGTTTTGTGGTCATATTTTCAAAACATATTTCCAAAGAATATAAGCACCTACAAATGCCAAGAAATCCTCTAAACAACATTTAAGATGTGCAATAACTCCAATCCAAAGAGGGAGCCAAGTGACACGTTGCCGTACTTTAGAAAACATGAAAGAGTTTGTAGATTTGTCGGCAATCCTCATGATTGCTCTTATGTTTCCTTCACAGTTCCTCCTTCCCCGCCTCCCACAGTTGCTTCATTTGCTATCAGCCCAGCTGCCACTGTTACTGTTTCTGCCAACACTTCTCCTACAATGGTGTCCCAAATTGCCTCAAGCCCCATGCCCAAGGAGGAACCGGAGATGTTAACTCTGCGTTCTACTACACCGACACCACCACCACCCCTTTCCATCCTGGCCCCAAGGCCGAGACGGCAACCTCCTCCCCCACCCCGCTCCCCTTTCTTTCTGGTGAGTTCCTTGGCTCAGAGATGTGGTTTTTGGTGGTGGGTGGGGAAGGGCTGGAGGAACAGAATAGTTGACAGGTTGCAGCAGGGGGGTGGTAAGAAGTTGAATAAAATTCTATCTGTTTGTTCTGGCCTCCAGGAAGCACTTGAAGAGAAGAGGAAGAAGCAGAAGGAGGAACGTCTCGACCGGCTTTTCCGTCTCAATGAACAGCATTGCAACCTTGCGCCCATTTACGGTACTGAAGTGCTCCGCTTTTGCACTCTTTTTCCTCCTGCCCCACCGCCTCCACAGGATGAGGAGGAGGAGGAGGTGGAGGAGGAGGAGGCGAGTGAAGAACAAGCCATGGTAACCCAGAAAGTGGAACCAAAGGGCTCGAGGGGATCTGGACACACCCATTGCTACGCAGCACAAGTCCAAAGGGGAGCTCAGCATCTTGAGGCCTATTGGCAGCGGTCAGAAACCTTGGCTCAAGCAGTCCTGACACCCCAGCAACGGATTGAGGAGCTGACAGACATTATAGAGAGGTAACATTTTACTGTTACAGTTATTTTACTGCAGACATTTGGCTGTTTTGAAATGGTGGTGCTAAAAGGGAGAAGCATGAAGAAATCCTTGAGGTTTTTTAAATATTCTTGTGATTTCCAGTTTTAGTCAAATCTCCCTCTTTATTTTCTTGAGGTATTTCTGTATTTATTAAATAGAGTTTTAATCCACATTGATTATTTTATAAGTAGTTCAAGATGGCAGACATACCTAGAGTCTCCTCCTTCCTGCTTTCCCTATAACAGCAACTCTGTGAAGTGAGTTGGGCTGAGAGAAAGGGACTGACCCAAAGTCACCCAGCCAGCTTTCATGTCTAAAATGGGACTAGAACTCCTGGGCTCTTGCTTTCTAGGCCAGCAATTTAACCATTACACCAAACTGGATATTGACTGTGTGCTCTTGCATCTCCTTTACTGTCTGTTCATCTTTGCAGGTTCATTTTTGTTATGCCTCCTGTGGAGGCTCCGGCTATCACCATGCACACCTCTCATCCTCCCCCAACACTCTTGCTCCAGCAGTCGGTTTTCAAGGAGACCTTGCGCCAAGAGCTGTCGCCCCATGCAAGTTGTCTGCATCGTATCATTTGCAACATGAGGACCCAGTTCCCAGACCTTCGCCTCATCCAGTACGATTGTGGTAGGTGGTGAAGAGTTCAGGGTCCACTTGACATCTGTCAGAAAGAAGAGCCACATGTCGGCCTGCTTATAAGGTTAAAGAAAATTATTTTTAGGTTGGTGGATATATAATTGCCCATTGTCCAAGTATTCTCTCTCTCTGATCTTTTTGTTTGTCTTCAGGCAAATTGCAGACTTTGGATATTCTACTACGGCAGCTCAAGGCCGGAGCCCACCGGGTCCTGATTTTCACTCAGATGACCCGCATGTTAGATGTATTGGAACAATTCCTCAATTATCACGGGCACATCTATCTGCGATTGGATGGTAGCACTCGGGTAGAGCAACGGCAGGTAAGTGATAACAGCTTGTGCCCTTCCTGAAATACTAAGCAAATCCCTGTCAATCTTCCGGAAGTGATTCATTCTGCTTTCTTCCTACCTCATTTATTTATTTAAACAACCTGTAAAGCCACCCGTCTCACAGAAGTGTTTCTGACTTGCATGCAAAGATTAAGAATAAGCAGTGTAACAAAAAACAAAAGCCATAAACGGAGTCCAATTCACAATGAGTACCATTAACCATCAAAGCTTGTTTAATAACTTCATGGCCCAAACACCTCTGGGGGAATAGTGAGAATAGCTCAAAGGATCAAGACCGTTCTAATCTTTAGAGTGATGCAGGTTCATAGTGCAGACACTGCAGTACAGAATGAATTACACTGGGATCTAACAATGTAATGTTTAATTGAAGGGACCAGGAGCTGTCCTCTGTGTTAGATAGATAGGCAGTCATGGGAAATCAGTGTGAATTATTTGAAAAAAAAAAAAAAAAAGCTTTCATTCACAATTGTTTAACTATCTGGTTTTTTCTTCTGTGTAGGTATGCTGCATAGATAAGGGAAGAACTGGGACAGTCCAAGACTGGGGGAATGGGCTTTCAGAATGAAACTATTGCAAATTATGGAGACTACATCCTGTAATGGAAGGGGTATTTTTTAACATGCAATGTACACGTAGTCCTCGACTTACAACCACAATTGAGCCCAAAATTTCTGTTGAGACATTTGTTAAGCGAGTTTTGCCCCATTTTATGACCTTTCTTGTCTCAGTTGCTAAGTGAATCACTGCAGTTTATAACCCTGTTAAGTGAATCTGGCTTCCCCATTAACTTTGCTTGTCAGAAGGTTGCAGAAGGGGATTGCATAACCCCAGGACACCGCAATGGTCATAAATAAGAGCCAGTTGCCAAGTGTCTGAATCTTGACCACATGATCATGGGAATGCTACAAAGGTAGCTGAAAACAGGTCATAATCACATTTTTTAGCACTGTTATTTTGAACGGTCGCTAAGCGGACTGTTGTAAGTCGAGGACCATCTATAGTTCTGGAAGAAAAATTATTTTCTAGGTTGTCAAATTAAGATAATTGTATCAACTGCTTTTAATCATGTAATTCATACATGATGATAAACTTGCCTTCCCCTCCTGGAGCTAGGGGATAAAGGCAGAATTCTAGTCCAGGATTTTCTTTCTTTCTTTGATTTTGGCAGGCACTGATGGAGCGTTTCAATGCAGACAAGCGCATCTTCTGTTTTATCTTGTCAACGCGCAGCGGTGGGGTGGGAGTGAACCTGACTGGTGCTGACACTGTAGTGTTCTATGACAGTGACTGGAACCCCACCATGGATGCCCAGGCCCAAGATCGCTGCCACCGTATTGGGCAAACACGGGATGTTCACATCTACAGGTTAACTAAGCTTTCTACTCCATGTATATCAAAACATTGGTTATGATGATGATGATGTTACCTGGTCTGGTAACGAAACATTCAGAAACTAAATTGAAACAAACTTGGAAAACGATCCACAGCCAAAATCTAAAACCTGAGCTACAAGTATTTTCTGTTATTTCATCGTTTAGTCTAATTTAGCCATATTCACACTGACTGGCAGTTACTCTCCAGGGTTTCAGTCTGCACACTTGGCAAATGAGATTGGAGAAGAGGTACAGAGCATGGGATCTGATTGGTTATGTATCAGTCAAGTGGCAAGGAAACCAGACGATTCAGGCAGTTCAAATGAGTACAGATAGTCCTTGACTTACAGCAGTTCATTTAGTGACCGAAGTTACAATGGCCCTGAAAAAAGCGACCTATGGCCATTTTTCACACTTGAAACTATTGCAGCATTGCTGTAGCTACATGATCAAAATTCAGATGCTTGGCAACTGACTCATAATTATGATGTTTGCAGTGCCTTGGGGTCATGTACCAGCTTCTGCAATCTTCTGAGAAGCAAAGTCAGGGGGGAAACTAGATTCACTTAACAACTGTGTTAACAACTTAACTGCAGTGATGGCATGAACTTAATGAGTATGGCAAGAAAGGCCATAAAATGGGGCAAAATTCACTTAACAAATGTTTCACTTAGCAATAGAAGTTTTGAGCTCAGTTGTCATCGTAAGTCAAGGACTATTTGTATAAAGCTATATTGCAAGCTTAAACTCTACAAGAATGACCATTTGCCAAGTAAGGAAATGAGTGGGAGATAAGAGAGGCATTCAAGGTGGGCTGGACTTAGATCTTTTGCTGCACTAATGACTTGCGATTTATGATGCCTTTAAATCGTTCCTTGAGCTCAGCCTGGTCATCTCCTACAGTGTCATTATAACAGCTACACTCCCATTTTTCAGGACCAGTTCTGGTAGCTGCAGAAAATGATTTAGAATGATGGTTAATAAGTGTATTATAGCACTAAGTATTTTTTTTAAAAAGCCTTATTCATAAGTTTCATAGGTTGTTCCTGATGTAGACACAATTGCTAGCAGGAACTTACAGATTAACTCTGATGCTTTCTTTAGGTTGATCAGTGAAAGGACAGTGGAGGAAAATATTCTGAAGAAAGCTAATCAGAAAAGGATGCTAGGAGATATGGCTATTGAGGGGGGCAACTTCACTACAGCCTACTTTAAGCAGGTAACCATAAACATCTGTAATTGATCCTGAACCTTGGTACTAAATTGTGATGTGCTCAGTGTAATAGTGTATTGGACCCACAGTTTTTATCATAAAGAAGCTTCTTAATTGTGTCCTGTTATTCTGAGACATCCTTAATTATGTTAGTCTGCTACAAAAAAGGCAACAAAATAATCATTAGATATGTAGGGCAGCAGTTCCTATTATAAGGATAATTTGTAAGTGAATTTCTCTTCCCTTAGCAAACGATCCGTGACCTGTTTGACATGCCACTAGATGAACCCACTAAAAAAGAAGGAGAGGCCCCAGTCATAGTGCAGGAGGAGGAAGAGGACCCCATGGCCACCAAGCAGACACAGATTCTGGAACAAGTAGGTTATTTTGTTCATTATGCTGAACATAAAGGAGATGCTCCCCTTCGACCAGGACTGTTGTAATTTTTGTCTGGAAATGTCTTCCCTCACAGGCATTGTGCAAGGCCGAGGACCCTGAAGACATCCGGGCAGCTACTCAGGCCAAAGCAGAGCAAGTGGCTGAGCTGGCAGAATTCAATGAGAACATTCCTTTGGATGCAGAAGACCGATCCAGCAAAGAGGAAGAGGAAGAATTTTCGAAAGCAGAGCAAGAAATTGCTTCACTTGTAGAACAGGTACATAAAATCTTTCCTTTTAACCTGCGATGGAAGTGGAAGGATGCCTCTTTGTTCCATGACATAGATCTGCTACAGTCATATAGCAACACTGTTTCCCTTAGATCAGGAGTGTCCAATTATGACAACTTCAGGATTTGTTGACTTTAAAAATTCTCCAGCCAGCATATCCACAGGTCTTAACAGTTGCCAAGGCCAGACACCCCTGCTTTATATTCAGGCAGAGGATTTTTTTCTTTAACTTGTTTGTTTACATGTATATGGCTGCCCATCTCATCATGACTCTGGGAGGCCAACCATAACTAAAGGAATTCAACCAAACAGCAGCATAACAGTGAATCTGTAATTGGCAGTAGGAATAAAATGTAAACAAACTGTCAGGGTTCCACGTAATAGATCCATTGTAAGCAAAAACTCCAAAGCAGGTGGATTCCACAAAGCTTTATTAGAAATATATCGGCACATATCTGGTGAAAACCATTTCTGAAGGGCCCCTTGGTTTTTCCCCTAATTAAAAGTAAAAGTTTTCCCCTCAAACCCGAATGTTCAGTCACATGACCCAACCAATGCAGCATCCGCTGATCTGGTGACATCACTTCTCCTTCCACCAACCGTGAGAACGTCCTTGGTTCCCAAGAGAAAGTATTTTATTTTGACTACACAAGCCCAGCTTTCTCTAATCCTCACTCCCTATTCCTTGCTCCAGTGTGAAAGCATTGAAGCTCCAAGATGGCGTCGCCCAGATCATCTTCAAGATTGACACAAACATTCAAAATTCAACACAAATAGAAAAACATCTTACAAGCATTGCCTGCATTCCAACCCCATGTCCAAAATAATTTTAAAATATGTGATCTGTTCTTTTCAAAGATCCCTTGTGAATTTTTTTTCTCCCATTTTCTAGCTCACTCCTATTGAACGCTATGCCATGAACTTTTTGGAGGCATCCCTGGAGGACATCAGTCGGGAGGAGTTGAAGCAAGCAGAGGTAAATTTCCACTCCCTGGTTGGTGAAATTCTTTTAGATAATACCTGGTCAGAAAAATGGAAATCAAAGATTTTTTTTTTTAAGCCGGCTAAGTCTTACATTAAATGTTGGTCAGCTCCTCCATCTGATTCAACTTCTTTTAAATAGCCGCAAAGCAACCATCTTCCAGGCTGTTGAGAGTCCCATTTTTCTAGTCTCTCAACCTTTCATGGAGAGGACAATCAGCACATCATGTATATTAAGGACTTTCTGCAATTTGAAATATGAGGATGTTTAGCATTTGGTTCTATTGAGAAGAAAGAAAAAGGTTATGTTATAGTCTTATTTTTCCTGATACCTTTGAGTAGTTCACAGGGCTAAAATACTTGCAAAGCTAGTGGTGATTCCTCCTTATTTGATTTCTTTGTGGTTCCAGGAACAGGTGGAAGCTGCACGCAAAGATATTGACCAGGCTAAGGATGAGGTGGTCTTTAAACTGCCAGAGGATGAAGATGAGAGTTACCTCCTTGAAGAAGGTTCCAGCAAGAAAAGCAAGAAGGCCAAATTTTCTAGCCGGACACACTCAGAAAGGACTGGCACCCGCATGAGTGAACGGCTCCGTAGTACCCGTCTTCCACCAAAGGATGGGGATAGTGGAGATGTGGAATCCTCTCAGATGAGGCTGCCCATTGTCCGGCATTCCCGAATAGTGACAGTTGTGGAAGATGACAACCTACCCCAAGTAGCACTGCACACCAGAAGTGCTTCGGTACGTAGAGTGGTGGTGCGGGAAGAAAAGCGGGCTCAAATTGTCCCGAATACTCGAAGAACTTTGACCCGTCGGGAAGAACTATGGAATAAAAGCCCAGCTAGTGGGGAGAAGATGCAGAAAATTCCCCCCCACAGAAATGAAGCTCCTGGTGACAGGGTTTTGAGAACCAATCTCCATAGAACAGACACCCCATCTGCTGGGGATCAGCTGCTACAAGCTACTCCACAGAAATCAGATTCTGGAGCTGGTGGAGACAGAATTCTAAGAGGTTCCACATCAAAGGCTGAGACCTTGCTTGTTGGTGAAAGATTACCAGGAAGTGCCCTACAGGCATCAGATACCAACTTGGATAAAGGGCCGAGGCCAGACCTACAGAAGCCTGAAAAACCTGGGCTGGATAAACTTACATGTAGCTCATCTAAGCCTGAGGTGTCAAGGGCAGAGGTAAAGGCTCCCGAATTTCACCTGCAAGGACTTGATAAAGAGGAATTTAAATTTAAAGCAGATGTAGAAGAGCAGAAAATAGAAACAGAAATGTCTCAGTTCAGTCCACCAACCCTGGATTCCCACCCTGCTGAGTCTGCTGCAAATAAGGAAGTTCCAGCATTCCAAGAACAAGACAGTCTGATCACTGGAAAATTATTGGATACACAGGCATTACCTGATCCCAGGAAGCTGAATGTCCCAGGTAGTAAAATGAAAGCAACAACTCTACTGTCACTTGACCCTGCAGAACTAATTTCTGAGAACAAACCTGAGGTTACAGGTGAAATAAATTTACCTGTGATTGAGCAAAAGATGAGTGTGCAGAAGCCAAGTGAAGGAGCAGATGTGAGCTCCAGCTGCAGTGCTGTGGAAGGAGAATCCGTCAATTCTGTGGATGAGGCAACCAGGCTGATCTGTACTCGAGAGACCACAGCACCTCCTGATGACATTGCTAAGGTAGTAACCGAGCCTCTTTCTTCTAAAAGCACAAAAGATGCCACTTGGGAAGCCGCAGACAGTGCAGCATCTTTTGTGTTGGATAGCGAAGTCCCCAAGATGGACACCCCTGTGTTTCCCTCCTTGGATCACTCTCCAGCTACTAGCTCTCTCCTCCAACTGGAAACTTTGGCCTGTATTAAGGAACAAAATGGCTTGAAGGAATCTCTGAGAAGTGGAGACCTTACTTCTCCTCTTTCAAGTTTGCTAACTGAGCCCCAGCTTGAAATCTTGCCATTGGGGGGTACATCACCAAAATCAGAGACAGCTGACAACAAAGTCAGTAGTCCAGGTGAAACAACAGCTGAGAATCAAGGAGCAGTAGGAAAAAACAATCATGGGGAAGGGCCCCAGGAGGCTAGGCCTTCAGCAGTCTGCCCTGGCTCTGCTTTTTCGCAGGAGAGTTCATCGCTTCCAGTAAATTTGTCTTCAGATGACAGCCTTTCACTGAATAAACCTCCCCGTCGCCGAACTAGTGCTGATGTGCAAATCCAGCAAAGCTGTCAAACACCAGATGGCCCTGCCGCCAAAGTCTTACGCAAGTTGCCCGGGCGCCTGGTCACCGTGGTGGAAGAGAAAGAGCTCATTCGTCGACGCCGCAATCGCATGTGCAAGCTGGATTCGGGCCCCAGCGCTTTGATGAATCTGGGCAGCAGCCTGGCACAAAGCCTGTCAGGGCCAGAAATTCCGCCTTCTACTAAAGCCTTGCCTCTGCTGCGAGATTTGCCTGCCCGGCGAAGAATCGAACTGGAGAGCCGGGCAGCAGCCAAAGAAAAGGACGATGGTTCAAAAGGGGAGCTGCTAGGTAATATGTCCTCTGAGCCTGTCAAACGTAAACGAGGACGTCCCCCCAAGAACAAGTCACCAGATCAGCAAAATCCAGGGTTGCTTCAGCCCTTCCCCGAGCCAGCTCTGGAGATCAGCTCCCAAAGAAAAGCACCAGTGAAGAAAACATCTGAGGGCCAGCCACAGACTCAGTCCCCAGAGCAGAAGGCCCCTGAGAGCTCCTCTCCCAAGAGCGAATCTCCCAAGAGCAAGACAGACAGCAGTGAGAATGGTGACTCCCCTGTGGAAAAGCGAAGGCGTGGGCGGCCCCCTAAGACTCGGCAGTCCCCCATCATGCCTCCCAAGTCGTCTGCTTTGGAAGCCCTGCTCTCCCCATCCACAAAACCTCAAACTGTAGAGCTCCCCACAAAGGTGCAAAAGAAGCTGCCGAAATCTCCTGAGGTGGTCTCTGGAACAGAAGCCACCTCGAAGCTTCACGAGCCACTAGACTTACATCCCAAAATGGCCGTCTCAAAAACCTCCCTTAAAGCATGGAATCGAATTTCACTGCATTCTCAACCTGGGTCAGATTCTAAATCCACTTTGAAGGCCCAAGAATTGTTGACCGCTTTCCCTAAAGCACTTTCCAAACCATCCACTGAAGTGTGTGAATCCCAGGCATCTTCTCCTCAAGGGGTCTCTGCCACAGAAACTTCACCAGAGATGCAGGATTCGCCTTATCTGTCCCCCATGTCACGCTCACTATCCAAAGGTGCACTCAGCTCCCCAGCAGCAAATTCTCCACCTAAGCGGAAAAGGGGTCGTCCCCCAAAGAATCCATCTTCTCCTCGGGTGGAGGTAGCACAACCTCCTGCCTCCAACTCTGACCAGGAGACTTCTTTGGAAAAGCACACCCGGGCTTCTGGCCACAAGCGCCGAAGGCGTAGGAGAAAGGATGACCTTGATCCATCGTTGCCCAGCGCCAACCAGAGTTCTTCGGATGGTGAGGAGACCCGACCGCTCACCAGGCTTGCCCTGCTGAAGCGGGAAGAAAAGCCAGAGTTTTGCAGTGGGGCATTAGTTCAGCCCTCTTCAAAGGACACAGGCACTGAGAGGGCTTCATCAGCAGAGAGTAGTACTTGGGAACAGCCTTCCAACGACACCCCTGTCCGCTCGACTCGCCTGCGACCTGGCTGCCTTGTTCCACCGCTTGAGCGGGAAACCCAGCGAAGGAAACGGCGCTGCTTCATGGAGGGCAAGCGGGTGAGGAATAGCAATAAGTCACCTGCTTCCCAAGACATCTCTGAACAGGAGGGTGGAGAGTCGGAGTCTTCTCTGAAGTCCTCCTCGGAATCCAACAGTTATAAGTGTGTCCGGCAGCCAAAGCGCCAGTGTTATGACTCAGCCAGGCGGCGCAGTCGAAAAAGGGGCCAGGGTCACCAGAGTGGGATGGCCGACCGCATCCTCCGTAGCGCAGCAAAGCCTGCCGACAATGCCCAATCGGGCTCTTCTCCGATTCCCCCCAGGAAAACGGGCTCTGCGTTTGCTTCTTCAGCTGTGGGGGTTACTGGAGCCCTCTTTTCCCCAACAACCCCTTCCTGCACCGCCCCAGTTACCTCTTCGCAAAGTAACAGAGGCCGCAAGCCCAAGACGTGACCACAGCGCGAGAGGTCCCACCGGTCTTTCTCTGCGGGGATGGCTCAACTGCCACCTCTTTTCCTGCACATAACAGTAAGCAGATCTAGTCCCTCCTCTCCCTTTGCTCTTATTCCTCCTATTAATGTGGGGGCGGCTACTGGAGCTCCCTGCATTCCAGTCTTGACTGTTGGAGTACTACTTGAAAGGAGGAGGATGGTGAGCGTGGCTCTTCATTCCCAACTGCTTTTTCTGGGAGCAGGCAAGGAGCACTCCTGCTGAGGTCACTCGCTGGGGCTGGGTAGCTTAGTTGCCCCGCCACAGGTTGTAGTGGCAGGCCCAGCACTTTGCAATGAATTCTGCTACTTCCTAGCTGCAGAGAGAGTAGTTTTTTGGGGGGGGGGTAGCTTCAGAGTTGTTGCCCCTAGAATAACACTACAGGGCACCTGCTATCCTTAAATGCCCCCCAGCGCTTTGGGAAGTCCAGTCCAGGCTTTTAATAGGCACGTGTCATGTTTTGGGCCCAGATGTTCCCCTGTTCTCTTCCCTCTCACCCATCTCCTAGTCCTGCAGAGGATGCTCTCCTGATTTATAAACACGATTAGCTCTTACTTTTTTAACAGCTTTGGGTTGGTTTTTGAATGACAGTGACCAAATGCTAGGTCCCCTTTTCTGGCTATCCCTTTTGATGTCTCCCTGCTTATTCTGTTCACCACGTTGAGCCCTTTTGAGGCATGAAGAGGTGGGACAGTTATTTTCCAACCAACATGGAGGGCAAGGAAGAGGAGACCCACTACACAACCCAGTAAGATTATGTGTTCCTTTTCTGCATCACTACCCAGAGAAGAATGTTTTATTTCAATGATGTTGATCACAGCCTCGCTGCTCCAAGGACTTTTTTTTGTGGGTTCATGAGTTGGGTCAACTCCTCCCCTTCCACTCCTGTGTACA
This sequence comes from Hydrophis major, assembly GCA_033807585.1. NCBI lineage: Eukaryota > Metazoa > Chordata > Lepidosauria > Squamata > Elapidae > Hydrophis > Hydrophis major. The sequence continues at coordinate 22,061,077 of CM066343.1, read as the reverse complement.
GCTCTCATTGTAAAATAGGTTCTTTTGAACATAAACTATGCAAAGGTTATTTTGTATAGGGGAGCACAATTTTCCCTCACTTCCCTCACTGCAGTGGGTTTCAGAGGGTGGCAGCAGTTGTCTGGATTTAGGGATGGGCTGCAGTGGGAGTGGAGGGGGAGGTGTTCCCATGGAGCTGTCTTTCCTACTGAAGCATGTTCAGAACTTGTACAGAAAACCGGTGTAATCTTTCTTCAGAATAATGCTATGAATAAAGTGTTAAAAGGGGAAAAACACACATACCACATGGATTTGTGGAATTTTTTTAAAGGTTTTGTTTTCTGTGTCTCCTTCTCTTTAGAAAACAGCTGGTTTGGGCACAGTGGGTTGGGTTGTATGAAGGAGCTGGGTCCTGGTTTTTCTCCACACGCTGTCATGCTCAAATTGAGCAAATTTACTTGGACTTGGCACAAGAAGTCATTTGCTATTCACTTAGACAAACTAGAATCTATATTTGCATTTCAGACCATAGCTTAAGCAAAATAGACAGTTTGCTTCGATGGCCAAGCCTATTATTTTAGCATACCTGCAGTTTAAAAGTAAAGATTGTGCTAAGAATGGTGGCAAATTATATCTGAGTTTATTAGGAAATAGCCAAACTTAAAAGTACAGGTACCGTATATACCCGAGTATAAGCCGAGTTTTTCAGCACATTTTTTGTGCTGAAAAAAACCCCCTCAGCTTATACTCGAGTCAGATTCCCCTCTGAAAAAAAAATGGTGTGGAGCTCCGAAGCTGGGCAGCCGCTTCCCTGCTTCCATGTTTCCTTTGCAACTTTTAAGCATGGGAGGGGGAGGCTTTTCTGAGCTCTAGGCTGAAAAAGCAACGCGAGCCGAGGTCGCTCCACTCAGTTTCATTTCCTCAGCTCCAGCTGCTTTCAGTCCACTCGGGAGGAGGGGGAGGAGGGGGAGAGAGAGAGATATCATAAGAAGGGCTCTTGGTTTTTTCTTGCAAGGGAGAGAGTGACTCCTGCCTACCACTGTCGTCATCATCATCTTTTGGGTTAGTGAATCAATCAAACCTTTCATGATAGTGAGATCGTTTCCCAAATTTCCCTTAAATCAGGGAAGAAATCAGAAACAAACCTTTGGGCTGAGAATAAGCTTGTTCCTATGATGCCATTTTTGTTCACTTCAGTGTGAAAAGTGTGAAAAAACACACTTCTTTTTCTTCATCTTCTTGTTCCCTATTTACTGGTCTCTTTCAAAGAGGAAATTGTGAACATCAAACTTATTCTCAACTGTCCCAGTGAAAGTTTTTATTGGCATCTATTTTTATTTTTGAAATTTACCAGTAGCTGCTGCATTTCCCACCCTCGACTTATACTCGAGTCAATAAGTTTTCCCAGTTTTTTGTGGTTAAATTAGGTGCCTCGGCTTATATTCGGGTCGACTTATACTCGAGTATATACGGTAATTCTCAAATTACAGCAGTTCATTTAGTAATCATTTAAAGTTACAACAGCATTGAAAAGAGGGACTTATGACCATTTTTCATTGTTATGACAGTTGCAAGCATCCCTGTGGTCATGTGATTTATAATCAGATGTGTGGCAACTGGTTCATATTGATAAGAGTTGCAGTTTCCTGGGATCATGTGATCACCTTTTGCAATCTTCTGACAAAAAAAGCCAATGGGGAAGCCACATTCACTTAAAAGTGCAGTGATTCACTTAACGTGACAAGAAAAGTCGTAAATGGGGCAAAACTCACTTAACAAATTTCTTATAGCAACATAAATTTTAGGCTCAGTTGTCCTACGTTGAGGACTACCTGTATCATCTGGGAATAGAAGTGGATGACGGTGAACGTTGATCTGATTCCATATTCAGATACATTTCATATGGCAAGATTTTTCTTGAAACTTAACTTACTAGTACAATAATAACATGTCATCAAGATTATATAAAAGATTGTGATGGGATATAAACGTACTAAATAAATAACCCTGGGAGACAGAAGAGCCAGATTCAAGACCAACTGATCTGCTTATTGTAATGGTGCTTCACATCTTTTGTACACATAATTCATTTAGAAACATTCTCCTCAGGAAGACACTATTTTTAAATAAAACATTTTTCCTTGCACTGGATTAGTTCTTGTGGAGAGGCAGGAAACTGAAAGGAAAATTCTGCCCATCTACACTCAGCTGATTACACTATACTATAGCTCACTTCCCTCTGCTGGCAAGCATGACTGAGATAGAGGGCTTTGGTCTTTTAGGTAAAAGGGTATCAAGGCAGGAAGTCTCTGTCTCACCTGCAGAAGAGACAACCGTGGAGAGAGAGAATTGCAGTCTTGACCTCCCAAGATTTGGTTCATAGGAGAAAGAAAAAAACAGATTTCTTCTCTTGTCCCACAAGTCAAGAACCCACTTGAGTTAAAATCACATGAAGTCCTCTCAAGGTAGATGTCAGGAAGCACTTCCTGACCTCACAGGCTATCACGCAGTGGAACAAGCTGCCATGAAGAGTGATTTCTCTATTGAGGTCTTTAAACAGCCTGGATGGTCATTTCTCAGGGATTCTGATGAGTCTTAACCTGAGATGGAGCTTGCCTCCATCCTTGTGAGTCTGTGATCCAAGCAGGACTAAGGGTGGTGATCATGGGAGTTGTGATCCACTATTTGAATACTGCAGGTTCACTGTTCCCTTTACTATATACCAAAATAGGAAATATTTAGGTATCGATCAAGAAAACACTGATTGCAGGAGACAGTAGTTCTAGCCCACATGAGGGTAACACATTAGAAAAGGCTGGCTTACACTGGAAGGAATGGAAACAAAAAAATACTCCTTTGCATTAGCAACCAAGGAACCAGGAAGAAATAACGCCAAACAACCAAGCTTGTAATATGCTATAAGGAAGCAATAAATTATTCTCCACACAACTTTGTTGCAAACTTTGGAATGTAGGCAAACTTGTTCCGCAGTCTGCAGGCATTACTTGACAGAACCTGCTGTGGTTTCTTGAGGGCTGCAGTTGAGTATTCTTGATAGAGCTCTTTCTAAGCTATATCTAGTTTTCCCTTTCACCTCATTGACCTTGCTACTTGCCTGAAAAGAAGGGTCTAACAAGGGATTGTAGAACAGAATTGAATATGTTCATGGCACTGTCCAATGAGGAAGTCCCAGGCTAAGAAGAAAGGAGCCAGGAAAAAAATGATTCTCCTTCAATCTGAACTTGAATTTGAGCATATCTGCATTAGGGTAAGTACTTCATGAAGCAAATTGAACACTCCATCGATAAATACTGAAAGATGAGAAATAATAAAGAGAACATCCATTAATAGCGCTTTGACTTATATACCCGCCCCATATAGCGCTCTGGGCAGTTTACAATATTGGTACCGGTGTATTGTCATCTGGCCAGCAATCTGGTTCCTCTTTTTACCTTTCCATTTGGAAGGATGGAAGGCTCAATCAATCTTGAGCCCCTTCAGGTTCGAACTCCAGGCTGTGCAGCAGAGTCAGTCTGCAATACTGCATTCTAGCCACAGAAGGTGCAGTGCTTAGAATCTAGTATTGCAGGCTAATGTAGCTCATTGCCAGGAGTTCAATCCTCACTGGCTCAAGCCTTCCATCTTTCTGAGGATGGTAAAATGAGAACCCAGATTGTTGGAAGACAATATGCTGACTGTAAACTGCTTAGATGGGGGCATAAAACACTGAAGTGTTATATAAATCCTATTGCTCTTGCTAAACTTACTTGGCTAGGTAAGCCAGCTGCTGTTCCTTAAGTCACCTGATTTCCTCTTCATTGTCCCACCCTGCCTGGGAAGTATAACTCAGAATATTCCCTATCTAATCTGCCAGGCTCCAGCCGTTTTTATTAGTTGAAGGCAGCCTGGAAGTCTTTCTCAGCTCCTTTGCAGAGCCTGGCAGAGATTTCCGGTTGAACCTCTCAAGAGAGCAGCACGCAGAAAGCAGACTGGGAAAGGAAAGGGGAGAGGCCATGAGCTCAACCGGAATGATTCAGACATGACTTCATGGAGAAAACAGTGGGAACCCAACCCAAGATAGGCGAAACTGGTGGGCGTGGGAGTACATAGCAGCCAGAGAAAACCAGGAAAAATGTTCAGAAGAACAGTAAACATCAATAGAGGTGCGAGTTCTGTTGGATGTAAGTCTTTTCTTAAGACTTGCTTTTTTCTGTTCTTCCCTACCTTTGCCACAAGAGCCGAGTGAAAGAAAAGGTCAAAAATCTCTCTTAATCTTGATCTTATACATTCTGTTTGTGAAAAAGTTGCCTGTCTGGTGGTGTTCTGCCTCGAATGGCTTCACAACAATTTGGCCTGGATCAATTCAAGGCACAAGAGCTTGGCTCAAAGAAGACTTGACAGCAAGATGATGTGGTGGTTCTCCACGCCACACCAAGACACAGAGTTGGAAATCGGGTCTCCCAAATGAAATGAAGACATTCACCCTTCCAGCCTCTGTAAGTAAACTCACAACCTCGGGCTACCATAGTATCCTGAAGCCTCAGATGATTAATGTGACTCACTGAAAGAGCAAAAGAATCAAGCTTTTTTACGAATAAAGGCGAATATATGTGTCCCAGGATAATATTGCAGAATCCAATCTGGGTCAATCACGGTACCAAAGGTTTTATCTTACGAGCTTTTGGACTTGTGCTGGAGCCCATCTTCAGGGAACTTCTCTCTAGCCTTTTGTTTTTTCTTCAACTTGGTGGTGTATCCTTTAGTCATGGATGAAGAAATGGGGGTCCTCAATGAAGCGAAGAGCAGAGGTATGGCAGGACCGGACACTTTGGAAGGTGACAACCCTGGCAAGCCCCCCGCTTTGAATGTGCACAAATTGCGCAACCTGGCCATAGCTAGCATCATCTGTGGCTGTTCGTGCATTGGGATCCTGGCTCTGATTTATGCAGTCAAGGTGAGTGATTTCCCATAATGAAAAAACTGGAAAGTTGGTGATAAAATTAATGTCTTTGTTCCGTGTTCCCTGAGAAAGAGAACAACACTGAGTTCAATTTTCTTTGGGAAAATAATTCCTGGGAATTAAGAAAAAATATATTAATAAAAATATTGAATAATGGTATGATCTTTTTCCTCCAAATATATCTACTGATCCAAAAAAGAAGTATTTAAAACCTATGCCAAATAAAATCTTTCCCTCATCACTTTTGGCCCTGGTTGCCATCATTACCAGAGAGAAGAAAAACCCACATGCCATAAAATCACCTATGATGTATGGCACATAGGGAAAAGGGGCTTTTTTATTTTAAGGGTTTGCTAATGTGGATCACACAGCTAATATCTTCATCTAGTAGACCTAATTACATCCAAAGGAGAAGGGAATGAATTGTTTTCCATTTCCCAAAGCCGAAAACCGAGATTTTCACAAGATACCTAGTATGGCTTATACTTATAGAATTCTCAACAACTGAAGATAATAGAGTGGGGTTTGAATGGTGGGAGAATATATTCCTCAAGCAGATGCAGAAAATAACTATCCTAGACTTGATGTTCATTAAAATTCCCATGCTACCTTCAGGTAGCAAATCCTAATCAATATTTTGCAAAAGTGTCAAATTTTAAAAGAGAGGAGAGCTGTTGCGTTCCATGGGCTGTACGGTTTTTAAAAGGCATGAATCCTCATTCCCTTAAGGAAGGTACCTTAGGCCTCTCATGAAGTGGGCTGTACAACGCTAAGGCTAGAAGAAACAAATGAATGTTTAAGACTTGTTTTTATCCTAAGGAAGCTTAAAGGCTTACCCAAGATTAATCAATGGACAAATAGAACTAATTGCAGGGGACAAGAATTCCTATAAAACTAGAGCGAAGTTTATAATCCTTGTAAAAGATTTGGGCCACCACTGATCCTGACCTGAAAATGTGCAGCCTCAGGAATGTTTTTAAGGGAGAGCATTCAATCACGTTGTCGTTTCATAAGAATTGAATGGAGCTTCGCAGCTTCACTTTTTTATGGCTGGAAGACTATGGCCAGACTATTCCTTCAGGGCAGAAGGAAAGCAAAAATCAACCTTGCTTTTAGCAATTCACAAATGAAACCCATGACAAAATGTTATTTCGTCTGGCTGCTTCCTCTTTGAAGTTTAATTATTTTATTAAATTCCTACGCCATCCATCTGGCCTAAGTGGCTCTGGCCTAGTTCCTTCAGAGCAATTTTCTTTCCATCCAGTTTCCCATTATATCCTTCAATGGCGCGCTCTCTTTCTCCCTCTCTCTCAATAGAGTGCATGGGCCCTCCATGGGCTCTGTTTTCACTGGCAGAGGTGAAAAACAAAAGGAGAAATGTTTCCCCTTTTGTATTTGAGCTTGCAAGAAGGGATAGGAAAGGAGAAAAAGGAAAGACAAAGAAGGAAAGACGGGAAGAGAGTAAGGAAGGAAAAATAAGGAAAGAGGGGAAACAAGAAGAAAGGAGAAGGAAGAAAAAAGAAGAAGGATTATAATGAGATTGAGGAGGGTCTCAGGGAAGTCCTGCCTTAGCACTTGGCCACTATAGGTCCCCTGACATGAGTGACATCAAGTTGATGACACCCACCATGGCTCTCTGAGGTCAAACACAATCCTGATGTGGCCCTCAATGAAATAGAATTTGACACCAGCAGTGGTATTCAGCAGGTTCCGGCCAGTTCTGCAGCAGAAATTTTGAGTAGTTCAGAATACTACCTCTGAGTGGCCTCATCTCTCCCATCTATTCTCTGCCTCCCGAGTCCCAGCTGATTGGCTGGGTCTTCTTTTGCTGCCCTGTAGAGAAGAACGGAGCTGGAAAGCAGGTTCGTGGGGTGGGGAGGGAATGGAGATTTTACAGTATCCTTCCCCTGCCATGCTCACCAAGCCACACCCACAGAACTGGTAGTAAAAAAAAATTGAATCCCACCACTGTTTGACACTCCTGGTGTCAGGGTTCCCGGCAGTTACTCCAATTAAATCATGAGGCTCAAGCCACACTCCCAAAACTAGAGGATTTATTTGATGCTACTAACATTAGCACTAACCTGGGTGTAGCTGAGATACATAATTCACTGCCACCCTTGATCCTGCTTTCCCCCCAACCATCTGGGTGTATCATCCAATGAAAAAGATCTATAGCCAAGAGTCATCAATTATGCTCTCTCCAATTAGATTCCCCCCCCCACAGAAGTTTCAGCCATCTAATCAGTCTTTGAAGAAAATATGAATGGAATGTACTTTCAATTCCGCACTGTTGCCTGCTGTCTGAAACTCCCCCCCACTTCTTTCTGTTGTCAACTATAAAAACGTGTAAGCAAAATGTTTTATGAGTTGACACCTGGTATAAGGTCTCCTGCTTTGGGCCTGCTTTCTGCTCCTCAAAGGTCCCTTCCAACCAATGGTGGGATTTAATTTTTTTTCTACTGATTCTGTGGGCGTGGCTTGGTGGGCGTGGCAGGGGAAGGAAGCTGTAAAATCTCCAGTCAGGGGTGATATTTGTCGGTTCTCCAAACTACTCAAAATTTCTGCTACCGGTTCTCCAGAACTGGGCAGAATCTGTTGAATACCACCTCTGCTTCCAACCCTATGATTCTATTTCTGTATTTCCATTTTACCTGTAGTCTTATTTTCTTCAAAAATAATTTTAATTTTTTGTTTGTTTTTTGCATGAAATATGTAATCTGTCTCACATTTAACCTGCACCTGGGTGATCTATTTAACCCCCCACCCACCCATCCCTATTGAAACCCTGCATTAGTCTAGCCTCAAGCTTGATAAATTACTCCAAAATGGGTAAAACTGAATTTTCAACATTGGAGCACATTACCCAATCAAAATTAAACTTGACTTAAAAATGTGTAACCTACATGTTTTATCTAAGTAGCTTACAGAATTGGGCCTTTTAATCAATTTTTAATCAACCCATTTCAGCAAGTAATGTACACAATGTCACAAATTCAGGCTAAGAAGAATTTTTCCTTAAAATGAATGATTTCTGGTGTCTTTAGTCTACATCCAGAGTAAATAACAAAGCTGCTTTTTTTTTTGCTCCTTTAGGCTAATGAGAAGCAAAAGGCCCATTGCCAGAATGCAGCACTTCATTGGGCTCGGAAATCTCGGCTTATGTCTTGCCTGAGTATCATTGTCTGGGTTTCTCTTCTTATTCTGATCCCCATGTTACTAGTCCTCATGTCTTACCTCATATCTAAAGCAGAATGATGAGATGCATAATTTAATGATTTTGGGCTTCCAAAGTCCATGTTTACTATTGTGGTTTCTTCAGTTGGATTAAGGCAAGTAACCACTGAAGTATTTTTTTGTTGAGTTGGCTCCATGGATGGGAAAAATGGTGGCCATCAATTTTTTTCTCCTGCAGATGATGTAGAAGGACTTGTTCTACTCAAATGAAAGACACCTAGCTGGTTCCATCTGTTATCATCCTTCTCCATTTGAAGCACTCTAGATGTTGGAGTACACATCCCATCATTCCTAGCCAGGATTGCAATATGATTTGGATTCTCAGAAGCACCCGCACTTGATTGAAATATTTCTTTGTTTCATGAAATGTTCTTTCCTGATGGAAAAAATACACCTACAACAGAAAACCCGACTGTGAAAGAATGGTTGAGTGTGGAAAAAAGGAAGTCAAATTTATTTGGCACACAGATGATTTGAATTATTGTGTGCTTCAGGGCAAACCATCTCATTTGGGCACACCCTCTACCTTTCTACCAAAAGTAGTTTGCCCTTGAGGGAGGGGCAGCAAGCTCTAAATCAGGGGTGTCCAACCTTGGCAACTTTAAGACTTGTGGACTTCAACTCCCAGAATTCCTCAGCCAGCTTTGCTGAAGTCCACAAGTCTTAAAGTTGCCAAGGTTGGACACCCCTGCTCTATATCTTCAATGTAGAGTTATTCAGCAATCTCTTTTTTTCTCTTGTGGATGGCACAGATAACTTATACTTAGAATAATTTTGTCACTTTGAATGTACACTAATCGGCATACATTAAAATGAAATTTTGGTTGCATACAGCTCTCAAAGGCTCACCATCTCCAATAAACATAAACATGACAAAACAAATAAGTAAATAAATACAAAATTATACATACTGAATACACACATATATTATATGACAGAGAATCAACACCGTCTAGTTTGGATGTATACATGTACATGGCGAGAAAAACAAATCTTGTGAGTTTACCAGAATAGCATAGGAACAAAGCTGTTACAGAATTTGGTAGTCTTGCTAGAAATACTTTGAAACCGCTTCCCAGAGGGGGAGCAACAGAAAAAGACCGAAATGGGTGTGTGTGTGTGTCTCTCTGATAATGCTTTGAGCTCTAAGCACATAGCACTTATAAGCAGTATCCTGAATGGCAGGAAGAGAGCTTCCTATAATCTTCTCGGCTGTCCTTACCACTTTCTGAATGGACTTTCTCTCTGAGGCACTGCTGCCACCAAACCAAACAGTGATGTAGTTTGTTAAAATGCACTCAATCATGCCTCTGTAAAGAGTGGCCAGAACAGGAGAAAGATGTGCTCTCCTCATCCAAGCAGGAAAGGCAGATAACATGGTTGGGCACAGAAGGCAGCCTGAAGATCAAAGTGGAATCAAAGCATTTATTGGGGTAGGTGGGGAGTTGGATTCAACGGCTGCCCCATCTATAAAGTCCCTTTGGGTGACCTCAGACCAGTCCTTCATTCTCTTAGTCCTGGTCCACCTCAGAGGGTTGTTGTGCAGATAAAACTGGAAAGCAGAAGCCTCTTTTGGATGAAAATTGATTAAAAACAGCAACATAGCTTGTCTAAGGAGTCAGGATGCATTGAGGTGTAGTGGTTAGAGCACTCTTCCCAGCCTGATGCCCTTCCAGGACTTCAACTTTAATAATTCCCAGCAAGGCTGCTTCCACACATTTCAGATTAACAGTTGGAAGGGACCCTGTAGGTCATCTAGTTCAACCCTCTGCCCAAGCAGGAGACCCTACATCATTTCTGTCAAATGGCAATCCAAGCTCTTCTTGAAAGTCTCAAGTGATGATGCTCCCACAACTTCCGAAAGCAACTTCTGTTCCATGGATTGATTGTTCTCACTGTCATTATATTTGCATAAGCATAAGGTGGGGGAAAACCGGCCCGATCAATAGGAAGCCCAGATTTAGATGCGAACGCAGGTGACCTTGAGCTGCCCATCCTAATCTACTTCAGAAGGACATGAGGCTCGTGCCTTGCGGGCGGAGGTTCCGGCTAGGGCAGATTGTGTCCCTTTGTGTGTGATCACGTGACCAAGCCTTGAAGAAAGGCGTGAAAGAATTCCCCGGCCGCCACCGCCACTCGATCTTCTCCTTTGGCGATCGTGAAACCTAGGATAACCCAGCGCCCGCCCTTTCCCTTTCCCGATTGGCTAAGCTTCACCCAAAGTTTGTTTACCGAGCCGCACCGCCTCTCGCTCCCTTGTCCAAATCCAGCAGTCGATTGGTTCATCCTCCTGACTACCTTAACCACCTTCCATTCTGATTGGCCGAGTTTTCTCCCGTCGGCGGCGGGTAGGAAACAGCGTTTCCTTTTTTAAATCCTCGCCCTTCCATTTCTTCTTCTTTTTCTTCTTCTCTTCCTCCATTTGATTGGTTTCTGCCTTTAGACAGCCCGCCTCCCTTCACTCTCTGTTCGCCTGGCCATTGGGCGTTGCTGTCGCCAGTTCTGGATAGATCCCTTTCGTCGCTCTGGTCACAACCCACGGCGTTCAGGCAGCGCAAACCAATCCGATCGAAGGGGCGGGGCCCGGGAATCGCCGGCTATTATTCGGGGCGGAGGGTCATTCACTCAATTCAAGTGGAGGCGCCGCCAGGTGAGTGACTCGCGGTGTCTCTTTGTGCGGGCGGCGCCTATATAACGGGAGATTCCGCCCCCCTTGCAGAAGGAAAGGCTGAGAGGAAGTGAGCGGAGGAGGCTTATGGGCCGGGAAGGGCGGCATCTTGGGACTCGGAATCCCTCCACCCAGGAACCACGGCTTGCCGCTGCTAGGCCACGGATAATCTGGATTGCAAACCGATAGTTTCTGAGAATACGCAGAGTGCCTGTCTAATTGGGCTTAGCGAACCTTGGGAGGAGAGGGGGGGTGGATGGAGGAGGGAGGACGCTTTCGCCGCAGAGCAGCCTCTCTGCCCGTTTTGTAATATAATCAGCGCTTTCTGTGTTTTGTCTCAGGTGCTTCGCGCGTGGTACTTGCTTTCTGAGTAAGTTTTGCAACAACCTTGGAAGGTAGGCCAGTATTGCTTAGGAAGCAAGGACCATGTGCAGGGGAAAGTGGTAAATACCCATCTTTTTCCCTCCCTCCCTCTCCCACCTGTCCTCTGTCCCTCCTTCCTCCCTAACCCCCCTCTCCCTCCCTCCTTCTTCTCTCCCCCTCCTCTCTATGTTGTAAGGCATAGATAAAATGGAAGTGATGGCATACTAGAGTATAAATTTCTATATATTTTATACACTTTTGACACACCTTCATGTACTGAATCCAGATCCTAAAAGCAGGTTTCTAGCTACCTTTTTTTTTTAAACCAAACACATCAGTAGTGCTTAGATATGGGAGATGTCCTTCTAATATCCTTTAATACTAAATTGTGGAGAATTTCAGCCTGTAGATTCAGCAACACAACCAATGCCTTGGGATGTTTGCCCCTTTTCCTGGTATTATTTGGAAATCTTGGATTACAACTCTCAAATTTCTTAGCAAATGTGACAAGCGAATATTTGTATTTGGACAGTTATTGTCTAATAGTTCCAGTTCAAAGTTTAGAAAGTTATCCTAGTAAGTAGAATGTTCTCAGAGCCAATTTGATTTACTGTGCTATTAAACTTAACCAATAAAGGAGAATTTTTGTAGCTCTGGGTTGAAACAAGTGGTCCTTGGTGGCCTCTGAAGTTGATTGTTTTCTTGTAGATGTTTCACTACCCAAACTACATAACATCATCAGTGTTAGTATTGATGTTATTTGATATTGGGTAATGAAACTTCTGCAACAAAACAGCCAGGCCTAGAGAACACCAAGGATCTCTCATTGGACAATATTGTCAGGTTTATGCATCTTTTCTTGTGGGAAAAACCCCATCCCATTTCAGTTTAATGACATTTATACTCCTTAAAGAAACATCTGCAAGATTTACATCCTTATTGAGAAGAAGCTGGATTCAGATTATAAGATTGTGATTAGGCTAAAACAAGTGTCTGAAACGAATTTTTAGGTTTAGAAGTAAAGAATTCCAGTGGAATGGAAAAGCAGACATTAGAAAGAAGGTGTGACTCTCGGCAAAATGTGGAATTGAAGAGGCTGATATATATGTGGAATGTTCTAATGGGATGTTCCAAAGGAATATCTTTCCTTGGTCATGCTTCTGATCCCATTATTTTCTATACACTGTATATATGGCATGTGTGTCAAATGTTTGTGGCATTTTTGCTCCCTTGGAGGGAAAAAAATTCACAAGGCTTTTTATTTTGCCCTGATTTGCTCATAGGAATGGGGAATCTACCCCATTGTAGCACAAGGATGCAAAATGATTGATTGGTTGATGGTTGATTTGTACATAAATCCAAAGGAGGAATAGCAGCTCCCTTTGACAGTAGGGGAGAGTGCCTTGAGGGTTAACGTATGTCTTAGAATCCATTCCTGCCACTGAATGAAATTTTCAGAGAAGGGATTCCAATTAAGCCCTTTTCCTTTGTCTCTTCCATGACGTCCATCATGAAAGCTATGTGTGCACGGGAATGTCTTGGCCTGAGGCTGCCTTCACGTAGGTTTATTTCCTCACCGAGGTCTCCTCTTAGATTTATGCATGCTGCTCAGGGAGCAGCGGAGTCCAGAAAGCATCCGACACTTTGAACAGTTTTCCCTTTGCCTCTTTATGCATTTCAGAAGCTGAATTGGATCCTGTGGTTTACCAGCCCTGCTATAAAATGACACGAGATGTGGGCCTAGATGACGAGCTTCCAGACTGGGCTGGAGCCAAGGAGTTCTACCAGAAATACGATCCCAAGGACGTTATTGGCAGGTGAGGCTAGTAGGGAGAAGGGACGTGATGCAATGGAATAGCTTGGAAGGATGGAAATACCTCAAATTTGTTTTTCCTTGCTGGGACATTAGCGTTTCTGGAAAATTGATTTTTTTTCTGAACATCCTTTGCTCATTCTGCTCACAGAGGAGTAAGCAGTGTGGTCCGGCGATGTATACATAAGCAGACAGGACAGGAGTTTGCAGTAAAGATTATTGAGGTAACCCCAGAACGCATGACCCCCCAGCAGCTGGAAGAAGTCCGCTTATCAACCAGCAAAGAGATTGCCATCCTGCACCAGGTCTCCGGTCACCCTTACATCAGTGAGTGTGGCCATCCCAACTGCATCCTCCCAGCATCCCTCTCTCTCTCTCTCTCTCTCTCTCTTTCCCTGTCCTGCAAATTTATTTCATTTATTTGCTTTCTGTCCTGCCTTTTATTACTTTTTAGGTAATAACATACATCATACAGGTAGTTCTCGAATTATAGCACTTCATTTAGTAACTGTTCAAAGTTACAAAAGGCCCCGAAACAAGTGACTTATGATCATATTTTTTGCACTTATCACTTCTGTAGCCTCCCTACGGTCATGTGATCAAAATTCAGATTTGACAACTAGCACATGCGTATGGTGGTTCCAGTGTCCTGGGGTCATCTTTTGCAATTTTCTGACAGGCAGGGTGGTCCATGGGAAAGCCAGATTCACTTAACAACCGGGTTACTAACGTAATGATTCATTTAACAACCACGGCAAGAAAGGTGGTAAAATGGGGCAAAATTCACTTAAGAAATTATGTTCACTTAGAGACGTACATTTTGAACTCAATAGTGGTTGTAAATCAAGGATTGCCTGTACTCCTTACTCCTGCTATTCCCCCTCCCCCCAACAACAACACTCCTGTGAGATGGGTAGGGCTGAGAGAAAATGACTTGGGCAAAGCTACCCAATCAGAATTCATGCCTAAGGCGGGTTTAGAACTCAGTGTCCTGGTGATTGGCCCAAAATTACCCAACTGGCTTTCATGTCTAAGGTGGGACTAGAACTCCCAATCCCGGTGATTGGCACAAAGTCATTCAGCCAGCTTTCATGCCAAAGGAGGAACCAGAACTCCTAGTCTCCTGTGAGTCTCCTGGTTTCTAGTCTGGTGCTTTAGACCAACCTGGGTTTGTCAGTGAATGTCCTTTTAATTCTTCCCCATCCATTCCATTTTAGCTGGTGTAATTCCTGCCTGAGTGATGCTTCCCCTCTCTTCTGATTAATTAATTATGACTTGATTAATAAAGAGACAAAATAAGTACAACAACCCCCCCCCTCCAAATAGCTCATTTTCAAAAATAACTGGTTCTTGTTCTTTTTTCTTTCTGTTTCTAAAATCACAACTGTTGAGGGTCTGATCCTGCACAGTTCTGTATTGTATCAACAATTTCTGCCAACTCCTTAATTGTTGGTGTAGTGGGTAGCATCCTACAGAGAGATTGTGGTGGTTTTAAGAGGTTGATTCGTGATTCTATTTACACAGCTTTCTGAATGTGTTGTGCTTCATCGTTGCCTTATATTTTTATTAACTGAGCACTGTTGGAGGGGAAAATCTGGGTACAAATTTATCAGCTAAAGAAATAAAATCTTAAGCACTAAACAAAAGGAAAGATTGGTCTCAGGGCTGCTGCTGCTATTGAACATCCCTTAATGGAATGGGTTTTGATTTTTTTGCTCTTTCTAGCATTTTTGTTGGATCCCAACAACAACCACCCATTTGGGAGAAATGATTTACCTAATGACCATGTGATTTGCTTAATGTCCACAGTGACTTGTAAAGAGATCGTGTCAGCAATCATAAAATCAAATCAGGCCACATGGTTACCAACTTAATGACTGCAATTGCTTGCAACCAAAATTCTGAGCTCAATTGTGGTCATTCATTGAGGACTACCTGTCTTTGCATTCTGCCATTAGATACAAGTGACATTTTATAAACACTGAAGCAATTATGATGTAAGTGACAATTCTCCTTTTTCTCCAGTAACTCTTATAGATTCCTACGAGACATCCACCTTCATGTTCTTAGTCTTTGATTTGTAAGTAAAAACATTTGAAAATGGGTGGGAAATAAAATATGCTAGCTGAGAAATTCTATGAAATAAAATGACATGCTGGCTGGGGAATTCTGGGAATTGAAGTCCACATAAAGCTGCCAGTATAACCCTATATTAAATTGTAATTATGAGAAAGAGCCATACACTAAATTAAATAAATATAAGAAAGAGAACATTCTGCTTTCAGACTCTAATTTTCCTTGCAGAATGAGACGTGGCGAACTTTTTGACTACCTTACCGAGAAAGTAACCATTGGTGAAAAGGAGACCAGGTAAAACCGAAAGCCTACTGTTGGGCTTAGATAAGTGGAAAATTCTCACCACCTTATTTAGTGAGCCCTCCTCCTTGCTATTTTGTGAAGGGCTTCAAGACCTGGCCCTTGCAACAACATGTTGCCTTCCTTCAGGTGCATCATGCGAGCCCTCCTGGAGGCTGTGAGCTACCTTCATGAGAACCACATCGTCCATCGAGACCTCAAACCGGAGAACATCCTCATGAACGATGATCTCAGCATCAAACTGTCCGATTTCGGCTTCTCCTGCCATTTGCAGCCAGGAGAGAAACTCCGTGGTGAGGCGGGGGTTTCGTCCAGTGGCGTATCTTTGGGGAGGTGAAGATATTGCAGGGAGGCCTTTCCAACTGCCCCGTGGAGCAGCCTTCTGTTAAGCCATAGGGCAGGCAGGAAAGCTCAGCTCATCGCTTCGGTGGGCGTCTTTTCGTAGGCTATTCAGTCCACCTCTCTTGTTCTGAAAAGATCTCCCAATCTGCATTTCTCTGAAGTTCTCTGAATTTGTGACTGTTCCCTGCAGAGTTATGTGGTACCCCAGGCTATCTGGCACCAGAGATATTGAAATGTTCCATGGATGAGACTCACCCTGGTTATGGAAAGGAGGTGGACCTGTAAGTCATGCTGAAGGAATGGGATGGGGGTCAGGGAACCTCCCTCAACTTGCTAAGCATCAGGTATTCTGGACTACAATTGTTCTTACTTGCCAGCCAAAGTGGAGTAGGGCATTCGAAAATAATTCCTCCTTTGGGTTCCTTAGTTGTTTTCTTGCAGACGTCTCATTACCCAACAAAGTGACATCAGTGCTAGAAGGGAATGGAGTTTGCTCTCTATTTATATACCAGTGGCTTGTCCTGTCAGGGTGGTTGGGAGTGTTTTTGATGGTTCCTTGATTAGACTGTTATTTACTGTTTGATTGTACTGATGATTAGTTGGGTAATGAAATAACTGCAAGAAAACAACCAAGCTCAGAGAGCACCAAGGACTCCACAGTCCAGCCCTGAGTTACAAATATTCTCTACTATTAATCTCCTCCTTCCCTCCAGCTGGGCCTGCGGCGTCATCTTTTTCACCCTCCTGGCTGGCTGTCCCCCTTTCTGGCACCGCAAGCAGATGTTGATGCTTCGGATGATCATGGAAGGCCGGTATCATTTTGGTTCTCCAGAGTGGGATGACCGATCCGACACAGTCAAGGATTTGGTAAGAAGGCAGCAGCATCATTGCCTCGTAGGGAGGGGCGTAATGGAGAGAAATGAAAAGGCTGCAGCTCTTCCAAGTTGGAGCTTGTTAAACTGGAGGGGACTTTGCCACCCAAACTCTGCAGGAGGGATCCCCCAACCAGACTGCATGAGTGGCTAACCAGTTAACCACTTCCCTCCCACTCGTTCTAGCACTGCTGTGGTGTGTGTCACACTGGTGTTAGCATTGCGGTGAGCATTGCGCGCCCACACCTGTTTGCATAGCGCCCACGCTCGCAGCCCCGTTCATGTGGTCTTTGTGCTACCCTGCTTATGTGCACACATGAATGCTCCTGACCCTCCGCCCGGGGATACCAACCCAGAAAGGTTGGAGAACTCTGCTCTACAGGGTAATCCTAAACTTATGACTGGCCACTTTTTGATGTTTTGAAGTTTTTTTTTTTGAAACAAATTTTTATTAATTTTAAAGATAAAACAACACATCATTAACCATTAAATACATAAACACATAAAACCTCTTAACATTGTAAATCCTTACAAGTCAAACAAAACATTATTTTTATACAGCATAATTCCAATTTATCCCATCTCCATATGGACACACAAACATCTTTCAGCAAGTTTCTCATTTTTTCTCTTTACTCCTATTCAATTTCATTTCTCTTCCATATTTATCCATTTTATAGTCATCATATTCTTTTCTTTCTGGCTTGTATAAATTATTCTCGTCTAGCATTCCTCCAAGGTTTTATTGATTCTTTCCTTTTTTTTTTTTTATAAAAAACAAATTTTGTTAGTTTTACCATAAGCACAATACACAAACATACAAACACAAAACATAAACAAAACTAAAAGATCTTTTCTGAAGGTTGTCTGTTCCCGGGTTAAAACTCTTTACACAGACACAAATTCAAACATCATATTCAACCCATATCTCCTTCCATATCTTATTATCATTTTCTTTTTTATATATATATATAAAAACCATTTTTATCAGTTTTATAAAAACAATGCACAAAAAATCAAGGCATAGCAGCTTATAAATTCTTTTCTAAGAAAAAATAATAATAATAGACCAATAAAGCATAACATTTCCAGATTATAATATCAATATTTCATATATTAACTTCATATCTTGTCCCTACTTCTCTTTTCCATCCAAATTATTTATTAATTAAAATTTTATTGCCTTTTATCAATACACAAAATCCAAAAAAAAAAAGCATATATATCCTTCCATATCTTATTACCATTTTCAATAACATTCTTTGTCTGTTCTATTTCCAATTATCCATTCATCTTTTTTTTCTTTTACTATACTTCTCCTGTACACCAATTGGAGTAACATCTATAACTCATTACCCTAACTTAGAAATACTACATATAGCAATCTTTCTTGGGATTCTGTTTAAAAAAAATTCTAAAATTACATAATAAATTTTATATTCTAAATATACATATAAAAACACACTCTTATATACCCTCCAGAATCCCTCTTTTAATCTAAATTAAATTCACCCATTATCTCTAAATAAACTTTTTTTCCTTAGGTCTTGCTTCCCCACATTAAGGCTTCTCCTCCCCCCCCCTTTCTCTCTTGCTTATTCTTCTCCTTGCCCTTTCTACCCCTTTGTTTTTTCTCTTCACTTTTCTTGCTCCTTTTCCTTTGCTTTCTAACCTTGCCTCCATCTTTTCGCTCATTTTTCTCTCTTTTGGTTGTTTTTATAATTCTTAAAATCCCCTTTTTCTTATCCTTTTTGTCCTCCTCTCCAGAAGGGACCCATTGTTCATCAAAAATGGCTTCTTCTTCCTCTTCTTCCTTGTCCCAGTCCTTCTGCTGCGTAATCAACTTTTCAAAGGAACATAACGCCATTTCTAAGAATTGAAACAAAGCGCCCAAAGTATCTTCTTTTTTATATTTTTGATATTCAATCTCTAGTTCATCCACAGACGATGCCATTATGAAAAGGGAAATTTTTTCCAAAACAACCACAAGAATTTTTAATCAAAGACAATCAAAAGCAATTAAAAAAAGAAAAAAAATTCCAAAAGTTAATACTTTTCTTCCTTCTTCTCTTTCTCTTTCTGAATTAATTTTTAATCAAAGAGGTCCAATTACCATATATCTTCTTTTGGGATCCACAAAGACTTCTAATCAATCTCCTCCTTTTTCAGCTTCTGCTCCAATTTTTTTTTTCTCCCTTCCCACTTGCAATGAGAATTTTAATAATCAAAAATCCATACCTCCAGCAGAGATTTTCCAATTTCTCACATTTTTCAATGTCCAAAAATCCCTTTGTCTCTTATCTTAGCTTTCAAAACAATCCACTTTCAATGTCTAATATATCCAAATATTTCTGCTTTTTCCGTGGGGTGGGAGAGTAAAAAAAAAAAAAAATTCCCTTTAACAGCTTCTCCGCCGCTTTTCGCTCTTCTTAGGGATACAATGTATCCTCCAGCAACAAACAGCTCAATTCCAGGCAATTTAAAAGGTGTTACTTGACCCGGCTCAGACAGAACTTTCACTCTTCACACTTCCTCCAGCACAGTTCTTACCCGGTTGCTGGCTTCTTCGTGGCGGCCATTGCTGACCGCCGCTCCACCGCCTTGGGAAAAAGGGGTTTTCCCGGAGAAAGGGGGGGTCTGCGATGCCCCCACCTCCCTTTCCGACTCCCCTCTATCTTCAGCTGTCCCTACAGGGCAGCCATATCCCCCTGACCCATCTGGATCGGGGGTACCTCGACGGCTAGCACAGCAGGAATCGCGAGCTGTCGCGAATTCCTGCTGCCCCGAAGCCACGCAAACCGGAAGTTTTTCTTGATGTTTTGAAGTTTTGATGCGATGGATTTCAGAGACCAGTCATTGTGCAGGGTGCCAAGATGTCTATTTGCATGGGCAGCGTTTATTGCATTTATAGGGTTTTTACAGAAGACAAAGGCAACATAGATATAGCATAGATATAGGTACTTAGATCCCGGTCTGAAGTACCAAGGCCATCACCCAACCTTCCAGTGGTCATGTGACAGCATTCGGTCACTTGGCAACCAACTGCATTAATGGCTATTTGCATTGTCCCAAGGTCACATGACCACATTTGATGAAGTTTTTTGCCAAATCCCAGCATTTACTTCCGGTTTTTTGGCAAAAACAGCCGTGGGTTTGCATTACGACCATTATGCTTTAGGACTTCCTCAAAAAGGGGGTTCAGTTATGCACTTTATGCCTGTCACGACGTATGATTGCAATGGGTGGGCTTCATTTTGGTTGTAACTCGAAGACTATTTTTTGGAGCTCATGCTGGCCTGCCTAGCTTGATAGGCAGAACTGGGGGGGGGGGCAGGGGGAATCAAATCAATACATGTTTAAAGCATCACATTGCTTCTCAGTCCGCCCTTTCCATGTCAGAATCCATCAGCAGGCCTCTCTTCCCCGAATGCTTCTTAGGAATCCCTTCTCCCATGTTAGGGATAACATTGTTTACCCTAACTGGTTTAGGTAAAATAATAAATATGTTATCATGGTTTGTTAGTTAAAGTGTCTGCAACTTTAACTGTAGGAATGTAATTAAGGGAGTGGTTGTAAAAAGCACCATAAAAGAAGCAAGGAACATCAGCTTGCTCTCTCTGGCTTGTTGATCCCTAATTACTGGATAGACTGAAGACTGCGTTTTTCCCCTACTGGAATGGGAGAGAGAAAGGACTGTTGGTTTATCAACTGTGAGAGGACTGATTTATTGTAAGTGAACTGACATTGGATATTCTACACGGACTTTGCTAACTGAATACCCTTGAATGGACTGACTAAATGATACATGACTAATGGACTGTTATTTTGACTATGCTATGAACTCATAAGGGAATAAACTATATTTTTGATAACACAAGCGTATCTGTTATTTTTACTGTATGTTAACTAACATACAAACATATCTCACTCATTTATCTGTATGCCTATCTGACTAACGCTACACATTCTGTTTAGCTTGTCTCCTTAACCCTGGTTGGGGAACACAGACTTAACACTGGTTAAGGGGCCAGAGGCTGCAAAGTCAGTTAAACTAGGATAAAACAGATTTATGTAAAAAGTGAGAGTTTGTGTTGTTACACATTACAGTAAACAGCTGTGTTTTATTAATTATAGTTTTATATCCATATAAGAAAACATGGCACAAGTCAATCTACAAAGTTTGTCCCTTATATCCAAGTTGGATGGAACAAACTATGTATCATGGTCTATGAAATGTAGTCTACTTCTACGAAGAGAAGGTCTGTGGAACATAATTGAAAATCCACCAAA
Source organism: Hydrophis major (assembly GCA_033807585.1). NCBI lineage: Eukaryota > Metazoa > Chordata > Lepidosauria > Squamata > Elapidae > Hydrophis > Hydrophis major. The sequence continues at coordinate 22,040,177 of CM066343.1, read as the reverse complement.
CGTAGAGGAATGGGATCCAGAGATTGAGGAAGATAGACAAAAGATAGAAGACTTTAAACAGAAGAATGAACAAGCTCTTTGCATAATAGGACTAACACTATCTGACCAGCAACTTGTTCATGTCCACGGAGAGCAAACGGCTGTTGGGTGTTGGCAGAAGCTGAAGAGGATTTATGTCCGAGATAACATTGGTGCTCACATAAATCTAACACGGAAGCTTTTCAGGATGAATCTCCAAATGAATGGTGATATGCTTAGTCATTTGAAAACTATGAAAAGCATTTTTCAAGAACTGCACGAGAAAGAACTTATTTTCTCTGAACTACACCAAGTCTACATAATTCTACCTTCACTAGACGAAAGTTTAGATAACTACATCACTTCCCTTGAAATTTTGCCTAAGGAAAGTCTAAATTTAACTGATATAACTGGCAGATTGATTGAAGAGGCAAGAAGAAGACTTGAAAGAGATCAGTTAAGGAGGGAGCAACCTCAAAAAAAAGATATTGAATCTCCTACTGCATACGCAATTAAAAAGTGCTTTAATTGTGGAGGAAGAGGACATTTGGCAAGATTTTGTAAAAAAGCAAAGCGCCAGAACGCTGGCCAGAATACGAAAAGTAACCAAAATAAAAATAAAAATTTAGAGTTAGAGTTAGCCATGTATATTAACGGAGCTGTAAAAAATAATTTATGGGTGGTTGACAGTGGAGCATCCCACTGTATAACAAATGATAACAAAAATGTTATTAAAATGTCCCAGAGTACACAGCAGATATCGTTAGGCAATGGCTGGAAACTGAAAGCTAAAGGTCAAGGTATAGCATATTGTTCTTTCATAAAAGAGAATGTAAAAATGTTATATGTACCACAACTTAAGTTTAATTTAATTTCAGTTAGAATTTTGATTAAACTAGGATATGTAGTTACCTTTAGGGGAGATAACTGCATAATTGAAAAAGAAGATAAGAAAATTACTGCATCTTTAAGAGGTGAATTACATGTTTTAAATGATAATGGTTTAAAGGTGGCTAACACGGTTTATGATAATAAGAAACCTCATGATGAATGTATTCACTTGTTACACCGATGGCTAGGGCATTTAAATTTTAAAATGCTTAAAAGAACTGTTCAACTATCTAAAGGAATAAGTTTGAAACCTTGTAATAAGTATTTGCAATGTTTTGCTTGTAATCAAAGCAAAAGCAAGGTCATACCGGCAAATAGAGTTGATAGATTTACTACCAAAGAGTCTTTAGAGGTAGTATTTGCCAATTTAATAGGTCCGAAAAAACCAAGTGTAGGAGGAGCTCGATACATACTAAGTATAATGGACCACTATTCTAGGTATGGGTTTTGCTATTTAATGAAGAGCAAAACTGAAACGTATCTAAATCTATTTAATTGGATTAAATTTGCAGAAAGAAAAACTAAAAAGAAATTAGTAACTCTTATAACAGATAATGGTGCGGAATTTACAAATAATAAATTCCAGAATAGACTTAGAATGTTAGGTATTCAACATAAAAAGTCTGCACCATAGAGGCCACAACATAATGCCTTTATAGAGAGACGAGGTCAAACATTACAATCAATGACACGTAATATGATGTCTGATTCAGAATTACCTGACAATTTATGGGGAGAAGCAATAATGTGTGGTAATCATATATTAAATAATGTTGTTAATTCAACAACAGGTGAATTACCATTCACACTGTGGCATGGTACAAAACCTGATTTAAGTTACATGCACACATTTGGAGCACCAGCATGGTGCATATCCCTACACAACTCAGACACAAAGGACAGCATAGAGCTAAAAGATTATTTTTTGTAGGATATAAATCTAATCATAGATCTTATAGATTCTGGGAACCAGGTACATCTAGAGTTTACACCAGTGCTAGTGCTAAATTCCTAGAACATGTAGGATGGAATAGATTAGAGCAAGATTTAAATAACGAAGTAATTATTGAACCCTACAAAAGGCAAAAAGATCAGACTAATTATATGAAGAGTCCAATTAAAGAAGAAATCCACGAAGAGCAAATAGGACCAGAATAAGAGGAAACAGTTGATCAGGAAGAGTTAGATAATCAAGAACAGTTAATAAATGAAAGTCCACCTGTAAGTCCTGTAATACCTAGACGTACTACACGTGTAACTAGACCACCTGATAGGTATCAAGCAAGTATAGTTTGCCAAGTAACTAAAGTTCCAACTAGTGTAGATGAACTTAGGATGTATCCTACTAAGGATCAGGAGAATTGGCAAAAGGCAATGGAAAAAGAACTAAATTCATTAAAGGTAATGAAAGTATATGAAGATGCCAAATTACCTCCAGGAGAAAAATCCATTGGGTGCAAATGGAAATTTAAAGTAAAAACTGGAAATGATGGGACTGTTTCCCGTAAAGCTAGGTTGGTAGCTCAAGGATTTAATCAAACTGCATCTGATTACGATGAAGTTTTCGCACCAAGTCTTAAAGCAACAACTTTGAGAGCAGCTTTAGTGTGGGCAGCTAAGAAAAACTATGTCATTAACCATTTAGATGTAGAAACTGCTTATCTGCATGCACCATTGCAGCACACTATATATTTACAAAAGCCAGTTATTATAAAAGACAATAAAGTAAATAGTAATGATTGTTGGAAACTCAAAAAAAGTCTTTACGGGTTTAAACAATCTGGCTTTGAGTGGAACCAATATATTGTGAAAGAATTAAACAATATAGGATTTAAATCTGGTTTAGCAGATCCATGTGTGTTTAAAAGAGAAAATAATGGAACGGTGTCATTATTGTTATTATTTACAGATGATATTGCTTTGATAACTAAGACTAATAATGAAGCTAATGAGATTATATCATTATTAGCTAAAAAGATAAAATTAAAGCGTTTAGATGAAATTAAAAGGTATCTAGGATTGACAATTAATAAAACAATGGATTTAAAATATCTCAAGAAGATAAAATTTGCCAATTAATTAAAACGTATAAAATGGAACTTTGTAAACTGGCAAAGACTCCAATGAGTCAGGAAGTTTGCCAAACTGATGATCAAAATCCCAAATTTGATAAGTCTATATATCAATCTTATTGGTAGCTTATCATATATAAGCAATTGGTCTAGGCCAGATATAGCTTATAGTGTAAATCAGCTGGCATGTTTTAACTGAGATCCATATCAATGTCATTGGCAATCATTAAAGAGAATTTTAAGATATCTTAAAGGAACAATGAACCATGCATTATATATAGAACCAAAGGGTGATTTGAGTCTTAGTGCCTATGCAGATGCAAGTTTTGCAACTGACATAAACACTAGAAAATCAACATCTGGGATGGCTATATTATTTGGTAAGACACTAATAGGGTGGAAGTCAATCAGACAACACGCATATTAGCTTGTCCACGATGGAAGCGGAATTTTCATGTCATTACTATGCACTGACTTAAATTTGTACAAACAGTTTTTATTAGACATGGGTATAACTGTTAAAGATTCCATTATTGTGTACGAGGACAACCAGGCAACCATAAAGTTAGCTACTAATATTGCTGTAAAAACTAGATCAAAGCATACTGATTTAAGATACTTAAATGTTAGAGAATCTGTAAAGAATGGGCTAATTAAATTGGAATACTGCATGACAGAAGAAAACATTGCAGACCAATTTACAAAAGCTCAAGGAGTAATTAAGTTTAAAGAGAGTTGTAACAAATATGATTTAAAGATGTAAATAGTTATAGTATTATCATTACCTAAAAGGGGAGAATGTTAGGGATAACATTGTTTACCCTAACTGGTTTAGGTAAAATAATAAATATGTTATCATGGTTTGTTAGTTAAAGTGTCTGTAACTTTAACTGTAAGAATGTAATTAAGGGAGTGGTTGTAAAAAGCACCATAAAAGAAGCAAGGCACGACAGCTTGCTCTCTCTGACTTTATGATCCCTAATTACTGGATAGACTGAAGACTGCATTTTTCCCCTACTGGAACGGGAGAGAGAAAGGACTGTTGGTTTATCAACTGTGAGAGGACTGATTTATTGTAAGTGAACTGACATTGGATATTCTACACGGACTTTGCTAATTGAATATCCTTGAATGGACTGACTAAAATGATACGTGACTAATGGACTGTTATTTTGACTATGCTATAATCTCTAAATGGAATAAACTATATTTTTGATAACACAAGCGTATCTGTTATTTTTACTGTATATTTACTAACATACAAACTTATCTCACACATTTATCTGTATGCCTATCTGACTAACGCTGCACATTCTGTTTAGCTTGTCTCCTTATCCCTGGTTGGGGAACACAGGCTTAACACCCCTTTTTTTTCTTCGGCAGATCTGCCGACTGTTGAAAGTAGATCCCTCCGAAAGGTTAAGCGCTGTGGAGGCACTGCAGCACCCCTTCTTCCAGAGCTATGGAAAGGAGCAGCGACATTTCAGTCCCTTCCATAAATTCAGGGTAAGTGGCACATTCTTATTTTATTTAATTACAAATAAAAACATTTGTTCATTTAAGCCATTTTTATCCCATTCTTCATTCCCAAAAGGGCATGTGCCAGGAGTTGCATTGACTGCAAAACAGATGTTTTTAAACGTTCCAGAATCAAAATGAAATGATTTTGGGTCGAAGTTAAAGCCAAACAGGGCTTTTTTTTAGGATTACTGCTTTTAACTTCCTGTCCTGCTAGTCAGCACCAACTGTCTAGTGCTGCCCTTGGTGGATCCTTGGCCTCTCTGTCTGTGATCTTTTGCGATCTTATGGGAGGAGATGCCTCCTTTTGTAATGCTTGCTTATGAATCTCCTTGCCTTCTTCTCTCCGCCTCGTGGCCTGTTGTGACATCTTCCTCTTTTCCCCACGGCAGGTGATTGTGTGGACAGTGCGGGCTTCCATCCGCATCTACTCCAACTACCGTCGGGTGCGCCCAGTCACGAAGGAGCTTCTGCTGTATGACCCTTATGCCCTCAAGGGGGTGCGCAAGCTGATTGACGCTTGTGCCTTCCGAATCTATGGCCACTGGGTCAAGAAGGGTGAGCAGCAGAACCGGGCTGCCCTCTTTGAAAACGTCCCAAAGGCCATCCAGCTGGTCTTGCTAAACACAGAAGGAGAGGAGGCCCCATCTTCAGCCGTGGAAGACCCTCTCCTCTAGAGGCCTTCTAGCCCCTGTGAAACAGGAGGGGGGTGAGTGGCACACAACTGAACCACCTCCTTGCCCTATTGGGAGAGGACAGCCAATAGTTAGAGTCCTCCTTTGGGTTCCTTGTACACGAAAGAGACCGACTTTCTAGGGAACAGGAACTTGGGAAACCTTGAATTTTGGATTGATGGGACAGGATTCGCTATTTATCCCTGGAAGGTTGTTCTGGGTATGGGTAGGGTTGATGTCAAACCAGCGGTGTTGGTCCAAAGGGTGGGGACTGGGGAGAGCAATGTGCTTCTTCTGCGAGACCGGGAGCCCCTGACATAGCCCTTTGCACAGTAAGGAAGTGGGGTCTCATCTGCCCCTGGAGTCCCTTCTGCTGAGGGAACAATCTGGGTCTTTAGATTCGGTCAGTATTGGAGATCAGGGGTGGGATCAGGTTTTGCACCTCTCCTCCTTACTGCAATCAAGTAATGAACATTGCCTTGTTGCCGAACTGTTTGTTGCTTCTTGTTTTTGCCATCCCCCACCTTATGACTGTCTAAAACTATAATAAAAGTGAAATGAGATCTCAGCAGTCTTCAGACTTGGGCCTCCTTTTCATTGAGAGATTTGGAAGAGGAATTCATAATAATTTCTGCTGAAACAGGAGCCCTGCCAGGCCCATCATGGTCTCCCCCAGGTCCCAGAAATTCCCAAGCGCTGTGCCCGAAGTGGAAGGAACGATGCACCTGGAATTTGGCATATCCCAGGAAAAAAATGTTTAGGCTACAATGACAGAGTGGGTAGGCTGGGGAAAATCCCAAGGTCTTTGGAGTCTAGTTGGCACAGCCATATTCCAGGCAAAGCTTTTAATGAAAGAAATATATCTCTACCCAGCCATGTTACATTATGTTGGTCAGCTGAAGGCACCAGGCTCCCCAGAACCTTTCCAAAACCGGAATGTATTTATTTATATCCCGCCTATCTTGTGTAACTCAAGGAAGCATAGATAACACTCTGACTTCCCATTTCTTTCACAAGAATCACACTGTGAGGTAGGTTGGGCTAAAAGTGTGTGAGCCACCCAGAGCTACTCAAAGCCTCTTTTCCTGCCTGAAAGGAGAGTAGAATTCAAGTTTGTGATCAGAGTTGAGCCCACAGTTTATGTTGCCAAGTGAGAAATCTGCTAAGTGAGTTTTACCCCATTTTACAACTTTTCTTGCCATATTTGTGAACTGAATCACTGCAGGGGTTAAATTAGTAACACAGTGGTTTAGTGAATCTGGCTTCCCCATTGACTTTGCTTGTCAGAAGGCTGCACAAGGAGATCGTATAACTCCAAGATACTGCAACTGTCATAGATGTGATTCAGCTGTCAAGCATCCAAATAGGTGACTATGGGGATGCTGCAACTTCATAAGTGTGAAAAATGGTCATAAGTTTTTTTTAGTGCCATTGTAACTTCACACGGTCACTGAATGAAGTGTTATAAGTTGGGGACTACCTGTACACACCACACCACCAAACTGACTCTCTAGTATTTTTTTTAAATGATTAAATATGGGAACTAATCAAATTGGAATGACTTGATTAATTTGGTTTCATTAAATCCTTAAAAGTGTTCCTCAAAACCATTCGTTTAGTGATCGTTCAGAAGCACTGAAAATGACTTTTGAACAGGTTTCACACTTACGACCACTACAGCATCCTCATGTTTAGGTGATCAAAATTCAGATGCTTGCCAACTGGCATGTACTTTTGACATTGGCAGCATCTACGGTTCATGTAGTCACCATTTGCAACCTTCCCAGCTGGCTTCCAACAAGCAAAACCAATGGGGGAAAGCCAGATTCACTTAACAACTGTGGCAAACAAAGGACATAAAATGGGCCAAAACTCAACAACTTCCCTAGCAACAAATTTTGGACTCAATTGTGGACATAAATGGAGGACGACATATATTCAGTCTCAGATTATTCTTTTACCTTAATAATGCTGCTACTTTTGACCCAGAAAAAAGTAACAAACAATAGACAATATTTTAACCATACTTTAATATAACATCATTGGCTTCATGCAACCGTTCCTGCTACGACCTTATCTCAAAAGGGATTTTCTGTAAACTCTTAGCACATTTTCAGAAGCCTTTTAGAAATCCATCTGCTCCTTATATTTTAATTTGTCATTGTTCTCTTGGTCTTTGGATAACCTCTTTGTGCAGAAGCCTCGGAAATGAAGAAACAACCCTTGGACAGAAAATGGGCCTCTTGCACCCCAGCCTGTCTAGTCTGCTTACTTCTTGCTTGCTTGCTTACTTCTTCTTGGCCTTGGCAACCCCCTTGCTGGCAGCAGAACTTTTCTCCAGCTGGATCAGCTTGGCGTTAAACTGGTCCTCTGTGACTTTTAGACGCTGATCGATGGAAAGGCGCAGCTGGGTTAACTCCTGGTTGAGTTGTGAGACGATGAAGTCCCGCAGGGCAGCCGTGGGACCTATAAATGGGTGAAGCAAAGTAAATTGTAATTCTAATAAAGAGCCATGGTGGCACAGCAGTTAAAATGAGTATTGCAGGCTAATTCTGCCCACTGCCAGGAGTTCGATCCTGACCGGCTCAAGGTTGACTTAGCCTTCCACCTTCCGAGGTGGGTAAAATGAGGAAACAGATTGTGGGAGGTAATATGTTGACTTTGTAAACTGCTTAGAGAGGGCTGTAAAGCACGGTGAAGTGGTATATAAGTCTAAGTGCTATTCCTACTGCTAATAAGCAACCCAAGAGAGAAGCACTGCAATCAGCCACTCAGATTTCAGGTCCCGCACTGCCAAAAATCATGTATTTGTTAGCATTTATAATTTACAAGATAGAGAACTATTATCTCCCTCTTGAGGCCAAAAGAGAGTGGCTATTAATGGCAAAGGGACAAACTAGGGAGCTGTGGATTGTTCGTCTCCAGAACCCCCACACCACAGCAACTCCAAGCGCTATGCTTCTGAAGCCCTCCACTTACTTTCTGCAGGGCCCCCAGTTTCCTCTGCTTCCTCTTGCAAAGGATACAGTCCCTTTTCTGTACTCTCAGCCATAGATTCTGTAGAAAAGAGAAAGATGCTAAATCTTTTAGCAATCCTGGAAGAAACAGGGTGATCAGATAATGCTCTCTTTATTTTTAATCCCATTATTTTACATGACTGGTTGATGTAAGCTAACTCATTTTAGGCAAGCCAAGCTTGGAAGGAAGGGTTATTAACAAGTTTTGGGCCCTTCGAAGTCCTGCAAATTTTGCCCCTGAAAGGAAGAAAGGCCACAATTGTAGCATACCCACCTGGCACACCTGAGGTCCAAGATTCCTTCCCAAGTGAATGGATCTCAAACTGATCGAGTTGAGAAAGAGACCATTTCCAATCTGAAAGCCTCTTACAGAAAAAAGAGAACTCAAATCTAGACTGGCCAATGGCCTAAGCCCATGCCATGCAATTTTATATTTTTGCAGATCCAACCCATTGGGGGATATGTATTACTGAGGTGTTTTCAATCTTGGCAACTTGAAGACAGATGGACTTCAACTCCCAGAAAGTTAAGCTGGCTGGGGAATTCTGGAAGTTGAAGTCCACTCGTCTTTAAGTTGTCACGGTTGAGAAACATAATTAGTTTATCAAACTTCTTCACTATTATCCCCTGGACTACAGTGCCCAGTCCTTGAGTTGTCTGAGGATTGGTAGGCCAGCCACCTTTTCCGATCTGATTATCACTTGCTTTAGCTTGATTTGACCAGAAGAAGGTTTGCCAACCTGCTCAATTCCTTTTTTTCATTCTCCCAACTAAAAAGGAGCAGATCAGCGTACAGTAGACCTCAAAAATGAGTTGCCAAAGAATTTCAGCCCTTCTACCTACTCACCTTCCTCTTTGGGCTCTGGTTCAGGCATCCCAACATAAGTGAATGAGATGTCCAGCCGCACCTATTGATTTAAAATACAATCAGAGTTGTAAGCCCAGAGAGATGGACCAATATTTGGATTGCATCTTCTTGAGCCTCTATGTTTGGGATACTCCCTTCATAAAGATGCTGCTCCATCTCGTGGCAATAAAATTCTCAGGAGTAGTCAAATGATGTCAGAGGTCACATTTTGTAATTGGGTTGTTTTCCAGAGGGGATGCTCTTCCTTTGCCATTGCAGGAAATTGGCAAGAGGACACTGGCCCTTCCCTATAACTGCCTGGGCTGAAAGAAGTCAGCCTTACCTGTGGGGTGAAAGCATATTTGTAAAGTTTGTAGTGACGGAAGTAAGTGTTAATCATGTAGTCAGTTAGGAGCACCAGCTGGTCCTGGTTGAAGAGATCGATGCTGAAGGGGGGTCTCTGAGAAAGAGAGAAGGAAAGCACCATAGAACCACTGCAAGGAGACATGAAGAGAGGAAGGCTTTCTGCAGGGGCTTTATTCAAAGCAAACCACAGGTAATTCTCAACTTATGACCACAATTGAGCCCCAAATTTCTGTTGTTAGGTGAGAGAGTTGTTAAGTGAATTTAGTCCCATTATACGACTTCTTTTGCCACAGTTTTAAGTGAATCACTGCAGTTGTTAAGTATCTGGCTTCCCCATGGACTTTACTTGTAAAAGATTGCAAAAGGGGATCACATGACCCTGGGGACCACTACAACCATCATAAATAGGAGACAGTTGCTAAGCATCTGAATTTTTATCATGTGACTATAGGGAGGCTGCAACGGTTGTGGAAAATGGTCATAAATCACTTTTTTCAGTGCCAATATAATTTTGAACAGTCACTAAATAAACTGTTGTAAGTTGAGTACTATCGGTATGTGGAGAAGGCAACATAAAACCACTTTTGGCCTGGCCTGCCTGGTATTTAGGCACTCACCCGAATGGAGTGGCAGAATATGAGTTCAGAGAAATATTTATAGCATTCCTCCATATTGGGCAGTGGTGTTTCTACACAAAAAATAACATGGAAAGTATAAGTAAAAGATCCACATTTGCCTCTTTCCTTTCTACCCCTCCTTCTTTCTGGTTCTAACCTCCCCCTGCTGCCCTGTTCTACAATATCACTGTCTTTGGTGAGGCCCTTTTTTCCTTCCGCTTCTATTCTTACTCACAGAGATATTTTCTCAAGATTCTGCCCTCATAACTACAAAGGCAAATGTAGCACATGGAACTGGCAATACCATAGCCAGGCTGAGACAAACAGGGTCAGGCCAAACTGCACAAACTTAATATGACTTGGACATTTGCAACAATGATCATTTTCTCCCATATCTATCACACAGCCTATTGCACTATTAAAACTATGTAAATAAAGAAATATGTTACTTAGAACTTGGGACTGAAGCAGTGTGAAAAACCAACTACGCAAGTAATGAAATACAGTTTCCCTCTTCTTCCCTCCTGTTTCTCCATTCATATTACTTTTCAATGCCCAGTTCCTTACCCACACAGGCCTCGTGCACATCCTTCACAATTGAGAAGAACGTAGCAGTTTGTTCCCGGTTGAAGCCCTGCTCCCGGCTGAATTGGATGGTGTAGAAGTACAAATCTAATAAAATAGCAGAGCGAGGATTTGATTCAAAATCCTTCAGATCAAAGAGGTCAGAGAGGAGCCTGCAGAAAGTAGGGGAAATGTGACAGCTTGAACAACCATTTACCATAACCATTTGCTATTTTCATTGATAATAGTCTTTTTAAAAAGGTTCTATGTCAGTGACAAGGCTGGTAGGCTTATTTGGTCAGGACTGACATAATTTCATCTTGGTTTCTTCTGGGTTTAATTGAATCCAGTTTAAAGTCTCAATGCCACTGTTCCAAAATAATAAATGTACACTTTTTATATTGCGATTATCTCCTCTATTAAAATGAGGGGCGGGAGATAAATCTATTTATTGTACCACATTATTCTGGGATTCCCAAATAAATCTTTTTTGCAAGATACTTAATGCTAGAGAACAACTGTGCATTTATTGTATATGAATACCCTTCTGGTTGTGCTACAGATGAAAAATGGTTTTATTAATCACTAGACAGGCAATGAATTTATTGACATCTTCATTCCGTGCACTTCTCATGTTTTGTTCTACAAAGAGATTAAGAAAGCCAGTCATGAAATGTTTTATAATCTTAAACTTCCATCACCTTTTCAGTTCATCAGTTGTTTCAGCATTATTGATGAGGTCCATGGAATGAACATCTAAATATTTCCTGAAACATCACAAAAAAAGAAAAGAGAAAAACTAAGGTTGCTACTGCAACACATTTTTTTTTTATTTCTAGAGGTGTGATCTTGTACAGGTTTTCTTAAAAATAAGGTCCAAATAAGTTTAAAGTTGCTTACACTGGATAAAGGATGTAGCCTAGTCAGCCAGAAATTCAAGGAACCTTTCTCATGGATCAACATGCAACCGGCTCTTAGACAGAAACTTTAATAACTTTTCTGAATCTCAAGAATGAAAAACTACTTACCATATACATATGTTTGCCTTATGTTGCTTGGGCTGAAAGAAAAAGGTCAGTTTTAGATACATTTTCTGATTGTGTGATGTTTAGTCCATAATAAGGTTAGTTCATTGTTTACTAAAAGCATCAGCAGCACAAATTGCTACATTTTATTGATAGAACTCAAGATTTAATTCACACACTCATTATGGCTTATAAACCATGTTTCATTTGATAAACTTTATCATTTAATAAAGAATTGTATACTATAACCATTAGCTTATATATATCTTCACCTTTGTAGTGATTAATTATATTTGCACATATATCTCAGACATCTACTAAGAAGCAGCATGTGACTTGTAGCATTACAGTTTATTCAGCAAGCCATAGTTAAAAAAAGAATGATGTGTCAATTCTGCTATAAGGAGATGTGCTCAAGTTTACTTGGCGGGTATCCAGCCATTCAGATTTCAAATATTTCCATCATGTTTTCCACTGCAATGCACTATATTAATTTTATTACTGTATGTCAAATTACATATAATATCTGGTAATTCCAATATAGATAATCCTTGATTTTCAACAGTTCATTTAGTGACTGTACAAAATTACAACAGCACTGAAAAAAGTGATTAATGACCCTTTTTTCACACAACCATTGCAGCATCTCCATGGTCATGTGATTGAAATTCAGATCCTTGGCAACTGTCTTCTATTAATGACGGTTGTAATGTCCCGGGGTCATGTGATTAGCTTTTGTGACTTTCTGACAAGCGAAATCAATGGGGAAACCAGATTCACTTAACAAAGTTGTTACTAACTTAACAAATGCAGTGATTCACTGAACAACTGTGACACAAACAGTCATAAAGTGGGGCAAAATGTACTTAAATCTCTCGCTTAGCAACAGAAACCTTGAGCTCTATTGTAGTCATAAATCGACGACTAGCTTTACTGGATTTCTTCACTGGATAATCATAAAGACAAGAGTGACCCAATGACAGCAAAGGCTGTGAAAACAACTTTTCATTATCTTCAGCCCCAATTATTATTATGCCTATTATATTAGGCATAACCTAAACATCCAAAGAATTGACACGAGTTTTTTTATTTTTAGCTTAAGCTCTCTCCAAGATATGATTTGTCTCCTCCTTGATCGAGGTCAATGTAGCCAACGGATGGACGGCAGGCAGACGTTCAACCGGTGAAACTTTTCAGCGATTCCGGATTTGTTGAATGTTTGTTCCTCAAATGCTACAACGTTCCCCGCCGAAGGGATAATTTATCCAAGACAGCAATTATAACTATTAACTTAATATTAATTTCACGTCTATTTTACCAGTTGGAGGCTCTCCGGTCCCATTTCGGCTAGTTAGGTGGCGAGGCGTGGGGAAAAGCACGCGTTGCCATAGCAATCCCTACTTCGGCCTCTCAGGGCTCCATCAGTAGCTGTACAATCAGAACGAGGTATACTAGGCAAGGAGGCGGGACGAGCGAACGCTTCGCCAATCGCAGGCATTTTCATTGGGAGGACTAAACGGAAGACTTCCAATAGAGGTAGAATATAATAACAAAATAAAGTAAAAAAAATTCGGAATGCCAAGGAGAAGAAACCATTTATTTGTCTATCTTGCATAGAATTATTCTCTTAACACTTGATAGTCAAATCACCTCTTGCTACGTACATGGGAAACTTAACTTTCTCTCACTCAAAGTCAACAGAATGATTGTGTCTACATTTTCTGTCTCTATCTTAATATCAACAGAAAGAAAGAGCCAATACGCCAGCTTAGCTATGGTAAGAATATCTTCTTCCAACGTCGGATCTTCTGCGCTTTACCCAATCGCCTTCTTGTCCCCTCCCCTTCTCCCAACCAAATCCAGAATAATAATCCCGCCCACTTTTCTACCGTCGTCGAAGAAGTGGAGCATTGGTCACCAAGCTAACAGGAGCGTCCGCGTCTGCGCACTGTGCGAGGCCGAATACGTTGAGTTCCGTTGAGAGCGGAGGAGGAGGAGGTGGAGGTTGGGCCTCTGGGAGGAGAGGCGGGCGAGCATGCGCGGTAGCATTGCTTGTTGGCAGCGTCATAGCGAGCCGAGGGCTATGGAGGAGAGGGACACCCGTGTGGGCCGGTGAGTGGTTAGGCAGCCTCTTCCTCACCGGAGGCTTTCCTTTCGACCCCTCTCCTTTGCTCCCTCTCCTCATTGAGGTCTTTCGCCTTGCCTACCTTTCTGCAGACGGACCGTTTCTTCGCATATCGTATTTTAAAATTCGCGTTGGGACTGAAACTGCAGTTTGTAGCGGATAGGAGAGCTTCTTTGGGGAAAGCAGTCTGTGAAGTGTCACTCCAAGTGGAAACATGAAAGTTAGGAGAAGGAGCAGCCAATATTCAGTCAGGTTTTCTTCCCCCTTTTTTAAGCAACCCAGAAGTTGACAGTCCTTGGCTGTTTCTTTCCCCTTTTTCTCGTCCAAGCTCCTTTCCCCATCTCTTACCTTTTTTCCAGTTTGTGTGACATATACATATGTGTATGTGTGTGTGTTGAATACCATATATATATATGTGTGTGTGTGTGTGTGTATATATGTTTTCTGAGGTTCTCGCAGGTATTTGTATGTGGATCTTTGGTTATTCGGGTTTTCTCCCGTGTAAGATTGGAAGTATCTAGGCAACGTTTCAATGAAGTCTCATTCATCATCTTCAGGCTTGGTCTTCAGCTCTGTGCTTCTCAGAGTGATGTGAGCTTGCAGCTGCTTCTTCCTTTTAACTGCTAGTGGGGGTGTGACTTGATTGGGTGGGGGCTTGGCTGTGTTCTGATTGGGTGGGGGGTTGGCTGTGTTCTGATTGGCTGGAGGCGTGTTCTGTTCAGGTGGGGGCTTGATTGTGCTCAGGTTAGTCTTGAGCACAATCAAGCCCCCACCTGAACAGAACACGCCTCCAGCCAATCACAACACAGCCAAACCCCCAACCAATCAGAACACAGCCAAACCCCCAACCAATGAGAACACCCCCCCACCCAATCAGAACACAGCCAAGCCCCCACCCAATCAAGTCACACCCCCACTAGCAGTTAAAAGGAAGAAGCAGCTGCAAGCTCACATCACTCTGAGAAGCACAGAGCTGAAGACCAAGCCTGAAGATGATGAATGAGACTTCATCGAAACGTTGCCTAGATACTTCCAATCTTACGCGGGAGAAAACCCGAATAACCAAAGATCCACATATATATATATATAAACTTAAGAAACTTAAACTTAAACTTAAGAAAACACATATATATATATATGTTCGGTATTTTCCCACGTCATTGTAGTTGTGCTTTTAAAGTTGTAGCAACGTTTTGGCAGAATCTCATCTGCCATCATCAGGCTTCTGGTTGTGTCCGTGTCTGGGACAGATGGGGACAGACAGACATAACCAGAAGCCTGATGTTGGCAGATGAGATTCTGCCA
Organism: Hydrophis major; assembly: GCA_033807585.1. Lineage (NCBI taxonomy): Eukaryota > Metazoa > Chordata > Lepidosauria > Squamata > Elapidae > Hydrophis > Hydrophis major. The sequence goes on along the minus strand of CM066343.1, from coordinate 22,025,138 downwards.
AAACGTTGCTACAACTTTAAAAGCACCACTACAATGACGTGGGAAAATACCCGAACAAAGCTGAATGCCATACATGTAAGTATCCGCAAAAACTTAAGAAAACAAATATATATGTATATATGTGTGTGTGTGTGTGCATCCTGTTATATGTATGAAACATAACAAACAATAACAGTTACATATTTATGTATATAGTGTATATACATATATGTGTGTGTGTGTATATGTATGCATACACACACACATACAAACAGATACATACACACACACACACATATATATATATATACATATAGATACTGGCCCTCTCCCCCACAAGGTGACTTTAAGCTGCAGTTTCCTTTATTCCTTCTCTTTCCACTACTCCCAATTTTGTACTCCATTCTTACAATATTTAATAGCACCCACCCATCCTGCTGGTTGTATTTAAAAAAACCCAGGATGGAGCAGATTTGTGCTTGAAAAAAACCTTGCATTTAATTTTTTTTAATATAATGTAAGTGCAGTTTTTAATGTATTGCTTTAGTACTGGTGGAATATTCCCCCCTCCCCCCAATGATATTTGACTGGTCCCAACCCTGATGGCATTCAGAAAGGCTTTGAAAACCTAATTGGTGGGACCAGGTTGTGAAATATGTTGGTGGACCTCAACGGTGTTGTTTCGTTCTTATTGATTTTGGGTTGTTTTGTTATTAAGGCCTTTGAAATTCTGTTTTATTGATGTATGGTGCCTAGAGTTGCACTGTTGCAAATTGAGTGCCCAAATCAAAATAAAATATGTTGCTACAGTCCTTGATTTTGTTCATGTTCTCCATCAAAAGCCCTGTGATGGGGCTTTTTTATCCCACTTCTGGCCAGGTTTAGGCGAGGTGATTTATTTATTTTATTTGTTTACTACATGTATTAATCATCAGAGCGATTCTGGGTGGTGTACACATAAGACAGCAATATAAAAACTGTGTAAATATTATAATACAAGTCAATTAAAAAAGAATAAATCTTTAAAATTCAGAACTATAGAATTAATAGATTGAAGAGGATTTTTAGACATTATATACATTAAATACCACTTAGTCTTACTTTGGAGTAATTTCAACTTTTTCTCTTTTTTAACTGAACAGCTGCTTCTTTGGCTAATTGCTTGATTCCTGGTTCAGGCCCACTGCCAAAAGTCACCATGTCAGGAGCTGGAAGCAAGCGGGCTGCTGGAGATGGAGGAGCAGGGCCTCCCGAGAAAAAATCCAACCGGGAGGAAAAGACCACCACTACGCTCATTGAGCCCATTCGGCTTGGAGGCATCTCTTCCACAGTGAGGGGTTTAGGGATTGAGTACTGTGATAAAAGCTGTGACAGTTTATTTTAAAATCCAGCATTAGGAAGAAATATTGAGAACACTTAAAGAAATAGACATAGTCTGAATTTGAAAAATGGGAATTCAGGATATAAGGAAATAGAGCTCTCCTGCTCCTCTCTCCCTCTCCCTTTCCATCTCCCTCTAATTAATACACACACACACACACACACACTAGCTGGATACCTGTGCTTCACTACAAAACCATGTTGGTTGGGCTTAGTTTTGGGGGAGGAAAATAAGGGGGAAAAATTCTGCCTCTGCCTACCAGCATCCATCAGTATTCATCTGGCTAGTGTCCTGTCAGCGTGTGAGAGAGTTGAGGGATGTTTGGAAACTGAAACAGTATTTTCCGTGTGAGCAAGAAGGAGACAGGAAGGAGCCTGGGCTTGGCTTAGTTCAACTGTTCTGTACTAAAGCTGCTTGGTGCTCTGAAATTGAAAGTGAAACTGTTCTCTGCTTGTGTTTTGCATTTGGAACAGATTTCTTTTCAGGTGGGGAGGGAGAGTAGAACTCTTTAGCATCAGAGTATGTTAATAATATACAAAATACTAATGCTATGATGGTCATTTTGAAAAATCCTTGCTTAGTGAACACACACAAACATGAGAGAGAGAGAGCAGAAAAATCCTCTCTTTCCCTTTCTCTTTCTCTCTCTTTCCTTTTAATAATTGAGATACAAAATTTTGACCTATCTTCTGAACCAAGTGGACTTAAGACTATGCTTATGAACCAGATCAAGTCTTAGATCTTATGCTGTGAAAGGTTCATTAAAAATGGTGGGTGGGAGTGGATCATGTTTATTCTATCTCAAGTATGTTAAAAGTCTTGTTTTGTCAATCATATTTATTTTTAAGGAGCAAAAGAGATTGGTTCATGTATTATCAATGTATTGCTAAGATGATGGGAAAGCAAATGAGGAAAAAGCAGACATGGAGACAGGAATCTCTCTTATTGTGTGGAAAATTTGGGTTTCATATTTGATATAATATGCTTGGTATTCATCCTAGTCTGATGCTCTCTAGATCTCTTGGACAGCAGTGGCCATAATTTCCTGCTGGCAAGGCCATTGGCTTGGGATAAGGGGAATTAGAGAGATATAGATTTGTGGGTTCAATCATTGGAATGTAGAGTTGTTTCTTAGGATTTAATTATTGGATGTGACTTGGGGTGGCTGCGTTTGCAGGAGGAGATGGACCTCAAGGTGCTTCAGTTCAAGAATAAGAAGATAGCAGAACGACTGGAGCAACGGCAAGTTTTTGAGGATGAGCTGCGTGAGCGCATAGAGAAGCTGGAGAAAAGGCAGGCCACTGATGATGCCACTCTCTTGATTGTCAACCGCTACTGGAAGCAGGTCAGAGAGCCTTCCAGGCTGATCTCATATTGCTCCTTTCACTTCTAATCCTTAAATTAACATACTGGGGGGGAATCTTAAAGGTTTTAGAAGGTTGTGTAAGGGTGAAAAGAAAGCTGCTGTTATGAGTCCGTAACTTTTCTCTGTGCTAGCAGAATCAGAATAGAAAATACTACCATATAAGTAGTCCTCAACTTACAGCTGAAATTGAGTGTGTGCATCACAGTTGTAAAGTGGCTCATCACGTAACCAACCTGATTTTATGACCTTTTTTTTGCTGTGGTTGTTAAATGAATGGCCATGGTCATTAAATGAATCCTCGTTTGTTAAGCAAATACTGCAGTTATTAAGCCCATTGTTTGCAATGGGGGATTTTTTTTTGCCTAAAATGTGAAGCAAATCGTTACGGGAGTGCAAGACACTATAAAATGTGAGCTTGTTGCCAAGTACCCGAAATGTCAGGTGATTGGTGGGAGGCAGCTGTTAGAACTTTGGAACTGGGTCGTAAGTATCTTTTGATTAGTCATAAGTAAAGGACTACTTGTAATTTCATATTGTGCCTAGAAGTTGCTTTCCTCCTATATGCCCACCTCTCTTTACATGCCTTTAAAAGTCTTAGTCATTTTTGTTTTTTCAGTTCCAGTGTGTTTTTCCCCCTTTCCTCCCCCTCCCTCTTACAGCTAGATGAGACGGTGCAGGTGCTCCTAAGACGTTATGATGGAGATTGTGGGCAGGCCCCGGAGGAACCCAAAATGGAAATCCCAGGCTCAGGATTGGAAGCTGTTCTCTTAGAGAATTCTGAAAGGAGAGGTAAGCCCAGGTTCCAGCATTCTGGAACATCAATTTACTTATTAGATGTTTTACCTTGCCTTTATTTTTGATCAACTCCAGGCAGTGCACACCTCTGATTCTCCCTTCTCTTGATTTCCCTACAGCCACAAACCCTGGAAGGTGGGTTGGGCTGTGAAAGAGTGACTGGCCCAAAAATCACGCCTAAGAGAGGACTAGAGCTCACTATCTCTTTTTTTCTAGCTCAGCACCTTAGTCATTGCACAAAGTATGGTAGGAGTGGATCAAAGGTTCTGCCTGCCTGCCAACAATCCTGACCTTCTTCCCTTTTCTTTTGGTCCATTCAGAGGCAGTGCTGTCCCCTATTACTCCTCCTGCGCCCTGGAAGGCTGGGGACCTTGTGCTGAACGAGCCATCCCTTTCCTTCTTGGCTACCTTGGCCAGCAGCAGCAATGAAGAGATTGAGCTTCAACTTCAAGAAAGCATGGAATTCTCCAAAGCTGCCGTCTCCCGCATGGTGGAGGCTTCGGATAAGATCCATCGGCGCACAGAGGAGCTTTGCCAGAAGATCCATGCACGGGGTGAGAGTAGATCCCATCTAAGGGACACCTTCGAAACTTTATGAATGCACGCTTAGCCTCTTGCTGTCAATTCTGCCTCTGAACTTGCTCCCCGAATGGAGGATTTGGGGCCTCGGATTTTTAAAAACTCAACAAGGGAAATGGGGGGAGAGTGGAATGCATGTTGTCATTCTGGGTGGGTAATTTACTATGGACTTGGTTGCGAGGAGGAGAATTGGTTTAGAAGTGCATTTTTTCTATCCCCTTTCAGACTTTAATTTTTTTAAAATTAGTTTATAATATAAAATACAAAAATACAAAAGAAAATAATAGGAAAGAAAAGGGAAGTGAAAAGTGTAGAAAAAGGGGGGGAGGGGAAGAAAGGAAAAACTCCCTTTGGTGCAGTAATCAAACTTTTTACTTTTATATAATAGTATAAACCAGCCGTTCCTGTAACATTTCTATAACAAATATTATAGAACAAGCAAAATGTTCTATAACAAACTGAGCTAATTGGCAAAACGCAGAATTAAAGTTTCATTTTTTTCCACTTCAAGCACAAAGTCTAAAAGCGGTTTCCAAGTAAAAACAAAAGTAGTGGTTTTTTTTCCTTTAATCAAAACAGTCAATTTAGCCATCTCTGCTAACTCCATTAGCTTTTGCAGCTGTTCATCCAATATGGGAATCAAAGCGTCCTTCCATTTTTGTGCATAAAGTAATCTTACTGCTGTCAACATATGTAACATCAGTCATCTTTCCAGATATCTTGAAGATGTGCTACTGTGTAGAGATAGTTCAGATAGAAAACGTTTGTAGAGTCCACCAGAGTATTGTGTGAGGATGTTAAAAGTGCATACTTTGAAAAAACAGATAGTACACTGGTTCCAGGTAGAAGACATGGCTTAACAGAATTTCCAAAGTGAACCTATTATGAACACGTTCAGATGTAGTGTGTGTCACTCTTTAACCTAGTTGTATTTAATAACTTTTAGGGTATTCTCGCCTTATAAAAATACCACTTTGAAATGTGCATTAAACATTTTTTTTTGAAAATTTTATTTGGGTTTTCACACAAAAAAACATAATACAAATAAAACATCTTTTTTTTTTGAAAATAGCATGATCCCAGGTTACACTTCTTCATACAGACACAAATTCAATTTCATGCTCATTCTTGTGTTCTATTCCATATCTTATTACTGTTTTACATTTTCTACTCTTTTAATTTTCTCAACTTTATTTTGATTATCTCATCTCAGTTCAAATCATTATATTTATACTTTTGTCTGTCCTGTTTCAATTTCATATTATTTTTGCTCATTAAATTTTCTCCTGTAGTTACTAATTGGAGTATGATGCCTTTATATCTTTTAATTTTATCCATTCAACTCTTATTTAAGCTTCAATGTATACCTTTAAGATTATAACATTCAATATAATACATAACTTCCAATCGAATTCTACTTGGTACATTCTTAAACACTATATTCTTTAAAAAAGATGATATATATTTGTAAATAAAACATTCATTCCATTTCAATTCAATTCTATCATTAATGTTCATTAAAATCTTAACATCTTTAACCTTTCTTTTCAATTAAATATCATATTTCCTTGGGAACACTTATAAATTTTCCATAATTATTTTTCCCCCCATATTTCTCTTCACTTATATTTTATAAATCATTAATCATAATTAAAATGTTCCCATCCTTTCCTAATTTAATTCTCTCATTCACTTTATTTCATTTGTTTATTAACAAGCATTCCACTAGATTACAATAAATATTTTAATCCATCATTTTAAGCATATTTTCAAAGATTATTTCTATTTGTAATATAACAATACTATCTTATGTACTTTTGCAGAATCCCTTTTATAATTAAGTTTTCACCCATTATCTCTAAACAGGCTTATACTTTCAATTCTTATACCTTTGCCCTGTTTCTCTATATCTTGTTTCTGTCCTTTATAACTTGTTTTCCTTCCTTTCTTCCCTCTCTTCTTCTCCCTCCCCTTTTTACCCTCTTGTCTCTCTACTTCTAATTCTCTCTTCTGTAATCCCCTCTTCTGTTGCTTTCTAATATTGTACTTATTTTTCAAACTCTTCTTTTTTTTGGTTTTTTCAAATCTTAAACTTTTCATTCTCTTTCCCCCCTTTTTTTCCCCCACATAAAATTATTTGATCATTAAAGATGGCTTCTTCTTTGTCTCAATCTCTTGTTCTGCAAACGTTTCTTGTTGTTTCTCATAGTTCCAGATCTCCATTTCTAAGAGTTGAAATACGAAGCCAAAAGAACCTCTCCCTTCTTGTGCATCTTCTTTGTACTTTTAAAGTTCCATTTTCAGTTCTTCTAAAAGTGGAGCCATTTTAAACAGTTTTAAAGAACCACCCAATTGATTTTAGTCATTTAAATGCAGTAACCAAAAATCCAGAGATCACCAAGTAATTCAAATAATCCCAAGATGTTTGTTCTTGCTTCTTTTTTCCACTTTCTCTTCCTGGGGTTCTACTATTTTGTTGCCAAGTTTCAGTTAAAATGTATCTTTTAGAAATCTTGTTGAGGTTTTAGTTCCAGGCAGTCTCCTTCGTTTTTGCAGATGCTGCCCTTTTATTCTTTTTCTCTCCTTTCCTGCTTTTAAAAGCTTTTAAGTATCCAGAAATCTTTATTATTATCATTATTATTTTCAACTTAAATGCCTGTTGACGTCAAAGTGATTTTTTTTCCAATTTCTTGCATAAGTCTCTTAGCTGTCAGTATATAGAAGGGAAAAACAAAACAAAACCAAATCCTTTCCCTTTCTCTCTCCTTCACTGCTTCAAAATAATATTTGGAAACAATGTTATTTTTTTATAGTTTAAATACCAGGGTACCTTGCTTTGTTGCTTTTGCAGTTTAACCCGGTCAACCAAGACTTTCACTTCTTATCTTTCTCTTGCACATTCTTTTCTGGTTGAGTTCTTCTTTGAGGTGGCCATTTCTGACCACTATTGCAACCGCCTTCGGGAAAGGGAGTAATGGCCAGCTGAGGAGGAGAGATGTGGCTCTCCTCAACCCTGCTGTCAGTCTCCCCCCTCCTCACCACCTCTACGGGGTGGCTTAGCCATGAAGCCAGCCGGCTCGGGGTGCTCTGGCGGCGAGCACGGATCGAAACTGCGTACAATTGCAGTTTCGGTCTGTTGGTGAAGAAACTCAAAATGGAAGTCCCTCATTAAACATTTTCTAAATACTTAATAATTCAGATTTTTGTTCAGTCAAAGCTGAAGGATCTGGCAGCAGAGGATTTCTTGTATTCTGACAGGTGATGTGCTTTATATTTGGGGGGGGGGCGGGAAACAGGCCTTTTAAAATATGCTTCTTAAACAACTTTTTTGTTACCTGACAGTAAGGAAGCTGTTCTGTGACTGTGTATTTCCAGAGGAAGATTGATGAAAATGATTTTGCCTCTGGAGAGAATTTTTTTAACTCAATCCAAGTGCAATATTCTTACCTTGGTGTTTTGTTGCTTAAACTTGTGACTCAAAGCAAAGTAACATCACAAAAAAGATTTCTGGGGAAAAGCAAAGCACATGTATGTGAGAACCTGCTGACTCAATTAATCCAGCAGTCTGTCCTCCCAGTGGTCACTCAATACACAGGGAAGGCCATTAGTCTCCCAGTAGAAGCCTTCAGAGTCTGTCCTGCTGCCACCAAAGCTAATAGCCATTAATCTCCAATGCAGTTTGGAGGAAAGTAAAAATTGGGAAGCCCAAATTCTGAGAATTAATGTTTTATTCTGCAGTGGAGTTTGATCAACTGGAAGAAGTTGTGAAGGCCCTCAACAAGGAGCTGACAAGAGAGAATCGACACCTTCAGGACCTGATCACACAGATGCAGGAGAAACACCATAAAATATCCTTGGAGGTAGGTTCCCTGCTCCGCCTTCCCTCTTGTGGCTTTTCAGGGTAGGAGCTGTTCTGAGCCTGGCTTCTTTTTCAGTACACAGAACTGCAGGACAAAGTGACTTCATCAGAAACCAAAGTGCTGGAAATGGAAACAACCATTGAAGACCTACAATGGGACATAGAGAAGCTGCGCAAACGGGAGCAGAAGATCAACAAGCACCTGGCCGAAGCTTTGGAGCAGGCAAGAATGGCCTTCAAGGGGGTCCCCTCCCCTCCCTCCTCGCTGGGGGAGACTGCCTGTTTCCATTGAATTATAACTGCTAGGTGAGGGAGGGGCATCCTTCTGAATGTCCAGTTTTAAAGGGCAGGAAGCCCTTGGCTGGCTCTCCATTTTGAAGGATACCCAGATAGTAAATGAAGCAGGGGGAGCTTATCCTGAAGCCTGCCTGCCCCTTGGTCACGCTCTCTGAGCAGGAGGAGGTCAGGTGGGTTGCCCACTTTTAGGAGACTGTTTCAGAAAACTGTAGCTCTTCAGATCTTACCGAACTGCGATTCCTTTCCCTTTCAGTCATCTCAGTTAGGAATGGTGAAGAGGAGGAGGAACTCTGACAATTACAGTTCAGATTTGGATAAACAACATACTTCCTACTTTGGTCCTACATCAATCCATGCACCTTAAGGAGCAAAAATGATGTATGCTGTGAAGTGAAAGAAGATTAAAATCAGCAGTGCCAAGATAATTCCTGATGCTCCCCCATATCAGCTCATTTACCCCTTGGGAATGATGGATCTGTTCACTCAGTAGAGAAGAGGTCTCTTCTGATCTCATGGACCCAACACCCTCTTAAAGCAAAGATGCCATTTCTTGGGTTTGGGAAAGCTTTGAGGATAGGTCTGATAAAAATTTTGTAACAAAAGGGTCAGATCAACCTAATAATGGCAAGGACTACAGCTAGTCCCTGACCTACAACCAGAACTGAGCCCAACATTTCCATTGCTAAGCAAGACAGTTGTTAAGTAAGTTCTATTCCATTTTACATCCTTTTTGCTACAGGTGTTAAGTGAATCACTACAGTTGTTAAATTAGTAACATGGTTGTTAAGTGAATCTGGCTTCCCCTTTGATTTTGCTTGTCAGAAGGTTGCAAAAGCTGACCATGAGACACAGCAACCATCATAAATATGAACCAGTTGCCAACTGTCCAGATTTTGATCACATGACTATCGGAATGCATGCTTGTTGTAAGTCAAGGACTATCTGTACTCTCCTTCTCTATAATGAGAGCAAGGGTTTATTTTCTCCTGTACACAGTTATAGGTTATTAAACAAATGTGACAATGATTTGATTAATCATACTCACAGATATCTATATTTGGTAGGCTAAATAGTATAATTATTAATACAGTTAAGTATTGGCACTTTTAAAAATACAATATGATAACATTGTAATTTAAAAATATATGAATGCTGAATTTTTATTATATCTTAGTATGTTGAAAGCTTTTGTGAGTCTTGAATTTTTAAAGCTTTTGCTCTATATTTCTTAACATTTCAAATCATATCTATAATAACACAATTTACCAACACACTTTTAAAAGAGCTTGTCACAAAATCATTGCAATCAGCAAAACCTAAAATTACAGTTTATTTGTGTTTCGAGTACAAAGTCCAGAAGGGGTTTCCAAATGGGAACAAAACTAGATAAATTATTTTCTTTAGTTAAAACTTTTCTAAAATTAATGTGGAGCTTGAAATTTGATAGCCCATACATTTGATAAATAAAATCAATAGATCTTCTACTATCGCAAGCAGAACCTATGGAAATCCAGAACTGTGACTAACTTTGTGAAGGTCCATTTATATACATAAGCTCAGAAAATATTCTGTGCGTACCAAATTAAACTGTCAGTGTTATGCAAGTCCAGATGTCTTGCGAAACTTTTTGTTCACACCAGTGTTTGTGTGTGTGTATGTGTCTGTGTGCGCACATTTACACATTTGCCGTTTAGTTTTAAAGGTTATTGATTTTTCACTTTTTTTTTTTTTTTTTTGGCAGCTGAATTCGGGTTACTATGCCTCAGGCAGTTCTGGTGGGTTTCAGGGTGGCCAGATCACTCTTAGCATGCAGAAGGTAAGCCGGAAAACATGACTGGAAAGTAAATTGTAGCTCTGCAGCTTGCAAGAGTTGGGTCTCGCAACACTTCCTGTGCAACACTTTCTGCTGACTTAATTTCGGCTTGCTTTGCAGTTTGAGATGTTGAATGCAGAGTTGGAAGAGAATCAAGAACTTGCCAACAGTCGCATGGCAGAGCTGGAGAAGCTGCAGCAAGAAATGCAGCAGGCTGTTAGAACTAATGAGAAGCTGAAGGTATTTGGATAGGTGTCAGATACAACCACCCTGTGGTGATAAGCTGGAAAGAATACAGCCCTTAATTACTGGTCCTTTAAAATATATTCTGACGACTGAGAGTGGCAGGGAACATTTGGTGACATCAAAGGCTTGAATTCAGATTTATTTTTTATCCCTGTTCATGCAATATTTGGAATTGAGTCAGCTTTTTTTTTTTCCTCCATTAAAACCCGTGGATTAACATATCAGACACAATTTTGTGCCTGTTTTAAGTATAAGTAGGCTTATGACTGCTTGTTTAACAGCCGTTCAAATTTATGATAATGTTGAAAAGGTAACTTATACTCGGTCCTTATAGTTATGATTGTCGCAATATCCCCACAATCACATGATATCAATTCAGGCATTTGGCAACAAACACATATTTATATGGTTGCAGCATTGCACGTTGACATGATCCGTCTTCCCAGGAAGCTTCCAACAAGCAAAGTCAATGGAGGAAGCTGGATTCATTGAATGACTGTGTGATTCAATTAACAACTGTGGCAGAAAGTCATAAAATCAGGCATAATTTGTTTAACAGCCTTGCTTAGCAAGGTAAATTCGTGTCACAGTTGTGGTCATTAGATGAGAACTACCTGTAGTAGTGGATCACACTGCTCTAAATGCCACCAGCATTTACCTATGTGAATTAAGGGACCTACAGGAGTTCCATAAAATAAGTTTGTATTGCAGTTTACCCAACCTTGCTTTAAAGACAGAACTAGAAATCTCAAAATCTATTCTTCTTTTAATCTTATTAATCCTGGTGCACTTAGTCTTTGTGATGGCTGTTAGACTGCTGTCACTGATAAAAACATTTCTGAGTGAGGCCACTCTTTTCTGGAAATCTCAAATCTATACCACCATATGTTGGCTGTGGCATTTTGGGAATTGAAGTAAACACATCTTAAAAGCAGCCAAGGTTGAGAAGCAAACTAAAGAAACTGCTTTAGTTCCTAAGCAATGTTTCAAAGATCAGGTAGCTAGCCTCAGGTCTTGGATTGATTCTATTACTTGATATTCATATATTATTGGAGATATTGCTGTTTGGGTCAGGGCAAAGGAATGCTAACCCCCCACCCCTCTTCCTGTTTGGTCTATGGATAAAATGTCCAAAGTTATTTTTGAAAAAGAAAGCATCTGGCTTTCTTTCCTTCTATACCCCTGGCTTGTAGGTGGCACTACGGAGTCTTCCAGAAGAGGCTGTAAAGGAGACTCTGGAGTACAAGGTGTTGCAGTCCCAGTTCTCACTGCTGTACAACGAAAGCCTGCAGGTGAAAACACAGCTGGATGAGGCCCGAGCCCTGCTTCTCACCACCAAGAACAGCCACCTGCGTCACATCGAGCACATGGAGGTGAGCTCTCCAGACCCTCTCCTGCCATCTCCTGGTCTCAGTCATGGGTTGCCGTCATCATGGTTAGACCGTCCTGGCTTTGATGGACTGCAGAGCAGGGCCTCTTGGCTGTAGAATGCGGTATCTGCCATCCCCCATCTGATGGGCGGCTCATGAAAGGGAGCAAGGGAGAGAGAAACGACACGAGACAAGGTTTCCTCAGGATGAGCGCGCCCAGAATGTCTTGGTACTCGCTCTTTTATTACGCTTTTTCACAAGGGGGGTGAAATTTTTCAGAGCCCAAGTCAAACAGGATGCGCGTGATTTACAATAGTTCAGGTCAGTTAGGATACCAGGTTAACAGGATGTGTGTGATTTACAACAGTTCAGGTCAGTTAGGATATCATTCTGTATTGACAGTTGTTTATCTCCCCGTCCCTTGTTCGTGCCTTGCAAAGATCACTGAAGAGACAGAAGTCTAATGTTTACACGTGAATGATACAATGTTGCAATGCTTGAATGATACATAGTTGCAATGATACATAGTTGCAATCACATGAATGATACATAGTTACAACTTCTCCTCTGTTTTTATTATTTATGACGAGTCTTCTTCCTCATCCAAGAAGACAGGAACTATTTTTCTGAAATGTTCGCCGTCCCCGTCATCTAGGCAGGAGTGTGACCCGTCAGCGTCAGGGTTGTCCAAGGAGCGGTAACTCAGCAATGACATTTTTTCATCCGGTGTTGAGGATATAACATGAGCTTGCAATAGCACATTAACATCAGCAAAGGATAATTGACTTTTAAAAGTTGTAATATTCTATTAAAACAATAAAGTCCTATAATATAAATCAATATAATGATTATTAATGGTCCTGCCAATGCAGTTAAAAAGGTTGTAAGCCATGGTGAAATGGAAAACGAACCCCCCCCCCTGCTATCAGCATAAAGACAACATTCTTTTTTAAGCATAGCACACAATCCCCCTTTGTTTTAAAAATAACAGATCTAAATCTTTACGATTTTGCAAGAGAGGGGGTGTTCCATGGATACCTGTAGGGATATAAAATCATCAGAGTTATACACACAAGCCATACTTGAATGCAAAAATGATTTGGATTTAACAATTTCATCCCCGTGGATACATGCCATGAAACCATTGTAACAAGTCCAAACAAAATTATTGCCAGAGATAAAATACATTCCTTTCAGGCGTGATGTTAAAGTTCCTCCTGCAGTGGTGTGGATTGCAGGATATCCCCTGGTTGTGTGGGTACATCTGCCAAATCGAATTGAAGTGGTGGGTAGAAGTCTTCTATGCAAGAGAAATTGGTTGTAGAACTTAAACGAACTTTTTGAAAGTCAGTTATAGTCCAGGCAATATTATCTCTTCTATGAGGCTTCTGCGGATCGTCATGGACAGTTCTTTTGAAGCGTCGTTTGTTGACAGGATCAGAGTTCGGGTATATAAAAACATGACAAGCAGGAGAGAGGGCTATGGACAAGTTAGTTGTAGAACATTTGCGAAATGAAGAGGGAATTCAATTAATAGAAAAAGGATAATAATTACAATAATGACAATAAAGATTAATTTGGTAATTCATCAAGGATGTTAGTTGGGGTGGGGAAACCCATGATACAATATAAGGACATTTGGGTCCCCCTATGTTTTAGATTGAATAGAGGAAAAGATTTTAAGGTTCCTTTCCATAGGAAGAGTAAAGAAGGAACAAAAGAGCGAGTGGTAGAGTGTTCTTTGAACAAAACAGAAGTGACAGAGTGAAAACTACGGGTAGCATTTTCATGACGTACCCACATGGAACAAGTATAATAGCCTTCTGTTAATGAAATGATTTTAACACGAATAGTCTTTTGACAGGAAGCATAGGTTTTGTTGAAGTAAGGTAGAAATTGCAAAGAAGATATAGGTAAGAATATCAGGAAGAGTTTTAAGATACAGATGTAGCAGATGAATTCCCATGATAGGGTCTTACTGCCCGACCAGGGATCCAGCAAGTGGTTTTGTCTGGCAGTAAGATCGCAGCGTAGCCTCGTCCCCAAGTGAGAAGCTCAGTGGGACCCTGCCAGGCAGGATCTGGCAATCTGCGATAATATACCAAAGGTCTGTTAGGTGGGGGTGAGAGGGAGGAAAAATGACGAGAAGCAGCAGAAGTGGGAGGAATGCCAGTCAGATTGAGAAAGTTTAAAGTGTAAAGACAAATGTTAAGAGAATTTTGCAATGCTGGGAGGTTCGGGGTTTTTTCCCACAACGAATATCGATCAAGGGCATTTTTCAGAGATAAGTGTGCCCGTTCCACAATAGCCTGCCCCTGGCTGTTGTAAGGAATCCCAAACTTGTGGATTACATCCCATCTGTTACAGAAGTCGTGAAAAGCAGAACTTGTATAGGCAGATCCATTGTCTGTTTTTATTTCTTTTGGACGTCCCAGCGAGGCAAAGGTACGAATTGAATGATTGATGACATGTTTTACAGCTTCTCCCCTTTGAGGAGTAGCCAGAATAAAACCTGAATATGTGTCTATTGAAATGTGCAAATATTTCCATGGGGCAAAAGGTGGATACTGAGTTACATCCATTTGCCAAATTTCACAAGCTTTTAATCCTCTAGGATTTACTCCTATGGGAATGGAATGTCCTTGCTTACTACATTTGGGGCATTGTTGAATAATGGCAGCAGCTTCTGCCTGAGTTAGGGAAAATTGAAAAGTTATCATAACTTGGCAGGGGAGATTCAAACACACTCCCTGCTTCTATTTTATAATGGACTTTTAAAGCCTCCATAATTTTCCTCCAAGTGACCAAAATGCCAATAGGTGCACGAGGAGGACTATGGAGATGTTCACCAATTTTTTTTGCCAATTGGAAATTTTTAAGGACCCTTCCTCTGAATAATTAGGACAATGTTGCCACACATAAGCCAATAATGTAGCAATAGGTTTCTTTTTTATAGGAGAGCCCTTTAAATTAGCAGAGTATTTAGAAGAAGAAGCGACTAGCTCTCTCAATTCCTTCTGCTGTTGAGAAAAGCCTCCACCCATACTTACGAAAGTCGAGACCGTCTTTCAGATCCGATGAATGTGCCAGGCCTGGCGATAGCTCCCACCGAGCGAATAAGATATGGGCGCGCCGCTGCGTATCCCCCTTAGGGAATCACGTCGGGGTCACCAGAATGCGGTATCTGCCATCCCGCATCTGATGGGCGGCTCATGAAAGGGAGCAAGGGAGAGAGAAACAACACGAGACAAGGTTTCCTCGGGATGAGCGCGCCCAGAATGTCTTGGTACTCGCTCTTTTATTATGCTTTTTCACAAGGGGGGTGAAATTTTTCAGAGCCCAAGTCAAACAGGATATACAAGATTTACAATAGTTCAGGTCAGTTAAGATACCAGGTTAAACAGGATGCGCGTGATTTACAATAGTTCAGGTCAGTTAGGATACCAGGTTAACAGGATGTGTGTGATTTACAACAGTTCAGGTCAGTTAGGATATCATTCTGTATTGACAGTTGTTTATCTCCCCGTCCCTTGTTCGTGCCTTGCAAAGATCACTGAAGAGACAGAAGTCTAATGTTTACACGTGAATGATACAATGTTGCAATGCTTGAATGATACATAGTTGCAATGATACATAGTTGCAATCAGATGAATGATACATAGTTACAACAGTATCCTTTGGCTCCTGGGGGCTGATGTGGCTTCCTTCTTGATGACAGAGCGACGAGTTGAATGTGCAGAAGAAGCTGCGTACGGAGGTGATCCAGCTGGAGGACACTCTGGCTCAGGTGCGCAAGGAGTACGAGATGCTGCGTATTGAATTTGAGCAGAACCTGGCAGCCAATGAACAAGCAGGTGAGCCTCTGCTTCCTCCTTGAGGAGCCCAATATTCCCTGGTTTCCCTGCCCTGTTGAAGCCCATTACCAGGAGATCGCCTTTCCCTCTTACTTTGTTTCTTGGCTCAAAGGAGAGGGCACCAACTGGTGTCTCTGGTGTTGCTAGTTTCTTTCTGAATTCTACTTCCTGATCTCCCCCCCCCCCCAAGAAAGCTAATCTCTCCCTGCCGTGCTCAGGTTGGTGGAAAGGCTCCAGTTATCTTCTGTGTGGACTCACTTTTAAATCATTCTTCTATTTTGTTGGTTTTTTAAAAAATGATTTTAGTCCTTTTTAATTGTTTAAACTCTGAAAGCTCTCTCTGGTTATTCTACACTGCTCTGAGATTCTTTCTAAGGAGAAGTGACATAGATACTCTTTCAGTGAAGAAATGTTGGGCTGGAACTCCCAATAGTGTTTTTAAAATAAATTATTTTTTGTTGAATTTTGGAAATTCGGTGTTTTAGAGCTGGTGCAGTGTAGTGGTTCAGATATTGGACCAGTAGGCCAAAACTGGGGATCTAGGGGCCTCCCTCATCCCCAGAAACTCCCTGGGAGAATCTGGGCTCGGTCTACCTTACAGGGTAGTTGTTGTGGGAAAAGATAAGAGAAGGGAGCATTATGTATGCTGCCTTGAGCACCTGAATGAAAGATGATCTGAATAACAGATAAGGAGGAGAGATGCTGGGCACTGGAGAGCTGGGATGGCAGCTCAAACACTTGTTCTTTCTCCCTCTGCCTCCCCTCTCAAATACGAGGTCCCATCAATCGGGAGATGCGCCACCTCATCAGCAGCCTCCAGAACCACAACCACCAACTGAAGGGAGACGTTCAACGGTACAAGCGCAAGCTAAGGGAGGTGCAGGCCGAGATCAACAAGGTGGGTCTGCCAAGGGAATGGCTGAAGTGGGGAGGCCGGGCATCAGGCCAATAGGCTTTCACCCCTTCTCTCCTGCCTGGTTTGGATTTGGGAAGGACACAGTTCTGCTTCAGGGACTTGCAGGTCATCTTGATATTTTTTAAAAAATTTCATTGAAAAAGAAATCACTGCTCAAAAGTGCCTCTTCACTATGAATCTAAAATCTAGCAGGCTTTATCCTGGGCCTAAGTTGTGTTATAGCAGTTTCCTGTCAACCATGGTGATCACCTCAGCTCATGTTTCCTGTTCCTCTCAGGTTGTAGCCAATCCTATACTCTGTGGAAGAGGAAATCAGTGTGTGTGTGTTTGTGTGTGTTTGTGTGTGTGTAGCAGACCTGGGCATTTGATGGCCTGTGGGCCAGATATGGCCCTTTGAGTGTCTTTGTCCAGGCAGGGATGTGTAACAGGATGTTGGCGGCAGCAGCCCACCCCAACAACCCCAGTTTCTCATGTGCCCATATGGGAAAATGTATTGCCCACTCCTGGTGTATAGGCTTGGCTGCCACCTTGTTCTAAAGTGCCTGTTGGCTTGTTCTTTTTTTCAGGTTCGCATGCAACAGAGTGGGTTTCTTTCTGGTTTGTCCACTGCAGCCCCAGCCCCAGGGAACGAAGACTCCGGTGGACCCCAGGGCCACCCTGGGGCAGCTCCTGTTAAAGAGGAGGAAGAAATGGTGTCCTCAGAAATAAAGAAAGAATTCAAGGAGGTGCAAGTAAAGAAAGAGCCCAAGGAAGAAGTGGTGTCTCCTCAGCTGCTCGGGAGCACAGAGGGAGTGAAAAAAGAAGAGGAGGAGACCTCTGTCCCCCAGCCTCCCGCTCCCCATCCGCCACCACCACCCCGTGCCAAAGAGTCTGAGCGGTCCAAGGGACGTGGCGGAGACCGGGGCGTTGACCGCGACAGGTCCCGGGATCGTGACAAGGAGGCCTCTTCCTCCTCCTCCTCCTCCTCTTCCTCTTCGCGGGATCGGGAGAAGCAGAAAGGTGGTGGAGGTAGTGAAGATGCTAAGAAGAAAGATTCAGATCTGCTCAAGCAGCTGCGAACTGAGCTCAAGTGAGCCTTCAGAAAAGGGAGGGGTGGGTGGAGGCGTTGAGTGGGATTGGTTTTTGTTTCATTTTTGGAACCAGATTGTGAATAGTATGTGGAACGTAGACGAGGTGTGAGTGTGCTGTGTTTGTTCGGGTTGCACTTTAGATTGAGAAGGGGAAAAGTCTTACTCACCTGGGAAAGATGATCTCTGCCAATCCTGAGAGCTGCTGTGTACCCAAACTAGGGGAGAATTGGGGTGCTGGCATAGCAGAGGCAGGGGTAGGCCTGCTATATAAGAACAACCTGTCTGGATAGTGTGAAGGTTGTGAGTGGAAACCTAGAGACTCAACTAACGTTCTTTGATGGTTGGCCCAGAAAGGAGGCTAATAGCAAAGGGGAAAAAATATGTCAAGAAGTGTCGGTTCCAATAGGTAGTCCAGGCCAGGGAATCATCTCCACAGGAAGGCTGCTGGAATTGTTTCTATTGAGGTTGGTTGTAAGTAGCAGAGTCCTGCAGGTCTGCTTGTGCCTTTTGCAGAAGTTGTGGATGCTTCATTGCTGGAAGTTTTTAAAAAGAGATTCGTCAGCATGTTATAGGGTCTCCTGTTTGAGTAGGGGTTGGGCTAGAAGACCTCCAAGATCCCTTCCAACTCTTGTTATTCTGTTATACTACTTCTCTCTTTTTATAGCTCAGTGGATTAGGAGGTGTCTTCCAAAGCTCCTTCTGAAAGTTATCTCACTGTTCTGGGCTTCACAAAATGCTTCAGATCCTTTAGATCCTTAAAGAGTTCCCTGTTTCTTCCTTGCCCTCTACAGAAGGCGATAATAATTGGTTTCATGCTGCAATTTCATAAGAGATCCCCTTCTTCTTGCAATACGTAGCCTTGATAGACCCAAGGAAAACCCAGAATTTGCTATCCTGAGGACATGGCGGTCCATTTCTCAGGAGCCGCTTCTTCATATGGATCCCATTTCCTTTCTCAGAAAGGCCCAGGAGAGCCAGAAGGAGATGAAGCTTCTCTTGGACATGTACAAGTCGGCCCCCAAGGAGCAGCGGGACAAAGTGCAGCTGATGGCAGCTGAGAAGAAGACCAAAGCTGAGGTGAGATGAGGGTGGGGCCTATCCGGAGAGATGAGTCTTCCCAAAGTTCCAGTTTTTCTGCCTCCTCTTTATCATGGGAGATCCAGGCTTGTGTTTCGTTCCAGTGCCTGCGTCTGCTAAGCTCAGCCCCATTAGAGGCCACCAAGTTTCACGCACTTCCGTTCCATCGTATGTTTCAGGATCTGGTCCTGGGCAAGACATTTTGACTTAGGGAAGAACCTGTCCCCCAAAGAAGGGCTGGCTGTGCTTTAGATAAACAACTTTATGGCATTTGTAATCGGGCTTGTTAGTTTGACCTGCAGGTATACTTGGAAGGTTTCTTCCCTGTGGTGAGGTCTCAAGCGGAGGAGTTACTCCTGCTTTCTTTGACTCATTTCTTTGGGCAGGTGGAGGAGCTGCGGGTGAGGATCCGTGATCTGGAGGAGAAAGAGAAAAAAGAGAGTAAGAAAATGGCTGATGAGGATGCCTTACGCAAGATCAAGATGGCCGAGGAACAAATTGAACACCTGCAGAAAAAACTGGCAGCCACCAAGCAGGTATTTCTTTCTGGGTGGGGTTTGTGGTGCCAGAAGCAATGCCCCAGTGCAGGAGGAGGGAGCTTAGAGTGGCTTGGAGGGTGGTTGCGACTTTTCCATAATGACAAACTCACTGTTGACTTGGTTCACTGGTTGCTGGGAAGGAGGTGAGGCTCAGGGTCTAGTGGTTAGCATCTGCAAGAAACAAATCAGCCCAAAAGTCCACTACGCATTCTAGCATGAGAAAGACAAAATGTGGTTGTGAGGTTATTAGGGAGGGGCTGGGGAAATTCCAATTCATTCCAGTATTTTTTCCTGTGGATCAGGAGGAAGAGGCTCTTCTCTCGGAGATGGATGTGACAGGCCAAGCTTTTGAGGACATGCAAGAGCAGAACATGCGGCTAAACCAGCAGCTGCGTGAGAAAGATGACGCCAACTTCAAGCTGATGTCAGAGCGCATCAAATCCAACCAGATTCACAAGCTCCTGCGGGAGGAGAAGGAAGAACTGGCCGAGCAGGTGCTGGCCCTCAAGTCTCAGGTAGGCAGCCACCCTACCACCAACAGGTTGAGAGGATCAGAGCTTTGAAGGAAGGGGCCACCAAATGCAGGTGGCTCCTGAAATACGTGCTGACCCTTGAGGCTCTGGTTGCTTTCCTCAGGTGGACACCCAGCTCTTAGTTGTGCAGAAGCTGGAGGAGAAGGAGCGAGTCTTGCAGGGCAATCTGGGCACTGTGGAGAAAGAGCTCACTTTACGCAGCCAGGCTCTGGAGCTCAACAAGAGGAAGGTGAGGAGCCGCCCTGGGGGCTGCCTAGTGAGGAAGTGAGTGTGGGCCTTGATGGGATCTCATGGGGAGCCTTCACAACTAGGATGATTGTGGTAGTGGTGCGGGGGAAACATCCTTTAGATGTTGGTGCGGAATTGGATTTGGATGCCATGTTCTGCTTGCAGGCGGTGGAGGCGGCCCAGCTAGCAGAAGACCTGAAAGTGCAGCTGGAGCACGTGCAGGCTAAACTGAAGGAGATCCAGACCTTCATGGCGGAGAACAGGGCAGCCAAGGAGAGGGAGTCTTTCAACCTCAAGAGAGCTCAGGTACAAGGGGAAAAGGGGAAGGCCATGACCTGGGGAAAAGGCCGTTAGAGCTCATGGCTTCGGGGAGATACTCCCGAGGAGGCAGCCGTGGTTTATCATGCATTGGGGGGCAGGGAGGTGTTTCCATGCTGGCGCTCATTAGTGGATTAACATTGCACCCTTATCCATTCATCTTCAGGTTCCTAGTTTACCCAGGTTCCCAATTTCTTGTTAGTCTCAATGTTTTTAATTCTTTTCAAATGTTGTAATGTTTATTTATCCTTGTTTTATGCCATCCAGTCTCTTGATTGAGATGGCCAGCATATGAATTTAATAAACAAATGAGTAAACAAAGAAAGGGAATCTCGCTCCCCCCTACCCCCCTCCCTCTCCAGACTCATTGATGTGCCTGTCCTTTTTCCCAGGAGGACATATCTCGCCTTCGGCGCAAACTGGAAAAACAGCGCAAAGTGGAGGTGTACGCAGATGCCGATGAGATCCTACAGGAGGAGATCAAGGAGTACAAGGTGAGAAGCACAGGAAGAGGAGGAGGAGGAGAGGCTTGTAAAGGAAAGGCAGCTCTTCCCAATAATGGCCCGGCCCCTCACCCCCTCTGGTCTGTTCACATCCCCAGGCCAAGCTCACCTGTCCATGCTGCAACACACGTAAGAAGGACGCCGTCCTCACCAAATGCTTCCACGTCTTCTGCTTCGACTGCGTCAAGACCCGCTATGACACCCGCCAGCGGAAATGCCCCAAGTGCAATGCCGCCTTTGGTGCCAATGACTTCCACCGGATCTACATCAGCTGAGCAGCTGGCCCCAGTGTCCTAACTTTCCTAACCTATCCGTGGATTCCCGGGGTGGAGTAGGGGTGGTGGGTGTGAGTGTGTTTCGTGGCTTATCTTTTCAAAACCAGCCTTAGACCCACCAGGACTTCTTCCAGCTTTTTTGTTGACTCCAGTCTGGGGATCCCTTGATAAGCCATCTAAGGTACTCCTGAGGTCCTTTGTTCAAATGGATCCCTTATCCTCGAAGTACCCCGCCCCTTCTCCCCGCTGGGGGCCCTTCATGAGGTGATTCACAGATTTTCTTTTGGATAAAATTGGATTCTTTCCCCTGGATCCTGCAGAACTTGGCTCCGTTGCTTTCTCTTTCCTTTTAGTCTTTCCTGAAGAGGGTCTTCAACTTGCCTTGGGTTTCAGTGGTTTCTCTTCTATCATTTTGCAGATTTAACACAGGATCCTCAATCACTGGCTGCTGGCAGCAGTCATGAAGCAGTTCTAATGCCCGGTCTTGGAAATGGCATTCTATTTTTTAAGAATTTCAAGAACTGCTTGGTATTTTGCAAATAAATGCAGAGGTGGTCTGCTCCTACAAGGTTCCTCTCTGTTCCTCTAAACCTAAGCGTCTGTGTTTATTTGTGCACCGTGTTCTGCTCATCGGAGAATTATTTGTTTACAAAACTATAAACAGCTTTAGCCAAGGCAATTCTATGCAGAGCTGGAGAGCAGTATTTGCAGCCAATGCAGTAATTTATTAACGTGTAATGACAGAAATTCAATACAAAAACTGCAGTTGATACTCCTGGCAAAAGGAGCTCTACAGCATACAAACCCCAAATCCTTCTAAGACCAAATTTTTGTGAAATCCAGAAGGCCACAAGTTATCCTTGCCTCAGAAGTGGGGGATGGGAGGAGAGGGGGGCATCCTATTTTGGAAGAACATTTAGAGCCATGGGTATCTTTTGCTTCATTTTCTTGGGGGGAATCATCCCTGAAGTCCATGGAGAGGCATAGTGACCGAAAGAATTTTGTGTGTGTGCACGTCCATATAGATGTTTAAAAAAGCAATGCAAAACATGAGGCAGGAGGGAAGAACGGTCTACTAGCAGTCTGGTGTAAGATGGCTGCATTTATTTATTTTATATATAGCCTATATTTGTTCCAGGAGCTGCATGCAGCATACACAGCATTCCCTATTTTTGCAGGATCCAATCTGGATCGGTTCCTGGGATCAGATGTTTAGTTTTCCGAGTTTTTGGATTTGTACTATAGCCCATGCTCATGGAACTTATTTATGCTACCATATTTCTCATAAAATAAGGCCCGGCCTTATTTTTTTTTGAGCCCCGAAAAAACGGCTAGGCCGTCTTTTCGGCGGTGACTTAATTCCCCCCCTTTCATCCTTATCTAGAGCACCCCATGGGCAGCCTCGCCACCAGCCGCTCCTAACAGGTGATCATGGTGAAGCCCACCAAACATCTTTTCTGCAGACCCAAGACCTTTGACACCTGCCACTGTTGCTTTCCCTTCTGCCCATTCTGCCGCCACGTTTGGAGCTGCCGCCGCCGCTTAGAGTGCCGCTGCCACATTTGGAGCTTCCGCATTTGGATCACTGCTGCTGTTTGGAGCATCAGCGCCATTTGGAGCGCTGCCGCCTCTCCAAACACAGCAGCAGCTCCAAACACAGAAGCGGCAGCTCCAAATGTGGCGGCAGCACTCCAAACGGCGGCGGCAGTTCCAAATGGCGGCAGCAGCTCCAAACACGGAAGCGGCAGCTCCAAACGTGGCGGAATGGGCAGAAGGGAAAGCAGCAGCGGCAGGTGCCAAAGATCTTGGGTCTGCAGCAAAGGTGTTTGGTGGGAGTAGGGAGCTCTCTGCGCGTCTCCATGATCACCCGTTAGGAGCGGCTGGTGGTGAGGAATTGCTGCCCGCGGCGTGCTTCTAACGGCAAGTCCCCCCACCCTTCCCCCCATTTTGCATGTTTTAAACTAGGCCTAAATTTGGGGGAGGGGCTTAATTTGATTTTATGCCTAGAAAGCATGCTGGGTCTTCCTATTGGTGGAGGCCATATTGTTGGAGAAACACGGTAGATACATTCTGTTAGAAGTTTCCTGGGAATAGGCTCCAGCACGAATTCAAAAACTCAGAAGACTAAACCCCAGTAAATGACCCAGATTGGATCCTGCAATATGAGCCTGGGACACATTCTTGCCTTCACTCCCTAACTTTCCCTGCCACAATGACCCTGTGAGACAGGTTTGGTTACAAAAGCAAGAACACAATTTTCTCAATGTCACCCAGCGGATCTTAAATGTTCAATGGCCTAAATGTTAGAGGTGAGGATATATACTGTTCAAAAAAATAAAAGGAACACAAAAATAAGACATCCTAAATCGGAATGAATGAAATATTCTTATGAAATACTTTGTTACATCGTTGAATGTGCTGACAAAAAATCACAAAAATTATCAATGGAAATCAAATTTAGCAGCCCATGGAGGTCTGGATTTGGAGTTACACTCAAAATTAAAGTGGAAAAAATCACTACAGGCTGATCCAACTTTGATGTAATGTCCTTAAAACAAGTCAGAATGAGGCTTAGTAGTGTGTGTGGCCTCCACGTGCCTGTATGACCTCCATACAACATGCTCCTGATGAGATGGAGGATGGTCTCCTGAGGGATCTCCTCCCACACCTGGACTAAAACATCCCCCAACTCCTGGACAATCTGTGGTGCAACCTGGCGTTGGTGGATGGAGCGAGACATGATGTCCCAGATGTGCTCAATTGGATTCAGGTCTGGGGAACGGGCGGGCCAGTCCACAGCATCAATGCCTTCGTCTTGCAGGAACTGCTGACACACTCCAGCCACATGAGGTCTAGCATTGTCGTGCATTAGGAGGAACCCAGGGCCAACCACATCAGCATATGGTCTCACAAGGGGTCTGAGGATCTCATCTCGGTACTAATGGTAGTCAGGCTATCTCTGGCGAGCACATGAAGGGCTGTGCGGCCCCCCCTAAAGAAATGCCACCACACACCATTACTGACCCGCTGACAAACCGGTCATGCTGGAGGATGTTGCAGGCAGCAGAACATTCTCCACAGCATCTCCAGACCCTGTCACATCTGTCACGTGTGTTCAGTGTGAACCTGCTTTCATCTGTGAAGAGCACAGGGCGCCAGTGGCAAATTTTGGTGTTCTCTGGCAAATGGCAAAAGTCCTGCACGGTGTTGGGCTGTAAGCACAACCCCCACTTGTGGACATCGGGCCCTCATACCTCCCTCATGGAGTCTGTTTCTGACCGTTTGAGCAGCCACATGCACATTTGTGGCCCGCTGGAGGTCATTTTGCAGGGCTTTGGCAGTGCTCCTCCTGTCCCTCCTTGCACAAAGGCGGAGGTAGCGGTCCTGATGCTGGGTTGTTGCCCTCCTACGGCCTCCTTCACGTCTCCTGATGTACTGGTCTGTCTCCTGGTAGCGCCTCCATGCTCTGGACACTACGCTGGCAGACACAGCAAACCTTCTTGCCAAAGCTCGCATTGATGTGCCATCCTGGATGAACTGCACTACCTGAGCCACTTGTGTGGGTTGTAGATTCCATCTCATGCTATCACTAGAGTGAAAGCAGTGCCAGCATTCAAAAGTGACCAAACCATCAGCCAGAAAGCATAGGAACTGAGAAGTGGTCTGTGGTTACCACCTGCAGAACCACTCCTTTATTGGGGAAGTCTTGCTAACTGCCTATGTTTTCTACCTGTTGTCTATTCCATTTGCACAACAGCATGTGAAATTGATTGTCAATCAGTGTTGCTACCTAAGTGGACAGTTTGATTTCACAGAAGTGTGATTGACTTGGAGTTACATTGTGTTGTTTAAGTGTTCCCTTTATTTTTTTGAGCAGTATATTTTGGAGCTGGTAAAAAAAAAATCACTAGAAAAAGGTGCCTGAATGGCAAGATCAACAACTTTTTCTAATGAGGATATGGTTTCAGGCTCATTTTTGTTGGACTTCAATTTGTTACACATTAGATCTTGGTTCACTTAATTGATGTTAGATTTTTTAAAATATTAGGCTTACTTTTTTCTGTGAACTTCTGACACACTTAAAAGCACTATCAAATATTTTAAATGTGAAGTGGCAAAGCTTTGCTTTGCTGTAAGCATTTTTTAGGGAAGTTTAATGCATACACTTTAACTCTCAGTCTTGATCCATCAGACGTATCTGTTGCTATGGGGGAAAAAAGAAAATTATAGAGAGATTGAAGTCGTAACTGAAGTTTTTCAACTGAACTGAATTGAACTCTTACTAAACGGATCGTCAAACGACTACATTTCCCAGAGATCTCTAAAAGAAGAAGGCGCAACACTTAAAGGAAGTCGGGTTTGCAATTTGGCCGTTTTCTCTGGTTCCCCAGCTGGACGAAAGCAACGTCTGCAGTCTCGACCAGCCGGGGACGCTACGGCTACATTTCTGCATTAAAAACGTGGCTAAATGTCTCTTTAGGGGAAGGGAAGCGGGTTGCGTGGCTATATTTTCACTTCTTCTGGGTTCCCAACTCAAATCCAGGCAGGAAAGACGCGGACTGTTTTCATCACTTCTTCAAAGGTCTTTTCTTCTTGTCTTTCACGATTATTTGGAAAATCGACATTTAAAGCTTTCACGGTCTTTGGGGGTGGAGGAAGCTGTTGCAAGCAATATATCTGAATGCATTTTACTGTGCATTTCTTTACGTTTTTCCTTCCAAGACAGTTTTATTGAAGTTAGTGGGTCTCGTGCTTAGGTAAATAGATTTAGAACGGCTGGACGAAATCTTTAGAGACGTGTCATTAATATGTTTTTATTTAAATGGAGTTCTCAAGATAGAAGTAGCACGTAAGACTTATATATCGCTTTATAGTGCTTTACAACTTTCTCTAAGCAGTTTACAGAATCGGTATGTTTGAAATATGGGGCATCTTCCCACCACATTGGGGTTTGGGTGGGTGGTTAAAGCCTGAGTTTTCACAAAAGCATGCTTGTTGAGCAGAGGATGTGTGTGTTCAAAAACCAGATGTTAAAAACACCTCTTTGTGTTAGATATTGGAATTGTGTTATTGTTTGTGCACTGTCAATCCACAAGTGTGAACTTTTAAGGGGTGGCTAAAATACAACATCTAGCCTCTAGCAGTTCTCTTGACAGTTTTTTTTTTTTAAAAATGGTTTTTAAAACAAACATAAACAAACAAAACAAAAACACATCAGGCCATCTTCCATATATGTACATACAGTGTGCTGGTTGGTTTACACATTGTTTTGTGCTTCCATTTCGTAGTCTTCAATTATAATTACATTGTACGAGGGCTATCTACAAAATAGATTACGTTTTTGTCTGTAGTAAGAAGGGGCAGAGCTAGCGCAGCCATCTTTGGTCTGTGCGTCCGCTGCTCAGTCTGCATCTAGTCGTGCTAGTGGGAGGTTCGTATCGTTGCCCGTTATTTCACAGCAAACGTTTGAAATGTGTGCTGCAATTAAAAATCCCTTGAGTTGTGAGGTGATAAGGTTTTTGTTGGCAAAAAGCCATAAACCAATTGAAATTTTTCGGCAACTGTGTGAAGTGTACGGGGACAACATCATCACTGAAGGTGGAGTGCGCCAATGGTGCATTAAGTTTAAAAATGGCTGAACTATGGCACTTGAGAAGTCCTGAATACTTTCAAGTGGGAGATTTTTCCTCATCCGCCCTACAGCCCGATCTTGCACCAAGTGACTACCACTTGTTTCCGAGGATGAAGACCTGGCTTGGAACACAGCGCTTTGACGACAATGCGGAACTGCGGGCGTGCGTGACTGACTGGCTCAAATCCCAGGCCTCAAAAAGCTGTGTTCCAAGCCAGGTCTTCATCCTTGGAAACAAGTGGTAGTCGCTTAGTACAACATCGGGGCTGTAGGTCTGATGAGGAAAAATCTTCCACTTGAAAGCATTCAGGACTTCTCAAGTGCTGTAGTTTGGCCATTTTTAAACTTAATGCACCATTGGCGCACTCCACCTTCAGTGATGATGTCCCCGTACACTTCACACAGTTGCCGAAAAATTTCAATCGGTTTATGGTTTTTTGCCAACAAAAATCTTATCACTGGATCGCACCTCACAACTCAAGGAATTTTTAATTGCAGCACACATTTCAAACGTTTGCTGTGAAATAATGGACAACGATACGGACCTCCCACTAGCACGACTAGATGCAGACTGAGCGGCGGACGCACAGACCAAAGATGGCTGTGCTAGCTCCGCCCCTTCTTGCTAGAGACGAAAACGTAATCTGTTTTGTGAATAGCCCTCGTATATGATCTCGTATTTTCAATCCAATATTAAATACATTGGTATCATTATTAATCATTTGACTATACTTTTATTCATTCATGCTTTATGAAATAATAGTATTTTACTTAATTTGTTTTGTGACAATTCATATTATCATCCCAAATCTATCCTGAAATCATTTTGTAGATATAATAAGGAAAGAATACATCTTTATATATTTAGTATTTTCTAAAAGTCTACATATTTCATTACTATACTTTATTGTCTAACCATTGATAGAATAGATCCCAAATTTTATAAAATTGTTTATCATTTTGTTCTCTAATTTCAAATGTCAATCTGCTCATTTCACATTCCAATATTTTCTTAATGATTTGCTCCTGTGATGGTATGTTCTCATTTTTCCAGTTTTTAGCAAATACAATCCTAGCCGCTGTTAATACATATACAATCAGGTATTTCAAGTCTTTACAATATATTTCAGGTAAAATTCCCAATAAAAATATCTCTGGTTTCAAATCTATGTTTTTTTGTCATTTTTTCCAACCACGTGTGGATTTTAGTGCAGTATTTTTTAGCATCCGCACAAGTCCACCACATATGGTAATATGAGCCAGATGTCTGATGACATTTCCAACATTTATCTGATTTATTCTTGAACATTCTTGCTATTCTTGTGGAGGGGAAAATGCCACCTGTAAAACATCTATACAAATTTTCTTTATATGCTGTTGACATTGTCATCTTATATTTTTGAGACCACAATTTTTGCCATTTCTCTAGATCAATCCCATATCCAAAATTCTTCCCCCAAGCAATCATTGTTTCTTTAACTTGTTCTTCTAGTTTAATTTCTAATAAATATCCACACAATTTTTAAATCACCTTTTCATTAGTACCTGTCAAAATCTTATCTAAGTCAGTTTATCATAGAAACCTTCTGTTTTAGAATCTTTATCATACCTTGAATGTATTTGTGCATATGAAAACCAATTCATCTTTATACCTTGTTCCTCTAGTTTTTGTATAGATTTAAGTTCACCCTTTTCATTCAATATTTCACCATATCTAACTGTGTTTTCCTTTTTGTGTATTATAGGATAAGAAAATGCTTCAATAGTTGATAGCCAGACTGGAATTTTCAAATAACATTGTCTTTTAATCTTCTCCCAGTTTAACCACAGAGACTCCCGTATATAATGTCTTCTAAAGTACCCCTGTGTTTTAGTTCCTTTATACCATAAAAAAACATGCCACCCCAACCACAGATCATGTCCTTCTAGTGTCAGCAATCTAGTATTTCTTAATGTTATCCATTCCTTAACCCACATCAAATTTGTAGCTTGGTAATACAACTCCCAATTAGGCAAACCAAATCCTCCTCTTATTCTAGCATCTGGCAAAAGTTTTAACTTTATTCTCATTTTCTTACCTTGCCATATATATATCAACACAATTTTATTTAAATCTTCAAAATAGTCTTTTCCAAGCCTAATTGGAATTGTTTAAAACAAATATAAAATTCTGGGTAATATATTCATCTTGATTGTTGATATTCTCCCTATTAATGACAGTTGTAAATTTTCCCATTTTGCCAAATCTAGCTCTATCTGCTGTTTAAGTTTAATATAATTATTCTCTTTTAGTGTACTGCATCTTGCTGTCAAGTATAACCCCAAGTACTTGATCTTATGCATGACCTTAATTTTCAATAGGTTTTCCAGTTCTTCCTTTTGCCTTGATAGCATATTCTTTGTCAAGATCTTTGTCTTATCTTTATTTATTTTCAAACCAGCCACCTTTCTATATGTTTCTATCTTTTCTATCAATTTTGATGCTGCTTCTAGTGGGTCTTCTAAGATAAAAACCAGATCATCTGTAAATGCTTGTAACTTAAATTCTTCCTTTTTAATTTTCATCCCTTTTATATTCTTTTTGTCTCTAATATTTCTATTTAGCACTTCCAAAGTTAACACAAACAACAGAGGTGATAGTGGGCACCCTTGTCTTGTTCCTTTTCTTATATCAATAGAGTCTGTCAGTTCTCCCTCTATCATTACCTTTGCCATTTGCTCATGATATATAGCTTCTATTGCTTGAATAAATTTTCTAGCAAAGCCCATCTGTTCCAGCAGTAATAACATGAATCGCCAATGCACATTATCAAATGCCTTCTGTGCATCTAGAAATATCAAAGCCATTTGTTTTTCAGGATGTGCCTCGTAGTATTCCAAAGTGTCCAAGATTACTCTCATATTGTCTTTAATTTGTCTCTTTGGCAGAAATCCATTTTGATCAGGATGAATAAAATTATTTAAGTATTTTTTAAGTCTTTCTGCCAATATTGAAGCAAAAATTTTATAATCTGCATTTAGTAGGGAAATAGGTCTATAGTTCTTAATTTGTAATGGATCGGCCTCCTCTTTTGGAACAAGTGTAATATAAGCTTCTGACCATGATTTAGGTATCCTCTTCTTTAACATAACTTCATTCATAACTTCTAGCAATGGAAGATTCAACGATTCTTGTAATGTTTTGTAAAATTCTGCCGGAAGTCCATCTGGGCCTGGTGCCTTTCCATTATTTTGCTTCTTGAGTGCTTCAGTTAACTCCATCATCGTTATATTGCTTTCTAACACTGTTTCAATCTCTTTAGGTATCTGGGGTAACTTAGCATTCTGTAGGTACTGTTTGACTCTTTCCTCATCAATATTCTCTTGTGTGTATAGTTTCCCATGATAGTCTTGAATGATTTCCTTCTTCTCTTTACTACCATAGCAAACTTGGCCTTGATCATCTATTAATTGCAATATTTTCCTTGATTCTTTCTCTTTTCTCAATTTATATGCTAACCATCTACCTGGTTTATTTGCATCTTCAAAGTAGTTCTGTTTAGCACCTCTAATTTTCTGTGCTAATTCTTCTTTTTCTATTAGACCCATTTTATGTTTGGTTATATCCATTTTTAACTTAATGTCCTTTTTTTGTGGCATTTTCTGTAGTTCTTTTTCAAGTCCTTTATACTCATCCTCTAATGCCTTAGAGGCTAATCTTTTCATAGTATTTCTTTTCCTTGTATAGTCTATTATCAAGCCTCTGGCATATGCCTTCATTGTATCCCATACGTTCTGGATTGATGTATCTTCTTTTTTGTTTTCTGTAAAGAAAAAAGCCAGTTCTTTCTCCATCCACTGTGTGAAGTCTTTTTTCTTTAAAATAGTATTATTTAACGTCCATCTAGATCTTCTTCTTTGTCCTTTCCATTTAATTGTCATTGGATTTTGATCTGCCCAAGTACTTGTTTCAATATTTATTTCTTGAACATTAGTTAGCAATTCTGTTGACATCCATATCATATCTATTCTGGACCATGATAAGTGTTTATTTGAGTAGAAGGTGTATTGTTTAGTTTTAACATTTCTTTCTCTCCATGTATTTTTTAAGTTTATTTCATCTACCATTTTAAAAAAAGATTTAGGGAGAGTCTTTCTGTTTTGCTTTATTGTTTTCTGTGCTGTATAGTCCAGTTTGTTGTCTACAATTCCATTAAAATCTCCCATCATAATTATATTAGCATAGTCCAGTTCAATTATTTTCATATGTAACTTTTAATAAAATTCTTCTTGTTTGTCATTCGGGGCATAAATTGCAATCAGGAGAGTTTTCATATTATTGTCCATTATTTCCACCATTAGTATTCTTCCGTCATCATCAGTATAAATCAATTTCGCTGGAATGGTCTCTTTAATATATAAAATCACTCCTCTTTTCTTGCATTGTGTCAAGGAGGTAAATATTTTCCCTAGTTTTGGCTGTATCAACAATTGTTCATATTGCTTTTTAATATGCACTTCTTGTAGGCAGATTATATCAAATTTTAATTTCTCTAATTTATGGAAGGTTTTCCTTTTAATGGCTGAATTAAGTCCATTTATATTAATTGTAATCCATTTTTTCTCTTCCATGGTTATATTTTATAATTAGGTTTGGCAGCTCTCGTGGATCTTGGTTCACGTTGTTCTTTGGCTTCCTCCTTTCCACCTACTGCACCTTCCTCTTTTTCAGTTGTCATTTGGCAGTCTTCTTGGAATTCAATTAGTGAAATTTCTTTTTCTGCCTCTTCCTCTTTCTCTCTGAAAAATTCTGTATAGAATGATTCAGCTTTCTCAATTGAATCAATTCTGTATCTCTGTTCTTGCCATCTGAACCTTAAACCTTCTGGAATCAGCCATCTATAATTCACCTCTTTTTTAAGTAGCAATTTGGTCAAGAATCGGTATTCTCTTCTCATCTCTCTCACTCTTCTGGGTACTTGTTTCAATCTCCTTATCTTTATATTTCAATGTTTTCTCTCTTGCCACTTGCAATATTTACATTTTAATGGCTTTCTTTGTAAATCTGATGTGAATTTCTCTTGGTAGGCTATTTCTCATTGCGTATCTTGTGAAGACTTGATAGACCTCATCGATTCCATCCATCACCTTCTCTTCAGTTAGTTCCAAAGCTTCAGCCAATATTTCTATCATTATCTCAGCTAGATTTTGTCCTTTTTCTTCCTCTATGTTTTGGAATCTAAGATAAAATTCTGATCTGTCCATCTCCCATCTCAGCATACCACTTTTATCTTGTTCAACCACAGTTAATCTGTTGTCAATGTCTCCAATCTTCTTATCTGTTTGTTTATCTTCTTCAATTTTTAGTAGTCTCTCATCATACTTCATCATCATTTGTTGGATGTTCTCGACTTTTTCATCGGTTTTCCCTGTTCTTTGTTCAATGTTCTCTGTTCTTTGTTCGATGTTCCTTATTCTCTTTTCAATATTCTCTGATCTTGTTAGAATGTTTTGAATTCCTTGCATAATCATCTGCAGGGTCACCTTTTCTTTTTCTTGTTCTTTCTCGTACCTTAACATTGTCTGTATTGAACATTGTCTTCCAGATGGCGGAGAGGAGAAAGTAGAAGTTGAAGAACCAGGAGCTGTTAATTTCCTACTCATTTCAAACAATTCAAAATCTTCAGGTTCTTCTAGACCTTAATCCAATTATGAAGTAACCAATTGTGATTCCAAATACAAATAATAGGGAAAAAGAAGCCAAATAATAATAATAATAAAAAAAAGAATTTTTTCAGGTTCTTGAACACCTTAATCCAATCGATTAGTTAGATAACAATGAAAATTCAAAAATGAAGGAAAAACCATAAACATACACAAAAGAGAAAAAGTTATAAAATCCTAAAAAAGACAGAAAATGAGGAATAAAAAGCTTTACAAAAGGAGAAATTCTTCCGGTTCTTCAACATCCAATTAAGAGGTCTTAAATATAAAAGGCTGCATAAGAGAAAAAGAAAAAAAAAGCCAGGAAGATAAAAAGAAAGAAAAAACCAGTATTGGAGGTAGCTGGAAAAAGAAAAGTACCAGAAAGACAGAAAGAGAAAAAGAAAAAAAGGCTACACCCTTAAAAAGAAAAGGAAGGGAATCATTAATACTAAAACTTTTCTTATAAAATAAAAAGCAAACGTAAAAATTTAACTTCCAAAGACAAGCAAAAAAAAAAAAAAAAGCAAAGACAAGTTCCAAAGAACTAAAAATCCAAATAGCTATTTCAAAAAGTAAACTGTTGAGGACGGGTAGCATAGTTTAGGAAAAATCAAGATGCACTTTGTTTAGTTATCCAAGGCTCTTGTTATAATACTCTTCTCCAGAAACTTATCACCTTTTCTTTTCCTATAAACTTCAACACCAGACTCCAGCTGTTGATAGAAACCCAGAAGAGCACCTGCAATGATACTCTCCCATGCTCTTCCCTCTATCTTATGAAATAGCAATGTCCTTGAAAAAGAGTCTCAGTTCTTTCTTTCTCAGCTTTGTCTGGTCACAAGAGAAATAGAATATTTCCAAGCCTCTAGTATTACAAAGTTTCTTTGCTTTCACTTTCCCCCTCCTTTTCCAAGCAAAATATAATGAGAATTAATGAAAAAATTTTTTTTAAAAAAGAAATAACTAAAAGGGAGTCTCTAGCCTAAAATGTTACAAAATCAAAAAGAAGGAAAAAAAATAGATGGAAAAAAAAACCAGTCCAGTTTCAAAATATAAGATCATGTATAGTAAATCCAGCAATGAGAAAAAAAAACATTACTTTAACATTCCTGTTTAAAATTGCCACTTAATAACTTCTGTCAAAACTTTTACATGTTCTTTCTTTTCTTAGGGTATCCTTTCAGATCTTAGAATAAAGAAAAGTTCTCATCAAACTGGCACACTCTCTCTTTCTGTTCTCTTCCGTTTCGGAGATGTCCCAACTTCAGCAGCTTTAATGGCTGCCTTTTTGCCGCTGGCAAGAAGAGCTTCTCCTGGATCTACCAAGGACTTTGAGGTATCCCTGGGATCAACAGGATATGTTCTTCACTTTCACCATCTCTTTGGGACGGTTTAGATCCAATAGGAGCATCCAGGAGCAAAGATATCGGCAGCAATCTCAGACCTCCAAGATCACATGCCGTATCGTCGCAATGCCAGCTCTGCCCTCTAGCAGTTCTCTGATAGTTTGATCAAAAGTGAAGGATGCAGCAACATAAGCACATGCTGTTCAACTTCAGCAACTTTAAAATATGTGGACTTCAACTCCCAGAATTCTCCAGCTAGGCTAGGGAATTCTGGGAGTTGAAGTCTACACATCTTAAGATTGCTGAGATTTAGATACACTGTTCTATACCACTTCTCCTTCTTTGTTGTAAAAAAAAAAAAGGATGCAATCACGAACATACCATTTATATAATTAAATAGGTAGAAAATTATCCAATTAAAGGCTTTGGGGTGGATTGACCACAAACAGGAAGCTTTTAACTTGTATTTTTTTATTTGATTCATGTGGCCACTCATCTCTGATTCTGTATGTCTAACAATATTAAAAATTAAATGAAAACAAATACATAGACACATGCACACTTTATATGTGGGTATGTAGATATGTATATGTATATTTGTGCAAACTTTCCAGATTGCTTGAGTGATAACCTCCTTTTTGGAGAGGATCTTCAAAACTTTCATCTTGCATGATCTTCTAGTTAGACAATGATCACATTGTTTTTTCTCAGTTATAGTGATGTTTGATTAATGCTGCATATCTTTAAAAGTTCAGGCACAGTCATGGCTGATTTGGAAATTCAGACACTTTGCATGGAAAGTTACGGCTCTCGATTGTCTCGGCGTTACCAGGCCCTCCCTAACGGAAAGCTACGTTCTGTGGAAGATGCCTCTGAAGCCTGGCACTTTCGTTCACTCCATCATATCTTCATGGTAAGTAAACTGTTCTGGTTTTAAAAATGGTTTAGAGCAGAGTTTCCCAACCATGGCAACTTTAAGATGTGTGAACTTCAACTTCCACGCTGGAAGAATGAAAGTTCTGGGTGAATTCTGGAAGTTGAAGTCCACGTGTCTTTAAAGTCTAGAGAGCTACTTGACAGCGAGGGATACACAAATGATGACTGACTTAATAAAAAGTAGATATATCAAATCTGATCCTCTCCAGCCATACTTCTAATAATTTTCTCATTATGTTCCCAAAGAATCTTACAATTTCATAACTTTTTTGTAGATGTCTGTGAGTGGCAATTATGGCTTTCAGGAGTCCCAGGTTCTCAGATTACACAACTGTGATTCAAATAATTATTTTAAGATCTTGATGAATATGGCCACGGGGCCGCCCTATTTAAAAATGAATGCTGATCAGCTGAGACACCCTTTCCTCTTGGACTTGCGTTGGCCGTAGGATTTGTGCGGGGTCATCCGGAGATACTTTGGTGAAGTGGAAGAAACTAATCAGTACAACGCTTCATTGGGGAAGAGAATGCAGGCAGATTGGCAAAAATGAAAGGGGGTCCATGGGCAGAAACTGAGTGGGTCAAAAGGAAGAAGGTGCTCACCCTTTCTCTTTCCTGCAGTCCATCTTCCTGCCCCAAGGTTATCCTGAAAGTGTGAGCGCGGACTACCTCCCCTACCAGTTCTGGGACACCATCCAGGTGAGAGAAAGATTCCTTTCTGAGGGCAGGGCTGCTGTCTTTCCGTGGGATCCATGAAGCTCAAATCTTCCTTCTCTCCTCACCCAGAAAGGCAGCTTCTCTGTTTTGGTATCTGCAGAAGAACACATTTTTGAACAGAGGGTTTATTTTGGCTGAAACTTTGGGGCGTGTAGGTTTTGGAGTCTGTGAGCCAAGAGGAACCCCAGGTGATGAAGACATAACAAGAAGCAATGGATGGAAACTAATCAAAGAGAGCAGCAACCTAGAATTCAGAAGAAATTTCCTGACAGAACAATTGAATCAGTGGGACATCTTGCCTTCAGAAGTTGTGGGTGCTCTGGACAATTTAATCTTTTTTAAAGATTGGGCAGCCATTTGTCTGAAATGGGATGGGGTCTTGGACTAGAAGATCCCTTTCAACTCTGTTATTATGGATATGGAACTGGGCCCAGGGGATTCCTTATCCTATTCCAACTGCTGCTCTTTCTCTCTTCCTCTTCATCCCCCCATCAACCTGCAGGCCTTCGCAAGCAGCATCACGGGGACACTGGCCACCCAGGCAGTGCTGAAAGGGGTGGGGGTCGGGGATGAGACCTCCACCGTCGCAGCTGCCACTATCACTTGGATTCTGAAAGGTGGGCCTCGCTTGAATTTCTCTGAGTCTTTCCTACTCGTGGTGGAAGGCCTTTCTCCATCACCAGCTTCCTCACTTGTATTCTATTGCTATTTCCATTGACAAGTCCTATTTCTTGTGCCACCAGATCCCCTGGAGAAGTTCACCTCTTTGTCTCTCCTAATCCTCACCTAGTGTAATAAGCTCCCAAGGCCTTAATCATTCTTCCTTGATTTCTAAACCCAACACAAAATTAGTATAGTGGGTTCTCCAACATTCATCATGGTTTATTTTAATTTTTGTTTACTTTTGAGCAAGCCAACCTAACCTAAGCCCTGAGCATTGCTTTACAAACGATCATGTCTGGTTTGCGCCATTGTTAAACCAAAATTTTAGATGTCATTATGAGGCAGTCATAATGAAATTGAAATAGTTAATAGTTCATCATTCACAAATGTTAAATCCAGAAATCAGTTATTGCATAATTTGCCTGTGAGGCAAATGACACACAAATGATTTATTTATTAAATTTATCTGGCACCCATCTCACTTTTGAAGCAACTCTGGTGTTATGCCATTTACATGATGATTATTTTATTGATAAAATTGATTTCTACTAATATATTCTCATAGATGTGATCCTGGATGGGTCACAGTACCTTAAAACAACAAAACAATTTAAAAACAATAAAAAAACTAACATCTATGAAACTGCATGCAAACCACATAAAATGCTGTGAAAATTTGGTCTCTTGCATACAAAATTTGTTGTATCAGTGTCTATTAGTAAATGTGCTGGGCATGATGGCTGATTAGATCTCAATTCCTTTAAATAATTGTTCCTTAAGTTTGAGCAAGCATAAAGCATGAAGCTGTGGTATATAAACAATTAAGCTGCTTGCATAGAATCTATGTTTAGGTGGGCCTGGAGTCCCTGAAGCCATGTTGGTCTCAGGTCATCATGTGTTTAAGCCCCTTCTGCTTTTCCCTCCTCTAGATCTACTAGCCATGGTCTCCTACTTTCTCCAAAATCTTTCTTTATGTTACTTTTATATTTTTCCCTGTGTTGCCATTCAAACCATTCTTGTCTGCTCTATGACAGATGGAACAGGAATGTTGGGCCGAATTGCTTTCGCTTGGAGCAAGGGGTGAGTCCTTCTAACACTCAAGAAGATAGGCTCAAGATCCAGATGGATCTTGACAGACTAGAACATTGGGCCGTATCTAACAAAATGAAATCAATGTAGAGAAAAGTAAAGTCCTACACTTAAGCCAGAAAAACCAAAAGTGCACATATAGACCATGTGAAACCAGGTTCAATAGCAGTAACTGTGAGAGGGATCTTAAAGTCTTAGTGGACAACCAGCTAAATATGAGCCAGCAATGTGCAGCAGCAGCCAAAAACCCTAATGCAATCCTAAATTGTATTAACAGAGGGATACAATCAAGATCAAATGAGGTACTAATACCTCTCTATAAAGTCTTAATAAGACCACACCTGGAGTACTGCATCCAGTTTTGTTTATCACATTATAAAAAGGTTGTTAAGACACTAGAAAGAGTGCAGAGGAGAGTAACCAAGATGATTAGGGGACTGGAGGCTAAAATATATGAAGAACGGTTACAGGAACTGGGCTTGGCTAGTCTAGTAAAGAGAAGGATGAGGGAAGGCATGAGAGCCGTCTTCCAATATTTGAGGGGCTGCCACAGAGAGGAAGGGGTCAAGCTATTTTCTAAAGTGCCTGTAGGCCAGACAAGGAATAATGGTTGGAAATTGAACAAGGAGAGATTCAACCTGGAAATAAGGAGAAACTTTCTAACAGCGAGAACAATCAACCAATAGAACAGAAGTTGCCCTTGGAAGTTGTGGGAACGTCATCACTTGAGACTTTCAAGAGGAGATTGGACTGCCCTTTGTCAGAAATGGTGTAGGGTCTCCTGCTTGGATGGGGGGGTTGGACTTGATGACCTACAAGGTCCCTTCCAACTCTGATTATCTTATCTGTTATATTCTCTCATCACCTTGGATGGGACAATCATATTTCATTTGTTGCCTACTCCCCTCCCCAAGAACTCAAAGTGGCATCTATAAATCATGCATCCTTCCTCAGTGATACTTTCACCACACTGTGGCCATCTCATCCCAGGCTTACTTGCTGCAGGACAAAACTCTCTGCAGGACAAAATATCAAAGAAATGGTGGAATAGAATTGGTAAATAATGCAAAAGGAGGAACGAAATGAAATGTGAATGGCAAAAATTAAAATACTTTTTTAAAAAAAAAATTAGATCGAACTGTTAAATTGTCCCATGGTGAGTCGCCTGCAGTGAGTTGGTCATGCTGAATTGTCCCATTCTGTCCTGGGAGGTGGGCTGAGACCTAGTGATGGGGGTAAATCAATCCAGGGAATTATAAGTGTGGATGTGAATCTATGATGCTAGTCCACACCTGAACTCGATCTTTAAACCTTGTTACTTCCTTGCTTGTTTTCTCTCTTTTTTTCCAGGAGCAAACTGGATTGTGATGCTAAACAATGGAGGTAAAAAGTTATAAGGCCCTTCCTTCAGTTTTAACTTCCAATTAATAGATCTCATGCCCAGTCTTAGGTACACATTCATGCATAACCACAGCCGGGCATTGTACCCAAAAGGTACGCTTGGGTTGGGCTGATTGATTTCTAACCTTAATGGGGTGACTTTTTCAATACCATTTAGACTCTTTGCTGATGTGCTCAATGATGTGGCCATCTTCATGGAGATCGTGGCGCCAGCTTTCCCAGGATGCTTCACACTCATTGTCTGCGCTAGTGGCTTTTTCAAGGTAAAAAAGCAAGAATGCAAGAAGGGGAGATGGCCATTCAGGTAGTCCTCAAGATCACAATTGAGCCCAAAATTTATGTTGCTAAGCAGTACATCTGATAAGTAAATTTTGCCTCATTTTATGATTTTTCTTGTCATAGTTGTTAAGTGAATCATTGCATTGTTAATTTAATAGCAAGGATGTAAAGTGAATGTGGTTTTCCCATTGACTTTACTTGTCACATGGCCCAAGGACACTGTGCCCCATATAAATATGAACCAGCTGCCAAGCATCCGAATTTTCATCACTTGACCTGTTCAGAGTATTGCAGCATGAATTCAGTGCCAGAAAAGTAAACACAGATGGCTGAGGCTGTGTTTAACTTCTTTATAAACATATGAAGTAAACTTTACAATACCAGTTGTAGATTTCTCCAAAATGGAGCAAACTCAGACAGAAGCAGACATGTTACAGGTTCAGAGCAGAACAGCAACTCAGGAGCTCAGAAACAGAGCTACACTTTAGTTCAGCAGGCAAGCGAGCAAGCAAGTTAGTGTCTCTTTCACTTTAGAGCTGAGTATAGAACAGAGATAAACCACGCCCAGATTCTCTCTAAGTTTCAGCCCCTAATTCAGCTCTCATTGGCTGACCTTGTTACTAAGCTCTATTCCAGTTCATGAATATACTCTGACATGAGCAAGGGAATGCTGCAGTGATTGTAAGTGTGAAAAACGTCCCACAAGTCACCTTTTTCAGTGCTGTTGTAACTTTGAACAGTCACCTAATGAACTATTGTAAGTTGAAGACTACCTGTTAAAGTGGAGTTAAACTACCTGTTAAAGTGGAGTGAAAGCAACAGACTGAGGTCTCTACAATGGAGAGACCAAACCTGGTGGGATGGTTGTGGGGACAGTGACGCTTTCAACCACATTTATCTTCTGCTCTTTTATCTTCTCTTGATGTCAGTGCATTGTGGGTGTAGCTGGTGGGGCCACCCGTGCAGCTCTCACCATGCACCAGGCCCGCCGGGACAACATGGCCGATGTATCAGCCAAAGATGGAAGCCAGGTGAGATGAGGGATCAAAGAAGCAATACCTGGCCCAAGGCTTGGCCAAGTGGAGATCATAAAGGACCTCTAGTCTAAATCGACTTTCTTCTAATCTTCTCCCATCTTTCTCCCATTGTTTAGGAGACCCTAGTAAACTTAGCTGGCCTACTCTTCAGTCTTTTCCTGATCCCTCTTGTAGTGGACAATCTCCTGTGAGTTAAATGCTGTTTTTGCATTCTCTCCCTCCCTCCCTCCCTCCCTCCATATATAGATGGAGTATTGGGAAAAATAAAATTAGGAACGAGAAATCTTCTTCTCAATTCTCCTTCTCGTTCCTTCAGCCTCATCTATGCCCTCTATGCTCTCTTCACCATCCTCCATCTCTACGCCAACTATCAAGCAGTGCGGGAGGTTTGCATGGAGACCGTTAACCGTGCCCGGCTCCATCTGGTCTTGCAGCATTACTTGAAGTGGGGAGAAGTTCCTGGTCCTGCTGTCATCAATCCTCAGGAGCCCCTTCTGCTAGGTATCTGAAGTCTCATGATCCCAGGCATCCTGTGCTACCATGCCCAATGTTTTGTTGATAATATGAAGCACAGTGGCCATTAGTGAGGGACTGCTTTAAAAAAAAATGGTTATAGACAATGGTGGTATTCAGCCAGTTTGCACCACATCGGGCGAACCGGTAGCAAGAATTTGGCATGGGTTGCCGAACCGGTAGTAAGTTCTGGCTGGCCACACCCCCCACCCAGTTGCCCTCCCGCCCGATGCTCGCTCACCCCACCCATCTGCCTGACATTTGCCTAAGGTATTTCTTTTTTCCCCCTCCCAACAATCAGCTGTAGATAAGATCAGCTATGCCTCCATTTTTTGCCTTCCTGAGCCCCAGAGGAGCCTTAGGGGAGCAAAAACAATCCCCCCACAGAGGCTTCTCTGAGGCTAGGAAGCTTCCAAAACAGAGCTTGGAGGGGTGCTCCGTGCTCCTCCCATGCTCTATTCCTTTTCTTCCTGAGCCCCAGAGGAGCCTTAGGGGAGCAAAAACACCCCCCAGAGGCTTCTCTGAAGCTAGGAAGCTCCCAAAACAGAGCTTGGAGGGGTGCTCCGTGCCCCTCCAATGCTGTGTTCCTGTTCTTCCTGAGCCTTAGAGGAGCCTTACGGAAGCAAAAATGTCCCCCCCCCCCCCCGGGCTCTTCTGAGGCTAGGAAGGTCCCAAAACAGGTGGGGGCTGCAAAAAAAAAAAGAAAAAGCCATGCCTACCCAGTCACATGGCCATGCCCACCAAGCCACGCCCACAGAACCGGTAGTAAATGTTTTTGAATCCCACCATTGGTTATAGATATCTGGGTGTGTTGTTTTCCATTTCTTCTCCTAGGAGTGCACGAAGTATTCTGAGGAAGGGAGGTTTACCTCAATCTGATTTTAGTAAGAAAGAATAGCTTTGTTCAAGTTCTCATTTGCCAATAGGCCAATCTAACAATTCAGATGAGAATCGTGGATGGGAATTTATTAATTCCTGGAATACAGGGTAGGACCAGCAGTTCTGAGCTGTAGGAATCACTAGACCGCAGCAAAGCTGCCATTCAGATCCATTTAAATAGGAATGGGCAGCAAGTAAATTTAATTAATAAATAAAATGTAAGGGTTTTGTGCCACCCTGCTACCATCTAGTGGTCATCAAACATTCTGCAGCCATGGTTGATAAATCCAAGGTTTTAAAAGTTCTACTTTTTGATGGAAACCATGAAAATTCTGTAAAAGATTTTCTGCGCACTTGTGAGTAGATATTTTGGTAGTGATGGAGTTCATGCTCTACCACTTAGTCAAGACTTCCACCAAATGTTTGGTCAGCATTATTTGAATCAAGGGTTGTGACTGATACAAATTTTTCAACGTAGGATTTCGTCAGCAGCTCAAGATAACTCTTGGGGCTCCTCTTCATACAGTGACTTCCAGGTGAGTTCCCTCCCTTATTCCGAGGAAGCTGAATGCATGGCTTAGCTTTTTAAAGTTGAATTTTATCACTGATTTGAGCTGTGAACAAATACAGCAAACGGAGCATATTTTGCAGGAATTTAAAAATGCTAAGAAACTCTTATGTCCTCTTAACTGGCCTTGAAAATGCAAACTTTTTTTTCCCAGTGCTAAAAACATTCTTTGGGAGACTCAACAAGAGGATCTCTTCCCAACCTGAAAATATCCTTCTTTAACTTTTGTTATTCCTATTTCTCCCCCCACCCCCCCACTCCCATCCCCATCAGTGTTGCTGACTTCCAGAAAGCTCTTGAAGGCAATGCTTCAAATTACTTAATTTTCTTCAACCGACCGGCAGGTGGGTATGTGATCATAGTGTAGGAAGTTGTGAAGTTAACCGACCACAAATTCTTATTGAATGACTGTTTGGCACGGAGGACAGGGGTCGGGTGGCAGAGAGCCCTGAGGTGGAATAAGGGAGATCTGAGATGATAGACCCCCTTGGGAAGTTTGCTCGATTTTCAGCCAATCATTTTTATTTTTATTTTTATTTTATTTTATTTTATTTTATTTTATTTTATTTTATTTTATTTTATTTTATTTTATTTTATTTTATTTTATTTTATTTTATTTTATTTTATTTTATTTTATTTTATTTTATTTTATTTTATTATTTTATTTTATTTTATTTTATTTTATTTTATTTTATTTTATTTTATTTTATTTTATTTTATTTTATTTTATTTTATTTTATTTTATTTTATTTATCAAGCATGTATGAGAAAACAAGTGTAAGTATGAATATGAATATGACATATAAACATATAAGTATAGATAGGTATAAATATCTATATATCATAAACAAGTACGAATAAATGGATAAATGGGGACAATAGGACAGGGATGGTAGGTACGCTGGTGCTCTTATGAATGCCCCCTTACAGTCCTCTTAGGAATGGAGTGAGGTCCACAGTAGACAGTTTAAGGTTAAAGTTTTGGGGGTTTGAGGATGTAACAACAGAGTCAGGTAGTGAGTTCCAGGCATTGACCACTTTGTTGCTGAAGTCATATTTTCTGCAATCGAGTTTGGGGAGGTTTACTTTGAGTTTGTATCTGTTGTTTGCTTGTGTATTATTGTGGTTGAAGCTGAAGTAGTTGTTGACAGGTAGGATGTTGTAGTAGACAGTTTTGTGTACTAAACAGGTCAGATTGTAGGCAGGGTAGTTCTAGGTTGTCCAGGTCCAAAATTTCATTCTAGGTAGTTCTAGGTTGCCCAGGTCTAAAATTTCGAGCCTGGTAGCATAAGGTATTCTATTGCAAACAGAGGAGTGGAGTACTCTTCTTGTGAAATACCTTTGGACTTGCTCAATTGTGTTAATGTCCGATATACAGTACGGGTTCCAGGTGAACGAGCTGTATTCGAGAATTGGTCTGGCGAAGGTTTTGTATGCCCTAGTTAACAATTCAATGTTACCGGAGAAGAAGCTTCACAAAATTAGGTTTACAACTCTTAATGCCTTTTTGGCAATGCTGTTACAGTTAACTCTGGGACTTAGATCGTTC
This sequence comes from Hydrophis major, assembly GCA_033807585.1. NCBI lineage: Eukaryota > Metazoa > Chordata > Lepidosauria > Squamata > Elapidae > Hydrophis > Hydrophis major. Next base: position 21,981,846 of record CM066343.1, on the reverse strand, counting down.
AAAATTTCTTAGTCTGAGCAACCTCATAGAATGGTTGAGTGAAAACCTTTGAGTTCACCTTTGTTATGATATTTAAATTTAATAGCTGGAGCAACGAGCCAGAAAACACACAATTATGGCTGGTTGGTAGCAGGCGATTGGCTCCTGCTAGAGGCAGTCTGCACTATGATTGGTCGCCATGGGTGTGGAGGGGGAGGTTCCCATTTTTCCCGCCTTTTTCTTCCCATGGGCTTAGTGATTTACCTCAGGATGTTCCTGTTTGCCTGACTATCTAATTTGTTGCAAATAAAGACATATATATATATATATATGTATATGTATATGTATATGTATATGTATATGTATATATGTGTATATGTGTATATATGTATATATATGTATTTATGTATATATATGTATATATGTATATATATATATATGTTTTCTTAAGTTTTTGCGGGTACTTACATGTATGGCATTCAGCTTTGTTCGGGTATTTTCCCACATCATAGTAGTGGTGCTTTTAAAGTTGTAGCAACGTTTCAGCAGAATCTCATCTGCCATCATCAGGCTTCTGTATATATATATATATATATATATATATATATATATATATATATATATATATATGGATCTTTGGTTATTCGGGTTTTCTCCCGCGTAAGATTGGAATTATCTAGGCAACGTTTCGATGAAGTCTCATTCATCATCTTCAGCCTGAAGATGATGAATGAGACTTCATCGAAACGTTGCCTAGATAATTCCAATCTTACGCGGGAGAAAACCCGAATAACCAAAGATCCACATACAAATACCCGCGAGAACCTCAGAAAACAAATATATATATATATATATATATATATATATATATATATATATATATATATATATATATATATTTGTTTTCTTAAGTTTTCGCGGGTACTTACATGTCTGGCATTCAGCTTTGTTCGGGTATTTTCCCATGTGGTGCTTTTAAAGTTGTAGCAACGTTTCAGCAGAATCTCATCTGCCATCATCAGGCTTCTGTACAGAAGCCTGATGATGGCAGATGAGATTCTGCTGAAACATTGCTACAACTTTAAAAGCACCACGTGGGAAAATACCCGAACAAAGCTGAATGCCAGATATATATATATATAAGTTTGTGGCAGCGTCTCTGAGTTCACCTGCTCAGGAATGCACCTGGACACCTGCTGCACAATTCCCTGGCAACCTTGGCTTTCCAGAAGAAGGTGAGATACCGGTTGTAGTAATACAGGTAGTCCTCCACTTGCAATAGTTCATTTCGTGACCGTTTGGAGTTGCAGTGGCACTGAAAAAAGTTTATTATGGCCATTTTTCACACTTGTGACCATTGCAGCGTCCCCGTGGTCACATGATTTACGTTCAGATGCTTGACAACTACTCACAGTTATGACGGTTGCAGCATCCTGGGGTTGTGTGATCCCATTTCACGACTTTCTGAAAAGCAAAGTCATTGAGGAAACCAGATTCACCTAACAGCCATGTTACTAACTTAGTAATTCTAGTGATTCATTTAATAAATGTGGCAAGAAAAGTCCCAAAATGGAGCTAAACTCACTTAAAAAATTTCTCACTTAGCAACATAAATTCTGGGCTCCATTGTGGTCATAAATGGAGGACTGCCTGTACAGGTAGTCCTTAACTTAGTTACGATCACAATTGAGCCCAAATATTTTGTTGTGAAACAAGACAGTTGTTAAGTGAGTTTTGCCCCATTTTACCATCTTTCTTGCCTCAGTTGTTAAGTGAATCACTGTAGTTGTTAAGTTAGTAACACAGTTGGTTTTTTTTTTTAACAAGTTTTATTTTCAAAACAAACAATACATAAATAAACATAAAAGCATAAAAAATCTCTTTTCTGAAAGTTGCTTAGTCCCGGGTTAAAACTCTTGATACAGACACAAATTCAGATTCATATTCATTTTACATACCATTTCATATCTTATTAACATTTTCAATTTTCTATATAACTTCTCTCCTTTAAATTTTTTCAATTTTATTTTATTTTATTTATCTCCTCTCAATTCATATCATAATATTTATTATTCTTTGTCTGTTCTATTCCAGCCAACCATTTATTTTTCTTCTTTAAAAAAAAGAAGTATTTCTCCTGTACACTATATGGAGTATGATGCCTTTATCTCCTTCCCCTATATTTATAATACTTAATATAAAACACATAACATACATTGGGATTCCGTCTGGTACATTTTAAAATTATACTATATTATCAAAAATAATACAAATCTATTCATTAGTATTGATATTCATTCATATCTGAAACATTTAACTCATTGCTTTTCAATTAAATCACATACTCTTATGGGAGCCCTATTTTCCATAATTATTCCCCCCCCCCATCACATATTATAGCTATATTTCATTAAAATGTTCCTCCTTCTTCTACTTCAAATCTCATTTCATGAAGATTTTGCTAATCATTAATATTAACAATCATTTATATCTTGAACATTTTATCCATTTCAATAAGATATCATGCCTTTGTGGGAACACTTATGCTTTCCAAAAATTATTACCCACCCCCCACATCACAATCTTAAATCATGTTTCATTGCAGTACTCCCTTTTCTTAACCAAAAATTTCACTAATTTATGTTAAATATTTTATCACATTTTAAGTTACATATTATTTCTAATTTTCTACGATTACTTCTAAATACAAGTATAAGAATGCAGTCTTATGTACCTTTCTAGAATCCCTTTAACAATAAAATTTATCCCTTATCTCTAAAAAACTTTTGCTTCTTAACATCTTGCTCCCCACCATTAGGACTTCTCATCCCTTCCTTTCTCCCTTGCTTCTTCCTCTCCTTGTCCTCTTTAACCCCTTGTCTCTCCACTTCCTTTGTTCTGCTTTCCTCCTTTCTGTTGTTTCTTAACACAATGTCCCCCTTTCTCCTTATTCTTCTCTTTTTGGGCTGTTTTTTCAGATCTCAAAGACCTTTTTTCCTTTTTCTCTCGCTTTTTCCCTTCTCCAGTCAAAGTTATTTGTTCATCAAAGATGGCTCCTTCTTCTTCTTTGTCCCCATCATCCTCATTCTGCTTCATATAAATATAAACCACCATTTCTAAGTATTGAAAAATAGTGCCAAGACCATCTTCCCCTCCTTGTTTTTCTCTTTCATATTTTTGATATATAAGTTTCAATTCATCCATAGATGATGCCATTGTATAAGAGAAAAAGTTTTCCCAAACAACCACCCAGATGATTTAATCAGAAGTAATTTCCAAAGGTTCCAAAATCACCAAACAATTCAAACAGACTGTTTCTTTTAGATACCTTCTTCTTCTTCACTTTCTCTTTCTGGGGTTAAAGTAGTCACAAATCCTTTTCAAATATATTTTTTGGAAGTTTTTAAACTCTTTACAATTCTAGGCAATCTTCTCCTTATTTTCAAATTTGGCTCTTATTTTTTTCACTCTCCCTCCCCACTCACAGCCAAAAGGTTTTTTCTTTCCTTTTTTTCTTTCCCCGCTGTCACTTTAGGAAGGAGAGTAGAACAAGGAAGAAACTTTCCCTTTTAGAGTATTCGCAGCTTATAGCTCTCACAAGGAACAATATATACTTAGCAGTCTTCCAGGTTCCGTCACTTTCTCCCGTCTTGTCCCGGTTAGAAGCAGCTTTCACTTTTCTTCCGGCTTTCTCCCTCCTGCACCTGCTTACCTGGCTGCAGCTTTCTTCGTGGCGGCCATTGCTGACCGCCGTTCCTCCGCCTCGGGAAAAGGGGGTTTAGCCGGCTGGGGAGGGGGTTTGTGACACCCCCAAACCCCTTGCCGCATCCCCCCTGTCTTCAGCTGCCTCTACGGGGCAATTATATCCCCCAAATCCAGATGGATCGGGGGAACCTTGGCGGCGAACGCAGCAGGGATCACTCGGTCGCAAATCCCTGCCGCCGCCGCAAGCTTGCAAACCAGAAGTTAAGTTAGTAACACAGTTGTTAAGTGAATCTGGCTTCCCCGTTACCTTTGCTTGTCAGAAGGTCACAAAATGGGATCACATGGCTCCGGGATGCTGCAACTGTCATAGATATGAACCAGTTGCCAGCCAAATTTAGATCATGTGACTGGGGTTGCTGCAATGGTGTAAGTATGAAAAATGGTCATAAGTCACATTTTTCAGCGATGTAACTTTGAAAGATCACTGAACCAATGGTTGTAAGTCGAGGACTACCTGTATCTACAGAAATTCCTCAGCCACCAGTGGTGAATTAACCATTAAGCAGACTAAGCACGTGCTTAGGGCACCAGGCCCAAAGTGGGCACCATAAAGTTGAGAATATGGCTTCATTTATACAAAGTGGGGAGGGCACCAAGATTGGTCAGAGCTTAGAGCACTAGTGAGCCTTAATCCACCACTGTCAACCATACTATTTGGGAATTGAAGTTCCAATACAAATGAAGAAAGATCATATGCTCTTTGTATGTTTTCCTAACTTTATTTGCTGATTTTATATCATTTCTATTGACATATGGATGAATTATGATTATATTATGATCTTTGGAATTATTGGCATCACAATTTATTTTAGAATGTAAATTACAGATAGCCCTCGACTTACAACAGTTTGTTTAGACTTAGGAATGATTTTCACATTTACAATGTTTGCAGCATCTCCATGATCATATGATCAAAATTTAGATGCATGGGCAACTGACTCTTATTTATGATGGTTGCAGTGTCCTGGGGTTATATAATCACTTTTTGCGACCTTATGGCAAGCAATGAGGAAGCCAGATTCACATAATGGCCATGTTATTTTTTTAAACATCTGCAGTGATTCACTTAACAAGCATGGCAAGAAAGGTTGTAAAATGGGGCAAAACACACTTAACAGCAACCTTGTTTGACAATTGGAATATTGGGCTTAATTGTGGTCATAAGTCAAGGACTACTACATAGTGAAGAATATAGGGTATCCTTCAGAATTCAGCAATGTTTTGACCATTATCTAAGATGAGTTGTCCATGAACTATCCAATTCAGATGGACTTTGATCCAGAAAAATATTGATCTGGATTTAAAGTATTCAAAAGGAATACTAATATTGATCTGGGTTTAAAGTATTCAAAAGAGGGAGCCCATCCAGATTCTTCCTATGCCTGTCTGCATATTGACTCCAGTTCTTTGCTGTAGGGTTGATCTCTATCCTGCTCCATCGGCAAGCAGTCAGTGTGGATGTGATTAAAGCTTACACCCACGGCCTTCTTCTAGAGGTCTTGCTGTATCAAGATATGGAAACCTGTGCCTTGGAAAGAAGGTCCCTCCTGAATCTGCAACATCTGTTATGTAAAGGTGATGACCTGGGAAGTGAATGTGGAGGAAGAAACAAATTGTGATGGGGGGGGGAAGGGAGGGGAGCAATCTAGAGGACTCGTCATAACTTGGCGAGACTGGAAATTCACATGGCAGGTTCCTTTTCTGGCATGTCTCATTAGAAGGAATTGAGAAAGACATGTCTTTGTGATCTGATTGTCTATTAGGGTGGGTAGCCCTTTTATTCCAGCACATTACATGTAGTCCTCGACATACGACTGTAATGGAGCCCGGAGTTTTCTGCAGTGCTGTGTAATAGAATAATAGACTAGAATAATTTTTTTTAATGTACACTAATCAGCATACATTAAGATGAAATTTTGTTACATACAGCTCTCAAAGGGTCACCACCGCTAATATACATTACATAAATATGATAATAAATGAATACTAGATTATGCACATACCCACATACGTTATATGACACAGAAAAACAAGTTTAGTAGGCTAGATCATATAGTTAACTGTTTTAGAGAATCAGAACATGTGGCTTTATTGCTTGGCCATGTGGTATGATTTTAGAAGCAGCTGCCATGTTCCCAGCTATTAGAATTTCTTGTGGCTGTTGGGAACATGGGGGCCACTTCCTGAATCATGCCACAAGGCACACGATGAAGCCATCTGTTCCAGCATTGCAGAAAGCACCAGAGCTCTTCAAAAGATAAGTGAGGAGATGAAGCGTGTTTGGCCTGATGAGGAGGGAATCAGGCCTAAGTCTTGCTTAGTGACGGAGGAGGCGGCCTGCAGAGATGCGGGGAATGGAGGAAGACAGGCAGAGGTTCTGCAGTGTCCCTGTGGTTGGTTGTAAAGGTGAATGATTACAGGGGTGCTAGAGTGGCCATTACTTTGGGATTGGCTCATCAGTATTTTTGGAGGGATTTAGTTTAGCACATTATAGGTAGTCCTCAACAAACAACCGTAATGGAGCCTGGGACTTTTTTGGGGGGGAAGTCTGCTATAACTTTGAATGGCCGTTAAACAACAACCACCTGTATCTAATGGTAGATGCACAGTATGGCCCACTGTAGGTTATCCTCATATTTCCCTACAGTCTTCTGCCAGTGAGATGTTTCACCTGCCTTCCTCAGATCTAATCAGTTGAGAAGAGGCAAATGAAACCAGGATGTTTGCACCACTTTCCTCAGGTCAATTATATTCCCTGCAACCAACACAACCTTTTCAAGAAAGGTGGGGTCAATGGAAGAACTGAAGAGATTTGGAGATGGAGGTGGCCATCTACATCAGGCTACCCCAGAAGCTTTGGGGCAGGTAGAAAAGGGAGGCTGGTCATCATAGATAATACTTGGTAAGGTGGATGATTGGAACAGATAGTCCTCGACTTACAGCCTTCCATTTAGGTTTGAACTTACAATGGCACTGAAAAAAGTGACATATGACTGTTTTTCACGCAACCGTTGCAACATGCCCATGGTCACATAATCAAAATTTGGATGCTTGGCAACTGACTCATATTTATGAGGATGGCAGTGTCCTGGGATCATGGGATCATTTTTTGAGACCTTCTGACAAGCAAAGTCAATGGGAAGCCAAATTCATTTAACAACTATGGTGATTTGCTTAACAACTGTAGCAAGAAAGGTCGTAAAATGAGGCAAAACTCACTTAAACACTGTCTCACTTAGCAATACAAATGTTGGGCTAAATTGTGGCTATAAGTTGAGGACTAGCCTATAAATCTGCTTATGTTCTCATTCTATTTCCTGCAGCGTTTGGCAACCCAACATGTACCTTATATGTGGATTAATTTCCTTTGCATTTAAACTCAAGGAGAATAACTGCTTCTCTTTCATTTACAGAGGGTTCTCCCTGCTCTTTCTCTCCTTTGTGCCTGGTATAAATCTGCTGTGCAGGCTCTTCCTCATGTCCTGTCTTCCTTTTTCTGCTTTTCAGAATCCAGTAAAGTGGATCCCAGGATACATTCCGAAATGCATCAGTTCTTAGACAGGATATTTCCAAAATTCCTGGCAGGTGTGTGGTGAAGGTTTAGAAATTAAGTTTTAGCTTAAATCCAGGATTCAGCAGCAAGAAAACTCAAATCTGACTTTTCAAAAGATTCTGTCCATGAAGCTTATCTACAGACCTTTAAAACCTTTTTGGATGTTAAGTTGTATAATTCAATTGTGCTTGGCATTGTATTGATGGCCAGTGAGTACACATAGGGGAGGGAAGGGGGCTGTGGGTCTCAAGAGCATAGGGTCATATTCATGTGGATGGAACCATGATTGGTGGGAATTTGGGGGGGGGGAGGCATTTGCTCTTTAATTGTGATAATGCCTGTTTTGTAGCTCCAATGCAGTGATGGTGAACCTTTTCAGCACTGAGTGCCCAAAGCATGTGTGTGCACACATACTCAAATGCAACATGTGCATACCGCCGGTGCATGTGCCCCTCCACATTTGTGCATGCTCCCATGCATGTGCCCTACCCCTGCGCATGCACGACAGACCCAAAGATCAGCTGACTGGTGGGAGGTGCACACATGCGCAGTGGAGCCGAGCTGGGGTGATGGTGCGCATGCCCACAGAGAGGGCTCTGTGTGCCACCTGTGGCACGCATGCCATAGGTTTGCCACCAGGGCTCTAATGTGTCTTCCACCTCAAAATAGCAGGAAACGATGCCATCAGCTTTTAGCAGGTGATCAGAATAGCCTCCAGGAGCCACAAAAAGTATCTTACATAACCTCTGAGGTCACACTGCCACCCCTACCCTCTCCTGCTGACCAAAAGGGAAAGATTTAGATCAGTTTTTCTCAGCCTTGGCCACTTGAAGTTGCGTGGACTTCAACCTCCTACTTCCCCAGCCATCACAGAATTCTGGGAGTTAAAATCCACAAGACTTCAAGTGGTCAAGGTTGAGAAACATGATTAATGCAGCCCTAAAGAACATCAAAAGATTCTGGAGTCCTTTGAAGATGTGACATCATCCTTATTCAAAGCTTTTCCTAGCACTCTGGAAGTGCTTCTGAGCATCAGTCACAGCTTTGCCCAGTTTTTTCTTTTCATTATACCAGATACAAACAGTCCTCACTTACTCATTCTTTGTTTAATGACTGCTTAAAGTGATGACGGTACTGAACAAGGAGACTTATGATGGGTCCTTGAAGTTGCAGGCATCATTGCATCCTGGGTTCATGCAAATGTCATTTGCAACCTGCGCTGCTGGCTTCTGACAAAGTCATAGGAGAAGCTGGCTAACCACAAGTCATAGTGTGACATTGTACTTAACCAGCCTGTGGTGATTCACTTAATGACCACAGCCAGAAACTTTAAACTCCCATTGTACCTAGAATGCACACATAATTTTTCAATTTACAGTCTAATTGCTTAGCCACAGAGTTGTTGGTCCTATTGCAGTAGGTAAGTTAGGACTACTGTAGTTTTGAATATCTACTGTTGTTTTATACTTATATCCCTTGTACCTTGACCAGAATAGTAGAAGCCGAGGTTAGAGTGCAATGTTTATAGATACACCCAATCCTTTCTGTTCACCTTGGGTTCTCCTATGCTTCCAAGGACTGACAGCCGCCGGATGGGTAATCGATCGGAACCTCCTGGGCCCTGAGGAGTGGCGGATGGAATGGCTCGGCACTGAGAAGAAAATGCTCTGATTCCAATTCTGGGAGAATTTTTATATCAATAACCTGATTTATTCAATCCTAGAAAAGGGGGGATTCTGGTTTCTTTGGGGTTGTCTTTTAAAAAGGCAACTAGATTTGGATTTGCCTTGCCTCACTTTACCTCTCTTTAATTGTAAAATAATGATGAAGTGCACAACATAAGACCTAACTTCTTTCCAATTAAATTTTTTTAAATGTGATGAAATGTTTACGTATTTTGCCTTCGGGAATGAAGCTAATATATATTTTCAGAGCAGTACTGTGAGATTTAATAGGTGTGTGCTTAATTGTACAGGTAATTCTCATTTAGTGACCACAGTTGGGAAGGACAACCTGGTCATTAATTGAAGTGGCTGTTAAATGAATTGCAATTGTGTGTATGGTCTTACTTCAGCTTTCCTTTGCTTTACAGACCTGCAAAGGTTATAAATGCGAGGTTCAGTGGCAAAGTTATTTTTGCATCACTATCATAACTGTGAATGGTCATTGTCTGAGGCAGTCGCTACACGAAGACTACCAGGGTATGCCTTGTTCAGTATGGGGTATTCCTCTCTTTGCTTACATAGATTTTTAACTCACAAATTTGATTTTTTAACCTTAAAGAGAAATATGTCAATTTTCTTTTACATCTATTCCCTTGTCTTCTCCTGTGCAGTATTCACAGATGCTATGACTAGTTTGTCTCCCCACCCTCTGCCTCCGGTCTTCTGAATGTAGGGTTTATTGTTTTTGTCTCTTGTTTCCAAAGACCTGGAAGGGATGGGATGGAATACAAAGCATTGTGGAAGAACAGAATAAGTGGGTGCCCCTTCTCATGGCTAGTGAGGAATAAAAGGGCATCTGGAGACTTACATGTATTGAAATCCTGGAATAAATTCAGCAGCTCTTTATGGAGGAGGAGAACATGAGAGGTGCATAAGGTTGGGGAGCATAAATATTTGTGAAGGACATTGAGACAAACACACCATGATAAACATGTAATCTGGAGAACTATATATAATCATAATTTGAGATAGTTTAAATCAGGAATCCCCAACTCCTAGTCTGTGGACTGGTACTGGGCTGTGGCATGCTGAAACTGGGCTGTGCACTAAAGTGAAGCCCCATCCGCAGGATGGAGGCAGCATGCGAAGCCACACCTCTCTGATCCATGGAAAACTTGTCTCCACGGAACTGTCCTAATGCCCAAATGGGCCCACTGGTTTAGGTGACCAGTTGTGAAATTACAACAAGAAAGAAAATGTTTGTAGGAGAAGTAATAGCCTGAAGGGTAGAGTCAAAAGAGGAATCAGAGTCATTACATAGCCACAAACTGATTGAATCTAACTCCTCTTGAATTCCATTGACCCTTATCTAGAACCAAAATAGTGCTATTTTGTTAGCTGACTAGATTCCCATGACTAGGCACAAGCAATAAATCCGTTTAATTGGAACTTAGCAACTTAGCTTTGGTGTTTCCTGCCTGACATGGTTTCTAAGACTCTGAAAATTGAACATTCCAAATCATCTGGACACTTAAGAAGAATAAGTTTCTCTCTAACTCCCAACTGTCAACAGTTTTCAGTGGCTTTTTTTTTTCATGATGTAATATAACTTGAAATGGTCTTCCAAAGAGTTAGTTGAGTTTTGATGAATGTTGACTTGGATGACATAGTTGTATCTTCAGTGATTTGGATAATGGCAATTGGTCCAGATGACTGTCAGACAGTCCCTCCTGGTACCATCTTTTTGCTCCTGTTGTTCTCTGGGCTTGATGGGTTGATGGGATGTAGCTGTAATAAGATTGGTGAGCAACATATTCTATTGAGCTGTTGAGGATCCTCAGGCATAGAAGGCCCACATGAAGATGGCCAGGGCCATCATGATCACAGCATTAATGTTGACTACTTGCTTCCAGAGCGTGTGCTCTGTGATGCCTGCCAGATGCTGGAGATCCTTGTCCTTCTCTTCTGGGTTCAGTTCTGGTTCCTTTGGGCTGCCAGAATTTATCCCACAAAACCAGGCTAGGCCTTGGCATAGTCGGCCACAGGAGGTCATTGTTTTGGGATCTGTGTGGAGAGGGAAGAGGCATCTGTGGTTAGGATTCTCTCAAAACATTACAGTGATTGTGAAATTATGACAAGGGCTAACTCAAAAGGAAAATCAGACATACACTGAGAAAATTTGATGATTTGGGGACACACTAGAATTGTCCAGATGTGTGTTACCATATAAGTAAGAACTAATGGGGGTGTAGTGTTTAAGAGGTTGGACTGGCTCTGGGGAGACCCAGATTCAGGTCCATCCTGACTAGATGATTTTGGACCAGTTACGCTCTCTTACTCAGCCTACCTCAAAGGAAAAAGGAATCTGTTTTATTTATTTAATTTTTATCCTGCCTTTATTACTTTATAAGTAACTCAATACTCCTCCCTCCTTTCTTCCTCTCGCCCAACAACAACCCTATGAGGTGGGTTGGACTGAGAAAGAGGGATTGATCCAAAGTTACACAGCCAGCTTTCATGTCTAAGGCTGAACTAGAACTCCCAGTCTCCTGGTGATGGGCCAGAGTCACCCAGCTGGCTTTCTTGCCTAAGGCAGAACTAGAATACATCGTCTCCTGGTTTCTGGGCCAGCACTTTAACCACTACACCAAACTGACTCCCCTTTGAGCTCCTGAATGAAGAAAAGCTATAAATCAAGTAAATAGATGGCACAACATCCCCTTACCATCCACTTCTAGGACCAGCTCTGGTCTTCCATTCCCAGTGGCTGCATTCTCTGCTTGCTGCTGATGCTGCTGTTTTGCTTCCTCCTCCTCCTTTTCTGTATCCAGATTGATCCGTGTCTCTTTACTGTGCCTGAGGCTGAATACCAGGCGATGTAGCTAGGTTGGCAGAATGTACGTTTTAAGATGCATGAACGGTGAAACAGAATGACTGGGTGAGGAAGGGGATTCTGGGAAATGTTGCCCAACAACAACAAACTGGAAAAGGT